>CM024614.1:31175387-31775387 GCA_014182575.1 Eucalyptus decipiens
CAACGTATCCGGGATAATATTCTTCTTGCTCATGAATTATTTGCTAGTTTCCATCTTCAGCCGTATATCCCTAAATGTGTTGTTAAGGTGGACTTTCAAAAGGCCTATGGTACGGTGGACTGGGACTTTCTTGAATTGATTATGCGTGCCTTTCGTTTCCCGGACCATCTCATACAGCTCATTATGGTATGTGTGCGCACTCCTAAGTTTTCTATCTCCTTAAATGGGGAACTTCATGGTTTCTTCCCTAGTGGACGTGGCCTTCGTCAAGTGGATCCCATGTCCCTTTTTCTCTTTACCTTGGTTATGGAAGTCTTCTCAAGGATCCTCAATACGTGTGCGGCACAACCTAATTTTTAATTCTTCTGGAGATGCAAAATTACAAGATTATCTCACCTATTCTTTGCAAATGATGTATTTCTCTTTTGTCAAGCAAATATGACATCCATCTCTCTTCTAAAGGGTGGTCTAGATACCTTCTCGACTTCAAGCGGACTGAAGCCAAATAACAACAAAAGTGAGATAATTCTTGTGGGTCGGAGGAGTTGCGAAATGAGATCAAGAATGCCCTTGGTTTTATTGAAGAAAAGCTGCCGATGCGATATTTGAGAGTTCCTATCATATCCTCAAGGCTCGGCAAGGCGGACTGTGTGTCCTTAATCGATCGTATTATGGCCAGGGTTCAATCCTAGACCTAGCGCTTTCTATCCTTCCCTGGCAGACTGCAGCTTATAAGGTCAGTCCTTCATGCGATCCAAGCTTATTGGAAGAGTGTTTTCACCATACTTGTTGCAGTATTGGATTGTATTGAACAGATCCTCAGACAGTTCCTTTGGAAGGGACCTAGCCTTGGAAAAGGTGGCACAAAAGTATCGTGGGAAGACGTGTGCCTCCCTAAGGAGGAAGGAGGTCTTAGTATTCGCAGATTGCGAGATTGCAACAATGCAGCCATGCTCAAGCACATTTCGATCTTGTTTACGAATAAGAAGTCCTTACGGTGCAAATGGATCCACTCAACCTTCTTGAAAAGGAAGAGTTTCTAGGTAGTTGGAGTGCCGACCTATTACTCTTGGGCATGGAAGAGAATCCTACACCTAAGATCCGAGTCCTAACCCTACTTCCGCTGGAGGATCGAAGATGGCCAGTCAGTCTCCCTCTGGTTTGATAACTGGCACCAGAGAGGTCCATTAGATCTTATTTGCTCGAATCCGATGATTTTAAATTCCGGTTTATCCAGGTGTGCCACGGTGGCCGACCTTTTCTCACCGGCGGGACAAGCTTTCAAGCTAGTGATTGAATCTTGGGACCAGCCCTCCCTCTCCTCTCCAAAGCACCGGATCGTTTTATTTGGAACGAGAGCCTTTCTGGTCTCTTCTCGATCGTCTCGACGTGGCATATCATCAAAAGAATGAAGGATAGGGTTAATTGGGCTTCCTTTATCTAGAATAAGGTTATCACACCGAGATATCAATTAATCTATGACTTATTATAAAGAACCGTCTTTCCACCCAAACCTTGCTTATGTCACATGGCAGAATTGGGTGAGAGGTTTATGCCTTTTGCAAGCTGACGCCTAACTCCATCGATCATCTTTTCTTCGGGTGTTGCATCACTACCAACATGGTTTTCTTTTGGGTAGCTAAATGCAATCTCCCGTAGCAAAACAAGACATGGTCAGAAAATCTTAAGTGGGCAATGAAATTCCTCTCTAGTAAGGACTTCTATTGCTCCATTGGCCGCTTTTCTTTTGGTGCTCTTTGCCATCTTATTTGGAAGCACAAGAACAATATACTCTTCAGAAACCATACTATCGCAGTTGCGGCAGTTAAAAATCACCTCATCAATGTAGTGAAGGATAAGGCCTTAACCTTCAGAAATATTGAAGATAATCCAAAAAATAAAAGACTCCAACGCAACTAGGGGATAAATCCTTGTATTTTCCTTGAAGGGGTTTAGGGACAGCTTGCAACTAGGTTGTGGCATTAGTCTCCTCGGGCTCTTGATGATTGATAGCATACGCCTTCTCCCTTCAGCTCTGCCTCTGCTCGCCTTGTTGGTATGGCTGCTATTCTTCTACGGTGGTGACTCATCCCAGTTGCTTTCTATCTTGTTTTGTAGCTGGTTGTATTCGTGAGGTTGGTCTCAATGTGGCTTCCTCTTGGCCCTGCGTGGCCTTCTTTTCCCGACTATCCTTCTGCCTGTTGTATAGGTTTTTGTGTGCTTTGGCCGCTCTTGCGGGTTCTTTTACATCCAAGTCCCTTCCACTCGCATAGACTTTTGTCTTGATGAGTGCAAGTTTTATGGTGTCGGATTTTGTGTAAATATTGGTTCAAAGCTCTATATATTATTACTTCTTACCCAAAAAAAACATTTTGTGTACGAGAAGGTGATAGTGGTAGTAAGTTTTGACTTATACTGTTGGTTGCCACATTATCATGATTTTCAACTTCCTCATGATCTATAGTCGCATGAGCTTCTAAAGGGTCTTCACTGAGATTTCCCTTGGCACGGTCTTTTCCAAATACGGCTGCTAGTCGATCATATTGAGGGAATGACTTCCCTCTCAAAGAAGCAGCTCCTGGATAGGTCTACAAATAAAATATATTATTTTGTAAAAAATGAAACAATTAATAAAGAAGAAAAATGAGAAGAAGTGACACAAACCTTACAATATTTTTGCTAACTATCCTTAGAATGAATATCAACACAATGCTTTTCATGGTCTCACCCAAAGCCACTTTGATTCCTCAAGTCATATATCTGATTATACAACTTTTTCAAGTTTTTCATTTTCAACTCTATGTGAGGATTACTCTTGATGCCAAAACATAATCATGTAACCACTCTTGAAGCCGTTATCGGCTTTCATTCCTCATGCAAATAATTCTTCAAGATTATCTAGAAGTGCATTTTCTTCATCTATTGTCCATACACGTCAGTCTCTCTTTGTTCCCCTTCCTTGAGTTTGACTGAAATTGTTACCTTCCATTCCTAAACATCTTATTGCAATTTCAGAAAATTTAATGATGGAAGATAACGTAGTAGAGAAAATTTAATGATAGAGACAACATAGTACTTCAGATTTAAAATAATAAAGTCATAATTCAAACATTATATAGGAAATATATGTCTCAATAATGACAAACCAGCACCATATTACACATGTATAATAGAAATCGGAAAAGAAAAAAAAACATCTTATAACGCAAGTCTTGCAACAATGGAAAACAAATTATTTTTTTAAATAATATAAAATCATACAACTCCTCCATGTCCTCGACTTGCATTCCACTCATTAAACATTTGTACTACCAAATTTTGCCTCTATATTGTCCAATGATCCGACGGTTCGACAACATCAATTGTTTCCACATCTTCAATATTGATAGCAACTTCATCTAATTGTGCCTCGATTGGATCAATAGCCATTTCTCTTCTTATCAAGTTGTGCAGAAGGCAACAAGCTATGATTATTCGACCTTGCATTCTAATTGGATAAAAAGATGGACTCCTTAGAATAGCCCACCATAACTTAAGTAGACCAAAGCATCTTTCTATGACATTTCTAGCTTGAGAATGCTTCATGTTGAAGTAATCCTCAGGTGAATTTGGTGTACGACCTTCTGTCCACTCAGATAGATGGTATCGAGTACCTCTATAAGGAGCAAGAAAGCCCTCCCCATTTGTATATCCAACATCTACAAGATAATAATTACCTAATAACATATGATAATATTATTAATTGTCTTAGAACCTTTAAAACCTACAATACATAGAATGCAATATATTGATAAAGGCTTAACTTACCAACGAGGATCTTCAGACCATTGGGTTTAACTAAAGCATCTTGAAGCACTCTAGAATCCATTGCTGAGCCTTCCCATCCAGGTACAACATAAACGAATCTCATGTCACATGAGCAAACTCCTCATACATTGGACGCAATCTCACCCTTTCTATTTCGGTACGTTCATTTATCAACCTCTGGAATACGTACCCTTATATACGTGCCATCTAATGCTCCTAAGCAACCCTAGAAACATAAAATTAATAAAATAACATTCTCTTTAAAGTATTAAATTAGCTTATGAAATAGCACAACAAACATACCTTAAACCACTTCCATCTCTTGTCGGCACATTCCTCTGGAACTGGTTCAGGTGAGACAAAAAGGACATTGTGCATTCTTATCATCGCATTTAAAACTAAGTTAAAATACCTACTTATTGTCTCCCCAGACCTCATAAATCTGAACTTGATGACTTGATTTTTCACATGATGTGCAAGTATATGTAGAAACATGGCTATTTGTTCTTTATAGTTACGAGTCCATCTTCTTTTAACCCACCAATTGTACGTGCCAACTCGCATAGTAGAGTAAATGTACGTCTATCCATCCTAAGTTGTTCCACACAATTCAAGTCATTGCTCTTAATGAGGCGGTGAAGGTGATCTAAACGAGCTTGGATTCTAATAAATGTCCGATCCTTCAATATATGCTTGCAAAGATCTTGCCTTTCAGCAGCAAAGGACACTACTAGCATATACATCATACACAAAAGCAACATTTGGAGGCTCATCTCCTCTCATATAAGAATGGTGAAAATTTCCTCTCTATCATTGTGATCCATTTCTAATGAGAAAATAAAAATAACATTAGACAAGTACAAATTAATAGGTTAGATAATAGATAAATATATAAAATAATATATTTTTTCAAATCAGCAAATTTCAAGGAGGTTCTCCTTCCTCCTTGCAGTAAGGAGAAAATTCTTGATCTCGTGGATTTGCTTCGGCTGTTTTTCAAAAGTTTAGAAATGACATATAATTTCTAGGGGCATTGAAGATATCAAAATTTTTTCACAAAAGCAGGAAGGCCTTTATAAATCTACATATTCAAAACTACCAAGAAGAGATTAGTTTTTGGCCATTCATCAAAGAACCAGAAGGTCTTATTCAACCAAATTTGTGACAACCAAAAGCAAGCAAGCAAACAATCAAGTTTTCTGAGGGAATAAGGAGCCACATCAAATACCGTAACACCCTTTCACCATGAGCACATGCCTATAAAACATTCAATGGTGTTGGACTCACTAAACAGGACCTATATGCAGGTTTAAACTTCAAAAAGCGAGGAGTGAGACACAATCTATAGCTGGGCATGTCTACATCTATACATCACTACAGTAGACTGCAGAATAGCTTTGTCTCAATGAAACCTATCATGTGCTTATAGATAAAACAAAATTCGATATGCCGGACTAACAGAAGTCGCATGCAAATTTAATCTCTAAACACCAAGGAAGAAGCACCAATCTATAGCCAGGGCATGTCCGCACCCATACATCACAGCAGTAAATTGGGGCCTATATGCAGCTTTGAACGCTATAAAAAAATCTCTCTTTTACATCGTAGAGTAGGGATATAATAAAAAATCTCTCCACCATAGCTGTTTGCCATAAACGCATAATAACAATTCTGAAAAAGAAGCCCTTTGCATGGAGATAATGTAAAAAGTTTATGCAGGGGCGAGTCGTATTGCTGATCAAAGCTCCAACTAAAGACCATCCCCGCCCCGCCTTGTCGACGTGCCCACCTTGTGCTGCACCAAATGCTAAAATAGATGGACTATTAAAATTTCACTTCCAAGAACATGATCTCCAATCAACTAGCAAAAAAGCCAATAGAACTACAATTCTAACCTACGTAAGCCGAAACATAGATGAAACAGGAAAACAATCCACAACCAACCTTATGGCTACTTTAGAAGTCAACGTTAGCGTGTGTGTGAGAGAGAGAGAAGAGAGAGAGAGAGAGAATGATTATTTACCTTCGTAAATTTGTCGCTTTCAGAAAATTTTGATGTGGATCAAAAAGCTATCGAGGAGAAGGCTTTGACGTCGATACTTTGGAAATAGAGGAGTTGGAGTCGTCTGTGGGTGAACGGCAGACAAAAGAAAAAAAAAAGTGCAGGGTTTTATGTTTCAGATAAAAGAAATCCTATCTGACCTTATCCCTCCCTCCCCTCAGATTTTTTATTCGGGTTATATCCCTTCTATATCCGACTTTATCTTATCCTAGACAGCTACCAAACATGGGATAGGATAAAACATATCATATCCTGATTTTTATCCGGTCGACCAAACGCAGCACGATTGAAAAAATGCTTTCTAGATACTTGGGGGGACGTCCAAAAACTTTTGGGTTGGTCGCTCCCTATGGGGACAAATGTCAGGTTTTTAGTAGCCCATGAAGTCCTTATACTTTTAGGGTTAAAGTTTGAGGGTGTTCGGTCACTTTTGGGACAAATTGTTCGTCTAGAAACAGAGAGATAGAACATAGAGGAGAGCAGCTGGTTTGCGCAGAAGATCCATGCATTGTACCCCGCTTTGGTAAAATCGAGCAATGCAACTTCATTCACCATTGAATCGTGCTATAAATTTGACAGGAGGTCAAGGACGTCTCCTTCTTCATTTTGTACCCGTTGGATTGTTGAGGAAAGCTCTGTAAATCCTGTTGGACGCCAAAAACTCGAACTGTTGCTGGTGAAGAGCTTTTCTTGTCACTTCCGGAACTGTGTCTTCTGTTGATTCTCTCTTGTTGTTGGAGTTTGGAGATGGTGCACCTGAAACTGAAAGTGAAGAGCTTTTACATGGCCTGAAACTGAAAGTGACATCTTGCAGTCACTGTAAATTACAGTTAAGTACTTGGAGGCAGGCATGGCTTTTTCCTCTTCAATTTGGAGAAATTTTCCACATTGTATCTCTCTTTTCTAGTTGGCTTGTGATTAGCTCCAGATATTCATTGTACCATTCATCTTTACACTCATATCCACACGAGCCATCAACGGTCTCAACCTATTGAGCTATATGGGCATATATAACCTTGTTTAGATGGCAAGTTAAGTGGACTTTAGAGTGGCATATGTGCATCTTTTCCTTCTTTGTTTATGTAAAATCGACGTATTGAAAGAAAAATATTTACCAACTTATCGTCCCAGCAAAGCCATTTCGACAAGCGCTTCATCTGTGAATTGTGCACACACACACGAATCCAATTCCTGTTGGGCTTTTGGGCCGCATTCCTATTGGGCTGAATTTTATAAGTTAATTTAATTGCATTGATACCCTTGTTTGTCAATTTCTTTTGCTTATTTTATGTTGGGCTTTTGGGCCGCATTATTTTATGTCAATTTCTTTGCTTAACCTTATGAAATTTTCCATTTTTGCCAATGTTCGGACAGCACACGGTTGCAAGAGCGAGATCTGTAGGCATTGCTTTGGAGTGGAGAGAAGGCCAGGATGAGTGAAGTTGGACGTTCTCGAAGGATTTATGGCCAGTAAGATGTGTGAGAAACAGATGGGTGAAGTGCTATCGTTTTTGGTGCATTTGCCATGTCATCTATTCCATTTTCTACTTTGGACTCTTTTTCTCTTTCTTTTGTGGTCAAAATTTTCTACTTTGGACTTGACTTTCTCATAGAAAAAATGCCGGAGCTTAAATTTGAATTAAGAGCCACGTAGGATAAATGGCCGGAATAGGTACTTAAGTGAACAATTTTCACCAATGTAACATTTAAGTGATCAAAAAATATTATGACACTTAAGTGAGCGTCATATGAAAGTAATAATACTTATAGTAAGATAAGAATTACTAACCTACTTTTAGCTCTGATTATACTATTTGCTTATTGGCTTGATCCACTACCCTTGCAATCCCCACTATGTATGGCAGTCCCGATTTCACACGTGCCAAGTAAATACCATCATAGGCCCTCATGCGTAAAGCTCCGGGATTAGCCATAGAAGGTGGCACACTTTCACACATGAAAGATTAGCTTCCCTGCCGTGGCGGCAATTCATTTGATCACGAAATCGCAACAAAAGCTATAATCATGAGTCCATGACGATGGGTGTGGCCGAGGGCAATCAAAACATGGATATCGACAAAAGTAGGTGCTTCCTTGACATGCATGGCCGGTGCGGATGGCTGTGAAAAAGCCAAACACAGAGCACAAAGGCCGGACCAAAGTTAACGGGAAACCTTATCTCCAACACCGCCACTGCCTCCATTTCCAAACATCGTTCTCCCTTTTCGTCGTGACAAATAATTGCGACGCTCCCGTCAAAAATGTCACTGTCCCTTCTACAGAAGTATACTTTTAACCCTCTAATATAAGTATTTGTGCAATTTGATGCTCCAAAACCAAAGATATATTCATTTATGCGTGTGAGCAACCTATTTCATCGGACTCCGATAGTAATACCGAAATTGCTGGCATCGCATTGCTGACATGGAAAAGATCTAAACAAGTGGTGCCCCATCAACAAGTAAAAAGGAGTATTATGGGGAGAGAGAGAGAGGGGAGAGACCGCAAGGATCTCAAAGATTTAGATTTTGCAGGGTTCATTTGTCCCTATGAGTAAATAACGGGACTAAAAACATAAAAATCTCCTCCTCATCATAATCATCCGAGTCACCTTTGATATCAAATTCTCCATCAATCATGACAAATCATTGGTGGTCCGCTAGCTTGTCTCCTTGCTCCCTCCCATGCCATCAGCCAACGTAGACCACCTGCTCGACACGTGGAATTTAACCGAGGAATAATCAAAGTCATTACGGTCTCTATCACCTTTGTCAACGAATAACATATTAGGTGACGAAGGATGGTAGAAATAGCCCTGCTAGTGCTGATTGATCAGGCTTCCTTCATTTTGAAGCAATACCCTCTCTTTCCCTTAATTAACTTTGCGATAAGATGCGGGGTTAGTGCGCATGACTAAGATTATATTAGTGTAATTCATTGTCAACTAATTGTCCAAATGATTTGTTGGACTTGGTTGCTTTGTGAAATACTTTATGTACGCTTTGTCGTGGTCATCGCATATGTAATCACACACTTAAGATATGCTTGTTCCCGAAGGGTTTTGGAGAGATAGGGTAATAATCATTATTTTTATCTTGAGGATGGCTTAACATAGCTTTTTCATGACCTAATGAGTAGTATCATTTTAAGTCTCTCCCTTTATGTCCATGGGCGGTGTGCGATGCCTTTTAAGTTTTCCAACGGGTGAAAAAGTCCCATTACTTTTTCGTTTTCTTTGAATAATAAGACGTTGTTCGATGAGAAATTTCCCAATCATTATCCTCATAGAATAATTTCAAGTTGTGGGATTTGTCGGCGGATAAGCCGTACCAAACGGGATCTCGTTTGATCATCTCTCTCTCTTCCTTTTTGTTTTTCTATCTTTCATTTTCTGGGTCTTTTCTTTGTTGTGGTGGGGGGATGATTTTATGATTTCCATCTTTTGATATATGAAATTTCTAACCAAATAAAGATATAACGTAAAATTGAAGATGCCCATGTTCAGATAGTGGAGCCCTGGGAGTGCAAGATGCATCATGGAGTACTTCCATTAGGAAACATCTCTCACCTCGGAGGCAGACGCGGAACATCTATCGCTCGCTGTTTACCCACTGTCTTCGACATGCATGAATGGCTGACAAGGGTCAAGGCCAATTCCCGATTGAATTCAGCCTGTTGAAACAAGATCACAAGAAAACAGCTTTAGCTGTATCTTCTATTTTGTGGTAATCATACTTCAGGTAACTAAATGCTCTCTTACCACGCAATCAAAATGTATTGTTCAATTTAATATACTTGAACTGTTAGAGGTTCTGACCAACCAAAAAAAAAAAAACTCTTAGAAGTTCTGACCAAAAATAAAAAAAACTCTTAGAATTCTGGTCAACCATTGTCGGACATTTAGAGCGCTCTCGGTTCGACACTTCGAATCACATCCAATGGTGGCTCAGGTTCAAAGAAAGCGGCCTTTCCAATGCTGCCTGAGTTGACTCTCAAATTGCTTTCGTTCTTCAAAAATATAATTGCATTAGCGGCACGAGTCTATACGCTAAATCTCTGTTGAAAGTACGTATTAGACTCTGACACGTCTTCTTAAGATGATGTCAATTGACCAAACACATATCGGCTAGCCGCCGTACATTCACGTCATCTCCTCTTCATGTTCCACACAACCCTCAATTCACAGAAACCCTTCGGTTGGAGCCCCCACCGGCGACGATCGCCGCCGTGGATTAAGCACTTCCGCCACCAGGTTGACCCTGCAGTAACACCATTAACAGACGTAGCTATAACCACCAACGTCGGGCGCAACTACCACCATCCTCACCTTCTTGTAGAATAGCGCTGCCACGGCAAACTTGGCTACAGCAACCATAAGATTTTTAGCACAATCACCATTCTCTCCGGATCTCTAGCTCAAATGGCGTCTCTCTCTCTCTCAAAGAAAAAGGAAGGCAAAAGACGGTTTTTTGCTAATTGAGAAAAAATTGTTGGTGTGGTAGTACACGAAATTAACAAAGTTGCTCTAACTAAAGAATTATGTCTCTCTATTGGAGCGAATATGATGATAAGGCCAAGGGATGCCCCCCTCCTCCCGTCACTCTCCTTTGCTTAAAGATGAACCTTGAGCCATAAAAGCCTTTCTGGCTCAATTTGGACCGATTCCCTCACACGACTGGCTCTTCAAAAGGCAAAACTCTTGAAAACTTTTCAAAATGGATCATAGGTCATTTTTTAACCCATATTCTATATTCAATAAATGGGTTTAGAATGTCAAAACCCTAAAATATACGAGTGTTAAATGGGTTCATAATTTACTCAGACTTAAACCACCTTTATAGCTCTTTATTTGCCTTTTATGAGAAAAAATGGACTTATTGGACTGTTTCAAGTTTAGAGAAGTCTTGATGAACACGTAAGATAAGCCTAATTTCACTCTTATCAAAAATATCAAGACAGTAGTTCCTTTTTCCCATTATCTTTTTTTTTTATTAATCTTGTATGTTTCGTCTATTAGTTATTGAAATATATATTGGTTGCATGTGCCATTGTTATTTTTATGTAATATCTAATCTCAGTTCTTGTCGTTGCTAATCCATTATCGGCATAAATCATCTTCTTCAATATCTTATATTCCATTTTATTAAAATTTCAATCCTTTCACAGTATTTATTGCTATGATTTCACAAATTCTCTACCATTTATTAACTTTATCTTATTTTTCATTGTGAATAAATACAAAAATTCAAATTCTATACAATGTTGAAAGCCAATTCTTTAAGATCTTATAATTGAAATAGTGATTTTACCCAAGTAACATATATATATGAAGAGTTTAAGGTAATGAAAGCGAGTTAAATGGGTCAATATAGGTCGAGCCATTCAACCCAACCCACACCTAACTCGACTCACCAAGTTGACGGCCTTATCGGCAACCTAAGGAGTGCACACTAATTGTTAGTTAAAGGCAAAGACTCTGAAAGGTCGAATACTCAGCCTTGCCTGCAGTTTGGCATTTTGTGCTGGCTATAGAAACACATGACCTATCACTCAATTTAATAGTAGCACCATATTGAGCTGACCCTTAAAAGTCAAGTTATTAAATTGACTAAAGACATTCGTTTGCACAATAAGTAAAAGTCTGAACTACTTGCGGTATCCTTATCCTACTATGGATGGTCTACCATTAATCAAATTAAAGAGACGGGAACTTAATCAGAGTACGAAACTCGAGCAGGAATATCATCATGTCTAAACAACAAAAAATGAACTGAGGGCTTCATCTCTTCCTTTGCCTCATTTGCCTCTTGAATGTTAGTCTTGGTTGTTCTTCATCAAATCTCAGTGACTTTATCAGATAATTTACCATGGGAAAATGGACCATGCTATCAAATCAGTTTAATCAAGCTTGATAAGCACAACCATCAGGATATCTTTCCCATCATTCCACGTAAATCTGCCGAACACCGTCCATATAATTGAACAACAGTTCGCGTCGGTGCTAGAGAAAAGGAAACAGGGATGCAGTCGCTATCCGACCCCTAAAAGAACGCTGCTCGCAAATAATGGAGGACATTATCATCTCACTGGTTTCCAACTTAACCGTGTACACTCATTATTGCATATCGCATAATGAGCTTGTGTACCCAAAAGAAGTCACGTTTCGAGTACCACTCTAAAGTTATCTTGTCCCCTTAGTCCCGGGAGGATTAGTGACTAATGTATTTGATCGAGGATAATAATTTTTTAGATTCAATATCTTGTACGATGATCAAATTGAGCGCTAAAAACTAAAACAATTACGCATAATAATATGGCATGTTTGAGGCATATTTGTTTTGCGAAAAATAAATCATTTGAAACTATTTTCCTAAAAATTATGGCTTACAAAAATGAATGAATGCAATATATGTTCATCGTCCATGAAGATGTTTAGACATAAATTGTTGTTGATAATGAAAATATTTCTTATAAACTAATTATTTCAAGTAAGAAAATATTTTCCAAATTATTCATCTTTCATCAAATATATGGAGTAAGAATATCATGTAAAAAATTAATAGAATGCATTTAAGCGAAAACAGGTCACTTGATTTGTTCAAGAGAAAAAGGTTTATGGAAATTTGGATCTCACCAGTAAAGTTGCTAAATCCTGCGAGAATATTCGTAAATCCATCTTTATGAGAAATAAATGATATTTTGAATTCATGAAATCCAAACTTGGCAAGTTAAAAATGGAAGTTATAATTATAGGAAATGCAAGCTACTCTTATTTGGTTACTTCCTTAGCAATAAATTTTGCTGACATCACTTCAATCCTCCATTGAATTTCGTGGAAGTTGCCATTTAACAAAAAAAAAATTTCGGGGCAATTCTTATAAAGGTGGCAAGTAGATAATTGTAAGCTTAAAAAAGGAGACGAGAATGAAAGTTGCGGAGTCGGTAGGATTATTCTCCTTTTTTTGTGATCATATCTTGTTTTGTCCACACATTACACTTTCCACAACAACGCTATGAAAAGATATGGTCATTTCACTAGCAAGGTAATTAAAAAAGGCTAATACGCACTTCACCAAGAAAGTCCAATTTTTTACTAAGTCTAATTAAGATATTGCATATCTTTTCTAGATATGACGGTACATACAACGAGACACGTCCACGAAAAAAGGATTCATGCCAGAAATTACAAAGATTAGTTTACAAAAACGGCTGTGTAACTTTGGTAATTATAAAGCTATTTCCGGAAATAATTTCTCGTCCGAATATGTCCATATAACAAAAAAGAGCCCCTCCTCAATACAATAACATGCTGCGTAGTGCACCGCATAGTTTATATATAATACAGATTTGTCGTGGTCACACGCCAATGATATCACAGAGAGATGGGGAACGATTCTTCGTTTCTCAAAGAACCAATCATTACCCTTCGCTAACAAGGACTTATTCACATTCTCTTCTTCTTCCTCCTCCTCCTCCTCCCCCAGATTTTTCTCTATTTTGGTATTTACCCTAGCTTATATATACATTAGAGTCTGCTTCGACTTCCTTCGATTCAACCCGTTATTGTGGACATGTGCCCTATCGATTCGGGCCGCTCCTTCGACACGAGCCTTAGTCTCGGTTTAGGCTGTTATGGGGATCCCGAAGATCACGAGATCAAGATCAAGAAACCGCTCGCGAAGCTCAGTGGTAACAGCGCGTGCCTCACGATAGGCTTGCCCGGCGGGAAGGCGTGCGGGCTGGGATCCGCGAGTGGGGACGAGGTCAGGAATATCCCGAGCAGGTCGGCATCGTCTTTCTCGAACTCAGGCAGTTTGAAGAGGGAGAAGGCGGAGCAAGGAGAGGAAGAAGCGGTTGAGAGAGGGGCGGGCTCGCCGAGGGCGACTATCGATATCGAAGATGAAGATGAGTTCAGCCCCAGGAAGAAGCTCAGGCTTTCTAAAGCACAAAGTTCCATTTTGGAAGAGAGCTTCAAAGCGCACACAACCCTCAACACTGTAAATCAATCAATCTCTTCTCTCTCTCTCTCTCTCTCTCTCTCTCTCTCTCTCTCTCTCTCTCCCCCCCAACCCCCTTCTCTCTCAAGACTTGTAGTGTATCAAGTCCATCATTATTTGAGGAAAACATAGTTCACGTTTATAATCACACAAAATAAACAAAGTAGCGCGCATGCTTTTATTCGATTTATTTTCATAGTTATTACCTGAGTTAAAGCTTTTCAATGCAAAGATCTGAACTTTTATCGGTTGCTACAATCATTTACATACCTTGATCACTCATGTATCTTCTTCTCGGCTGGAATCTGTATAGAAACAAAAGCACGATTTGGCAAATCAGTTGAATCTCCGGCCACGGCAAGTGGAAGTGTGGTTCCAGAATAGGAGAGCCAGGTTGGTCCGCTAAAGCCCTGGAGAGAACTTCTTTTATCCTATGCAATTTTGTTCCATGGCTTTTCATCATATCCGTCTTTGCATAGCATGAAATTTTCGTCTCTCTATATTTAATTTCTTTCAGAAGATCAAGCAGCTAAAGTTGTGCTTGTTTCAGAAAAGTATTTCCTTTCCTGTGTTCTATATTTTGTAGGACTAAATTAAAACAAACTGAAGTAGAGTGCGAGATGCTGAAGAAATGCTGCGAAACCCTAAAAGAAGAGAACAGAAGGTTGAAGAAGGAGCTGCAAGAGCTCAAGTCATTGAAGCCGACTGCGTCAGTTTATAGGCAGATTCCTGCAGCCGCCCTCCCTCTATGCCCTTCTTGTGAAAGGATTGCCCGTCCAGAATTCCCATTCTCGAATGAATCTCGACTTTGGCCTGCTCATCCATCAGCCGCTTGTTAAACATAATCTTTAAGGCGAGAACCTTGCATAGTTATACTAGTTTTGGATTTTTCTTCTTCTGCATAAATACTCACCTGGCCTCTCTGCTTTATTAATCGGGTAGTGGACTCACTGTAGTGACTCTTTTGTAAGTTTTCATTGCATAGATATACTTTTTGTCAAAACAGGATATGATGCGATGTGAATTGTTCATGGAAGTTAATATTGGGTTTGCCAAGGTTCATCTATTAAATTAGGTGTGCATGTCGAGGGCTATGCATAATTTCGTAGTCCCGTCAAGCAGCGTTTAATTCCTTTCTTAAATCATCATATTGTGATGTATTTTATGGGAAACGAATTAAATGGAGAGATGAATTTGTACTTTAAGACTTACCCTTCATGTCGTTATGTTAATTGCGACTTCATAAACCCTGATTTGGTTAAATCTTCTACATATGGGAAGACATGGATATGTAGATAGCATGACGATGGGAAAGTGAGAAGGTTGGCAACTTGTCATCATCAATAGCAGTTGATGCTATTTCCCATCAGATGAGCTCATTCCTATAGGCATCAGCATTATTAGTAAAGGCACAGATACTCATATGATCTTTAAGCCTTTCAACTTAGCTACATTTATTGAATCTGATTGATGATGATTACACTAATGAGCGGTTAGTTTAATCAAATTGTAATTCTACATGACAGACTAGTTTGGAAGAGGAAATCAACGTTTTTTATCAGCTTGAACTGCCTCCGATCAGCCATATGTTTCCATATCTAGTACAATAACTGCGTTCATAAAGCACTGGGCGAGATGTCATCACGTGAGAATGCAAAACCAGTTCCGGGCAATAAACGGATATTCATTGATTCCCATCGTTTAGGCCGGCAAGTGAGATTTCTGCTCACTGTAGTTACGTCCGTGGTTCTTCACGCCTGGATAGTACCAAGCTTAAGGTCTCAAAGTATTCGGCAAAGCATGACAAACGCCTTAAGCGTGCAAACCTAGTCGTCTGGATGAAAGATTTTCTGGAAACAAAAAAGCACGCATAAATAAAACGAAACCCATTATTAATGGGCGAAGAGGGTCGCAACGAATCGAATCCACCTAAACCTTACAGCTTCGGTACGCACCAACTTGAAGTCAAGTGCCTAATCGCCTTCTCTGAAATTGCAAACGGTTCGAGAACGACACCCAATATATCGACGTTAAGCACCATGGTTAAGGGAAAAAGGTTTAGGAAAATTGACAAGAAGCGTGCCGCCATTGATTTCATGTGAAAATTGTATCCGCCCCTGGCTAATTAAGCAAATTTTAGGGTGGAAATCTATGAAGGGTGGATCGTCAACGTCGACAGAGTGATCAATTTATAATCTCTCATGGCATCACGTACTTCCAATTGTTTAAATGCGCAGTTAATTCAAGCCTTAAACTAATCCTCTTTTCTAAGGCCGGAAATCGAAGCGAGGAAACAAACATGGAACAAAAGAAGATAGCCTCTGGACCATGTCATAAGGTGGGAAACAAGTTGGTCGTTTGGAAGTTGATGACGATGGCAAGTTAGGTAATTGCCCGCCCCCCACCCCCCACCATATAAATCATTTGAATATTAGGCTCTTAGAACCTTGTGTTATCAAGAGATTACGCCACATTACCAGAGAGAAAATCACGTTTCGCTTGCCATGTTTGAAGCTAGGGTTGCTTGACAAATCAATGCCTCCGATGACGACGTTGCTTTGTCATGCAAACTATTTACCCTTGCATCCTTTTGAATAATGAATACAATTTTCTTTTGACCAAAATAATAAATAAATAAAGAAGGACGAAGAATTATTTGCCTCTCACGAGTTCAAATTTACAGACTTCCGAACCTAATGGCCATTATGACAACATGCAAGTAAGAGGTTGGATGCGCCCACATTTGGTCTATAATTGGTCCAATTAAATAAGAATGCACTTTATGTGATCGACTGATCAATCGAAATTGATATGCACATGCACGTTGAATTTATATTCGTGCAAGTTGAATCAGGAATGTCGTGTGGCATCTAACAAACAAGGGGACCGCACATGCGAAATAAACGGGGGCAAAATATGGCAATGATACCGTGTTAAAGTCCAACCCAAGTACTTAAACTAATGGGTGGAAAAAGACCAACACCATGAACAAGCAATGTGATATAAATTAACATCTAGTTCAAAATTTCAAGCTCAATCAAAACATCCAGCAGGTCGGCCGATCGAAGGCCGCTAGAGTTACTTGATCGAGAGTAAACTAAAGAACGTAAAAATTCGATGGGCCAGTTGCTCGAAACCTTAAATAGTTTTGACCATCAGATAACTATTATCTTTTTCCGGCCGAGCTCAGGGTAAAACTTGCGAGAACAACATGATTGTGCGTCCTTTTTTAATTAGATGATGGCATTAACTATTGCCTACTGTGATTAATCTAAGATTAGAATATACCATGTCTCATTAATTATGGATTCGGTCAATTAAGAGATACATAACCAAACTCGGTTCATCCAGAATGTTCAGACTTTCTCTAGCATGCGTCAATTTTATAATCTTGATGAGAAAAGGACGTGCACCATAGTGGGTAAGAAAAGTAGACCGGAAGCAGCTACATCATGATCGATTGATTCAGCCAATTGGAAAGCAGTAACACATCACTGATGACTTCAACAATTTAGAATTCAATGAGCAGCCATTCGGCCATGTCCATGGTAAGTTCCTTTTTAGCCAATGCTCCTAATCGATTGGTTGCACTCTAATATGAAGCGGAAGAAAATTAAACCAGGTGTTGATGGCAGTATGAGAAAATTTTATTTGAAGTACGAAAAGATTTTGGTCATGGAGATATTTTGCATCATTGCATGAAAGCAGCCGGAAATTGAGCTAGGCGCTGCATATCTTCGATTTTTTTCCTTTTTCCTTTTTCTTTCTTTTATAATTCAATGGTACGGACGGACGTGGGGTTTTGACAATCTAGAAGCCCATGCGATTCCTAACAAGCCCGGTTAAGTTTGATGGTCATGATTTTGAATAGTTTGTACTTAGATTGCCACAATCGAAAACGTCCCATTCCTGAGTTGAAAATCTCACAACGAACCAATCAATTGTGCCGCTCCGAAATTTCCTATCATCATCGTCGTTATTCTCAAACGGCATCATATGGATTTTTATTATTATTATTGAGCAGACAAGATAAATGAGAATAGTGAATAAAGAGAAATTATATTATGTTCATTATTCTACTGAATAGTACATGTGCCTATGCTGAATAACATAATAATATACAAAATCACATAATATCTTAAATATATCTCTAACGTCTCCCCTCAAACTCAAGGTGATTTGAAAGATGTCAACTTGAGTTTGGTAAATAAATCCAAAACGCCCAAGTGAATGTGTCCTGGCGAAGAAATCGACAGTTTGTTCAGCAGAAGAAGTAAAGACAAGTCGTATGGTGCCACGAAGAACATGATATCAGAAGAAATGACAATCTATTTTAGATATGCTTGGTGCATTCATGAAAAACATCATTATGTGCAATTGGATAGCTCTCCAGTTGTCGCAATGAACAATTATTCCGCTATGATGATGCACTCTCTTATCTTCTAGTAGCCACCATAACGATTATAACATTGATGTCGTATCAGCAAGAGCTCAATATTCTGCTTTTGTACTAAAGGAGCAACAATGGTTTGTTTCTTGCTACAGCATGAGATAAGTGAGTTGGCCCAAAAAAAAAAAAAAAAAAAAAGCCCATAGTTGAGTGAGGATCATGAAGGTCACCAACCTAGTCCGCATCATAACAAGCTATCAATTTCAAGGTAGAATGAGCAGAAAATTGAAAATCATGAAGCAACGTAACCTTGATTTAGCAAAGATTTTGAAGAACAACTAAATGAATTGTACAAGGTGCAATCATGTACTGACTAACAATATGAACAACATAAGCGATGTTGGGACGAGTAATGGTAAGATATATAAGACTACCAACCAATTACTAATAAAGTGTAGGATTTGGAAGAAGAGTTTCATCCTTGTCATTGAATTTTGCTTTTGACTCAATGAGAGTAAAAACAATCTTGTTATCAGTGAGCCCAGCTCAAAAAATAAAATCACCAGCATGTTTTGCTTGCGACAGATAATAACCAAAAGCATCAAACAAAGCTTCCAAGCCTAGAAAATAGCTTAGTCGCCCAAGATCTTTCAATTTAAACTATTTACTAAGATACTACCAAACTTTGGTAATGCCAGTCTAATCATCACTAGTAATAACTATATCATACACATATAAGAACAACATAATGTACCTACGATGTGTGCATCGAACAAATAGTGCACAGTCATAAGGACTGGATTTAAAATCAAGAGATTCCATGGTTGAACTAAACTTGGAGTACCATGCACGGGGAGCTTACTTCAATCCATACAATGTCCAACGCAATATGCACACTTTAGTAGTTGAATGATTATAGCCAATAAGAGGTACTATATAAACTTCCCCTGTGAGATCGTCATTTTGACATCCATTAGAAATAGAAGCCAACGCTTAACAATGGCAACAGCAAGAAGACTGTGAATAGGAGTAAGACAAGCAATAGAGGCAAAAATCTCATCATAATCAATGTCTTACTATTGCGTAAAACCTTTTGCTACCATTCGAGCTTTATAGCTATCCATAGTACCATCCACGTTAATCTTATATAACCATTTACTACCAATAGCAAACTTATGAGGAGACAAATCAACCAAATCCCATGTGTGAGAGTTTTCTAATGCGTATAACTCATTTGCCATTACTTGCTGCTAAAGAAGATTGATACTAGCTTCTTTATAGGTCAGAGATTCGTGAATAGAAGCAATGGTGGAGTAACAATGATAATCACAAAGGTGAGCATGAGGTTAATTTACTCTGGTGGAATGAAGGATAGAAGTAAATGAAATACGGAAGGAGTTAAGATCCTCGGTTGGGGCAAACATGTCAAAAGTTGCCAAAGTGGGATTGTCAGACATGCCTGCAACATGAGACAAGAAGAAAATTGTGGAAAGGAAGATTCATCGGCGGATGGTACTATGGGATCTTCTAGGAATAAGTCCATTGAAGGATTGGTCAAGAAAGGAACGTGAGTAGAAGATTCGAAGGGATGAAGGGATAAGAACATCTTATGTTCTCAAAATGAAACGTGATGAGACGCACAAAGAAGATTAGTGATAGAGTCCCAACATTTATATCATTTGTGCTCAATGCCATGCCCAAGGAAGCAACATCAACGAGCACAAGGTTCTAACTTTGTGTGTTCATGTGGAAGAAGGTGCACAAATAAGCACTCCCAAAAACTCTAAGACAATTATAAAGGGGATCCTTGCCATAGAAACGCTCAAGAGGAGAAATGATGTCCACGACAGGGGACGGGATATGATTAATAATATAAATAGCAATAAGATAAGCTTCCCCCCAGAACTTTTCTAGACAAGATTCAAAGATTAAAAGAGTTTGTGTAATATCTAAAATATGCCTATGTTTACGTTTTACATGACCATTTTGTTGGGAAGTACCTGGACATGAACGATGAATAATAATGCCTTGTTGGGAGAGAAGTCTAAGAAATTATGTGTCTTGATAATTGATATCTTTAGAAAATTATGTTTTTATCATTGCAACAAAATCATGGTAGATACAAGTAAGCTCAAATAGATTTTTCATAAGATAAAGCCAGGTATAACGAGAGCAATCATTAACAAAAATGACAAAATAGCAAGAGCCTCCCACAGTGGGTGTTAAAGAAGATTTCCAAATGTCAAAGTAAATTAAATCAAATGGAGCGTGAGAGGTAGATTCATTAAGATCAAATGGCAAGGCATGATGTTTTCCTAATTGGTAAGGCAAGCAACCAAATGTTTGTCATCAACAGATCCTAAATAACCACTTGAAATAAAAGATTTTAATCTAGAAGAAGAAAGATGACCTAATTAAGAATGCCAAGTTTCATATGACACTGTGGCAACACAACCCACAAAAGCATTAGGAA
This sequence comes from Eucalyptus decipiens, assembly GCA_014182575.1. NCBI lineage: Eukaryota > Viridiplantae > Streptophyta > Magnoliopsida > Myrtales > Myrtaceae > Eucalyptus > Eucalyptus decipiens. Next base: position 31,196,117 of record CM024614.1, read on the forward strand.
TATTTAAGGAAACAATCTCAAATAAGCGTCTCACTCTATGGTCAGTTTCAATAGTCTATCTCATTCATGGATCCCGTACTTGACAACCATGGGTAGAATAGTGAACTTCAAAGCGAAGTTCACATAATTGTCCAATTGAAATTAAATTTAGAGAGTTTGGGAACCATAAAGGTATTAGATAAGGACAAGGTAAATGTGGAAATGTGTCATATATGGTTAATTTGCAGTAGAAAATTACCAACTGCATGAATGGTAGGTACATGTGAAGGAAGGGATTTTGACCAAAACAAATTATAATTAAATGTCATATGATTGTAGCAAGTGGAGTCAAAATACCATCAATCAGGATTACCTGAAGTGGTAGACATAGAAGGAGAAATAGAGGAGCTAAGGGCGCGTTTGGTAACGATTCTGTTCCCGGGAGCTGATTCTGATCAGAACTGATTCTTTTTTATTCTGTTCCCGGGAACTGATTCTAAGTATTTTAAGTCGTTTGGTAACTGTCCAAAATTTTTGATTCTGGAATAGAATTGCGTTTGGTACCGTGTTCATTAATTCTGTTCCAAATCAATTTCTTTTAATTTTTAAATAATTTTTTTACTTTTTTCCTTTGTTTTCTTTTCTTTTTTTTCTTTTTTTCATTTTTTCATTTTTTTCTTTTCATTTTCCTTTTCATTTTCCTTTTTTTTTTTTCTTTTTTTTTCCTTTTTTCTTTTCTTTTTCTCATCTTCTTCTTCTTCTTCTTGCCGGTCGCCGGACCGGCGACCGGCCAGACGAGGGCCGGCGACCACACCGGAGCGTCGCCGGCCCTCGACGAGACTCGGCCGGCCTCGCCGCCGGCGGCGGTGAGGCTCGCCTAGCCCCGCCGAGGCTCGGCCGAGCCAGATCTGCTCGACCGAGCCCCGCCGGGGCCGAGCCGACCTCGTCGGGGTTGGGCGAGGCCTCGCCAGCCACCGGCGAGGCCGGGCGAGCCTTGCCCGGCCACCGGTGGGGCCGGGCGAGCCTCGCCCGGCCACCCGGTGGGGCCGGCGCGAGGCTCGCCCGGCCCCTACCCAGGGGGCCGGCGAGGCTCGACCTCGCCACCGATCCGGGCGAGCCTCGCCCGGCCACGGTGGGGGCGAGGCTCCGCCCGGCCACCCGGCGAGGCTCGGCCTCGCCGGATCCGGGAGGCCGAGCCTCGCCGGTGGCCGGGGCTTGCCCGCCTCGGCGAGCTCGCCGGACCTCGCCCCCGGTCACCGGCGAGCCTCGGCTCGCGAGCTTGCCCAGACGGGCGGCGGCCTCGCCCTGGACGGCGGTGGCGGGCGGCGGTGGACGGTGGCGGGCGGTGGTGGTAGATGGCGGTCGCAAGATGGCCGAAGGAAGAAAAAAATTCTTGATTTTTGATTCTCAAACTCGTCCCCGAACAAGAATCAACTTTTTTTGGTTCTTGATTCTATTCCCAACAAATTTGTTCCCGGAACAAAAATTTTACCAAACGCGATTCTAGGCCCAAACCGATTCTGCAGGGAACAAAGAATCGGAATTTGGCCCTGTTTGGATGGTTACCAAACAGGGCCTAAATGTACCAGATTCTCGAAGAACGAAACGAAAATCCTCTAGTGAGAAAGTGATCGGCAATCCACTGGAAGAAGACTCTATAGTGGCAACATTGGCCGATGCATGTTCATCTCGGCTAGAGTTAATTGTTTAGCCCTATACGTCGCTTATATCATAATTGATAGCATTGGGATGCTATACAACCACGTCGATAACAATGATTACAAAATTCCTCCATTATATGTACTTTACTAAGTTAAACACAATAGGTTGGACAATAAATATGATGAAAATCCGGGGAGTAGATATGGAGAAATTAAAGCCAAAATGAGTTTCACACGTCGAAATACCTTAGGAATTGGTCATAGATTATTAAAAACCGATTTGAAATCAATTGAAACGGTCAGAAAAAGCAATGGAATTGGTTCGACCGGTCCAGTCTAAACCGATCAAAAGTCCAATCCAATCTGAACCCATCAACGGTTCAATCCAGTCCAACCCGGTCAACGATCAGAGGATGACGTGGCGCTGATGTCTGGGATAATGTCAGCAACACAGGGGTGACGTGGTGATGACGTCAAGCCGAGCTGCAATCTGTGGCGTGTGCAGCCACATGTCGCCGGCGAGGCGCATGGGATCTCATGTGCAGAGACTTCTAGCAGCACGTGGAGGCCCGTCCAATGAACTTTTGGCAGCAAAACTTAAGTAAGCCGCCTTGGCGAAGGACAGAGTCGTGGGTTGATGTTTGTTTTACGGAAATCTCATCAGCAAAGCGTCCAAGTCACGACGGAACAGCGGCGGATTTCCCGAGTCCCAAGACGCAACGGCACGTGGCAGCAGCGCATGTGATGGCGTCTAGCGTTGATTGGGCGACGAAATTTCAGTATGTCTCTCATCTGAGGGCAGCCAATCTGATGGTTGTGACCTTTTTTTTCTGAAATGATCAGTTGGAAATATGCCGAACGGCAACTAAAAGCTTTGGCCTGGACGGAGAATCGGTAGAGACACCGTTGATGTGGCTGGCATCGTGGCGGCCACCGTGTAGCAAACTCGATAGGTGCACCTCAGGTAATAATTGCTCTAATACCAAGTTAAGTATAATGAATAAAGGGAAATTATATTCTATCCATTATGCTAACCAATAGTACATGTGCCTATTTATAAACTTTACTTAATAACTATCTAAAGTAACAAATCAGGATCAATCAAGGAGAATATATAGAATCCATAATAATATACAGAATCACAGAATATCCTAAATATATCTCTAACAAAGATAACTACTTTCAACGTGATATTTGGCATACCAAATCTAAGGAGTTTATAATATTAATCTTCAGATGTGATCCCCATATCTCCATATACATATTACAAATCACGCAAACTTACAAATTCATAATCTTTAGTTAGCGTTCCATTTCTGAAATTGGGTATACAAACGGAACGGTGTGGATTAAATCTGAAACGATCCAACAGAAATGGGATTGAAGTGGAGCATCATGAATTGGTCATCTCGATCAAACGTTTTGATTGGTAGCACAGGAGAAATGAGCCCCGTTGTGTCCACAACAAGTAAAATAATGCAATACCTTTTATTTTTCTTATTCAAGATCCAATTCAGAAGTAATTGGGTTATTTCAATTCAGAACATCTTCTTAGACTAAATTCATCAGTACCGGCGCAGTACTCTGTCCGGTAATCTCGAGAGCAACGAATGAACGAATCGATTTGGACAACATCAGCATTTCACAGATCAATGGACACCTCCATTGGCCCGTAGCCCTTGTCCACGACAATCGTCTTGCAAACCTTCTCGCAGGGCGTGATGATCTCGACGTCGTACGTCCCGTGGAACCCCCGGAACCTAAACTCGCACTCCTCTTCGACCAGCCCGTGAGCTCGAGACAGCCACTCCCTCTTGAGGCCGAGCAGCCTCTTGCCAGCCTCGTTCACTTGCCCTTCCGCGTCGACCAAATGCGCATTCTCTCTCACGGACAGCTCCCAGAAACCCCACAGCATCACGCCCTCCACCGCGGGGTGCGCGAAGGCCTCTCGAAGCATGACCTCTAGATCGTCCGCCCTGACATACTCGTTGTTTGACGTCACGTCCAGCTCGGTGAACCAAATAGGCAGTCCGACGGTGGCTAACTTGTCCAGTGCGGAACAGACAATGGACCCAACGGGACTATCTATGTGACCTTGGATTCCTATGCCGCCGACCGGCGCGCCTTGCTTCTGTAGATCGATCACGTGCTGTGAATACTTCTCGGGCGACGACTTGGCATCATCCCCATCTTCCACGTGATAGTCATTGACGAATAGCTGAGCCGACGGGTCGAGCTGGTGCGCCATACTAAACATGGTCGCCCGGATGCTCTTGCCAAGCCTGTCCTGATAGAACGATCCGTGCAGCATCTCGTTGTTCACATCATAGTGCTTGAACCTTCCCTTGTACCGGGTCAAGAGCCCGGTCAGGCGGTTCTGGACCGCCTTCATCAGGTCGTTCCGGTTCAGGGCCCGGACCCATGGCTGGACGACGCCTTCCACTTCCCAGAAGATGCAGTGTCCCCGGGTCTGCTTCCCGTTCTTGTCACAGAAGTCCAGCATTTCATCCGCGTCACGGTAGTTGAGTTTCCCTTGCTGCGGCTCGGTCCAGTACCATTTGAGCTCGTTCCCAAACACAGCCCAGTTGAAGTGCTTCACGAAGAAGTCAACGAAATCCTCGTTGTCTAAGTTCGTCCTGTTTATGCAGGATCCGAGGGGAAAGCTGTTCTCTCTCTGCTTGACGATCACGATGGCGCCAAGCAAGCCGATCAATTCTGAGCCCGTGAACTTTAGGATCACGTCGCGCTTCCGAATCTGCACAAATGACAGAGATAATATTGTCGTGTAACGCAATCAAAGCCTTCCCCTATCAAGTCTTTTTTTATGTCAAACAAATGACGCAGAAGTAGTACGAATACCAGATCGATTTGCACATCCAAGCATCTAAATCTAGCACATCGATCGACTGGAAAAATCTGAAGCCCCCCGACCATCAAGTCAACACCCGAAGAGGGGCCTTGGAGGTAAACCATGACCTTGGACGGTTGCTTCTCGAGCCTGAATGACCCGCCTATCTCACGCCATCCGTCGTCGCTGGCCTCAATTTGTCCCCCATTCACCCACTGGCCATCGACACTGAGGGCCACATTCACGATCTGAGGGCCAAAAGCACCAGTTCCAACACGAACCCAAGCAGATACTTGATATGTCAAGTAGAGCTTGAGCTTATCCGTGATCATCTGGGCAGGGCCCATCCAAGTCTGCGTCCGACCGGTCACGAGGATGTAGCGACCACTCAGTGGCTCATGAGGACCAAGGGAACCTCTCGCCATCGGTGGAAGGACATGAGGCGAGCCTGTTTGAACACTCAATTTGCAGTTGCCAAGTGGGAACCACCCATTAGTATCATCATCTAGATTGCTGTTTGCTATGATGTTTACTCCAAACTCCGGATCCTTCAATCGAAGCAAAGCAAATTACTTAAGGGTGGCTGAATCAATAGCAGGTAAAACATACAAGACGCAACAACGTAAGACAAGAACTTGAAACCTACCTTGATGACGGGTGGACGAGAAGGAGGGGGTTTTGCTGCATGCTTTACAAGGCAATAATTCACGAGAATGTCGATGCCTGCGGGTGGACCTTCGAAATACATGATTATTTTGGAAGGAGAATTATTTATCAGGAATTTCCCACGCAATTGCACCCAATCCTTGTCTGTTGCCTGCACACTGGAGATGTATATGCAACATGTAAATGTCAGCAATGCGGAGATTATGAATCTGGCATTGCCTATGTAGTAGCAATTGGCGCAGGCTAGACAGAACAAAGAGGCGCCTTCCGCAGCAAAAGAAGGCAAATTTCTACGTCTGGAGATCAAAAAATATCGAATGCCATAGATACGGAATACGATAGATAGAGTTAAAGCATTCCCTAATGGAGGGCATGAGGTTTGTTAATTGTTTGGGTACAACAAAAGATAAGCATTCAGTCATGATACTATGAATGTATGCAGGTACTATAAATGGAGAGGAAAACTGACTTTGCTATGCTTATGTACTGCTCGCGGAGATCCGGCAATTGAACATAAAGAGTGACCTGCACAGTACTAGTGGTGGCATTTTTGCCGTAAATCCTGACCAAGGCATCGACTTCATAGGCGCGCTTCCTTTGCGCTCTTCCCGTAATCTCCTGCTGAATCCCATTCCAGCTCTGAGTTCGGGCCGTCGCAACGGCGAAGTAGTTTCCAGACTGTGGCATGATCTTCCCATCGATCGAATTGCGCACAGCAATCTGACAGCCTCGTCCGGCCCAATTGTTCGACCCATCTTCAAATCTGGGATTCAAGATGATGTTCTCATCCCCGGAGCTCATTTTCTTTCAAAATTAAGAGGAAGGATCAGTTTCATAGTATCAACATTTTGATTAGCTAAGAATCATGGAATGATTGAAAAATGAACAGTAAGTCCATGTACATGTAAGCATCAGTTTAATTGGTCCATTCAGCATAAACTCTTCTACACTAAGTGAGCAAGCTTCGAAACCGGACTTATAGAGGTCGAGAATGATATTCTAGTCTTCCACTAGCCCCAGGAAAGAAAGCTTCTCGCCGAAACCCATTGAAACCGGATAATGCAGAAGATGATGACAGAAGAAACAACACAGAGAAGCCATCCTCTAACTCATGACATGCATCAAGGTTTCGGTGATTCATTCATAATCTTTCTACGAGCAAAAGTGGCAAAAGAAAAACGATGTGTGTACCTGAGGAGGCTCTGTAATTCTTGATGTGTCTTTCGAGAATCTGAACTGCTGTGAAGCAGCAAATCGTCATTCTTCCTGGTTTTATAAGCCCAAGCTCGTTTCGATGATGACCGAGCAGCCTCCCACAAAATCTGGACCGACCAATATAATCACCAAGCAATCTATTTTTTTTTCCCCCGGAAATGAAGAACTAAAAAAATAAAAAATAAAAGGAACATCTTTACCAGCTTCTCCTTCACCAGAAAAATAGTCATAATCCGTGATTAGAGGTAGGAATAATTCGAGCTTTGATATTTAAATTTCAGTTTTTTTCATGCGATCTGGTCCCTCTATTTATTTTTGTTTTTTTTTTTGCAATCAAGTGCTCCTATTTATTCGATTCGTGCAATCAAGACCTTTCGCCGTGGCTCTGCAGCAACTCCGTAAGTGCGATGATCCGATGCCGTCAGCCTACGTGCCTTCTGGATAAGAAAGAAATGTTTCTTCTTCTTCAATGTCTTTGCTTTGTCTTGCAGACTAGTAATACGATGCTTGAATTAGAAAAGAAGAAATCGTGGAGTTTCCGGTACCCGTGCAGCAGACACGGATCTTACTGTCGTTATAGCAGATGCTTCTTGCTTCAGCCTCTGATCTAGAGCAAGCTCCTTTGCGAGGTTTAGTTGAAGATTAGCTTTCAGCAACGGCAAAGACTTGGTGGAGATTATTTTGCCATTTCGACATAGAAGTTCTTGAGTTCATGGTCCTTGGGCCGATAAGTTTCCAAAAAAAAAGGCATTTATCCCCTAAAAAATCTCTAACTTTAGGTCCAATTTCAATTATACCCCGAATTTTTTTTTTTACTGTCTTAAAAACACCCAATTATAGGTTCAATCCAAATCTGCCCTGAATTTTTTTCCTAAGAAAAACCCAACTTTAAATTCAACCCCAAACTTTCCAAAATTTGTCCCCATTTGCTCTTCGTCAAAAAAAAATCATTGTGAGTCATCTTTAATTTCCCTAATTTTCATATCAAAGAATGGTTTCATTTAAAATATAATTTTTCACATCATCTTGCTAATGTGGATTTTTTACCGAAAATTAAAATTATCAAAATGGGTCATAGACTCATTTCTTAACTTATATTTGATGAGCTGAGTTGTTGTATAGATTAGTTATATTCCGTAAATAGGTCAGAAATGGGTTTAAATCCAACTTGCAAATCATAAATGAGTTTAATATGGGTGTTAAATTAGTTCATAACTTACTTAAGCCCAATCCATCTCAGTGACACTCTCTTCAATCTCTCTCACCCTTGCTTGATCTCGCTCACGCCGTTCTCTCACCTCAAATTGGGTATGAGTTTTTTTAGATTTAGTTAAATATTGAAATAATGTAACAATATGAGTCAAGTATAGATTGGTTTTGGTATAGGTCTCTAGATATGTATTGCATGAAAATGCATTAGAATGAATTAAATTGACAAATTTTGGTCAAATCATTTTCAACCCAACAAAAATCCGACTCAATCCACTCGTATGACAGGTCTACTAAATGTGGAAATACCAAGTCAAACAACTAATGGTGAAGGGTTAACAGAAGCATATTTAAGATTAGATTGAGAGTTGTTATTTATTTAGATAGAAAAAGTTCGGGACACATTTGAAGCTATAGTTAAAGTTGGCAACTTTTTTTCAAACAAAAAAGGTCTATGGCAGATTTGGGATTAGCTCTAAACTTTTTTTGTTTGAGACAAAAAGAAGTCAATGGGAAATTTGAGATTTGACCTAAAATTTATGATTTTTTAAGAAATTAGGCCAACAAAAAAGTGAGCAAGATTTAGGTTAGACTTCGAATAAACACTCCATGAGTCCCTTGTCACTTGACTTGGTGCATATGTCTTGAACCTTAACAGAACATGTTTATCCATCTCATGCCTTGTACCTTAATATAACGTGTCTATCCATAACAAATTGTATAAGGCAACTTTCCTTTAGCGTTATTAATGATTGAGAAATATTTTGTGAGAAGGCTTAAATTTTCTCATAGGGTCCCTCTTCGCTAGCTTTATAGTCCCCATTCAATCATATTAGCTCAATCAAAGACGAAATATCGTAAGAGAAGAAAACCTTAGCCCTACCTAAGAAGTGCAACAACTTCATTAGCTTGAAAACAAGCACAATCGATGATTGAAAGCTTCAAAGAGCATCAATTTGCTAATGAGCTGTGGGCAATTCCTCTTCGGACCCTTGTGACATCAACTAACAAAGTAAGTTGAGGGCAAACAGCCGATGCTCCAAATTGGCCATTTTAGTAAATCGACATAGAATACAATCAATGATTCAAGAACATTACCTTTTAAAATCCCTCGAGCTTAGTAAATTCATCTTGTTTATCACCCAATGCATCTTTCTAATATATATATATACTCCGTCTTTCACCTCAATTGAAAAAGTGAGGCGAAGAGTAAAAAGACTCACCTAGATGAGTTGTGGAAGATCTTTTCTTCCTAGAAACCAGTCTCCTATTAGTGGAACAATCCGCTTGTTTATCATTTTCTTTACCTTCACACATCCAGAGTAGTCCCCAACCCCCACCCCCTTCTCATCGATACTCTGAGCCAACGTGGGGGAGTTGTCCATCATGATCACCATCTCACTTATTTTCTCTCGCTCTTTTATAGCATCAGCCCCGATTCTCCTTTCGAAATCAGTTGATATTCTAGTCGTCGCAGCTTTTGCTGCAGCTATAATTTCAGCTCAAGCTAACTTTGACATGTTCATGTGGACCTCTCCGTTTAGGCAAGTTTCACAACTCATTACAAATTTGTCTATCCATCACAAATTGTACAAGGCAACTTTCCTTTAGTGTTATTAAGGATTGAGAAACATTTTGACCTAAAATTTCTCTTAGTATCCCTCGTCGCTTCATTCGATCATATCAGCTCAATCAAACGAAATCTCATAAGAGAAGAAAACCTTAGCCCTACCTAAGAAGTGCGTTGACTTCATCAGGATTGATGATTGAAAGCTTCAAAGGGCATCATTTGCCAATGAGTTGGGGGCAATTCCTCTTCAGGTCCTCGTGACATCAACATACAAAGTAAGTTGAGGGCACAGCCTGAATAGGCCCTTTTAGTAAATTGACATAGAATTCAATCAATTATCCAAGAACATTACTTTTTGAAATCCCTTGAGCTTTAAAAAAAAAAAGTCCCTTTGAGCTTAGTATATTTAACTCACCCAGACCAATACATTCATACATACATATATTATGTTTTCATATCAAAACCCCGGTTTCATCTTCTTCTCTCTCTGTCTCTCGCCTAACTCATCTTGTGATCTCACCTCCCTCTCTCACTTTCGCTTTCCGTGGCCTCTAAGCCTTGTTGATCCCTCTCTCACTCTATCTCAGCAACTTTGAAGAGAAACTAGGTTTCCAACACCATGAAGACTGACATACTCAATTGAAAAAATGAGGCGTAGAGTAGGAGGACTCGTGTAGATGAGTTGTGGAAGGTCTTTTCCTCCTGCAAAACCAGCTTTCTATAAGTGGAACAACAAGCTGCTTCTTCATCTTTTTCTTCTCCTTCACCCAGCTCGAGTAGTCCTCCTTATGACTATACTCGGTACACGAGCCAAAGTGGAGAAGTTCTCCATCATGATCACCATCTCCCTTATTTTCTCTTGTTCTTTCATGGCATTAGCCCTGGTTCCTCTTTCAAAACCTATTGATCTTCTAATCACCACAACTAGCTGTGGCTGCAGTTCCAACTCAAGCTAATCTTGACATGCTCTTGTGCAGCTTAGCTTTTAGGGAAGTTAAAAGACTCGCATAATAATCATTATATTTCAAAAATCAACTATTTCCCAAACAAGTTTTTGAGGAAAAATACGTGTTTGATAACTCTATAAAACTTTTGTTCCTAAAATAGAAATTTATTTGATAACGACACAAAATTTCTCTCTCCGGAGTGGTGGTGGGAGGCGTCCACCTACAGCAAGAGGCGGCTAGCAAGTGGCCGGCGTCCGATGTCCCATAGACGGCGGGTAGGTGGTCGACGGTGATGACAGTGAATGATAAGAAGAGTTTTCATCTATCATTTTTATTCTAAAAATAGAAAAACTAAAAATTATAACAAATTTATTTCTGAAATAAAAATATATTTTAGAATTAAAAATATGTTTCGAAAATTTTTAAAAAAAAATGAAATTACGTGTTTTGAGGAATAGAAAAATAGAGAAATAAATTTTTACCAAAAAATAGAGAAATAAAAAAATAAAATGGTTATCATATGCGTTCTAAAGCGGTTTCAAAATATCTTTTAAGGATATTTAGACCGATTTCATGAACTAACTTTTAAGGTACTGTTTGGTAACCATCCAAACAATGCCTAATTCTAATTTTTGTTACATAATCAGTTTGAACAAATTCGCATTTCAGTAAAATTTTTGTTAAAATGATTTGAAATAAAATCGAGAATAAAAAAAAAAGAGTTGATTATTATTCCGAGAACAAAAAAAAAGAATCAAAAAAGTGAAACCATTCTCTCCCCTTCTCCGTTGCCGTCATCCGCCACAGCCCCGTCAACCGCCGTTCACCGCGCCGCCGATCGCGACAACCAATCCGACGAGCTCACCGATGGCCAGCGAGCCTTGCCAAGAGCGCACCGCACCGACCAACCAACCGGGAGGGGAATGTGGCGAGGCCAAGCCTTGGTGAGGCGGGCAAGGGCGGCGAGCCTTGCCCAGGCTCGCCGACGAGGCTCGACCAACGAGGGCCGGCGAAAGTCGCCAACTTGAAGAAGAAGAAGAATATGAGAAAAAAAGAAAAAAAGGAAAAATTATAAAAATTATTTAAAAATTAAAATAAATTAATTTGAAACATAATCAATAAACGCGTTACAAAGCCTTGATTACAAAATCGAAATTATAGATAGTTCAAACGGTTTAAAATGTTTGGAATCTGTTTTGGATCGAGAATCACTCCTAGAAATAGAATCGTTACTTTTTCGGAACTGATTCTTTATGGGCGCTTTCCTATTTCAGAATATCGTTTAGGGATATTATAATGTTGAAGTGAAATAAAAATAAAAAATAAAATACTAATTTTTCTCTTTTTCCTCCGTCGCAAAACGCCACCCCGTCCAGCCACCATCTCCGCCCGTTCCAGCGTCGCTTGCGTCGGCCCAAGCTACACTTCCGTCATCGCTCGCGTTCGGATCCGTCAGTGCTCGTCCAGATCTAGCCTCGACCGTGGCCGCGAGCTTTGTTCGTCCATCCACCGCCGGCAATGACACTGCGACGAGCCGTGACTCGAGTTTGTCCATCCACCAGCTCACAATCGTTGCCCGTCCAGATGGACTGGAGTTGTGCTTTCAGATCTGGTCTCGTCCATGGCCGCGAGCACTCGTCTATGGCTCGCGAAGCGGCTCGTCCACTGATCTAGCGACGGCAGCTCGTCCACGGCCGTGAGCCTTGACGGCGAGCTCGAGATCCCGATGGCCATGGACACCGAGCTCAAACAGCCAAAAAAAAAAAAAAGAACGGAGGACAAACGGAGGAATGGATGTCAGGGAAGACGGTCGGAGCTTGAACGCGGCCACGGACGATAGACGAGCGGCGCCGACGATTGCGGCCATGGACGGCCAGATCTTGAGATGAGAACGCGGACGACGCGGAAAACAAAGAAGGACGCTCCGCTTGGACGCAGCGGTGGCCGGCCTAACCACGGCGCCGGCGGCTCCGCCGGTCGCGACGGCGGGGAAAGGTCCGGCGGCTGTGCAAAGGGAGAGGAAGAGAATTCATTTTGTTTTCAATTTTTTTGACTAAGATTCCACCTCAATCGTCGAGGTGGGGTCGGTGGACACGTTTCGACACATGAGTGGATTCGAGGGGAAGAATATACGCCACAATGGGACGCTGACGTGGCCACATCTAAAATCTGAGAATTTTCTCGGAAGGGGACAGGGGCATTGGGAGTTGACCAGGACCGGCACCGGTCTGCCGGTCTTGTTCTCTCTCTCTCTCTCTCTATTAAAATAATCGAGAGTACGCGACTCTCGGAGGCCTGATCATGGCGACTTCGGAGCCGGAGGTCGAGGCCTCGGACGGCGCGGGAAATGGCAGATCCGAGGCCGTCGCGCCCGGCGGCATCGGAGACCCGGCGGCGGCGCCGGAGATGGAGGCTCAGGAGCAGAAGAAGAAGAAGAAGAAGAAGAAGAAGGCGAAGAGGAAGTCGCACTTGCCTAGATTCGCGTGCATGACGGGATCGGAGCCGGACGAGGACGGCGGCGTCGACGCGGAGGCCAAGGTCCCCGGAGATCCTCCCCGCCCTGTTCACCTGGTCATCATGGTTAACGGCCTCATCGGCAAGTGAGTTTGCGTCGGTGTGCGGCGTTTGAACGCGCATTGATTTTCGCGGCACTGTTTAGGCTTTTTTCGGTGATTCGATTCTCGTGTCGAAATGCTGCTGAGGCGTTTCCTGTAATCTTCTGAATAAGGCATGTGTCTTTATTGCTTGCTCACTGCTGGCGTTTTCGCCTTCTTTTTGGGTGCAGCGCTGGGGATTGGAGATTCGCTGCGAAGCAGTTTAAGAAAAAGTATCCAGGGAAAGTTGTTGTTCACTGTGAGTTCTTGGTAGCGAATCTTGTACATGATGGCTTTGAGTTGCTTTACTTTTTTCAACTGATTCTTGCCATTGAGCATGAGAATTGAAGCACAAGACACAGTAAACAAGTTTCTGCAGCTAAAGCTACTGAAGGGATGTAAAATTCTAGAAATGTAGAGAGCTCAAATATAATATGTGGGTAAGATAATTTGAAGTGAGTACATGACATACTTGATTAGTTCTTTGATTTTGATCCCTTGCATCTGAAAATGTTGAGAAACTATTATTAGATGGTCTTCAATCCGTTCAATTCATATTATTCCCCTTGAGATGGCAGTTTCCATCCTGATCTGGCAAATTAGCATACATAATAAGCGGCATAAGCTTTGTTTTGTATTTTTGCCCCTAGGTATGTTCCCATAGATCTTACTAGTGGGTCGTTTAGTAGCCAAAGATGACTTTTTGCTTGGAGGAGAACTCATGAGGAATGGTGGAAAAAGACTATACATGATCACTCTGGTTCCATGGCATTACTCCCATACATGACAAGTGAACAAAGCTGATGAAAGGGGTTGAATGCATTTTAACCGATGCTTTCTGTGATACATGAAGGATGGGGAACCTCTTAAACGAGTGAAATTGCCTCCCCTGGGATTGTGACATGTCACTTAAAAAGAAATGGATCATTAATTGCTTAAAAAGAAATGGATCATTAAGATGCAAGTCTCGACGATCCTTGAGTTCTTATTTGGGCAGATGGTCATGAGCATAGCGCTACTAGTCTGAAACCTCCTCAAAGGATCCCAGTCAGGAATAAGTTGTACTGGTTTAATGCTGGTTGATGAATATTACAACTTGGAAGATCTGTTGTTCATGGCACACTTTGGCATGCCCAGAGTCCTCTTCTCTAGGCAACATTATACCCGCAGGCTGTTATCCTTTTTCTTTTTTTTTCCTTTTTTTCCATTTGTGATCCACAATAACTTTGGCAAAGAGGTTTGACATGTGGTTGGACTCCGTGTGCTAGATTATGCTAATTTAACCGTGATATGACTGAGCTGCTATAATGCACAATACAGGCAGCAAGTCTAATGCTTCGAGGTTGACATTTCATGGTGTTGATGTTATGGGGCAGAGATTAGCAGAAGAGGTGCGTTATATTGCCTGGGGAGCCACTTTTTTGTTCTTTTTTTTTTTTTTCAAAAAATGGGAATTTCCTCTGTATTTCCTCCATATTTGTTATCAGTCTTGCCTTGAATCTGCCTATCTTAAAGGCTTAATGCCTTGTTTTTTTCAGGTTAAGTCAGTCGTAGAGGATAACCCCACTGTTCAGAAAATTTCATTCATTGGTCATTCACTAGGTGGTCTGGTAGCAAGGTATGCAGTTGCAAAGCTTTATGAACGTGGTCCAGCCAGTGAACCTACTAAAGTAAATGAAGAATGTGGGAGTGAAGGACATGGAAATCATCACCAAGAAGATAAAAATACAGATAAAATTTGCGGACTGGAACCTGTGAATTTTATAACTTCAGCAACACCTCATTTAGGTTCAAAAGGTCACGAGCAGGTTATTAGTCTTTCTGGTCTGTCTTCTTTTTCAGTTTGACGTGCTTAAGGATGAATTTATTGAGCTGTTATAAGTTACTTCCATGATCAATATTCTTTGACAGCCTAGTTCGTGGATATAACCTTTACATGTTAGTCTATCTGATTAGGTGCTTTTTCAGGATGTTTAGGTTTGGCCTGGTTCTATAGGACATATGCGCATTTCCATAATCTCATTTATTACCTTGAAATTACATTTCCTTTTCTTGTTGTTCTGGGACGTGACAGATTTTATTTTTTTCAGGTCCCAATTTTTTGTGGCTTTTACTCCTTGGAAAACCTTGCTGTCCATTCATCACGCTTGTTAGGCAAGACTGGTAGACATTTGTTTTTGACAGACGGTGATGATGGCAAACCTCCTCTTCTTCTCCAAATGGTTGAGGACAGTGAAGATATTAAATTTATGTGGGTTTCATCGATGCACGTTCTTTGTTTTTGAAATGTTTGAGTGCTTAAGCTGTCACGTTCATTGTCTTTGAAATGTTTTGAGTGCTTAAGCTGTCATGTTCGTTGTCTTTGAAATGTTTGGGTGCTTAAGGTGTTTAATTTTGTGTCTTCAGCTCGGCTCTGAAGTCCTTCAAGCGTAGGGTTGCTTATGCAAATGCACAATTTGATCGTATCCTCTTGGTATATTTGCATTATTCCTGTTGTAGCATTCTCATAATCAAATGTTAGGCCTCCATTATTTGCTTTTGCTTAGATCATACCATTTACAAACTTTATTCTATGACATTCAGCAGTTGGTGGATTGGATATGACATTACTGGTCATTTGTTATCATCCTTTTCCTTGTTTAACTTGACATTTCTCGTAGACCTAGTTGGATGGAGTACATCATCGCTTAGGCACCGGAGCAATCTTCCTAAGGTAATATAAGTTTGTTGAATCCTTTTGAATCGCTGTTATTACATTTGAGCTGCTCTCTCTTGCCAGCGTGAACATCTATCAACAAACAATAAAAGATACCCACATATTATAAATGAGGAAACGGCAAAAACAACCTCCTTCAAGCAAGAAGACTCTTCGGAATATAAAACTGATTGGAGAAACACTGCTGACTTGGAAGGTTCGCATTTCTTCTCATGTAATTGTTGGTGACACTTATTGTTATCTTGCCATGATCATGAGAGAGCTTAAATATTCCTTCTGTAGGTAGGAGACATTTGTTTTGAGAGTGCTTATCTGGGCAAATATCGGAAAAAAACTTTTTTATTGTTTTTGATCTAATATTTGAATATTTGGAAACCTAGAAATTGAGGTTAAGATTTCCTGTACTTTCTCATGTTGCCAGGAATTGCTGGGAATGATGATTTTTGTTGTCTGTGCTCGTTACGCGTTTTTGTTATGCTTTCAATTTGTTGATTTTCCACTGAATAATTGCAGAGATAATGCTGGGAAGATTAACTAGATTGAGCTGGGAACGTATAGACGTAAGCTTCAGTGGAAGTAAACAGCGATATTTTGCTCACAGTACCATTCAGGCCAGTACTTTTAACACATTTATATACTTCAGAAAGTATGATTGGGATTGTTCTCATGCCTTCAAAAATAAGTGATTCCAAAATTCACTATGGTTTAATAAATAGTCATATACTTCTTCGGCAACGTTTGATTGCAAGAGTTCACTGTTGTTGACACGCTTTCTCCTTGATATCCAGGTGAAAAGTCGGTGCCTCAATTCTGACGGTGAAGACGTGATCCAGCACATGATTGACAATTTTTCTCTGTGAGCGAGTACATGGGTCGGCTATATATATGCGGGTGAAATTGCTCCTAGTAGCCTCTCGCTAGTAGCCTCTCGCGAGAACCACCGCAAGGAATTTTGAAGTGATCTCTAGGAAACGTCTACAAAGTCGGCAAGTTGGAATGGTTTGACACAATTTATGAAGCAGCTGAGCTTTGCATATCGTATCGGAGCCACAGATGCATTCACAGAGAGCGAGAGCGAGAGCGAGAGAGACTAGACCCACTGCCGCAATTCCTTGCAGCTCCTTTTGACACGAGCATGATGATGGAAGAGTCGACCGGGTGAAAAACGAAGTTAGATTGTATTGGAAGCACTCTCGTATGTATCTGTTTTATATTTTGGTTATGTGCCCCCCTCCCAAAAAGAAGAAAACAAAACCCCCCAAAAACCCTAGAAAAAGTCCCCACTTGGAGTAAAAAAGGCTGTGCTGAGAGAGGCCCTAAAATCGTAAGGATGACCTCCCCAGTACTTCGAACTTTTTTACAATCGAGTATGTAATTTTTCTTTGTTCGATCATATACCTCAATTTTTCAAATTTGACTTAACGTGAGACCTCCATTAAAATAGTGGGCCAAAAATGCCAATGCGGATGCTAATGCCATAGGATAAATGTTAATTGTTCACATCGGCATTTGATATGACCTCTCGAGATTGGTCATATTATCATAAGTAGGAAATTGTTCCTAAAGTCTTAGATTTATTGTACAATTTTTAATTCGATCTTAAAACTTTTCAAAATAACCAACTTAATTCAACCATTTTAATGATTTTCTAACTAAATCCTTTTGCTCAAAATTAACGAGAAATTGCTATTGTTGCCATTAGGAGAGCACATAATAAGTATTCTATATCTTATTCTAGACTTGTTTTTGGAATAAAAATTCATTTGATAATATAATTTTATTTTTTTTAATTTATTTCAGAAATAGGTTTGGAAAAGAAATGAGAAGTATAAATTTCTCATTTCTCTAGAAAAATAAAAAAAAATTCTTATCACTTATCTTCACTATTAACTAGTTGTCCACCCACCATTGTCGTTTGCCATTTGCTGCTGCTAACATCCGTTGCAGCCATCTCCCACTATTCATCGCCATCTATGAAAAATAAATTTTATATCATTATCAAATGAATTTTTATTTCAAGAATAAAAATTTTGTGTCGTTATTATATACATATTTTTTGCTCAAAAACTCATCCAAATATAAAAATAGAAAAATATATTTATGTTCCAAAAACCAATCTCTAGCCAGAATTATTATCATTTACGCTCTACTTATCCAAATCTAATGTGGAGTACTTTTGCAATATTTTAAAATTCTGAATTTTTTTAGTTTCTATTCTTTTTTTCTTTTTATTCTTAGAGTAAATCTTTCACAAGGTTGGCAAGGGTTGATAACCCTTGCTAGCCACTAAGTGAGGCTCGCAAAGCCCTCACCAACCACGAGGGTGGGTCATGGCCTTGCTTGTGAGACGAGAAGTGAGCCTCTCCTCCTTGAAGTTGTGTGCGTTGTGATCAAAGCATTTGGCAACAAAACGGGACCGATCAAGATGAAGAAATCTAGGCTTTTCGTGGGGAGCTTCTCCGCGATTTATCGGGGAGTACTCATCGTGTTTAGGGAGGAAGAATCGAGAAAATGTGACTTATTCAAGAATGGGGAACGAGATTTGGTCTTAGATTGCCATAGTTGCGATTGGTGGGGGCCGCACGAGGGCTTCAGGCCTTCAACCAATGGTTGGCAAGGGTCATCGGCTCTCTAAGAAGATGAATAGTGGGAATAAAAAAAAAAAAGAAAAAAGTAAAAATCAACAAATTTAAAAGAAGATATAAGAATAGCCCATGTCAGCACCAACCGTTGATTTTCAATCAAAGCTGACAAGAAAAATTGATCAAAAATACAGGATTTCAAGATAGGAAAAGCTTTTCACCAAAACCTTAAGAAAACCTATCAGCTAAGGATGGATAAGATTTTTGGGTTCACTACCAAGAAACTTGGATAAATAATCAAGATAGAAATTCGCTCACTGAAAAAAAGAATCTCGTGTATTCATTAAATTCAAGTCTTGTCTATGTATAAATAAGATTACATCCCTACTTATAAAGGAATTTGCTGAATAAAAGAAAGTGACTCACTGACTCTGTAGAGTATTTATATAATAAAAAACCAACATCATAATAAAGTCCCATAAAAACTAGGACTTATGCATTAACTCAAAGCAAATGGTTGTATATAATATTAAACTCTCTAGATTCGTCCACAAAAGCTGAATAACCATTTTAGAAGATAACAACGATTGAAATCGACCACCACCAACCGTGGTGGTTCTGCTGAATAAGAGCTCCATTGATCCTTACCCAAATGTGAGGGGTTTGAAATCCGGTGGAGGCGCTTGATGTCTTAAGTGTGATGCTGGATTGGTGGGTCCTCCGCTAGCATCACTCTAAAATTTACTCGCCAGCTGCCGGCTGTACAAAGTTCCCTAGGTATCCAAAAAAAAAAAAACGATTGAAATCGACCATAATAGCCTCCAGTTGTTAATCAATAAGCAATCTCAAAATTGATGACAAATTAGTAGAAAAGACATCTTAATAGTCAATCGACAAACATGAAGTTGACAATTGGCACATAAAATTGACACCTTTAAATTCAAACCCATCGAATCATGCGAAGGTTGAAATTTGTTTTTGCTCACACGAGTAATAACTGAGCAGAATCAATCAATGAATTAAGAGTTAGGCTTGAGAATTGTTCCATTGAATTTGATGCTCCAATAAGAACTCTATCATATTTATGAGCTAAATGTACAATTAGAGTCCATTTGATGATCATTCTGTTCTTGAAAAATAATTTCTACTTAAAAATGATTTTTTTTTTTCTAATTTCATTCTTTGAACAAATTTCTAAGTATTCAAAATTGTTTGATAATTGTAGAAAACTTCTATTTTTGAAAGAATAGAAATGCATTTAGTATGACTCTCAATTTTTTTTTTTTTTTTATAATATGGAAATTTATTTTAATTTTTTAATAATTTTATGAAAATTTTCTTTTGTTGTTTTCTTTCTTCTTTTTTCTCCCTCTCTTCTTCCTCCTCTCGCTAGTCATTGGTCTTGTTAATGGCCTGCAACCAGCCAAAGACGAGGTCCAACAATCTCACTGGAGCTTCGTCCCCTCGAGACTAGCAAGGCCGCCAGCGACCAACTAGAGAAGGAAGAAGAAGAAAAGAAAAAAAATGATTTGATTCTAGGGCTGTTTTCGAAAACAAAAAAACTAATTTTCATTCTAAAAAATAGAAAAATTAATTAATTATACTAAATAAATTTTTATTCTTTTTTAATATACATATCCGCTATCAAACAAGCTTTAAATGTTCTCATTTGCCGTGTCGCAGCGCGATGTGACACCGTAGATGCAAACCTTATTTGCGTATTCAGTCAATCGGTCCTTCAGTCAAGAAATGGACGCAACGTGGAACTCTAGTTTAAAGTGGGCCTGATTTCACTTATCACGTCGTTTTCTATACGCTAGCCTTTATCCACGCGTTTTCTACGACATTATCACTTTTAAATAATTTATCGATCATGGAGCTTTCAAGATGTATACATTGGCTAGTGAGAAATTGTTCAAATTTTCTTATATTTTTATCAATTTAGTGTTAAATCTTTTTCAATTTATCAATTTGAATCTTAAACATTTTCACATTTTATCAATTAAATTCATTTAAAATTACTAATATAGATGTCGACCGTTCTATCCGACGTAGTCCGCACTAATGTAAATAATTTACAATAATATTTTAACAATTTTTTTGAATTTTGAATTTTTTTTCCTTTTTTTGACTAGCGACGGTCGTTGGGCCCACTGTGACCCACACTTATAATCAGCAATGGTAGTGAGGGCCTCACCCAAATCATGGTGGCTACGGGCAAGATTGTCTTACCCAGATCTAGACAAGGGGCCAATGACCCTCACCGGCCAAAATTGAAAAAAATAAAAATAAAAGACATTGAAAAGGAAAAAAGGACAAAGAAGATAAATAAATGAATATATTGAAAAAATATTAAAATATTATTGAAAATTATTCACGTCAATGTCAGACATACTATGTAGAACAGTTGGTATGTTAGTATGCGTTTGGTAACGTTTCTATTAAAAAATTGTTCCAGAGAACAAAAATAGAAAAAATTATTTCTACTCTAGGGAACAATTTTTGAATAGAAGAACGCATTTAGTAAATGTGTTCATGGAATAGAAAAATAACGAAACACGTAAACTTGTATAATTTTTTTGTTTCTTTTAATTTTTTTAATTTTTTTAATTTTTATTTCCTTTTTTCTTTTTTCTTTTTTCTTCCTTTTGGCCGATTTCCAGCCTCGGCCATGGCCGACGAACAGCTGACGAGGGCCGACGGCCTTGCCCGGCCACGGCGAGGCTCCCGTGGCTGGTCGAGACTTGGCCTCATCGGGGGCTGGCGAGGTCACTGGCCATGGCTGAGGCCGACAACTGACCAAAGAAAAAAGAAGAAAAAAAAATAAGAGAGAGAAAAATTGTTTCTCGAAAGTGTTCTAAAACAAGAAACAAGTTTTTCTTATTTCTATTCCAAATTTGTTCAGGGAACAAAAACGCAAACAAACACGTTTATGTTCTTTTTTTATTCCCCGGAACAAAAAATCAAAAATTGTGTTCATGACTAAAAGAAAATAATACAAACAAACAGGGCCTTAGTAACTTCTAATCAAAATTAACTGGATGAAATTAATTGACAAAACATGAAAAGATTTAGAATTTAATTGATAAAATTATAAAGTTTTAGAAATAAATTAATTTTAAAAAAAAAATAATATTTTTAGATAACAGGGTGCTTGTTTGGAAGTCACGAATCAAGTTTAAACGGAAGCATATATTTATAAATTTACTGGAAGTCATATCAAGATATCAAATTAAGTAGCAATTGCTTTAAGGTCAAGAGCCATTCATTACGGCCAGATTGCTCAATGAGATATCAACTTTGTCTGTATTCCATCACGTGTTCCATCCCACGATGTAAATAAATACGCCCCAGCCCAAGTTCCAAAGAGTGCAGTATGAGTATGACAATGGATGCAGCAGGAGTATAGTTATATAATTAACCACCACCACCACCACTTAGTGTCCAATCTCTATACTGGAAATTTCTGTCGACGTGTTATAATTTACTCTTTTGAGAGCAGGTGGCTCTTCCAGTCTGCATCTTCTGCATCTTTTGCATCTTTTGAATCTTCCGTTGCCCATAATGACCATTTAATATCTTCCATTGTAGAGGTGGGCAAAGAACACTACCCAACGGGCTACTTCCAGGCGGTTTCTAGAAATATCGGTTCGGTTCCTAATTTCATGTGTAAAACCACCCGTCGAGACCACTCGAACCAGACTAATTTTTTTAAATTTTTTTCAAATATGTAAAAACCAATAAGCCCTAATTTACGTTCTGTTGAAATAGCTTCTGATCATTGAATTAGAATATAGTCCCAAAAACACCAAAACCTATCGATGATGTCAAATTCATTTCACTGCCTCGTGATGAATTTTGCCTGTAGCGGGAGGAGATGGTGCATGTTCGCATCACGTGAGCTTCCCTAGCATTTCCGTCTGGTGTACAAAGGCAAGAAAAGAAAGAGACAGGACTCCTGCAATAGCAATAACTATAAAGACTACGAGTCAAGACAAAATGACATGCATGTAGGGAGATAGAGTTAAGGTGTGTGCCCATTTTTTTGAGAAAAATAATTAGAATTTTATGCGTGGAAAGTATAACGAGAGAATATAACGATAAATCAAAAAAAAAAAAGGAACATGCATCGATTTCCAATTCCTAGGTGAAGACCAAATTATTCTAAAACCGATCATTTCTACCGCATTATATTGTCTGCGAAGGCCGTCGGGTCGGAAAAATTTAAAATAGCACTGTCCCATTGGAAAAAGTTGACAATTTTTGGTGGGGCCTTTTCATTTAATCTTCCCATGGATCTATACTTATTTCAGTCAAAGATCCACCCTCGCCGGCGAAGGTTACTGAATGCTTTAATTTCTACTATTGGCAGTGGAACGGGCCTTCCCCAGGCAGCGTCAAAAAACGTCGCGGTCTTCATCTGCCCGGAAATTAAATGCCTTGCCCATCTTCTCTCTCTGGAAAAAAAACAAAGCTGATGGGATGGGGATGATGGGGATGTGACCCCGATGTAATTGCACTCCTTAATTGTCTTCGTCCCGCAGCTTCGCGAACGAGGGACTCGTGTCTTGCGTCTGTTCCCCCGTTCGTAAATGACACTTCTAGGACCTTTTGGCCATGTCTTCCTATGACGGATCGGCGAGGATGTTGCTGCAAAAGTTTTGGAGATTGATTTGAGTTTAAAGATGTAAGAATTCACGTCTTTCGATTTCGTATTCGGAGGGTTACTTACGTCTTTCGATTCGTCTTGTCGAGAGAAGGTGTTAGGTGTCGTGTCAAGGATCGTCGGATTAGTGATTAAGATTGATTTAGTTAAACTAATTACCTAAGTAAAAGCTCATTTTGCCTAACCCCCTCGTCTTTAGAAAAGATGATGTTGTCCCGTCTAGTCGGTACCTGCTCTACTTTGCCTTGGGTGGGGAAATCTCATCCTCCTCGTGGGAGGGAGAGCAAGGAAGGGGGACTATTCTGAGGATTGATTTGAGGTGCGTAGGATAATTATTTTATTTTTGTTTTAGAATTATTTTTCTGTTCCAACCTTATTTTCGAAATAAAAATCCATTTGATAAAATTATAAAAAAGATTTTTACTCCGGAAATAAATTTACAATAGAAATTAGAGGTAAAAATTTTTAGTTAATACTCGGGAAAATGTCACAAATGGTCCATATACTTTTGCCTAATGTGCAATTTCGTCCCTGAACTTTCGATTGGCTCAATTTGGTCCTCGAACTATTGATAAATGTCCAATCTAGTCCCCCCGAACTTTTAATCGGCTTAATTTGGTCCTTGAACTATTCATAAATGTCCGATCTAGTCCTTTGTTACTGTTTTTCCTTTTTTTAAAATTTTTTTAACTTTTTTTAATTTTTTTAATTTTTTTAATTTTTTTAATTTTTTTAATTTTTTTTAAAAATTTTTTGCTTTCCTCTCTTCCCTCCGCCGGAGCCGGCGGAGGGAAGCCGGCGTCCGGCGAGGGTCGCCCGACGCCGGGTGCTCCCTCGCCGGCATCGGGCGAGGAGCACCCCGGCGAGGGAGCCCCTCGCCCGACGCCGCGAGGGGGCTCCCTCGCCGGATCTGCGGGGATCCCTCGCCGGCGTCGGGCGAGGGGCCGCCCTCACCAGGGGTGCTCCCTCGCCCGACGCCGCGAGGGATCCCCTCGCCGACGCCGGCGAGGGAGGCCTCGCTCGGCGTCGGGCGAGGGCTCCCTCGCGGGGGGGCTCCCTCACCGGACGCAGTGAGGGCCCCTCGCCGGACGCGGCGAGGGAGCCCCTCGCCGGCGCCGGCGAGGGCCGCCCCGGCGTCGGGCGAGGGCGGCCCTCGCCGGACGCGAGCGAGGGCGGCCCTCGCCAGACACCGGCGAGGGCGTCCCTCGCCCGCGTCCGGCGAGGACGGCCCTCGCCCGACGCCGGCGAGGGCGACCCTCGCCGGACGCCGGCTTCCCCGCCCCGGCTCAGGGAAGAGAGGAAAAGCAAAAAAATTTTAAAAAAATTTTAAAAAATTAAAAAAAATTAAAAAAAGTTTAAAAATTTTTAAAAAATGAAAAACAGAACGAAGGACTAGATTGGACATTTACGAATAGTTCAAGGACCAAATTGAGCCGATTAAAAGTTCAGGGACTAGATTGGACATTTATCAATAGTTCAGGGACCAAATTGAGCCAATCGAAAGTTTAGGGACGAAATTGCACATTAGGCAAAAGTATAGGGACTATTTGTGACATTTTCCCTTAATACTCTGAAAAACCTCAAACCAGTACACATGTAACAAATTTACCTCAAACTATCTTTTTGATAATGAAAAACCCAAAACTAGTACACATGTGACAAATTTACCCCGACTGACCATAAAAAACTCTAAACCGGTATATTTATGACAAATTTACCCTAAACTAATTTATTCGACCGCAAAAAACCCCAAACTGGTAAATTTGTAACAAATATACTCTCCGCTAAATTGGATTATTACCAAAAAAAAAATCACAAAAATTGTAAACTGTGACAAACGACGCGTAAAATCCTAAATCGGTATATTAGTCAATTGTCACGTGTCATTTAACTTAATAATTTAACAGTAAAATTTAACGAAAACTGATAGAAGGTAAATTTGTCACAAGTGTATCAGTTTGAGATAAATTTGTCAAAGGTATACCGGTTTGGGTTTTTTGTGGTAAACAAAATAGTTTGAAATAAATTTGTTACAAGTATACTAGTTTTGGGTTTTTCAGGATATTAACCTAAAACTTTTTCACTTATTTTTTCTAGAACATAAACCAAAAATAAAAAAATTTCTCATTATTCGTCCTCAGTACTAATCGATCACCCATCTGTCATTGCCAACCGTCGTCTATCGTTCATCCAGTTGTCCATCAACCGCCACCTGTCACCGCGTGTCGGCCACCATTCGTTGCCACCGTCATCCACCTATCACCATCCGCTGGCCACTGTTGCCAATCGCCATCTGCCGTTGCCTAGGAGAAAAAAAATTTGTGTCGTTATCAAATAAATTTCTATTTCAGAAATATAAATTTTATATTATTTTTAAACGCATATTTTTACTTAAAAACTCACCCAATAATTTAAAAAAAAAAAACTATTTTTCTTTCGGAAATCAATTTTTGGTTAAAATAGTTATCATTTGTGCTATTAGAGTTTGCTCTCCACGTTTCAAAACTTACATTTTACATTGCATTCATACACACCTAAACCCCTATCCCATTCCCCCCGCCCCTCCCTGTCTCTCTCCTCATAGAAAGAAGCACAACACGGCAAAGATCGAGAGCCACCCCATAGTTCTAAGCCACCGCTCAACGACACAGCCCGACCCCGACGCGGACAACGACAGCCTCGCCCTTGCCCGTCACCCGAGCCCCTAGGGAAACGCTAGTTGGGTAGAAACCATCCAGCCTCACCATGCTCGTTACACTATCTTTCTATCTCATCCCTATTCTTAGGGCTTTCAACTTCTTTGCACACCCGCCACACCTCCCCTTCAACTATCGCCGGCGCCATTGTGCCTCCTCATTATTGATTACCAGAGAGAGGACCATCTACGGTGGTAGTGATGACTTTGGAGTATTAAGCATCACTTATGCTTCAAAGTCTCTATCCTCTTGTATTGACATTCGACAACTAATGCATGCCTACCAAATGGATAACAGGAGAAGGAATTGTGATCTCAACGAACTTATGACGTATGGACGGATTTAGAAATTCGAGTATTCTAAATCATCAAACGTTTTAACAGCTTAAACTTCTAGAATCAGTAGTGATATTATGAAATTCCATACAAAGTCCCTACACGTGGCTCTCCTGGGGCTTTGGGATTACTATTCAAATGGTAATTAACTCTTAAACTAGGATTTCATTAACTGTAAGAGTTTTTCTTAATGTTGACTAAATTAATTGATATTGTAATTTACTGCTTTTATGACTACCGTAAAATAGGGTTGGTTTAAGGTGAAATAGAAGGTTTCTTAATTAGTCTAATATGGGCTGGTTAGTATGGGCCGAGTTGAGCCTGACATCCTTCAAGACTAATTTTTAACCAGTTTATTCTTTATCATGGCCATTTTCCTTAAATAGAAAACTTTCGGAAACAACCTTTTAATCATATACGAGATGTATTTGTCATTAGGACTTAAACACAATCTTTGCAGATATGTCCTAATTTCAATATCAGATAAGACATAATTTCAAGCAACTAAGGCTTCCATCATCTTATAGCAGTGCAGTCCGTAGGCAAACCTCTTTTCAAGTGTTCCAGAATGGAATGCTTCATGGACAATAAGCAAATTAAATTGCTATTTTCTCAAGCAACAAATCATATGTCCACAACTTAAAATTTGAATCAGTAAAAACCTCAATAATAATGAAGTTATTAATTACAGAAAATGTGACTGAAAACCAAGCAATATATATAATTAGCATCATGTGAGTACTGTGTAACTTGACGTACAAGTACATATTCAGAGAGTTACATGCATAATCATATAATCACATTTGGACATAATACATGACATGCAGTTGTATACTCCCCACATGATAAGAGTTATGAGAATATATTCCAATCTTCGTGAATTCATCACCTTTGGGCATATGAACCATTAGGATCGGTCACTCCTCCACCACACTATCATGTATCCCTCCATGAACCAATACACAATCACCTCCTTTGGGAGTATGACCACGTATTAGATCAGGAGACATCCCAATCATCATACGAGACCGAAATTTCTCAAACCCAATCAAGCGTGCCACTTTGGCGGTCACTACTCAATTGAATCATTGAAATTCTCTCATACCAGGGATATAAACTTTACTCCTCACATACACCAACTTTAGTGATAGGGGCAGCATATCACCAAAATCACATGTCATGCTAATTACATTGCTTTATTCATTAATAAAAATTAATCATACATATATATAAATATATATATGTATAAATATATATATGTATATATGTATATATACATATCTATATGTATAAATATATATGTATATATATATCTATATATATATATATATATATATTTATACATATATATATATATATATAGATATGTATATATATACATATATACATATATATATATACATATATATATATATACATATATACATATATATATGTATACATATATATATATTATACATATATATATATATATATATATATATATGTATATAGCGAACCTGTTTTGACAGATTCTAATGAGATCATTGATTACAGTAACACAAGAAACTTCTCATAACAGAAAATAAAACATCTCTTATGCACCCTGATTACATATTACCAGAATAACATAAAAATAATGTTGATCTAAAATATCTCTCACAAATTAACATCAATAGTAATACAGGGTACACCAAATCAACAAGAACTATTGCTCATGAGTTTCATACGGCAAAACATGACTCCAAGGCCAACATCTGATTTATTAGCCAATTTTAAGCAACAAATTATTATTGTAATCAACCAGTGGCCTATTAATTGAGTCAAACCAGATAACAAAATATCTAAAATTTAACAGTAGATACTATTGCTCTGCGTAAATATTGCCATACTCCTTTACCATAAAAATATTCAACTTGATAGACAATAACAAGTGACCAGATGAGTTCATGTACAATATGCAGTAATTTAATTGACATGCATTACCCACATTCAGCAGATGTGTTAATCAATACAATCAGTTTGGTCACGAGTCCTTAAGTTGTCCATCATTCAAAGATTACCAGTGTGTAAAGGAGTATACTTGAGTAACAAAAATTTCATAATCTTTACTGTTTCTTATCAGCTCAATACATAGCTCAAATACAATCTCATACGAATTGTATCTCATTAAATTAGCTTCAGTTCACAATAAAATTTGATTTTTATTTATGAATTACACCTAATTGTGTGATAACATACTATTTCCAAAATCACAGAAAATACAAGAAAAATACGCAAAAATAAACTAAAAAATACACGTATTTAGGATTCCGTATGTATTTTCACATCCATAAAATTATCAAACGTGTAAAATAAATATACCATGAGATAGGAAATCACCATACAAGTCCAACGCCGCCAACCACGCGCCGATCGGAGCCTCCACGCTCCCACACGCGCCTCCTGAGTGCGCGGCGCGTGTTCGACGTGCAGGAGGCGCGTGGCCACGCGTGAGGGGGCGTGTGGCCTCCTCCGGCGACGCGCCGCCCACGGTTTTTTTCGTCTCGTCGAGCCCAGTCCGAATATATAATTTAATTTAATTTTTATTGAACGAAAAGTCTCGAAAATCGCAAATTAGGGCAAGATCCGCACTAATTATGGTTAATCCGTACAAATTAGGGCAAAATTAATTGCGTTCAAGTTCTAAGGTTATGGAGACTCTGATACCACATGTTGGACGCAAATTGCGTAACCCCAAGATCTCCATAACTATAACAAGAACGTAATTGAGTAGAAATATTAACGCACCTGTTTTGGGATCCATCGAACATAAAGCGGAAGCAGGAAAAAGAATTACCCACATATATCAAGGGGATCCACGCATCAAGTCATTCTCCTCTATTGCCCTCCGTATCACTAGCTCAATGAGGCAGCCCGCAACGTTAGGTAAACGCCCCTTAGGTGAGGATACATGTGAGAATTAGGGTTAGAGGAGAGAGTTGAGCGCTATTTATAGAGTTTCCAGCCAGTCCCCCTCATTACGAGCCAGGCTCAACTCGGCCCACATTAGCCAGCCCATATTAGACTAATTAAGAAGCCTTCTATAAGTTGCAAATTGGCGTACAAAATTAAAAGAATTTCAAAGAAAGATTATGGAATTTAAAGCCAAATTGGTAACTAAAGTTTTAACTCTAAAAGAGGGGTGGATTGTTTATAGTGAATAAATAATTATTTCTTTAAAATATTCTTTCAGAGTGAATGTGGCATTAATAATTTATTTTGATATGGAATTACGCCAAATAGATACAAAATCTATATAGTGCAACTAGATGATTTTGTAGTAGATTCAAGTAAACTTGTATGTAGACTGATCTTAAAAGTTTCCGACAATATTCTTAATTTCATGATCTTTTTTTTTTTTTTTTTTTTTTTTTTTTTTTTTTTTTTTGGTGACCCGGCAAGTTTCCGGACAATATTCTTAAAGTTTCATAGTGTTGTTATTTTGTTCAATTGGGAACAAAGTAATTTAATATACTGCAAGGTCAGTGGGAGGAAATTTATTTTTTCTCATACTTTATGTACATAATATTTTGCTTATAAGTTGTGACCTTGAGACATCTTATATCCTTTGTACTGAGGTCTGTTTTGCCATATTATATTAGATTTTCTTGGAAGACATTTGCTGATTGTATATTGGAAATATTCAATATACATCATTGCAAGCCAGGAATTGCTCCTGTTGTTAAGGGTGATGGATTGAATCTATCACATTGTCCTTATTTAGATATTGAGAAAATCTAATTAAATGGGGTACCTTGTGACAGTGCACTTAAAAGTATAATATATGCTTGAATTTGCACTGGATTATATGTTGTCTTTGTGATGGGACTTCTAGGCAAATATCGATCAAATCCAGGATGCGATCACTAGGTTGCTGCCAAGAAAGTTTTAAGGTACTTAAAGAAGACAATAGATTATATGTTAATTTACAGACATGTTCAATTCTTGCAGTTAGTAGGGTATTTAGATGTAAACTTTGCTGGCTATTCTGATGACATACAATCAATAACAAGATACAGATTTATGTTAGTAAGAAGTGCAATAAATAAAGTTTTATGTTATCTTCTACTATGTAAGCAGTGTTAGTAACATTCTTTTAGGCTGTTACTTGGGCTATTATGCTCCAAAATCTCATGAAGAAGTTAATCGTTTTAACTTTATGGATAGACCTATATGGTTGTATTGAGATAACAAATTTGTAGTATTATTTATTTACTACAGAGGTCTCAATGGGTCTAAATATATGGTGGTTAAAATTTTTTGACCATAAAGAAACGGTACAGAAATGTGACATTTTAACACAGATGATGTGGTTGCAGATCCACTAACTAAAGGCCTACACCCATGTATATTTGAGTGACATGTCATTAGCATGGGGCTAGGAGTATCTTCGGATACTGTTATTTAGTGGGAGCTATTTTTGCTTTACTCTGATAAAGTTCACATCTGTGGTTCGTTACACTTTGTAACGGTTTGATATGTATCAACTTTTGCATTCAATAAAATATTTTGAATGTGTTGTTATTATGTTGAATACATATTGATAAAGTCTCAAGGGATTGTATAAACCTTGAGTGAAGGCTAGGGGCATCGGGGCATCCGGTTATTAGCCATGTGCATATGTCTTGTGATATATAAAGAAAGGTTAACCATAAGGACAAGACATATGTGGGTTCATTGGAACCATAAAGCATTCTCTAGTGGCACAAGTTTTTGTGACATAAGAGAATGGTGACTGACAAATGGGATCTCTCTATGAGAGATGTTATCCATTTGACACACTACCATATTAAATCCATATCAATAAAGTTGAGAACATTCGTGACCATGGAAGGCTCTGTATGTATACATACAGTTACCGCCATGATTCGGTGTTTAAGACTTTATGGGATAGGATTGACTATTAAAATTATCTCTGGACCAAATGTGCGCATATACAGTACGATTTCAATTAATATAGTCCAAGTGGGAGAATGTAAGAGTTTTTCCTAATGTGGACTAAATTAATTGATATTGTAATTTACTGTTTTTACGACTACCATAAAACAGGGTTGGTCTAAGGTGAGATAGAAGGTGGGTTGGTCTAAGGTGAGATAGAAGGTTTCTTAATTAGTCTAATATGGGCTGGCTAGTGTGGGCCGAGTTGAACCTGGCCCGTAATGAGGGGGACTGGCTGGAAACTCTATAAATAGCGCTCAAGTCTCTCCTCTAACCCTAATTCTCACATGTATCCTCACCTAAGGGGCGTTTACCTAACGCTGCACGTGAGGGGGGCCGCCTCATCAAGTCGTTTCGGTTCAGGGCCCGGACCCATGGCTGGACGACGCCTTCCACTTCCCAGAAGATGCAGTGTCCCCGGGTCTGCTTCCCGTTCTTGTCACAGAAGTCCAGCATTTCATCCGCGTCACGGTAGTTGAATTTCCCTTGCTGCGGCTCGGTCCAGTACCATTTGAGCTCGTTCCCAAACACAGCCCAGTTGAAGTGCTTCACGAAGAAGTCAACGAAATCCTCGTTGTCTAAGTTCGTCCTGTTTATGCAGGATCCGAGGGGGAAGCTGTTCTCTCTCTGCTTAACAATCACGATGGCGCCAAGCAAGCCGATCAATTCTGAGCCCGTGAACTTTAGGATCACGTCGCGCTTCCGAATCTGCACAAATGACAAAGATAATATTGTCGTGTAACGCATTCAAAGCCTTCCCCTATCAAGTCTTTTTTTATGTCAAACAAATGACGCAGAAGTAGTACGATTACCAGATCGATTTGCACATCCAAGCATCTAAATCTAGCACATCGATCGACTGGAAAAATCTGAAGCCCCCCGACCATCAAGTCAACACCCGAAGAGGGGCCTTGGAGGTAAACCATGACCTTGGACGGTTGCTTCTCGAGCCTGAACGACCCCCCTATCTCACGCCATCCGTCGTCGCTGGCCTCAATTTGTCCCCCATTCACCCACTGGTCATCGACACTGAGAGCCACATTCACGATCTGAGGGCCAAAAGCACCAGTTCCAACACGAACCCAAGCAGATACTTGATATGTCAAGTAGAGCTTGAGCTTCTCCGTGATCATCTGGGCAGGGCCCATCCAAGTCTGCGTCCGACCGGTCACAAGGATGTAGCGACCACTCAGTGGCTCATGAGGACCAAGGGAACCTCTCGCCATCGGTGGGAGGACATGAGGCGAGCCTGTTTGAACACTCAATTTGCAGTTGCCAAGTGGGAACCAACCATTAGTATCATCATCTAGATTGCTGTTTGCTATGATGTTTACTCCAAACTCCGGATCCTTCAATCGAAGCAAAGCAAATTACTTAAGGGTGGCTGAATCAATAGCAGGTAAAACATACAAGACGCAACAACGTAAGACAAGAACCTGAAACCTACCTTGATGACGGGTGGACGAGAAGGAGGGGGTTTTGCTGCATGCTTTACAAGGCAATAATTCACGAGAATGTCGATGCCTGCAGGTGGACCTTCGAAATACATGATTATTTTGGAAGGAGAATTATTTATCAGGAATTTCCCACGCAATTGCACCCAATCCTTGTCTGTTGCCTGCACACTGGAGATGTATATGCAACATGTAAATGTCAGCAATGCAGAGATTATGAATCCGGCATTGCCTATGTAGTAGCAATCGGCTCAGGCTAGACAGAACAAAGAGGCGCCTTCCACAGCAAAAGAAGACAAATTTCTTCGTCTGGAGATCAAAAAATATGGAATGCCATAGATACGGAATACGATAGATAGAGTTAAAGCATTCTCTAATGGAAGGCATGAGGTTTGTTAATTGTTTGGGTACAACAAAAGATAAGCATTCAGTCATGGTACTACGAATGTATGCAGGTACTAGAAATGGAGAGGAAAACTGACTTTGCTATGCTTATGTACTGCTCGCGGAGATCCGGCAATTGAACATAAAGAGTGACCTGCACAGTACTAGTGGTGGCATTTTTGCCGTAAATCCTGACCAAGGCATTGACTTCATAGGCACGCTTCCTTTGCGCTCTTCCCGTAATCTCCTGCTGAATCCCGTTCCAGCTCTGAGTTCGGGCCGTCGCAACGGCGAAGTACTTTCCAGACTGTGGCATGATCTTCCCATCGATCGAATTGCGCACAGCAATCTGACAGCCTCGTCCAGCCCAATTGTTCCACCCGTCTTCAAATCTGGGATTCAAGATGATGTTCTCATCCCCGGAGCTCATTTTCTTTCAAAATTAAGAGGAAGGATCAGTTTCATAGTATCAACATTTTGATTAGCTAAGAATCATGGAATGATTGAAAAATGAACAGTAAGTCCATGTACATGTAAGCATCAGTTTAACTGGTCCATTCAGCATAAATTCTTCTACACTAAGTGAGAAAGCTTCGAAACCGGACTTAGAGGTCGAGAATGATATTCTAGTCTTCCACTAGCCCCAGGAAAGAAAGCTTCTCGCCGAAACCCATTGAAACCGGATAATGCAGAAGATGATGACAGAAGAAACAACACAGAGAAGCCATTCTCCAACTCGTGACATGCATCAAGGTTTCGGTGATTCATTCATAATCTTTCTACGAGCAAAAGTGGCAAACGAAAAACGATGTGTGTACCTGAGGAGACTCTGTAATTCTTGATGTGTCTTTCGAGAATCTGAACTGCTGTGAAGCAGCAAATCGTCATTCTTCCTGGTTTTATAAGCCCAAGCTCGTTTCGATGATGACCGAGCAGCCTCCCACAAAATCTGGACCGACCAATATAATCACCAAGAAATCTTTTTTTTTTTCCCCGGAAATGAAGAACTAAAAAAATAAAAAATAAAAGGAACATCTTTACCAGCTTCTCCTTCACCAGAAGAATAGTCATAATCCGTGATTAGAGGTAGGAATAATTCAAGCTTTGATATTCAAATTTCAGTCTTTTTCATGCGATCCGGTCCTTCTATTTATTTTTGTTTTATTGCAATCAAGTGCTCCTATTTTTTCGATTCGTGCAATCAAGACCTTTCGCCATGGCTCTGCAGCAACTCCGTAAGTGCGATGTTCCGATGCCGTCAGCCTACGTGCCTTCTGGATGAGAAAGAAATGTTTCTTCTTCTTCAATGTCTTTGCTTTGTCTTGCAGACTAGTAATACGATGCTTGAATTAGAAAAGAAGAAATCGTGAAGTTTCCGGTACGCGTGCAGCAGACACGGATCTTACTGTCGTTATAGCAGATGCTTCTTGCTTCAGCCTCTGATCTAGGGCAAGCTCCTTTGCGAGGTTTAGTTGAAGATTAGCTTTCAGCAACGGCAAAGACTTGGTGGAGATTATTTTGCCATTTCCACATAGAAGTTCTTGAGTTCATGGTCCTTGGGCCGATAAGTTTCAAAAAAAAAAAAAGGCATTTATCTCCTAAAAAATCTTCAACTTTAGGTCTGGTTTCAATTATACCCCGATTTTTTGTTTTTATTGTCTTAAAAACACCCAATTATAGGTTCAATCCAAATCTGCCCCGAATTTTTTCCCTAAGAAAAACCCAACTTTAAATTCAACCCCAAACTATCCAAAATCTGTCCCCATTTGCCCTTCGTCAAAAAAATCATTGTGAGTCATCTTTAATTTCCCTAATTTTCATATCAAAGAATGGTTTCATTTTAAATATAATTTTTCACATCATCTTGCTAAAGCGGATTTTTACCGAAAATTAAACTTGTCAAAATGAGTCATAAATCAATTTCTTAACTTATATTTGATGAGCTGGGTTGTAGTATAAATTAGTTATATTCTTTAAATAGGTCAAAAATTGGTTTAAATCCAACTTGCAAATCATAAATGAGTTCAATATGAGTGTTAAATCAGTTCACAACTTACTTAAGCCCAACCCATCTCTGTGACTCTCTCTCGCCCTCGCTTGATCTTGCTCATGCCGTTCTCTCACCTCAAATTAGGTATGAGTTTTTCTAAATTTAGTTAACTATTAAAATAATTTAACTATATGAGTCGAAGATATGTTGGTTTTGGTATAGCTCTCTAGATATGTATTGCATGAAAATGAATTAAAACGAATTAAATTGACCAATTTGGGTCAAATCATTTTCAACCCAACCAAAATCTGACTCAATCCACTCATACGACAGGTTTACTAAAAGTGGAAATACCAAGTCAAACAACTGATGGTGGAAGGTTAATAGAAGCATATTTAAGATTAGATTGAGAGTTGTTATTTTTTTAGATAGAAAAAAGTTTGGGACAAATTTGAAGTTATAGATAAAGTTAGCAACTTTTTTTCAAACAAAAAAGGTCTATGGCAGATTGGGGATTAGCTCTAATTTTTTTTTTTTTGTTTAAGACAATAAGAAGTCAATAGCAAATTTGAGATTTGACCTAAAATTTATGATTTTTTAAGAAATTAGGCTGACAAAAAAGTGAGCAAGATTTAGGTTAGACTTTGAATCAACCCTCCGTGAGTCCCTTGTCACTTGACTTGGTGCATGTGTCTTGGACCTTAACATAACATGTCTATCCATTTCATGCTTTGTACCTTAATATAACGTGTCTATCCATCACAAATTGTATAAGGCAACTTTCCTTTAGCGTTATTAATGATCAAGAAACATTTTATGAGAAGGCTTAAATTTTCTCATAAGGTCCCTCTTCGCTAGCTTTATTGTCCCTATTCAATCATATTATCTCAATCAAACACGAAATATCGTAAGAGAAGAAAACCTTAGCCCTACCTAAGAAGTGCAACAACGTCATCAGCTTGAAAACGAGCAGAATCGATGATTGAAAGCTTCAAAGAGCATCATTTGCCAGTGAGCTGTGGGCAATTCCTCTTCAAGCCCTTGTGACATCAACCAACAAAGCAGGTTGAGGGCAAACAGGCGATGTCCCAAATTGGCCATTTTGGTAAATCAACATAGAATACAATCAATGATTCAAGAACATTATCTTTTAAAATCCCTCAAGCTTAGTAAATTCATCTTGTTTATCGCCTAATGCTTTTATCCAGACCGGTACATATATATTAATTTTAATGTTTTAGTATCAAAATCCTAGTTTCATCTATCTCTTTCCATCTCTCACCTCACTCATCTCACGGCCTTGCCTTTATTTCTTACTCTCGCTCTTCAGTAGCCTCCAGCCTTATTGATCCCTCTCTCACTCTGTCGCAACAACTTTGATGAGAAATTAGGTTTCCAACACCATGACAATTTACACACTCAATCGAAAGAGTGAGGCGAAGAGAAAAAAGACTCACCTAGATGAGTTGTGGAAGATCTTTTCTTCCTAAAAAACCAGTCTCCTATAAGTGGAAGAATCCGCTTGTTTATCATTTTCTTTACCTTCACACATCCAGAGTAGTCTTCACCCCCCTCCTTCATCATCGATACTCTGAGCCAACGGGGGTTGTCCATCATGATCACCACTCACTTATCTTCTCTTCTCTTTTATAGCATCAGCCCCGATTCTCCTTTCGAAATCAGTTGATATTCTAGTCGTTGCAGCTTTCGCTGTAGCTACAATTTCAGCTCAAGCTAACTTTGACATGGTCCTGTGCACCTCTCCGTTTAGGCAAGTTTCACAACTCATTACAAATATCTTTACAAGGCAACTTTCCTTTAGTGGTATTAATGATCGAGAAACATTTTGTGAGAAGGCCTAAAATTTCTCTTAGAGTCCATCGTCGCTTCATTCGATCATATTAGCTCAATCAAACACGAAATCTCGTGAGAAAAGAAAACCTAGGAAGTGTGTCGACTTCATCAAAACCTGGGAAGTGTGTCGACTTCATCAGGATTGATGATTGAAAGCTTCAAAGGGCATCATTTGCCAATGAGTTGTGGGCAATTCCTCTTCAGGCCCTTGTGACATCAACAAACAAAGTAAGTTGAGGGCAAACTGCCTGAACTGGCCATTTCAGTAAATTGACATAGAACATAATCAATTATCCAAGAACATTACTTTTTGAAATCCCTTGAGCTTAGTATATTTTACTCACCCAAACCAATACATACATGCATACATATATTATGTTTTCATATCCAAACCCCGGTTTCATCTTCTTCTCTTTCTGTCTCTCGCCCAATTCATCTTGTGGTCTCACCTCCCTCTCTCACTTTTGCTTTTCGGGGCCTCTAAGCCTTCTCGATCCCTCTCTCAACAACTTTGAAGAGAAACTAGGTTTCCAACACCATGAAGACTGACACACTCAATTGAAAAAATGAGGCGTAGAGTAGAAGGACTCGTGTAGATGAGGTGTGGAAGGCCTTTTCTTCCTGCAAAACCAGCTTTCTATAAGTAGTACAACAAGCTGCTTCTTCACCTTTTTCTTCTCCTTCACCCAGCTCGAGTAGTCCCCCATGTCACTATACTCGGTATACGAGCCAAAGTGGGGAAGTTCCCCATCATGATCACCCTCTCCCTTATTTTCTCTTGTTCTTTCATGGCATTAGCCCTGGTTCCTCTTTCAAAACTCATTGATCTTCTAATCACCACAACTAGCTGTGGCAGCAGTTTCAACTCAAGCTAATCTTGACATGCTCTTGTGCAGCTTAGCTTATAGGGAAGTTAAAGATTCGCATAATAATCATTATATTTCAAAAATCAACTATTTTCCAGACAAGTTTTTGAGGAAAAATACGTGATTGATAACTCCATAAAATTTTTATTCCTAAAAATAAAAATTCGTTTGATGACGACACAAAATTTCTCCCTCCTAAGTGGTGGTGGGAGGCGTCCAATGACCGAGAGGTGTTAGCGATCGGGGGGATTGGCGACCTACACAAGAGGCGGCTAGCAAGTGGCCAGTGTCCAACGTCCCATAGACAGTGGGTAAGCGGCCGACGGTGATGAAAGTGAACGATGAAAAAAGTTTTCATTTATCATTTTTGTTTTAAAAACAGAAAAATTTAAAATTATAACAAATTTATTTCAGAAATAAAAACATGTTTCCAAAATAAATAAAAATAAATTATGTGTTTTGAGGAATAAAAAATAAATAATAAATAAATAAAATAGTTATCATATGCATCATAAAGCAGTTTCAAAATATCTTTTAAGGATATTTAGACCGATTTCATGAACTCACTTTCATTTTTTTGGGAACTGGTTCTTTATGGGCGCTTTCCTATTTCAGAATATCGTTTAGGGATATTATAGTGTTGAGGCGAAATAAAAATTATAAAAAAAAAAACTAATTTTTCTCTTTTTCCTCCTCCGTCGGAAAACGCCACCCCGTCCAGCCACCATCTCCGCCCGTTCCGGCGTCGCTTGCGTCGGCCCAAGCTACACTTCCGTCATCGCTCGCGTTCGTATCCGTCAGTGCTCGTCCAGATCTAGCCTCGCCCATGGCCGCAAGCTTTGTCCATCCATCCACCGCTGGCAATGACACTGCGACGAGCCGTGACTTGAGTTTGTCCATCCACCGGACGGCTCGCAATCGTTGCCCGTCCAGATGGACTGGAGTTGTGCTTTCAGATCTGGTCTCGTCCGTGGCCGCGAGCGCTCGTCTATGGCTCGCGAAGCGTCTCGTCCACTGATCTAGCGACGGCAGCTTGTCCACGGCCGTGAGCCTTGACGGCGAGCTAGAGATCCCGACGGCCATGGACACCGAGCTCAAACATCCAAAAAAAAAAAAAAAAAAAAAAAAAGAACGGAGGACAAACGGAGGAATGGATGTCAGGGAAGACGGTCGGAGCTTGAACGCGGCCACGGACGATAGACGAGCGGCGCCGACGATTGCGGCCATGGACGGCCAGATCTCGAGATTAGGAGAACGAGGACGACGGAGAAAACAAAGGAAGCCGGCCACGCTCCGCTTGGACGCAGCGGTGACCGGCCTAACCACGGCGCCGGCGGCTTCGCCGGTCGCGACGGCGGGGGAGGGAGCGGAGGTCCCGCGGCTGTGGACGAAGGGAGGAGGAAGAGAGGAGGGCGCCGATTCCGAGAGGCAAAAGGGAACATTTAGTTTTCAACTTCTTTTACCTAAGATTCCACCTCAATCGTCGAGGTGGGGTCGGTGGACACGTTTCGACACATGAGTGGATTTGAGGGGAAGAATATACGCCACATGGGACGCTGATGTGGCCACATCTGACTAACATCTGAGAATTTTCTCGGAAGGGGAAAGGGGGCATTGGGAGTTGACCAGGACCGGCACCGGTCTTGTTCTCTCTCTCTCTCTTAAAATAATCGAGAGTACACGACTCTTGGAGGCCCGATCATGGTGACTTTGGAGCCGGAGGACGATTCCTCGTGCGAGGCTTCAGACGGCGCGGGAAATGGCGGATCCGACGCCGTCGCGCCCGGCGGCATCGGAGACCCGGCGGCGGCGCCGGAGATGGAGGCTCAGGAGCAGAAGAAGAAGAAGGCGAAGAGGAAGTCGTACTTGCCTAGATTCGCGTGCACGACGGGATCGGAGCCGGACGAGGACGGCGGCGTCGACGCGGAGGCCAAGGTCCCCGGAGATCCTCCCCGCCCTGCTCACCTGGTCATCATGGTTAACGGCCTCATCGGCAAGTGAGTTTGCGGCGGTGTGCGGCGTCTGAACGCGCATTGATTCGCGGCACTGTTTAGGCTTTTTTCGGTGATTCGATTCTCGTGTCGAAATGCTGCTGAGGCGTTTCCTGTAATCTTCTGACTAAGGCAGGCGTCTTTGTTGCTTGCTCACTGCTGGCGTTTTCGCCTTCTTTTTTGGGTGCAGCGCTGGGGATTGGAGATTCGCTGCGAAGCAGTTTAAGAAAAAGTATCCAGGGAAAGTTGTTGTTCACTGTGAGTTCTTGGTAGCGAATCTTGTACATGATGGCTTTGAGATGCTTTACTTTTTCCAACTGATTCTTGCCATTGAGCATGAGAATTGAAGCACAAGACACAGTAAACAAGTTTTTGCAGCTAAAGCTACTGAAGGGAATGTAAAATTCTAGAAATGTGGAGAGCTCGAATATAATATGTGGGTAACATAATTTGGAGTGAGTACATGACATACTTGATTAGTTTTTTGATTTTGGTCCCTTGCATCTGAAAATGTTGAGAAACTATTATTAGATGCTTTTCAATCCGTTCAATTCATATTTCCTGGGAGATGGCAGTTTCCATCCTGATCTGGCAAATTAGCGTACATAATAAGCGGCATAAGCTTTGTTTTGTATTTTTGCCCCTAGGTATGTTCCCATAGATCTTACTAGTGGGTCGTTTAGTAGCCAAAGATGACTTTTTGCTTGGAGGAGAACTCATGAGGAATGGTGGAAAAAGACTTTTCATGATCATTCTGGTTCCATGGCATTACTCCCATAGATGACAAGTGAACAAAGCTGATGAAAGGGGTTGAATGCATTTTAACCGATGCTTTCCGTGATACATGAAGGATGGGGAACCACATAAACGAGTGAAATTACCTCCCCTGGGATTGTGACACGTCGCTTAAAAAGAAATGGATCATTAATCGCTTAAAAAGAAATGGATCATTAATCACTTAAAAAGAAGTGGATCATTAATCACTTAAAAAGAAATGGATCATTAATCACTTAAAAAGAAATGGATCATTAAGATGCAAGTCTCGACAATCCTTGAGTTCTTATTTGGGCAGATGGTCATGAGCATAGCGCTACTAGTCTGAAACCTCATCAAAGGATCCCAGTCAGGAATAAGTTGTACTGGTTCAATGCTGGTTGATGAATATTACAACTTGGAAGATC
The DNA here is from genome assembly GCA_014182575.1 of Eucalyptus decipiens. Taxonomy (NCBI): domain Eukaryota; kingdom Viridiplantae; phylum Streptophyta; class Magnoliopsida; order Myrtales; family Myrtaceae; genus Eucalyptus; species Eucalyptus decipiens. The sequence goes on from CM024614.1 coordinate 31,236,480, forward strand.
TGTTGTACATGGAACACTTTGGGATGCCCGGAGTCATTTTCTCTAGGCAACATTATACCCACAGGCTGTTATCCTTTTTCTTTTCCTTTTCCTCTTTTTCCATTTGTGATCCACAATAACTTTGGCAAAGAGGTTTGACATGTGGTTCGACTCCGTGTGCAAGATTATGCTAATTTAACTGTGATATGACTGAGCTGCATATAATGTGCAATACAGGCAGCGAGTCTAACGCTTCGAGTTTGACATTTCATGGTGTTGATGTTATGGGGCAGAGATTAGCAGAAGAGGTGCGTTATATTGCCTGGGGAGCCACTTTTTCTTTTTTCTTTTTTCAAAAAATGGGAATTTCCTCTGTATTTCCTCCGTATTTGTTATCAGTCTTGCCTTGAATCTGCCTATCTTAAAGGCTTAATGTCTTGTTTCTTTCAGGTTAAGTCAGTCGTAAAGCATCACCCCACTGTTCAGAAAATTTCATTCATTGGTCATTCACTAGGTGGTCTGGTAGCAAGGTATGCAGTTGCAAAGCTTTATGAAAGTGGTCCACCCAGTGAACCTACTAAAGTAAATGAAGAATGTGGGAGTGAAGGACGTGGAAATCATCACCTAGAAGATAATAATACAGATAAAATTTGCGGACTGGAGCCTGTGAATTTTATAACTTCAGCAACACCCCATTTAGGTTCAAGAGGTCACAAGCAGGTTATTAGTCTTTCTGGTCTGTCTTCTTTTTTCAGTTTGACGTGCTTAAGGATGAATTATTGAGCTTTTATAAGTTACTTCCATGATCAATATTCCTTGACAGTCTAGTTCGTGGATATAACCTTTACATGTTAGTCTATCTGATTAGGTGCTTTTTCAGGATGTTTAGGTTTGGCCTGGTTCTATAGGCCATATGCGCATTTGCATAATCTCATTTATTACCTTGAAATTACAGTTCCTTTTCTTGTTCTTCTGGTACGTGACAGATTTTTTTTTTTTCAGGTCCCAATGTTTTGTGGCTTGTACTCCTTGGAAAACCTTGCTGTCCATTCATCACGCTTGTTAGGCAAGACTGGTAGGCATTTGTTTTTGATGGACGGTGATGATGGCAAACCTCCTCTTCTTTGCCAAATGGTCGAGGACAGTGAAGATATTAAATTTATGTGGGTTTCATCGATGCACGTTCTTTGTTTTTGAAACGTTTGAGTGCTTAAGCTGTCACGTTCGTTGTCTTTGAAATGTTTGAGTGCTTAAGGTGTTTAATTTTGTCTTCAGCTCGGCTCTGAAGTCCTTCAAGCGTAGGGTTGCTTATGCAAATGCACAATTTGATCGTATCCTCTTGGTATATTGGCATTATTCCTGTTGTATCATTCTCATAATCAAACGTTAGGCCTCCATTATTTGCTTTTGCTTAGATCATACCATTTACAAACTTTATTCTATGACATTCAGCAGTTGGTGGATTGGATATGACATTACTGGTCATTTGTTATCATCCTTTTCCTTGTTTTACTTGACATTTCTCGTAGACCTAGTTGGATGGAGTACATCATCGCTTAGGCACTGGAGCAATCTTCCTAAGGTAATATAAATTTGTTGAATCCTTTTGAATTGCTGTTATTACATTTGAGCTGCTCTCTCTTGCCAGCGTGAACATCTATCAACAAACAATAAAAGATACCCACATATTATAAATGCGGAAACGGCAAAAACAACCTCCTTCAAGCAAGAAGACTCTTCAGCATATAAAACTGATTGGAGAAACACTGCTGACTTGGAAGGTTCGCATTTCTTCTCATGTAGTTGTCGGTGACACTTATTGTTATCTTGCCATGATCATGAGAGAGCTTAAATATTCCTTCTGTAGGTAGGAGACATTTGTTTTGAGAGTGCTTATCTGGGCACATATCGAAAAAAAACTTTTTATTGTTTTTGATCTACTATTTGATCTACTATTTGAATATTTGGAAACCTAGAAATTGAGGTTAAGATTTCCTGTACTTTCTCATGTTGCCAAGAATTGCTGGGAATGATGATTTTTGTTATCTGTGCTTGTTACGCATTTTTGTTATGCTTTCAATTTGTTGATTTTCCACTGAATAATTGCAGAGATAATGCTGAGAAGATTAACTAGATTGAGCTGGGAACGTGTAGACGTAAGCTTCGGTGGAAGTAAACAGCGATATTTTGCTCACAGTACCATTCAGGCCAGTACTTTTAACACATTTATATACTTCAGAAAGTATGATTGGGATTGTTCTCATGCCTTACAAAAATAAGTGATTCCAAAATTCACTATGGTTTAGTAAATAGTCATATGCTTCTTCGGCAACGTTTGATTGCAAGAGTTCACTGTTGTTAACACACTTTCTCCTTGATATCCAGGTGAAAACTCGGTGCCTCAATTCTGACGGTGAAGACGTGATCCAGCACATGATTGACAATTTTTCTGTGTGAGCGAGTACATTGGTCAGCTATATATATGCGGGCGAAATTGCTCCTACTAGCCTCTCGCAAGAACCGCCGCAAGGAATTTTGAAGTGATCTCTAGGAAACGTCTTCGAAGTCCGCAAGTTGGATGGTTTGACACAATTTATGAAGCAGGTGAGCTTTGCATATCGTATCGGAGCCACAGATGCATTCACAGAGAGCGAGAGCGAGAGAGACTAGACCCACTGCCGCAATTCCTTGCAGCTCCTCTTGACACGAGCATGATGATGGAAGAGTCGACCGGGTGAAAAACGAAGTTGGATTGTATTGGAAGCACTCTCGTATGTATCTGTTTTATATTTTGGTTATGTTCCCCCACCCCCCAAAAAAAAAAAAAAATCCCCCACTTGGAGTTAAAAAGGCTGTGCTGAGAGAGGCCCTAAAATCGTAGGCATGACCTCCCCAGTACTTCAAAACTTTTTTACAATCGAGTATCTAATTCTTCTTTGTTAGATCATATACCTCAATTTTTCAAATTTGACTTAACGTGAGACCTCCATTAAAATAGCGGGCCAAAAATGTCATTGCGGATGCTAGTGCCATTGGATAAATAAATGTTAATTGTTCACATCGGCATTTGATATGACCTCTCGAGATGGTCATATTATCATAAGTAGGAAATTGTTCCTAAAGTCTTAGATTTATTGTACAGTATTTAATTCAATCTTAAAACTTTTCAAATTAACCAACTTAATTCAAACTTTTTAATGATTTTCTAACTAAATCCTCTTGCTCAAATTTAATGAGAAATTGCTATCGTTGCCATTAGGAGTGCATGTTAGGTATTCTATATCTTATTCTAGACTTATTTTTAAAATAAAAATCCGTTTGATAATATAATTTCATTTTTTTATTTTATTCTAGAAATAGATTTGGAAAAGAAATGATAAGTATAAATTTCTCATTTCTTTAGAGAAATAAAAATTCTTTTCATCACTTATCTTCACTATTAATTAGTTGTCCACCCACCATTGCCGCTTGCCATTTGCCACTGCTAACATCCATCGCTGCCCTAGTTAGTCGCCACCACCACTGCTGCTCACCCACCATCTACCCTCCATCGATTGCTATTCGCTATTGCCGCCTGCTGCCAATGGCCACCACCAGCCATCCCCCACTATCCATCGCCACCTGTGAGAGATAAATTTTGTGTCATTATAGAATGAATTTTTTATTTTAGAAATAAAAATTTTGTGTCGTTATTAAATGCATATTTTTTGCTCAAAAACTCATCCAAATATAAAAATAAAAAAATATATTTATGTTCCAAAATCAATCTCTAGCTAGAATTATTATCATTCATGCTCTACTTTTTTTTTTTTTTTTTTTTTTTTGGTCAGATCATTCATGCTCTACTTATCCAAAGCTAATGTGGAGAATCTTTTTATTTTCTTTTTTTTCTTAGAGTGAATCTTTCACAAGGGTTGGCAAGGGTTGATAACCCTTTGCTGGCCATTAGGTGAGGCTTGCAAAGCCCTCACCAACCACGAGGGTGGGTCATGGCCTTGCCTGTGAGACGAGAAGTGAGCCTCTCCTCCTCAAAGTTGTGTGCATTGTGATCGAACCATTTGGTAACAAAATGGGACCAATCAGGATGGAGAAATCTAGGCTTTTCATGGGGAGTTTCTCTTCGATTTATCAGGGAGTACTCATTGTGTTTAGGGAGGAAGAATCGAGAAAATGTGACTAATTCAAGAATGGGGAACGAGATTTGGTCTTAGATTGCCATAGTTGTGATTGGTGAGGGCCACACGACGGCTTCAGGCCTTCAACCAATGGTTGGCAAGGGTCATTAGCTCTCTAAGAAGATGAATAGTGGGAATAAAAGAGAGAGAGAGAGAGAGAGAGAGAAATAAAAATCAGCAAATTTAAAAGAAGATATAAGAATAGACAATGTCAGCATCAACCGTCAATTTCCAATCAAAATTGACAAGAAAAATCGGTCAAGGATACAAGATTTCAAGATAGGAAAAGCTTTCCACCAAGACCTAAAGAAAACATATCAGCTAAGGATGGATAAGATTTTTGGGTTCACCACGAAGAAACTTAAAAAAAGAATCAAGATAGAAAGTCACTCACTCTGGAAAAAAGAATCTCATATATTCATTAAATTCAAGTCTTGTTTATGTATAAATAAGATTACATCCCTACTTATAAAGAAATCTGCCGAACAAAAGAAAATGACTCTTGAAATTTTAAAAACCAAAGTGACTCTTAGAGTATTTATATAATTAAGACCGACATCATAATAAAGACTCATAAAAACTAGGGCTTATGCATTAACTCAAAACAAATGCATGAATATTAAACTCTCTAGATTCGTCCACAAAAGCTTAATGACCATTTTGGAAGATAACGATTGAAATCAACCATAATAGCCTCCTGTTGTTAGTTGATAAGCAATCTCGAAATTGATGACAAATTAGTAGAAAAGACATCTTAATAGTCAATCAACAAACATGAAGTCGACAACTGGCACATAAAATTGACACCTTCAAATTCAAACCCATCAAATCATTCATACGTCAAAATTTGTTTTTGCTCGCACAAGTAATGAATGAATATAATCGATCAATGAATTAAGAGTTGGGCTTGAGAATTGTTCCATTGAATTCGACGCTTCAACAATAACTCTATCATATTTCCGAGCTAAATGTATAATTAGAACCCGTTTGATAACTATTCTGTTTTCAAGAATAATTTTTGCTTTAAAATTTTTTTTTCTAATTTTGTTCTCTAAACGAGTTTCTAAGCATTCAAAATTATTTGATAACTATATAAAATTTCTATTTCTAAAAGAATAAAAATGCATTTAGTACTACTCTCAATTTTTTTTATGATATGGAATTTTTTTAATTTTTTAATAATTTTATGAGATTTTTCTTTTGTTGTTTTCTTTCTTCTTCTTCCTTCTTCTTCTTCTTCCTTCTCTAGCTAGTCATCGGACTTGGTATGGCCTTCAACCAGCCAAAGATGAGGTCCAACAATCTCGCTGAAGCTTCGTCCCTTCGAGACTAGCAAGGTCGCCAGCGACCAACTAGAAAAGGAAGAAGAAGAAAAGAAAAAAAAAATGATTTGACTCTAGGGTTGTTTTCGAGAACAAACAACTAATTTTCATTCTAAAAAATAGAAAAATTAACTGGTGATACTAAATAAATTTTTACTCTTTTTAAAAAAATTGAAAAATCATCCGCTATCAAACAAGCTTTAAATGTCTCATTTGCTTTGTCGCAGCGCGATGTGACACCGTAGATGCAAAACCTTATTTGCTTTATTCAGTCAATCGGTCCTTCAGTCATGAATTGGATGGAATGTGGAAACTCTAGTTTATAGGTTATAGGAGAGAAGCACATTACTGGTCAGGGTAGGGCATTCAGAGGGCCAGTTTAAAGTGGGCCTGATTTCACTTATCTCGTCGTTTTCTATACGCTAGCCTTTATCCACGCGTTTTCTACGACATTATCACTTTTAAATAATTTATCGATCATGGAGCTTTCAAGATGTATACATTGGCTAGTGAGAAATTGTTCAAATTTTCTTATATTTTTATCGATTCAATGTTAAATCTATTTAAATTTATCAATATGAATCATGAATATTTTCACATTTTATCAATTAAATTCATTTTAAATCACTAATATGAATGTCAAAGTCATCCTATATGATGTAGTTCGCACTAATATAAATAATTTACAATAATTTTTTAATACTTTTTCGAAATTCTAATTTTATTAAATTTTAATTTTGTTTTTCCTTTTTTTGGCTAGCGACGGTCGTTGGGCCCACCATGACCCATGCCTATAATCAACAAGGGCATTGAGGGCCTCACCCAAATCATCGTTGCTGCGGGCAAGATTGTCTTACCAAGATCTAGATAAGGGCCCAATGACCCTCACTGGCCAAAATTGAAAAAAAATAAAAGACAATGAAAAAATAAAAAGGAAAAAGAAGATAAATAAATGAATATGTTGAAAAAAATTTAAAATATTATTAAAAATTATTCATGTCAACAGTAGACATGCTATGTAGAATGGTTGGTGCTCACCTTTGTAACTTCTGATCAAAATTAACTGGATGAAATTAATTGACAAAACATGAAAAGATCTAGAATTTAATTTATAAAATTACAAAGTTTTAGAAATAAAGTAATTAAAAGAATATAATATTTTTAGATAACTGGGTGCTTGTTTGGAAGTCACGAATCAAGTTTAAACGGAAGCATATATTTATAAATTTACTGGAAGTCATATCAAGATATCAAATTAAGTAGCAATTGCTTTAAGGTCAAGAGCCATTCATTACGGCCAGATTGCTCAATGAGATATCAACTTTGTCTGTATTCCATCACGTGTTCCATCCCACGATGTAAATAAATACGCCCCAGCCCAAGTTCCAAAGAGTGCAGTATGAGTATGACAATGGATGCAGCAGGAGTATAGTTATATAATTAACCACCACCACCACCACTTAGTGTCCAATCTCTATACTGGAAATTTCTGTCGACGTGTTATAATTTACTCTTTTGAGAGCAGGTGGCTCTTCCAGTCTGCATCTTCTGCATCTTTTGCATCTTTTGAATCTTCCGTTGCCCATAATGACCATTTAATATCTTCCATTGTAGAGGTGGGCAAAAAACACCACCCGAACCAAACTGAACGGGCTAATTCCAGGCGGTTTCTAGAAATATCGTTTCAGTTCCTAATTTCATGTGTAAAACCACCCATTGAGACCACTCGAACTAGACTAATTTTTTTAAATTTTTTTCAAATATGTAAAAACCAATAAGCCCTAATTTATGTTCTGTTGAAATAGCTTCTGATCAGTGAATTAGAATATGGTCCGAAAATCACCAAAACCTATCGATGATATCAAATTCACTTCACTGCCTCGTGATGAATTTTGCCTGTAGCGGGAGGAGATGGTGCATGTTCGCATCACATGAGCTTCCCTAGCATTTCCGTCTGGTGTACAAAGGCAAGAAAAGAAAGAGACAGGACTCCTGCAATAGCAATAACTATAAAGACTACGGGTCAAGACAAAATGACATGCATGTAGGGAGATAGAGTTAAGGTGTGTGCCCATTTTTTTTAGAAAAATAATTAGAATTTTATGCTTGGAAAGTATAACGAGAGAATATAACGATAAATCAAAAAAAAAAGAAAAGAACATGCATCGGTTTCCAATTCCTAGGTGAAGACCAAATTATCCTAAAACCGATCATTTCTACCGCATTATATTTGTCTGCGAAGGCCGTCGGGTGGGAAAAATTTAAAATAGCACTATCCCATTGGAAAAAGTTCACAATTTTTGGTGGGGCCTTTTCATTTAATCTTCCCATGGATCTATGCTTATTTCAGTCAAAGGTCCACCCTCGCCGGCGAAGGTTACTGAATGCTTTAATTTCTACTATTGGCAGTGGAACGGGCCTTCCCCAGGCAGCGTCAAAAAAACGTCGCAGTCATCATCTACCGGGAAATTAAATGCCTTGACCATCTTAAAAAAAACAAAGCTGATGGGGGTGGGGATGGGGATGTGACCCCGATGTAATTGCACTCCTTTATTGCCTTCGTCCCGCAGCTTCGCGAACGAGGGACTCGTGTCGTGTCTTGCGTCTGTTCTCCCGTTAGTAAATGACCCTTCTAGGACCTTTTGGCCATGTCTTCCTATGACAGATCGGCGAGGATGTTGCTGCAAAAGTTTTGGAGATTGATTTGAGTTTAGAGATGTAAGAATTCACGTCTTTCGATTTCGAATTCAGAGGGTTACTTACGTCTTTCGATTCGTCTTGTCGAGAGAAGGTGTTAGGTGTCGTGTCAAGGATCGTCGGATTAGTGATTAAGATTGATTTAGTTAAACTAATTACCTAAGTAAAAGCTCATTTTGCCTAACCCCTCGTCTTTAGAAAAGATGATGTTGTCCCGTCTAGTCGGTACCTGCTCTACTTTGCCTTGGGTGGGGAAATCTCATCCTCCTCGTGGGAGGGAGAGCAAGGAAGGGGGACTATTCTGAGGATTGATTTGAGGTGCGTAGGATAATTATTTTATTTTTGTTTTAGAATTATTTTTCTGTTCCAACCTTATTTTCAAAATAAAAATCCATTTGATAAAATTATGAAAAAGATTTTTACTCCGGAAATAAATTTACAATAGAAATTAGAGGCAAAACTTTTTAGTTAATACCCTGAAAAACCCAAAACTGGCAAATTTATCCCAAATTATCTTTTTTATCAGCTTAAAACCCAAAACTAAGATGTGATAAATTTACTCCGACTGACCATAAAAAAACTATAAACTGGTATATTTATGACAAATTTACCCTAAACTAATTTATTCAACCACCAAAAACTCCAAACTGGTAAATTTATAACAAATATATTTTCTGTTAAATTGGATTATTACAAAAAAAAATCACAAAAATTGTAAATTGTGACAAACGACGCATAAAATCCTAAATCAATATACCAGTCAATTGTCACGTGTCATTTAACTTAATAATTTGACAGTAAAATTTAACTAAAACTGACAGAGGGTAAATTTGTTACAAGTGTATCAATTTGGGGTAAATTTGTCAAAGGTATACAGGTTTTTGGTAAATAATTTGGAATAAATTTATCACAGGTATACTAATTTGGGGTTTTTCATGATATTAACCCAAAACTTTTTTACTTATTTTTTCTAGAACATAAACCAAAAATAAAATTTTTTCTCATCATTCGTCCTCAGTACTAATCGATCACCCATCTGTCATCGCCAACCGTCGTCTATGGCCCGTCCAGTTGTCGATCAACCGCCACCCGTCGTCGCGTGCCAATCACCATTCCCTGCCACTGATTGCCAATCGTCATCCACCTGTCACCATCCGTTGGCCATTGTTGCCAATTGCCATCTGCCGTCGCTTAGGAGGAAAATTTTTTGTATCGTTATCAAATAAATTTCTATCTCAGAAATATAAATTTTATATTATTTTTAAACGCATATTTTTACTTAAAACTCATTCGATAATTAAAAAAAAAAAATACTATTTTTCTTTCATAAATCAATTTTTGGTTAAAATAGTTATCATTTGTTGTGCTATTCGAGTTTGCTCTCCACGTTTCAAAACTTACATTTTACATTGCATTCATACACACCTAAACCCCTATCCCGTTCCCCCCGCCCCTCCCTTTCTCTCTCCTCATAGAAAAGAAGCACAACACGGCAAAGATCGAGAGCCACCCTCATATTTTTAAGCCGCCGCTCAACGACACAGCCCGACCCCGATGCGGACGACGACATCCTCGCCCCTGCCCGTCACCCGAGCCCCTAGGGAAACGCTAGTTGGGTAGAAACCATCCAGCCTCACCATGCTCGTTACACTATCTTTCTATCTCATCCCTTTTCTTAGGGCTTTCAACTTCTTGCACGCCCGCCACACCTCCCCTTCAACTATCGCCGGCGCCATTGCGCCTCCTCATTATTGATTACCAGAGAGAGAGAGAGGACCAAAAGGAATTCCGGTGGTGGCCGTAGGCGAAGGATCACCCTCTACGGCGGTAGTGATGACTTTGGAGTATTAAGCATCACTTATGCTTCAAAGTCTCTACCCTCTTGTATTGACATTCAACAACTAATGCATGCGATCTCTACGAACTTATTATTTGTGGATAGATTTAGAAATTCGAGCATTCTAAATCACAAAACCTTTTAACAGTTTAAACTTCTAGAATCAATAGCAATATTAAGAAATTACATATAAAGTCCCTACACGTACATGTGACTCTCCTGAGGCTTCGGGATTACTATTCAAATGGTGATTAACTCTTAAACTAGGATTTCATTAACAACCTAAGTTCCCAGGTAAAATGTATGGAAACGCGTGCAGAATCTCACAACCGTGTACCAAGTGAAGTGCACCTCGAAAAGCATGAATTCCCTCTGCGCCCCTTTTCTACCCGACTAATCGAAGATCCAAAACAAAGAAAACGTCAAGTTGTCTTTTTGCCGACTGCTCTAGTTTCAACGTGAGTGGTCGGTCGGTTCGCACGTATCGTTACTTCCCTTTTGTCTTCTTTCAATGGAGTTGCTCATTGCTCGCTGCACAGTGCGCACCGTCACGCCCTTGCCGTGTCCAAGAGCTCTGCCGTTTTCTGGCTGAAAAAGTCCTTACCTTTGGACCCGTCAAGGACCGGCACCATTCGCTCGCCATCCCTCATCACCTAAAGCCACTCACTCCCCTCAGCCCCCCCTCTTCTCTCTCTCTCTCTCTCTCTCTCTCTCTCTGTGACTGCTTGTGGAGAAGGCTTTTCTGATATACCAAACTGTGGATGCCGCCGCGTCCGCTGCATCCATCTGTCGTTGAAGGGCTTCCTCTGCTTGATTTCTCAACTGGGTCCTCATTTTTACCGAGGATCCTCTCGTTTGTTTCCCGCAATCTGTCCAGGTGTTCAGTCTTTTTCTTTCTTCTTCTTCTTTCTAGCGACTGTACGTGTCTTGTTCTGTTTTTGTGGCTTTGAATTTCGTGCCCGATTCGCTCAATGTGTTCGTGCTGTAGAAGGGTGATTGTCGCCTTTTCTTGAAGTTGGATTTAAGTGGATAATTAGTCGGTGGATTGTTCCCTGTTGTTTGTTTTGTTTTCTTTCGGCGATCTGGAGTAACAATGCAAGTGTACTCGGAAGACGCTGTTTCTGCTGTGGAGGATCTTTCAAATTTCGCAACTTTTTTCTGTTTTGGGTGTCTTATGGTCTGCTTAGTGCTCATTCTTTAGCCCTGTTTGTTCTTTCTTGAGGTCGAACTTTTTGCTATCTGGGTGGTTTTTCTTTGATCGTTCAAATCTCTTGTATTGGTGCCTAAAATGGGATGGAAGTTTGTCCTGTATCTTGGTGGTTGCTTAGTCTTGAGTACTTTTGTTACTTTTCTTAGTGGCCCGTGTATCATTCCGGGTTCGAGTGCAGATGGTCTGGATTTTGTGCTTGGGGACAATTGCAATATGTTCTTTTCTGAAAAACACTATCTGTGTCGGCTGGGTTTCTGATCAGATGAAATATTTGCTGATACAATAGTGATGAATTCGGATCTTTTGCTTGCGGTTCACTTCGATGTCAATTTTAGAATCCATGTTTAGATCTACCTAGCAAGAGAGATCTACAATTAATGACCCCTCCATGAGCTATCCGTCGTGACCATACCTTTGCTTTGTGTTCTTGCTGGTTCTAGACTATGGTTTGATAAAGTGATTTGGCTCATTCCTTCCTTTAGTTTCAGTATTGCATTTATACCTATTTCTTCTATGATTAGTAAACCTTGGATTTCATGTTCCCTGACTAGCTGATTTAATTGGGCTCATCCAACGGAACTGATTTGATGATATACTTGCAACTTTTGAATGCTCGTCTTGCTGATATGATAATTCACTGTAATATTGTCCCAATGCCCATTTGTAGATCTCCCTATCAAGGCAGTAATACCATTTGCAAAGCCAAATATACAATGAGCCAGTATTCCTGCTAGTTTTAAGTTGGCACTATCCCGTCCTTAATGCCCAGTAATCTAAAGGTAGGGGAAATGGAATCTCTATTCTTATAGAAGTGTGGAATGCATATCGCTCATTGCTCTGTTTAGATGGGTCAGTGTTTTCGAGCTCTGTTTAGATGGGTCAGTGTTTTCGAGCTCTGTTTAGATGGGTCAGTGTTTTCTACCAGCATAGAGCTGATCTACCATTGAAGATTTAGGCCTTCTTCAGGCCACTTATAATCAGACTATCTTGCTTTGCACTTGACGAGAGTTAGTTTGCACTTAGTTTATGAGATGTGCATCTGCGAAATACTCTTCATCAACAAGTTGAATTTGCTTATACGGTATGAATTCAATATTGACTAGTCTCTCATCTAACTTAATTATTTCTTTTGGCTCTTGATATTCATCTGCAGTTCAAGCTTATCCTTGTTGTCTCAGTGTCACTATTCTGAGACAATCACCTAGTAGAAACCAAAGGACAAAAGGCTTTAAAGTGAAACATGCCATCCAGATTTTCCTTCTTCTGGCCATTTGTGTATGGTTGCTTTACCAAGTCAAGCATTCGCATGAAAAGAAGAAGATACTTGAGGAAACAACTGCTGCAGAGTTATCAAAAGATGTGGAAACAAAGCATGAGAAAATAAAACTGGGGAGAAAGGATCTAAATCCACAAGAAAGGAATGCTGATCCAGGGGATGTTAGGCAAGAAGAAGAAAAAGAAGATGATATAGAAGAAACCAAACTTGAAGAAACCGAGATGGAAGAAAGGGGAGGAGGTGATGATGAAATAGATGGAAATGAGCAAGAGAGAGATGAAGAGGATGATGCTGAGGAGATCGAAGACTTGATTGATGAAGAGGACCGGGTAAAGGGAGATGGGATTGCAGAGGAAGAGAGTGATGAAAAGGAAATTCAGATCGAGGATGCCGGTACCCTTGAGGAGCGCACGGAAAATGAAGGTGATGAAATTTCTCAGGATGCAAGGGAGGAACACTACAAGGGTGACGATGCATCCAGTGCTGTGTTGCAGAATGTCGGGGTGAAAACTGAAGACTTTCAAGCTGGATTGAGAAAAGTGAAGGAGGAATCAGGACAAGGAGACATTTCACGTCACTCAGAGGAGGTGAGGATGGCTGCTGAAAATGGGGATTTGACTTCTCAGGGTGGAGGAATTGATGGATCAAACTGGGACAAATTTGACATGGACTCAAAATCTAATCGATCAAAGAGGGAGAAGACAAATGAAGGAGCAGACATGAATCAGAGTTCAGTTTTGGAGCTTCCAAGAGTCCCAGATTGGGTGCATGATCACGATGGGAACGAGGCTATTTCAACTTCCAGGTCAACTTATGACAAAAATGATGAGAATGGTACCAAGGACTCTATGTGATGAAAATTCCAGGCAAAAGCTTAGCTTCTTCTTCGAGATAGGGTACTCTTAAGTCCTGCATAAGATTATTCCTTGTGTTTAAGTATAGTAGAGAAGATAGAAGATTAGAGGGAATCGCGCTGTTCTAAAACTGAAGGCTTCGGCATCCAGTATAACAGTGAGATGCCGCGGAATGACGTTTCAGACAAATCTGTCTTGAGTCTACCCTTTTTGTTTCCTATTATGTAGGAGCAAGGTGCTTATCCTAATTTCCTGGGGATACCATCTATCAAATGTAGATGGGCAAGTGTAAATATATATCCAGTGATTAGGTGTTGCAAAATAGATCTGTGTTAAATCCAGATGTAAACATGATCAAATGATGTAAGACTTGGAATATGAAGTGATTCCAGTATGTGTAATATGCTTTCTCGAGTCGCTGAAGCGTGTAGTTGCAAATTTATGCACCTATGAATGGCTCTTTTGTAGGCCAACCTTTGCTCAAGCTTCTGTGTCTAATTAGAGTATTTTACTGAAGGATTGGGATTCCATAGCTTCTGCACGAGGCTGAATTTGATGAATTTGATGAATTTGATGAATTGTTGAAAGAAGATAGCAAAGAGGAAGTGGGACAGGGGGTGATGAAGAAGTGTATTTGGCTGGCGACCGTTTGGAACTGGTTATCAGTAGACAATCATCTGATGATAGATGATGGTTTTATCGAGTAATTAGTTCTAGGTGATCTCAATGTCTTGATACCGAATTGAGTCAAATGGACAATCAAGAAACTCACATTTTCAAAACGAGCTTGTCTAGAAAAGCGGTTAAAGAAAGCGCTTCATGGAGCATGCTCTATGGAGGGACCCTCTGGATGCTTCCTAGTGAAAAATGGCTTGAAAAAACTGTTGATAACATATTCCCAAAACAAAACAAAGCCCGAAGCACCAAGAAATTCTGAGATAAAGTGCAGGAAGTGGCCAAAACCATAAGGATCGAACGCCTGCCAAAAGAAAAATGAAGAAACCGCCGTTTTGCCACAAGTAAGAAGGCAAGGGAATCACTCTACAGACACTGGGAGAACATGAAAGGACAAAAAAGCAATCTCATTGCAGCGAGGCAATACCTGTGCTCAAATGCATGGCAAAAAGAGGTTTTCCAATTGATGCATGGGACTGACCGTTAGTGAAACTGATCATAGAGAAAATTTCTAGACCGGAAATGGTGAAGTCTCACTTGAAGGGGCTCTAGAGCTTACTCCGAGGAGATCCAAAAGCAGAGGTTGCCTTGTTGAACTAATTCGCTGGTGTCAACGTAATTTCATCATTACAACGGGTCAGGCCAATTAGAATGCCTATCCTCCTTTATTTCTAGGCAAGGAGAGCACGGAGACATGAACAGGGTATATAAATCACATAGTAAATTTGCCAAGTTTTCGGGTGAAAAAAATTATCCAGGAAAAGCTTCAACCATGAGCAAGACTTTAGATTCCAGAACTTATAGAAGAGAGCTCATGAGAAAATCCACAATGTATAGAAGAAAGTTATCATGAAAAATCACACATTTGAGAATGTGGAGAGCCATAACAATAAATTTGAACACCAATTGCATCCGAGAATAATCCTCAAGCTCAACTCCAAATGAATACAGGACATCAGCAGGTTGAGAATCAGTGCACTGCTCCACAAAAGGTTGAAGAGTTGATGGTATCCTTCTGGTCAGCTACAAGAACAACCAGCATTGATAATGACTTCCAAAATTCAAGACTGCTTAATAGGAACCCTTTGATGAGTATTCCACTGCAACAGCATCCACACTATGGATGTTCCTGAATGAAGACCAATGACAAGGAACTAAATCAAGATACAGTTAAAAACAATAGATTCCACAACTTGAAGACAGAGTGATTGCTCATCTTTTAGGAATAACTACCAGCTCAAACCCCTCCATTTATAGGATATGTCTCCTCGTCAAGGAGCATGAAATGATTTGACAACAAATTCTTTCAGCAGTCAAGATCAACTAGAGCAATCCAGCAGTCATTCAGAGGATGACAAGATATTCAGGAATCTTAAAAAATCTTGCTAGCTATGTCTACTTCAAGTGGATTCGAGGTGTAAACACTCTACAAGAAAAAGTCAACTCCTGCTCCCAATGGAAGATGAATCCATTCAAGCATAAACTTAAGAGTTTTTAAAAAAAAAAAAAAAAAAACACGCACACTAAGATTTTTCTAGTCCAATAGATAGATGACCAGAAGGATTTGATAAAAGAAAAGTTCCACAATCAATACTTTACCTGCAAAGATGCTAACTGTAGTCAGGTTTGCAATAGCCATCGTTTGATAAATGAGGTATTCAGTCAAGAAGTGACCAAATGCATAGATGAATGACAAGAAGGTAGCCAAGTATAAGGGTTTGTTGTCAAGGTTGAATGCACAAAGAAAGCAGAGAGTGCATGTCAAGAGGGTCCAAACTCCAAATGTCCTTCCATGAACTTCAGTCACTGTGAAAATTCCAAAACAATGAGAACAGAGGAAGAGGAGTTCATTAGGATTTTGCACAGAACTTCAACAGACAGATGGAAGCGAAACAAATTGATAGTGATTGTGGGAAACAGAGAGATAAGCTTGAATCTGATACAACACAAAAAATCATAGTGAGCAAGAGCTAAGCCTTTAGTCGCTAAATAGAAGAAAGTTCCTCAGCCTGAGATAGTCATACACCAATCTCAACGATCTTGTGTGCTACAAGTGCTATCTGTCTGTATTAATGGCAAGAGGTAAGTATTCTAGGCAATGATGAAGTTGCCTTCATGCCGATAAATCAACAGACTTCCTCAGTAATAACAAGGGTTCAACAACATAATTCTCAGAGCCATCCTCACTAACCAGAGGAGAACAAATCAATAAGATATTTTCTTGTGGCAATTTTTGTCATCATAAGGATCACCAGCATGCCCTGGACAGCTAAAATAAGATACTTCAGAGGTCCACCAATTGGATCAATAATGTGTGCCCTTGAGGCAATTCCTGTCACTAGTAGGCCACAGGCACTGCTAGGGCAGCTGTCTTTCCAATTGTACATCATGTCATCTACTATATAACAAAAGATCATCCTCGAATTCTCAAGAGATGTCACCACGACATGCTGGAAAAGAATGACAACAAATCCTTCTACATAATCATTGCCTTCTCAAACTAGCAATCCACAATGGTTAATACTGCATCCTTCTGCATAATCCTTTGCCCTATTAAACTAATGATCTACAAACATTGATACTTCCATATACAGAGATCCATTTCTAAGTAAAGGTTATTTATCAAAGCATAGCCTATGCGGAACAACGCACATCACAGTCGGTTGACCTTTTCTTTTCATTATCGAGTCATTTTTCCCATATACGTCCTCCATCTTAGAATACAAGTGGCACTTCATAAAGAACGTCAACTCCACAGGTTGCTTATAAACGTCCTCTCTCAATGAATATACTGCAAATCTCAACCTTTTTGTCATCCTCTCGATGGGAAATACAAATGGGGGGGAGCACAGGTGCCTCACATTATGTCCAGACAGAATTGCCCGGTCTCAAATCCTCCACATCACTAGCTTCACATTCAGCTATCCGAAATCTCTCTTCATCCAAATTTCTAGCCTCGAACTGCAAAGTGATTCCCATTACCTCACTTCCTTCAGCATGAAGGATCCTAAAAGCTAAAAGACGACTCTATATTCGGCGAATCACGAGTCCCCAAAAGTCACCGAACTGGGGATCTACTCCACCACACTACCATCGAAACAACCCGATATCCGAGCACACGCGCCCACCCAAAAAGCCAATGCCCAAGTGAGCAACCGCAGCAAAATGGGCAGCAGAGATCTCTCGGGGACAGCGCATTTCTGGGTAACGCCCAATTCATTCAACGGCGTCGATAGCAAGAAAAAGGGGGAGGGGGAATTGCTGACTCGGAGGGGGCAGCGATCTCGATTCGAACGAACGAGGCATCAAAGCCGAGCTAAAAAGATGCATCGGATCCAGACATAGAGAGAGAGAGAGAGGACTGGTGGCGTTGGAGAAGACGGCGAGGCGGAGAGCCCAGATGTCGAAGAAGCCGAACCAGACGGAGGCCAACCGGAGGGAGCCCACCAGCATCAGCCACCACCCCAACGGCTTCATCTTCCTTCTTCTTCCTTCTTCTTCTTCTTCCGCGCCTCGCCTCGGATTTTCCGGTCGCCGGATTATGCGCCGGAGCGGGGTGACTGAGTTGAGAAATTGGCTATTATGTTTGTGTGCAGCCGTGTCGTGTGGGAAGGGCCCAATTTATTTCCTTATGTCTTTAATTAGATAAGTAGTGAAATACTCGTGCTTTTACACAAAATGCATGTATGCACACGACTTTAGAAACCTTAATTCTCAATTTTAACTAGAGTTTTAATTCCGATACGAACCTTTTTTTTTTTCGTTATAAAAAAAAAAAAAAAGCATTAATTTTTGACAGTACCCTAACCTAACTCTCATCCGAATTTCATAAAATTCCCATGAGTACTAACACGTCGATTCTTTAACGGCATCATTTGACCGAAACTTGATCTCGAACACCAATAAGGAATTTTTGCGTTTTTTTATGAGACAACAAAAAGATTGGGTTTGAATTGAGACTCGACCTAAAATTTGTGATTTTTATGAGATAAAAAAATATAAACAAAAATTGGGAGTTGGCAATTTTTAAGGGTATTGGACTCAACTTTGAAAGAAAAGAAGAAGAAAAATTTCCATCTCTGGCGCATTCTCTCATAATGCACGAAGATGTTCATTTAAAATGTACGTCAAACGAAATATACTTCGTAAAACATTCGATGGATAATACTCAAATAAAACACCTAAACTTTTGACTGATTTTCGTATCTTTACATTAATCGACTATAAAACTTGAATATTAGACACAATGTTTCTATTAAATCTCAAAATTTAAATACTCTCAACTACATGGACATTTTTCATCTACTAAACAATTCATGGATATTCGTAATCACGATCTTTAGACTCTATTATAATAACACTAGATTTTTCCACACACTTTTTAAGGAAATGACAACTTATTCCTATTCATATCGCGCACTCCATAATTCTCATCCAGTGCACTATCAATAGAGGCTTGAGTATAAGGGTGCAATCCACTCTAATCCAATTGATACAGCATCAAACTCGACCTTACTGGACTTGCACAATTGGTGCTTGCATATGAACTCAAGTGCCATTGAATATTATATCCATGCTCAAGCTTGACTCTAAAAGTAATCAAGAAATTGCACTTCGGCTTGATTAGGCTTGATTATATATACATCACGAGTTGTGAGTAGCACTTTTAACTCTTTTTATCCTTAGACTTGCTCTCTCGTCAATTTGATGATAATTGTAGGAAGAAGATGTCGTAGACTGCCCTTGTGAATTTGAACTCCTCATTCTTAATTTTCTGCATATATTCCCTATCTTATTGATTGTCTGATGCGATCGCAGGTTTACTCATCTAACAAAATCTAAATACATCAGGCTAATGATTTTGTGTAATGAGAATGGGTGAAAAAATATTTAAATTTCAAAATTCTAAAATAGTTGCCTTCCATCTCTAATTTTTTCCCCCTCACATTCCTTCCAAAACTAAGCCTTAAAGATAATAGGTTGAGATAAAATCAAATTCGGAACGATTTCTCAATCGTAGGATTATTATCATCAAAATTTTGAAATTTTTCCGTCACGAGATGGCTATCGGGTTCAACTTGAAAAGCTTTTGCAGAATTATAGATTATGTTTTGCGCCCACGTGCTCCCCACCCCAACCTCCTTTTTCTCGTCAGTCCCCTCAGTCCCAGTCATGTTGACCATGATGGACGGCCCAGATTCCTCTTCATTCCCAAGACAAAATTGCAATGGCGATCGTAAAACATAGCCATCGATAGAATAGAATTAGTAAGTACGTAAAAGGGGCTGGGTACACCTTCCCGCTTAGGCCGGACAAAAAAATACGGTACAGCGGACAGAACAGATAAAGTTCGAGTATTTTCGGATCGAGTCATGTTCGTTGCGAGTAAAATTTGACTATTTTGACGGTTCAATTTAAGTCTCGATTCATGCCATCGAGGTATCTATATATTATATCATTTGGGTTCGGGTTAGTTCATTGCATCGCTGAAAACCGAACCGAATTGGCCCATCGACATTCCTACAGGACCACCCCCATTGTCTTGCGCAGAAATTGACACAAACATAAACAATAAAGGCGGTCGGGGACGGGACCACAGGCCGGACTCGAGGAGCCAATAAGCTAGCAGCGCGAAAGAGAAGTGAAGCGCCAACCAGCCCCGTTCCCGTGACCACGCCCCCGAGATCGAGACCATTGCCGAATCGCCATTTTGCATTCACCCTCTTTTGCTCCCTTCATTTATTATTTTCGTGATGCCTATGTTTTTATTCGCATTACCTATCGTATCGGCACACGAGTAGGAGAATCCCAACTCCCTTTCCTAACCCCTCTCGTCCCCCCTCCCCGCCTATCACGAATTTTAATTAATAAATTTTAACAGATGGCCCTCCGCTGCCCGCCGGCTCTTAATACGTAGGCGCGACCCTTTAAATAAGTTTTCATTTAAATTTAATTCCCGGCCCCTAATTTTTATGTATGGTTCTCTGCCCGCCCAATTTTTCCGGTTATTCACCCGTCTTAAGCAACTTTTATCAACTTAGAACAAAATCATTTAATTTAAAATAATTTGTGTGAAATGAACAAGTAAAAACTAAGAACCCGAAACTTACCTATTCCCGAGCCTAAACACCTTCAAATTTGTGATTTTCGTCATTATTATGTCGCGAGAGAGAGAGGAAAACAAGAAGGTACGCCAAGACCATGCCTCCACGATTTCGCCCGGAGCATCCGATGGGCGAAGCCCCCCCTCATAATACGGCCAAACCACCCTCGGGGTTCAACCCAAATTTTGCGATGACGACAAAAATTGCCAGCTAGTACTTAAGCCACTTCATTGCCTTACAGCTCATCCCCCCACCCCCTCATCTAATCTAATCTGCCTTCCAAGTTCAAACTAACCCGCAAAATGTACTCAATCGCCGAACATTAAATAAACAAAAAAAAAAACGAAACAAACCCGTAGTCAAAGTCAACCATTTCCTTCCAATTTAACCACAAAAGATCAAAAGGCGAAAGAAGTAGTACAACTCCTCTTTCCAAAAAAAGGAAATGGAAGAGGGGAAAAAATAGAGAGACGAGAGAAATTCACACGATCCACACATCGGTAAAAGAAAAGGCCCGGAGAGAGACTCGCCTCATCGGCTCCTATCTCCGTCGCCGCCCGCCGCCCGCCGCGACTGTATGTACAGATTCCAGAGATTTCAGCAATAAAAACTTGCTAAAACCAACCCCCACCCTCTCCCCTAATTGGAGTCCCAAAAATCACATCAATTGTCGTCAAGAATACAAAAAAAAGGGGGAAAATAAAAAAATTAAAAAAAAAAATTAAGTGGAAGCGACGTCGTGCCGGACCCCCTTCCTCCCTCCCCGGCACTAAAACGACGACTAGGAGTCGGCGGTGTGGCAGAGCTCCTTCCTCAGCCGCTGCGTGAACAGCATGCAGGCGTCCATGCTGAGGTCCACCGCGGCCGCCAGCGCCACGAACGCCGCCGCGTCCTCCGTGCACCCCACGTGCTGCACGCTCACCTCCACCGTCGGCTTGCTGCACTTCCCCTCCCCCTCCACCCCCGCCGCCATCACGAACCCCCGGTACATGCAGTACGGCCACAGCCCGTGCCCGAAGTCCCCGCTGCTCCGCGGGCTGCACGCCGGCGACCCCGCGCTCCCCGGCGTCGCCCGCCCGTTGCCCCCGTTCGAGCCCAGGTCGATCTGGAACCTGCCGCCGCTCTTCGAGCTGAGGGTCGACTCCGAGACGACCACGCCCGCGCCCGCGCCGGCTGAGTCCGGGATGATCTTGAAGCGGCAGCCGAGGCTGTCGGAGCCGCCGCGCTCGCGCCAGGCCTCGAGGCGGCCCCAGGGCTTCCACGTGCCGTCGCCCGGGCGGATAATGAGCCACGAGCCCGGGTTGGAGCGGCTGACCCGGTCCGAGCCCGGGGAGGCGACGAAGGGAGTGATCATGGAGGCGGTGGCCACGGGGGAGCCGGACAGGTCGTGGACCGTGATGGACCAGCCCTTGCGCTCTCTCCCGGGCCTCTCCCGCTCGCTGCCGAAGGAGCTCAACCAGTTCCTCGAGCAGCTCGACTCCGATGGAAGTGACCTGCGCGTCGGCGATAATCCAGCGCTTTAAAAAATTACTCAAACTTAGCTAAGCTTCGAACAGTACAGGACCAAAGAAAGAAAAAGGTCATACTACTGTTCGACCCTTTGCAGACGTCTGCTCGATACTATAATAGGGCACAAGAATACTTTCGAAAGGGAGAAAAAGGGCATTGTAGTAGAGACAGAGACGGAAATGGTCATAAGCAAAGTGAAAAGGAAGCCTTCAATGGCGGATCTGCTCTCCACTTTCGTAAGGGAGGACACCCTTCGGAAATACTCAAATGGGTTAACCGCTGTATACAGCTGCTTCCTTCGACGTCGTGTTTCTTGGAGAAGAGTAAAGCGACGGACACAGTGACTAAAACCCAAAACTAAAAGCGTTCGCATAGTGACAATGCCAAAGGCTTTACTCAACCGAGGAACTGTTCGAAATTTGAGTGCGCAGCACCGCCGCGAAAAAGGTGAACTTCAAAGGAAGCAACAAAACGAGAGAAAGGGGGGAAAGCAAACGAGGAACCCGCTGAAACCCTAGGAGGGAGGAACGGGGACCCACCTCGATCGCTGCGCGTGATGGTCGCCATTGTGGGACCTTAAGCTGAACTTGCATGTGAAGACGGGCTGCCTGATGTTGCCCTGTATTTGGAAAACCTGAGGGCTGCACTCGGGCTCCCCGTCGAACTGGAACACGAAGCGAGGGTCGGGCTCCGCCTTCACGGTCAAGTGGAACTGCGCCGACGAGGACCCCTTCGTCTCCTTGCCGACGTTGATCCACCCGCTGTGGAAAACGCAGGCCCTGGACTCGGCCCCGGCGAGGTCCAGGGGCACCGAGACCTTCCCAAGCGACCTCACGGAGCTCACCCTGCAGGTCGCCCCACGCTGGCTCGTGTAGACGGAGACCTTCAGGCAGACCTTGCCGGAGAAGATGGACTTCCCGGCGAGCCTGTCGAGGTCGGCCTTGCTGAGGTGGAAGGTCGCGCCGCCGCCGCCGCCGCCGCCGCCGCCGTCGACGACGACTCCAGGGGGGGAGGCGGGCCCGTCGGTGGGGTGGGCGGCGTCGGGGGGAGGTGGGGACGAGGGCGGTCTGGAGGGGGAAGCTCTTGAGCTTGATCTTGCAGAAGCAGGGGGTGGAGGAGGGGTGGACGGCGGAGCGGGCGGGCTTGGCGGCGACGGGGATCTTCAGCGCGAGGCTCCCCACCGTGAGGCGCACGAAGGGACAGGGATCCATGTCGCCGGCAGGCTCTGGCGCCGCGGCCGGCAGAGGCGGCGGCGGCGGCGGCGGCGGTGGCGGCGGCGGCCCGGAGAAGGAGGAGAAGCGTGGTCAGGCGGAGGAGGAGGAGGAGAGGAGAGGGTGAGGTTGAGCTTGGAACGACATTGGTGCTGTGAGCTCTGCTGAGAGAGAGAGAGTGAGTTGGAGAGAACGGGAGACGGAGCTTGAGTTTTCTCTCTCTAGCGGGTGGGGTTTTCTCTAACTAACCAGAGAGAGGCAGAAAAGGCAGGAGGAAGGGGAAGGGGGGTGGTTGTAGTAGTACTGGAGGACAGCTGGGTACAGGCTGGAAGTGAGCGAGCGTGACGGTATCTCTCTCTCTCTCTCTCTCTCTCTACCTGATCAGGCGTTGATCAGCACACATTCAACTCTCTCTCTCTCTCTCTCTCTCTCTCTTCTTTTGTTTTTCTATGGCTTTCTTCTTCCTTCTTCTTCTTCGTTTTTTCCAATTTTGAATAGATAAATGGAAAATTCTTCTTTCTTATTGTTTTGGGAAAATGTACTGTCCTTTTTGTATAGTTTTAGCCAGAGATTTGATTTTGTAAATTGTTCTTTTTCTCCAATTTTTTATTTTTTTTTTTGGTTTGAGGGAATGGAGCGGCACACGTGGAAAGGGCAGGGGATTCTGGGCGGGGTACACGTGGGAATGATGATGGGGCTGGGAATCCTCGGGAAACATAATATTATGCCCGGCGTTCGTTTTCATAATTGTTCATCGAAGAATTAGATTCAATGAGGGCAAAAGCCCACCCGAAATCGTAAATTACATTCACTATCGCACATTTACCATATATGTGCATTTGCCCTCTATTAAAGGCTAAAATTCTGTTAATAAAAGCCGCTAAAAATCTGAATGCATAAATACCGTAAGCAAACAATGTTGGCATGGCTAAAAATGACATTATCTTGATTAAAAAACCATTTAACAAAATATTAATGGAGAATAAATATGTCATTTGGTGCAAATTTGGGATACATTTAGGATTAACGTATCATACTAGGCATGAATTAAAGATTTTGATAGAAGTAAATATGACACAATAGGCGTAATTTAAGATTTTGATTGGTAAATCGAAAATGCATTTCTTTATCGAAAAACAAATAACGTGAAAAATATTCTTGTAAAGATTGTCGTTTATATCGCTCATGTAAATGCATGAACGAAAAAGAATTTCACGGCTCATAGATATTTTTAGATATAAATTATTGTCAACGATAGAATCCTTATCACCACTGCCTGCGGTGGCCTAGCTGGATAAGAGCCCCCATGATATCTATTAAAGATAGAGGGTTCAAATCCCGCAGGACGCACGGGATCTTAAGCGCAACGTCGGGGTGGTGGGTCCTCCGCTAGCGTTGCTCCAGGGTTTACCCGCCGGCTGCCGGTGTACGGGGTTCGCTGGGTATCCAAAAAAAAAAAATAGAATGCTTATCATTGAATATTTCAAGCGATGCCAACGATCATTTTTAAGAAAATATTGTCGAATCATTCATTGTCAGCGAAACGAATGGAGCCTAATGATATATGTATCTATCCACATATACTAACCATGTCATGAAATTAACATCTAATAATATCAATACTTAATAAGCCACAGTGAGGACGTGCCGGCGTGACAAGCCGTGCAAAATCCAGGGCCCGTGATGCTTCTTATAAGCATATTTGACATTTATTACAACATAAATTTATTTTCCAAAATACGACTCCGTAATTTCTTTATTTTTTTTTCAATTGTTAGATAAGGTCGTGCAAAAAAAGGCAGCTTTTCAAGATGATGAGGATGAGGAATTTTCCAGATAAGATTTTATGAAAAAATTCTCAATATCCGCTAACAGGAGGACGAAAGAAAAGAGAAAAGAAGAAGAAAACGTAATTTTATTGGTCCTTGTTTTCTGTCATACTTTTTTTTAATGGTGCTTAGACTTAGGACTACTACGCACGTCTCCTTCTTGAAAATATAAATAGAAATTGAAAATTCAGCTACGGGAATTACAAAAAGTAGAAGGAAAAAAAGAGAAAAAAAGGAAAAAAAAAAAAAAAAAGGACGAATTACACCTCGGAACCGCATGGCCTCTGAGCCGGATCACGTTCACGAGGCGTCTGTACGGAAAAACGAAAATTCGCATCATGCCTTTATTACTGATTTAAGTTAGTGCATCGATTTTGGATGAATTATATTTTGCCCCCCGCCCCCGAGGTTTTGGCACTTTTCACAAATCACCCCCTACTTTTTGATTTTTGCAAAGCGCCCCTTGAAGTCTTGCCATCCAGCATCGACTCCGCGGTGATGGAGCTCCGGTCGCGTGCTTGTCGCGTGACTAATTAGTTACCTCACGGTGAGTGAATCCGTCCGACGGTAAAAGCGACTTTGCATTTTTACCCCTCGAGTTTCGGGCTCGGCGCTAGCTTGTTATTTGACTTTTTGATTTTTTGGGTTTCCCTCTAAAGTCTTAAAATCGATTGCAAAGTCTATTCCTCTTAACATTGATTCTGGGCAATTTTCACAAGAAGGTCTACGCTCTTGATAATTTTTCGGATCTAGTGCATGCTTTAAGGGACAATCAATTGAAAAACCAACTTTGTTGTTCATTTTGGATTTTTGCCTCCAAACTCTGTCTCAACTTCCAAAGGAGTCATTTGATCTACCAAAATTTGTATATCCTTTTTTATTTTTCTATATGACCTCTAGACCTATTAGTATTTAGGGGAAGAGATGTAGCATTGGAAGACACGATATAATATGTAGAAAGCATTAGCACAAACAAACGTGCTCCCTCTATAAGCCTATCTAGCTTGTTAAATAAAAAGTACGACGCTTCAGTGTTAATTGTTAGAGATTATTGGAATATTTTCTTATATTAGAAATAAGTGGAATATTTCTATTGATTGTCTGTATTTCTCAAGATTGCAAAGGTATCTTTATATGACTTTATATATCTTAATTGATATATGTTATAGTCATATCATAAAGCCTATAAATAGACTTTTTATGTACTCCTTTCTATATATCAAATTATACAGAAAATTCTCCAATTCTCATTTCTACTTTATATTTAACTTTAACATTAGTTACAAGAAAAGCATAATACGAGTATCAAATGCTAATATGACGTGAAGATGTGCTAACTTTTATTGCTAAAAGTACCAAATCATTATTAATAATCTACTTCCAAGAGTTCTCGCGTTAGCAAAATGTTTATTAATTCAAAAGAAACGATCTTATAGTCTCTAAAACTAAAAATAAAAAATAAAAAATTTATATGTATGTATAAAGATAGATATTTACAACGAGGTAGCCTCTAATAGACGCATCACCACAGCTGGTGGCATCTACCAACTGAGGGCACGATGAGCCTCGCTTCCCTAGCCTAAGTCGATCTCGGATAAAGAGTGGATCAAAAGATTGGTCACAATTAGCAATTAGGTTGCTTTGAAACTCATTTCAATACTTTAGGTGGAACATTGAAAAAAAATTTTAAAAGTCAGGTCCCAACGTACCGCTCGGGCCCAAACTTGAGAGGTAAAAATATAATTTACCCTTTGTTGTTCAACGATTTTGCCCTACTGAAGACAGCAAATTAGTCATGCAAAAAACACACGACCATAGCTCTAACTGAAAGATGATAGGAATCAACGCTAGCGGCACATTCCAACTGGTTTCAAGACTTTAGGCAGATAATTTTAAAAGAAGAAGAAGAAGAAGAAGAAGAAGAAGAAAAAGTCATGTACATATCATCGTTTATATGTAGGTTCGGATTGCCTAATAAGCTAATTCTGATTAAAATTAGTTTACGGTACTGCGTGCTTAAGCTCAGGAGTAATTCCGGTGGGAGTGGATAAGTTCAACAACAGCATCGCAAGGCCAAATTTCAAAATTACAACAACTTTGGAACCTGCAACTAAAACCTAGCGTATCGGTTTAACCCGAAAAAGGAGTAATTCACATCATAGAAGAAAATCTTCAAATCTCCTAGAGACATAAATGCACAATCACTCACGAAGTAAAAAGTAAGTGAGTGCATCATAACTATTCCATTTTTCTGTTTTTCTTATTTTTCAATTTTCGGAAACAAGTTTGGAATAGAAATTAATTTGGTAACGTAATTTCATTTTTTTTTAATTTTTGGAATAATTTTTTAATCCATAAATTGGTATAGAGTAGAAATAAGAAGTATTTTTTTTTTTTTTTTTACTTTTCCAATTCTGAAACAAAGTGAGAAATAAAAAATAATAATTTCTTGTCACTTGCTCTCACTATTAGCTGTTTGCCCACCCAACACCGTCCCTTGTTGCCCGCTTGCCGACGGTCGATGCCAGCTGCCGGCTACTAATTGCCTGTTGTCCATTCGCAACCGCCTCCCATCACCGAATGCAAGACATTGGATAACAGCCATTTGCCGCCAGACGCTAAATGCTGGACATTGGACTCCGGTCGCTTGACATTGGTCGCTTGCCACCAATTGCCTGATATTCGTCTGCAATTGCCTACCACCGCTACTCAGAAGAGAGAAATTTTGTATTATTATCAAACGAATTTCTATTTCGAGAATAGTAATTGGGGTCCAATGAATGTATCTTTCACTTTGAGGTCCAATGAAAGATGGAGAGTTGCTGCTCCTTGCTGGTCCTATTCTCTGTGTAGATGGTCCAGGTCCTATGCAGAATCCACCGGACCCATTTACATTATCTTGGGTAGGAGCATATAGGTGGGCTTTGTACAGTTTGAAAAAATAACATGCGAATCAACGTGCTTCGATTCATATGACCTTCGTTAGGAAGAACGGTCGAGATTACCACCTTTTGTCTCTCGAACCCCGGCCTCCAATTTACATCCGGCCTTATCGCAAGTTTCAGCAAGCCCAATAGGAAGATCGATAGAGAGAGGAGGCGTTCGAAAAGTTAGCGTAGAACTACTAGTAAACCGGGCGCATTTCTCTGAAATTTCCTTACCATTGGGCAGAGCCCGACAGAATACGGAGAACTGGAGAACCGTATACGCAGCCGAGTTGAACGAAGTCCCACATGAAGCACAGAATGATGGGTTAAGTAAGTGACTTACAACCCGATTCTGCAGCTCTTAAGGTTGGCCTGGCCCTGTCGGATGTGGCGGGAGTGTTCTTACAGACTCTCGGCTTACTGCATATTGTTCATGTGCTCACTCACCTTAATGAAGCCCATCAACTCGACAGAATTCCAGTCGCAAAAACTAAGTCTGAAAAATTTCCCCCATCCTCATCTCGGGTCACGGTGAAGGTATTCAGAGTAAAAGATAAAACACGCCATGCACATAATCTGGTCAGTGCCATCGTGAGGATCTGTGCTCTTCCACTTCCAGCATCTATCTGTGGTGAAGATCTACTAGGTAAAATGCAGCCCAGCACTACCCTATCACAACGACCGACGCGAGCGCGCAGGCAACCTTTTACGACAACTGACCCGCACACGCACAAGTCTTGTATTCCACATTGTCACCTAGTCATCCCACACTACTTCGTTACCATATATTCTTCTATAGTGATAAGCTGAACATAAAACTCATTTCAAGATGAGACACCCATGGCAAACATGGATGATCTACGAGGTGACAGATCATTAACCATCTAACAGATAAATCAAATGATGCACACTCCATCCTGGCCAAAAATTAACACCCTGCTCGAAAAAACACCGAAGGCAGAACCCCACAGAGATAAAGAATTAATTCAGCTTGCCAAATATTAATGGCTGCAAAATACCACATCGAATTCATCAAGTGATGATTTTGAAAAGACATTGCCATTGGAATCTAGATAAAGGGGGAAAAAAAGGAGCGACTTTTTATTCATTTCTAGAGTTAAAATGCCATTCAAGCACTGCAACAGTCAACTTATATGAATGAAAACTGTGTACATGATGAATTGTTCTGCCCCAGCCAGTCAGTAATTACAGAAGCTGAAGGTTGGCATCTTTCACTTTCACATGAATCCTCCCCCAACCGCTGGCACAGATCACTCCACAAGGCCTCTGTACAAGGAAGTGACTTTAGCATAGATTTGGCGCGCGGAAAGCATATTCTTCATCATCATCTGAGGTTAAATTCTAAGTGGACTAAGAGCTAGATCTTTTCCGGTACTTGCTTTGTGCCAAGCTCAAGAGGAAGTCTGTGAAAATATACTCATATTCTGGCATTTTCCCATACCCTGCAATAGCATAGGAACCTATTTAATAACCTAAATGATACCCCAAAACATAGTAAAGCAATAAGCATGATGAAAATTTTTATGTCAATGCAACATTCTCAAATCTTGTCTCTCCAAAGCAACTACAAGAAATTGCATAGAGCCATTTGCAGACAAAAGTTGTTTGGTTACATGGAAGCTCATGTATAGGCAACCATAATGAAACGAGAGCTTGTGATTCAAAATGCGTCGGAATATCCAATACCAACCAAAGAGAAATATAAGGTACTGGGTACATTAGCACTTCCATTTCACAGGAAGCATGAAAAGACCCATCTGCTAACAAGTCCCAATAGAAGTTCCTTGCTCATCTTGTCTTTGGTATGATACACTCAATCCAGTGGCAAGATTGAATTGTCTTTTATCATATCACCGCTTCCTAAGGTGCTAAGACGGACTACCATTGCTATGGGAGCGTATTGGGAGCAAGAAGAAAAGAGCAGTCCAAGTGACTTGCCTGGAAAATAGTTGATGTCAATGACATAATAATGATCTCTGGTTCCATGTTCTCGGATAATATCCAAGTTGAACAGCCGAAGACCCTAGACATGAATGAAAGAAAAAAAACTATTAGTCTTGTCTATTTATTTAAGCACCAAGGGGGGTACCAAATGCAGGAAATGAAATTGGAATAGAACAGTTGATTACCAGGCGACGGCGAAGTTCTTTTGCAAATCTCTCGAGCAAAGGTCTTGGAGGAAGTTCTGTAAGGCCAAAAGTGAGGTCATGTACGGAAATTCAGAGAACACAAACCATGTCTAGTATAATTGTAAAGACCTCAACCAAGCTCAGTAATATAATTAATCTGGAGCACAATCACAAACTGCATATATCAACTCCACCAGAACAAAGGGAAATGAAGACACTAGAAAAAATTAAGTTGAGACCTCACTACCCATGATTTCGAAGAGCAAGAGACCACACAAGTCACCCTAAAATTGTTATTCCAACCTATTAACAGAATTCCATTGCTATCTCTACTTTATTCTGCTCCACTAGAAAAGCTATTCCACTCCTGCCTTATATCACTCCACTGACTATATGTTGCATGACTAAGAGCAGAAACTCTTTATGTAAGCTCATGCGACCAATCATTCAAAAGCATGAAAGAAGAAAATCAACCTGCAACACTAGGGTCCAGATCTGCGTCATCTGCAGAAGCTGCAGCACAAGAAACCCTTGGAAATTGGAATACCCCAGCATTTTTTGACAGCTCCTTCCTACTCACATTGGGCAAAGAGAACCGTCTCACGACTTTTATTGCTTCCCCAACAATGTATACCTTAAACATAACACCACCTGCAGAGGAGGTGATGCCACCACATAAGTATCATCATAGACTTCGCAGTAATTACAACAAAAGATCTTCGGTTATCATACAGCTCACAAGCACATACCATGATTGACAAACTCCTGAAGCACAAGGGGAGGTTCTAGTTTTTGGAGAGAGTATCTATCATAAGCAAGTGACAATTCATGGGATTTCGCACTTCCATCAGCCACCAGTGGTTTTGCGACTGAAACAACGAGAAACGAATTCAGAAAAATTCCCCAGCAGAAGACCAACTCTTTGCAGTTTCTTAAAATCAACAATATTAAAGGACAATCTTTGATGGGAATATAAAGATGGTCAAACATTGTCAAACAAGCTTGACATACAAATGCACACCCATAAATTCAGAACATGTACTGTATGAAGAATTATGAGTATTGTAAATTCTGAACATTTAGAACAGTGATCTTTGTTTGACAAAGTAGAAAGTACCAATAGGAAGCCTCAGCCCAGCTCTACTAACAGCATCAGGGATGCATGAAGCATCTCTTTTAACAACCAGCTGCCTAGGAACACCAACCTTGCCTACATGTTAGATAGAGATATTGGTCAGCACCATAAAGTACCCATGAGAAACCACCTTGAAAAATCATATGCCCATTCTCACAAAGAAAATGAAGAGTTTCCACAATCTTTTAACAAAGAGAAAAACCAATTGATAGTACCATGTGAATCAGAAAAATTCATATCAGCAACTTCTTGAAGCATATACTGGCGATTATGCAAGTGTTGTATGGCATCTGGAGGATCAAGTACAGTGACTTCAGGGTGTGATTGCCTGTAATCCTGCAATTTAGATGAATTTTGTAAGAACATAATTATGTATTTCACAATTCAAATGACAGAAGCACAACTGCAGCGGTGAACAGCAATTAACCTCAACAAGTCAACTAAGTGAAGAGAAAGGATAATGGTACATTCAAAATCTTTAAAAGAAAGCGACACCAGTCTTAGCTAGTCATTAACAATTTTACCGTAACTATAGTGTCAGAAAATTTAAAAACCTTTTCACGTTATGGGACCACATGAAGTCCCCTACTTCTTAACCAAATTTTTATCATCCACACAAATGCTCCATTCTAATAAAAAGTGGTACATGGTCATTTCTCAAGAGCACAAGCATGAAATTGAAGATAGTTGACCAGAAAAACTGGCCGTTCTGACATGGATAGATCACGACTAGGGCATTAACCTCTAGAGAACAACTTTCTAAAAAAGTAAGTTGATGCATCCATGCACTATAAAGGCATCTCATGAACCGAATGAATATCCAGAGACATCATCATGTCAAACAGCACATATAGATATTTAAAAAAACAAAAAAATCAGAAAATGAACTTATTGCATCTTACAAGATTCCCTGGTTAGACTTAAAAGGATGATGTAAATTGTAAGAGGTAACACAATCAGACATCAAGCAGCATTATTAAAGGGAAAGATTCCCTGGTTAGACTCCATCATCGCAATCAGAAGTAAATCAAGCATATGCAGGTGGATATTGAACGTATGGGAGTTAACCTATTTTTGCTTTTCCACGAACAATTTTCTAAAAATTCAGGGATCATGCACAGGATGGACAGAAGGTAATTAGATATGCAAGATATGTAGGACTAGGTCAGCTGTAGACTTAATTAGCTTATTTTTCCCTCAATTTTTCTGGTGCATTCCTGAGAACGTTGAATAAATCATATCATACATCATACCACAAGTTTGAAAGAGAGACGCAAAAGTCTGTGTCCTGCGCAGATGAAAGTGCATATTCATCCGAAAACTAGAGCTAAAATTAATCAAATAAAAGGGGAGGTCATAAGCAGAGCACATTCCCCGTCTATCCTACCTAATGACTACAGTTAGATCAGCGATGTGCTGACAGTTGAAATCACCGGCGAAAATTAAGTCATTCAAAAGCATTTAATATCATCATGCAAATACCGTTAGGCAAACCTAATGGCTACATTTAGATCAGCAACGTGCTGACAGTGGAAAACACCGGCAAAAATGGACTCATTCAGAAGCATTTAACATCATCATGCAAATACTGTTAGGAAAACCTGAACAAATCAGTTAGATGGCCATGGGAGTAGAAACATCCTTGCCGAATCCTGAGGCCTCGACCTCAACTATAAAGGCGTGAATCATGACGGACGAAAGAGCAAGCAAGTACTCTGCAAGTATGTCATACGCATATGAGCTTCAGCAATAAAAACTAGTTTGGTCACTATGATTCGTCAGTGCTCATTTGATTTCGCCACTCAATTGCAGTAAAAAACAGACATGTCTACACTAGATACGTGAAGTGAGCACAGAAAACAGCATCCTAACCAACCATACATAGTGAAGATATTTAACCTAATGAACTTTGATGCTACTGACCTCGAGAATCTGGCGCCATTCCTTTCCCGACAGCTGAGGAAAAAAGGGCAATGAAGAACTGTTAGCTTAAGTCAGAAAGCAGCATCCAATATGTGTGATTGTGCTATATGAGGATGTTGCAGAAGGAACAGAACCAGTGTATTGCCTTAGAGTGCCAGATTTATCATTATGTGTCATATGAGAATGCGATAGAAAGCAGAACTGTGCCTAAACTGTTCGCTCAAGTTAGAAAACAGCCTCCGATATGCATAATCGTGCTTTATGAGATTGTTGCAGGAAAGTGCCATGTAATCATTTATTATACATCTGGCGTCCTTTGCTACTAGAAACTTCGCATGAGGAAACAGTATTTACCGTCCACAACATCAAAATAAAATCTACATCAAAGCATGTGATTTCTCCCTCATTTCTATTTCTGGAATAGAAATCTATTCCAGAAATAGAAATTTTGATAAGTGTTATCAAACAAGTTTCTGTTCCAGAAATTGGTCTGGAACAGAAAAATCATTTCTGGAACAGAAATTATTTTTATCATGCACCCCCCTATTTACCCAGAAATAGAAGAGGAAAATACACCTACCTTATGTAATACAATGTCAAAAGGGCCTTGCTCAGAAAGAGACCTATTCTGATCTATCGCGACAAATAATATTCCTTTGTTCCTGAATCAGAAAACAATTAAACTGGATCAGCAACATGTCGGCAAATTTGAAATGGAACTACAACAATTTTCCACAGAAAATGTAAAAGCAACGAATCTTCTATATATGACCACACAAGGTCGGAGAGCCATATATTACCTATAATTAACCAAACTACTGAAGAGAAACCTAACAGCTCATCCCAAATGCTTCAATAAGGTGCAAGGTACGCAAGCATATTACGAGTTAGCTAGTTACTGCAGTGCCAGCTTGAAT
Source organism: Eucalyptus decipiens (assembly GCA_014182575.1). Classification (NCBI taxonomy): domain Eukaryota; kingdom Viridiplantae; phylum Streptophyta; class Magnoliopsida; order Myrtales; family Myrtaceae; genus Eucalyptus; species Eucalyptus decipiens. The sequence continues at coordinate 31,270,210 of CM024614.1, forward strand.
CTAGAGTGGACCTTCAATAAAAGGACAGCCAAATTGCACAATCAAACAAAAGAGAACCCTTTCCAGATACTAGTACTGGAAAAACCAAAAAGCATCCCCCTTGGGAAGTTTCCATGGTACCATTGATTCTTGCCAGCCCAACGAAAGTGACATGTGTGGTGGAAAAAGGGAAGGACCCCCGCTAACAAAGAATTCCAATCTCAAGAGCATTTACGAAACCAGATTCCAATTCCAAAATATCAAAAGAAATCAGACTGTCAAAAAGCAATCTGCCCAAAACTGGTACCACCCACAAGCCCAGCTATCTTCCACTTTAACAGCCTCGACTTTCACGGTTCACCAAAATAAAAACTACGAACGCCATGAACAACACTCCATTTGCGACCCGAAACGAAGAAGAAGTGGTAAATTTTACTTCCGAAAGCATCAATATTCCCCATTTAATTTCCAATCAAATCTTCCGGAGACAAACTAGCCGAACCCGAAAGGCAGGACAGATACACAGACATCACGGCGAGGAATCAAAGACCAACGGGTCGTCTTGGAGTTCAAAAAAGAGAGTCAAATTACCTAGCTAAACCCTCAAGCTTAGGCTGCAAGAAGCTCTTGGTTTTCTTAGAAGTGAGGGCGTAACCCACCACCACAGATTTCCTCTGCTGGGGAGGCGGAGGAGGAGGAGGAGAAGGAGGGAACCCCAGCCCGAGGAAACACGCTTTCTCGTCCTCCTCGGGCTGCCGGGACGCGTTCTTCTCCTCCCTCGCGTACCCCGCCTCGTTCCGGCCCAGCACCGCCACCGATTTCCTCTGCTGAGAGGCAAGCGGGAACCCCAGCCCGAGGAAACACGCCTTCTCGTCTTCCTCGGGCTGCTGCCGCGACGCGTTCTTCTCCTCCCTCGCGTACGCCGCCGCTTCGTTCCGGCCCACCACCACCACCACCTCCTCTTTCACTAACATCCTCCTTCCTCTTTTCCTTCCCTTCGCCCACGGCTCCCTTCTCCAAAACCGTGCGAAAACAAACACAGCCACACAGCAGAAGAGAGAGAGAAGAAACTCGAGCGCAGAACGAAGCGAAGCGAGGGTGACGGGAGCTTTTGAACTCGATCACAGAGAGAGAGAGAGAGATGCGAGTATCTCGATGCGTGCCCTAGTCTGCAGATTCCGAGGGGGGCGAGGATGGCAAAATCGACGGAGAGAGAGAGAGAGAGAGGAAAATGGAGTTTCAGTCCGAGCGGCGGCGGCGACGGCGACGACGACGAAGACGACGAGGAGAGCGATGACTGCATTTATACAACGGGCCGCGGGAGGGAGCGAGGGTGAGAATGGTCTTTTCCCACCCTCCCCCCCCTCCCCCCCCCCCACCCTCTGTCGCTAGCCGTGCGTTTCGCACGCTGGATAATAATTAAAAACGACGCGTTTTGGTAATCATGGCGATGGACGGTGCAGCCGAGCCGAGCCGAGCAGGGCCGGGCCAGGCCGAGCGAGCCTCGACCCCGAAAAATCCCGTGCACCTGCTCGCGGTGACGTGGAGCAGCGCAGGCACGGGATTGGTTGGTGGCGGGTGAGGTCTTGGAAAAAGGGGGGCGGGGTCTTTCCATGAGCTAAAGAAATGGTTAAAATATATCTACATCTTTGACGTACGGTTAAAATATTCGACCGTAAAATAAATAAATGCATGTAAGGTTGAAATCTATGATGAAGGAAGCGAAACAAGGGTGGGGCGATTGTCGTTTTCCCAATCCCACGTTCGTATAACTTTCGATGTGGCATTCGTTCCTGCCTCTTGGCTATGATTTTTGTCCACCGGATGTCAAATCTACCTGACTAAAGTTGTTGGGCGCTGGTTAGATACCCGCAACCCCATCCTAGTAACTTTTGCAATAAACAAATCTCCCGCTTTATCTTAATAAAATAAATAAATCACCTCGAATTTGCGATCACGGCCCTAAAGCTTAGGGATATTGTATGACTCGTCCTCATGCCGTCGCTTTTATTTTTTCTATTTTTTTTTCTTATTTTTCCTTTTTTTTTTTTTTTTTTCTTTTTTCTTCTTTTGGCTTTGGGAATTCGATTTTTGGTCACTATGCAATATCTCTAACGCATTTACTCCCCCCCACCTTCCAAACCGTATTTCCAACTACAATTTAATGACAAAATTCGACTTTCCATCCGAATGCGTGAGGAGTATGGACACTGACAAATTGACGCGTGGTGCCTATATGTACAAGATTTTGAAGACGTTACGCTTTTTGATTCTCGTGCATTAAAGAACATTCCGTTTTAGTCTATGTGTGACTATACAGCTATTGTTCCATCTTTGAATGATATGTTTGGTCGTTTTCCTTGTTTTTTTCTTTTTTTTTTGGTCTAAAATGAGTGGTTTCATTTATATTGGAAAATCAAACATGTCATAACCGGGGCCAAGGCCTCAGTACGTAATAGTTCTAAAAGAGATTGAGAAGGTGCTACAGGCCTGTTCAAAGGAAGGGCTTTGCATCCGTGAGCTTTTTTTTTTTTTTTTTTTAGTCCTATTCTATTCTTACTCTACACTCACTCGCAGACTTGTGCCCTACCTCTTGCAGAGCGTGAGAGTTGCAACCCACTCTCGAAACTTACGCATCCCTACCCCCAACCCCCCCTGAGAAGGTGGGGATTTGAACCCCTCACCTCCCCCTTCCGTCAGCTTTAGCAGTCCAATCCGCAATAAAATTGGCTTCTCTTTCATCGTTTTCCTTGTTAAATGGCTAGGTTCGACTCATCATTTTCATAAACTTTCCTTAGGCCACTTGTAGGAGCATAGACATATTACCTACTCGATTTTAACTATTTGAGTACTTAAAAAGTCTCAAATACTTATTATCATAGAGTTGAACGTCAGTCTAAGGGGTGACCCCAAATCGGCCAAATCCAGCCAGTCCCAAATAGGTACCCAGTCTTGGGGCCACTAGAACTTGCATTGTGTCAGTGACTTTAATCTCAAGGCTTTAGGGGTGGTCCAACCTGGACCATTTATTTCCAAACCTTAAAGTGCCTAGTGCCTCCTCCTCTTTCATTATATTTATAATCCGGACCAACTTTGTGTATATGTATGTATATATAATTCATGATTTATATTACCTATTTTGAACATTTCACTATTCAATGTTACTTCACGTGTTTTTTTTTTTTTTTTTTTTTGGTACTAGAGGAACTGCGGCAGTAAAATGACAAATGCACCGACCGTAAACCCCTGCAGCGACACTTAAGCAGGAGGACCCACCACCCCTAAGTCACACTTAATACACCTAATGCCTCCTCTGGGTTTTGAACTCTTCACCTCTTCGTTGAGGATCAGCAGAGCCTTATCTAGTGGAGCCACCACGGCCGGTGGTATGTTACTTCATGTGTTCATCTTCTATAATTGGTTCATTTTGACAAGTGGAGATTTCTCATATTGTGTTATCTTAGATTGCTATTTGATTTGTACCAATACTCATGATTTCGTTGCTCGATATCACATTATTGATGGATATGTAATTTCAAAGAAGTCGTTTATTCTTTTAGGCTACGTTTAGTCATCTGGATCTTTAATCAAAATAGGATATGAAATCCTGAGATTTTCCTATATCCTATCTACTTGATGAATTGCAGTATTAAGGTCGGATATATTCATATCATATTATGTATATATCATTGTAAATAAACCTAAAATTAATGAACTGAGATGATGAAAATCTCTCGCAACACTATTCTTTAATTTATTTTAATTTTATTTTCCTCTATTTTAAAATTATTTTATTTATTATTTCTTTTTTCCTCTTTCATCATTCTTTAATAAAATTTTATCAAATAGTAAATTGTACTAATATACCTAAAATACAAGAATACCTAAAATATGTAATAAATATAAATATATAATTTATACATTGAATGTGTATTATAAGATAGAATTAAAGTTGAATATATAAATTAATATAAGATTAAATTTAAGAAAAAAATAATTTTTATTTCTTAAATTAGAATTGAAATATTAATTATATTGAAATATAACTTTAATTTTGTTAATTTAATAAGTTTGTTATTCGAGAAAAATAACTTTCCTATTATGAATATTAAAAATCATATCCACATTTATTTCACCTCTCTCGTGAGATAATTTTATTCGACTTATCAAGGGATACAAAAAAATGAAATTAAAAAAAAAAAAGAATTGATTGGTTCTGGGTTAATCTTGGAATCGGAGCGGATTCTTAGAGTTGATCTAGTCCTCAGTCCAAAGCTTGACGAGATCGGTCCTTAGTCCTAAAAATTGAAAATCGACACTGTGCAGATTACTCCCTAAATTAGGTATTGGACTGGCTTAATCTAGACAATACTCACCATTATATTATAGAGGGGAAAAAAAGAATGCAGGGTGGAATTACAATTCTTAAGAATTATGGGTTTTAAAAGTTCAAACCAGGAATGCAGGGGGCAATAACAATTCCAAAGAATTATGGGTTTTAAAAGTTCAAACCAGGACAAATGATGTGCATCAATGAGCTGGTCTCGATCTCCGGAAGACAGTGAGATCCAATTCGTTCAAGATTTTCAGATGCTACCAGGACCACTCGCCAGCATCGTGGAGCATTAGCTATGGCTAGGAGACGAGACGAGTGATCCGAATTTTGCTTTTGGGAAGTGGCGCTTCCATCTTTTTGGGTACTTAGAAGAACTTTCTAAGACGCTATAAAGTAGGACCGCAGTGGCGACAAAATGATCAGAGAGAGAGATAGAGTCTGGGTTCAATCCCTGGCACATACTTTATTTAGGTAATGGACCATCCTGCTCTAAAATGTTGAATGAAAGGTGAAAACGCTTTCTAGAATTGTTTATCTCGATTTTTTTAATATTTTAATATTTTATTTTTTTCTTATTTTCCTCCGGTGTTTGCCGATGCTTAGGCCTTAGCAATGACCGGTGATCACGTCTCGCTTGTGCCCTATTATTGGTCGTCATTGAGGTCTAATGATTGGTGGAAGGTGAAGGAAAAAGAAAGATAATGAAAAAAGAGAAGAAAAAATAAGCATAAACTTTTATTTAAATGTGAGTTTTTTTTTTTTGGAGATAGAGTCATGAGATTGTGATCATTTTCAAAATTACATTCAAACATCAAAAAATATTTTCGGTCGATATCACCAAGCAAAGTAAAACTATTTACTTTCCTGAAAATGATTTCCCAAATGAATCATATATTTATCGAAAGCGTGTCGAATACGTGGGGGGTTAAAGGACAAGTTGGTCCGAAGAAACCGGGTATGTGTGTGATCGAACCGTTTGGATAAGGATTGCGCACTAGAACTTTCTTGAATCATTCACAATGTTTTTTTATTATTATTTTACACGATACAATTTATAAATTGCATAGAAGATACGTAGAATGTACCGGTCCTTGTTTTAAGGAGGTGGTGGTGGTTATGGGCATTTTGTCTATGACTCATACCTCACGAAGAACAGTGTCGTCGGCAATGTCGGGAGGTCCACATGGGTCCAGGCGCGTTCAAATCCTTATCTTGGCAAGGCGAGGGCACTGTTTATAATTTTATCTTAGGCTATGTATTTGTCACGTAGTATTCTTGGAATATAAAGAGTATGTTCATTCACAATCGGACATTTACATAGAGCGTTACACGGCGTAGTCACATATATAGATTTTCCTGAAAGTATGTTTGCGAATATAGGGCAAGGTTAGATGACCGACAGAGGAGGACCCCTATGGAGGGACAACATCTACGGCGACCGAACTGATTGGAATCGCCTCTTGGGACGCGAGAGGCGAGCCGTAATCGATTCCTTCAGCGAATTGTCTCCGTCACTGGCTAAGTTAATGGCAAAGCGGGCGACGTCGCGGCATCTTGTTTGTCGGCACTCGATGGTCATACGTGAGGCTAATTCGAGTGGTGGAGCGAGGGTTCTGATGGCCCCTCCACGTCGCGACGTGCCTGCACCTTTCAGTAGATATTGTAGAGAAACCACGCTTCATCTCTTTCGAAACGAGAGAGGCGATAAGGTTTGCGAAACTCCGGGTCTTCTGATGGAAGGCCAATTCTGAAGCAAGACTCCGGAGTAAGGAGAAAACGACTATTGGTTCTCGACAGATGAATTAAGGAAGGAAATGCCAGGAGGGAGCACGATGAAGAGAGCTTTCGGGTCCAAACTCTCTCGTGCGAAAGAGAATTACATACTGTTTGCACCCAAAAAAAATCCGATGTTTAGTTATTATCGACATATTATCAACAATATGAAGGAATTAACAAAAGTGAAGTCGACAATCTCGGTTAAGATAATTGAATTGAAGACACCAATGTAGTTGAGTCTACATAACTGTCGATAACCATTTGTAACCTCTGTATGTAACTTCCATTGATAAATTATCGACTTTTAATAATCATATCGTATTCTTTGGAGATGCCCCCGAAAAATCAATCAACATGTTATCTTTCAATTGTCTTTATTTTCATGTATTGCACTTTATTTTTCCTTACTTGTAGTTGTTCAATATTTGTCGTCGATTAAATTCCGGTTTGTATCTCTATCTTTGGTGCTGCATCGCTAATTAAATTTCAGCACAGTTTGTGCACATGTGTTGCTGTGAAAGGGGTCGTGTTTTTAAGTTTTGTTGACTATTAAATTCTGGCATAGTTTGTATGTATAATTCAATTCGAAGTAAAAGTTGAAAGAGTATGGATTTGAGTTTGATTGCACACTCATTAATGTAAAGATTTGTATTATATTTATAATATGTACATGAGCAGAAAAATCATAATTGAAAAGATTTACAAAAAAAAAAAAAAAAAAATTCTATAATATCGATACAGATTGTGGAAGATTTGGTCTATTATTGGAATTGGCATAAGTTATGGAAGATTGGCTCTATCAATGGAATTGGCATAGATTATGGAAGATTGCAATTATTTCTTATTTACCTAGATATTTCCTATCTGGATAGATTTAGAACTTATCCCCTCTTATCATAAACCAAAAAACGACTTTTAATGAAAGATATTTCGTTAAAAAATTCCACCAAGCACAACTTATTATGTCCCTATGTTTACTACAGTTTTGGAATCAGCATATCTTGAATTTGATTCTTCACACATCTCTTTCGCATGTTGACGGATTTTTGTTAATGGCACACTTAATCGCTTGGCCCCTATGATTTCCATCATTCTTTCACCCCCGCACGCGACCAGTTTACAAGCTACAAGCATTGGACATATGGTTGCTTTCATGCTCCTAATAGATTCAACTTTTAGACTAATTGCACATACGAGTTTAAAGAAGTATATTCATTATTACAAGATTGTAAAGTGAATCTTATAAAAAGCTGACTTTATCCTTTATTCTAATTCTTGTTCTAGACCCAAGACCTAGACCCTTATAAGATCGATTTTGCCCCACCACTTTCCCTAAAAAACATTTTAAAAAAAGAAGATTCCTTTTCATTGCGTATCATGCAGATTATGCACTAATGTGGATTGAATGGGTCGACAGTGAGACTACTTGATCAGTCTTAAATTTATTGGAGGGGAGGATGACAATTCAATCTTAAATTTTTTAATTTTACTAATTCAATTTTAAATTTTTTACATGAAAACCCGATATAGTCATTCCGATCAATTTTTATTAGACATCACTAATATGACGATCCAATCATTATGGTGGAAATTAGCCAGAAGAATTACGGTGGAATTTCATGCAAAGATTCAAGATTAAATTAGCAAAACTAATAAGTTTAAAATTGTTTGGGCATTGCTCTATATCCTTGATTGACAAATTATTTGGCGATCGGGATCAATTGGATATTGAGTAAATTTCCTTTTATTATTGTAAATATTCTGATAAAATCTGGTTTTTATTTTTTCATATTTAATTTTACCTTGAAATGTGTTTGCCGGTCTAAACACACAATCCTGAAGAGTACGGGAACGGGCGTATGAAGCGTGGAAGCAAATTTAAGATGGACAGCGATAGAACTTAGGACGCTCGTGACCACGAGTTTGGATTTTCTTTTGGTCTCCTTGTCAACAAGTGTCCTGTTAACAAGCAACTACAAGAACTCAAAGGACAAAAGAAAAAAAAAGTTATAATCCCTTAAAAATGGTAGATGAATTTTCGTTAATTGCCGCACCAAAGATCACTCGTACTAAGTATTTCCTTTCTTTTTTTTTGGGGGGGGGTTGGGTGGGTGTCTGTACTAAGTATTTCTAATGCGAAGGTTCTGATGCTGTAAAAATTTGATAACTTTCACCTATTAAGATCGTTAAAGAAGAGTTTAAATTTGAGCATGTTAATATATCTAATTGAAGTCGTATTCATTCAAAAATTTGATAAGTTATATACTAATTATAAATTACTAACTGATCCATCTTGTGCGACTTCTTTCTGTCTATTATTCAATTTTTAATCTATATTTGAAATCTTAGGCTCCACATGACAATATTTCTATTTCTCTATTTTTTTCTTTTGCTCCCCGAAATAAAAAAAAAAAAAAAAAGAACATAAATTCGTTTGGTAAGTCAATTAATTTTTCTATTCCCTAGAATTGAAAAATGGCCAGAAATAGATTTGAAACAAAAACAAAAGGTAGAAAAAAATAGCTTCTTATTCTCTTTCTAGAAATAAGTCATTTTCTTTATTCTTTATTTTTTATTTTTATTTTCTTCTTCTTCCTCCTTGCTTGCTGCCCTTGCCGTTTGCCATTGCCCACAAGCCGCTGGCCACTACAATCCACGGTTGTCAGTTGCCATGACAGCGGCGGCTGGTGGGCGAAGGAAGAAGAAGAGAGGAAAAAAAGAAAAAAAAGAAAAAAAAATCTCAAAAAAATATTAAAAAGTTAAAATAAATTCTACATCACAAAAAAATTTATATGTCGTACCAAACACATTCATATTCTTTTTCTATTCCAAGAATAGAAATTTTATACAATAATCAAATGTGTTGTTTTATTCAAAAACTGTTTTAGAGAGTAGAAATAGAAAAGAAATATTTCTAAAAACAAATTATTTCCAGGAACAAAAATGTTACCTAATGCATCCTTACATATACAATGTTCTGTACATATAGTACAAAGTATAGACAGTGAAAGGAAAGAATATATTCTAAGGAATCAATTCTAATCTTATAGATTGATTCATTCTAATCCTTGATTGATTTAATGTATCAATCTCAATCCGGATGGATTTCCACATCTCGAGCATATCTTCCAACATATTAATTGAGTTCACAATTTACTTAGACCCAACCCATCTTTATAACTCACTGTCGGCCTCACTCAATCGCACGCTTGCTCAACCGTGCTCTCACCCTAGCTTGGATATGAGTTTTCCTAGGTTATGTTAAATATAGAAGAGTTTTAGCAAAATAAATCAAGACAAGTATGGGTTGGGTATGTGTGAAAACTAGTTTAATATATCAATTTAGGTCAGATCATTGTATGAAAATGGATCTGAAAGGATTAAATATGTCGTTTTAGGTGGGTCCATTTTTTCGACCCCTTACCCGACCGTTTGACAGGTCCAACCCCGACACATGCAATTCAAAAAAATTAATGATATTTGATCGATGAAAGTCTGCGCAGGTCGTGAATTGAGCAATCAAGCGAACTTAATTCACACGACAATGGTGTGGTTCAACACATTTGAATTAAGTAATTGTGAGCAGCCTTTTATGCAAATAAGGTCTAACCATTACGAGTGACCAGTGGCACTACCTTAGCTAGCTTGAGTTGTCGGTGATGGTTATGGTCCATGGCCTGCTCTGTTCCTCTCTCTCCCTTTCTCTCTCTCTAGAAAATATCTTATATATATCTCTCTCTCTCTAGAAAATATCTTACATGCTCCTGGTGTGTCTAAACCCAACTCATATTTATCATTGGATGAGATGGAATCCACGTACGCGCTCCACTTTATCCATGGGGCGACTTTGTAATTGGGCTCACAAATTCGGCTCCTCTCTACAGAAGCCGCTCCATCCGATGATTCTTTCTTTGCTCCTTAGTATTTTAAATGTCTTAATGCCCTCACACTTTAATTGAATATGCAGGATGCATGTGTGCTCATTTTTGTCTCCTTACATTCTCATAATGAAATTAGTCGAATACTTTATGACACGAGTTCAATGTTTTTCTTTTCCCAAGTGCGTTTCTTGCTCATACCCTTTTCGTCAGCAGCCCCGTCATTGTAATAATGAAGCAAGAGAAAGACTTGAGAATTTAGTTAATTGGGTGGCGTCGGAAGTGGATTAGGTTGTGACTTTTTCAATCTTATTTCGACTTTAACGTTAAAAACTAGGTCGAGTTGCGAATTTATCTAACTTTTTTGCATTATAGTCCGAGTGAAAAACCCATGATGGGGTGCGTGGGGCTTTACCAGATTTTGTCCGACGTGCTCGCGATGATTGGGGGTTGGATTGACCCGTACGGACAGGCCCCAGATTAGATCAAATTAAACAATGACCCTTAGCCATTATAATGGGCCATATGTTCCTTGCTTTTTTCAATTGCATGTAGGATAAGTCCCACATGGTTTTTTGGCTTATCCTAATTTTGAGGAAATTAACTCTCCGTCCATAACTTAAAAAATGCACGAAATCCATTTGAACAGAGTATAGGATAAATTATCTAATCAGTCCTAATGTTGGTTTAATTATAAACTTTCCAATTTCACCAATTTAATCCTGAATTTTTGCTTAAGATTTCAATATAATTCTTTTAGTTCAATTCTCACCGAAAATCATCAATGTGGCGATGTGCCATGTAGAATGGCATTTCATAACCAAATTATCACATTAGTGATTTCTAATGAAAATTGACTGATGGGACTTCATTTGAATTTCATGTAAGGGTTTGTAATTAAATTGATAAAATCGAAAAATTTAGGACTTAATTGAAATCCATACAATCGATTTAGGATTGGTTAGCACCTTGTTTTTTTTTTTTTTTTTTTTTTTAAATTATGACTCCCACATAAATTCAGATGACCTAATAGTAATGGTGCAATCAATTCATAGCTGCATGTATGACGGACCTAAAAGTAATTTTCCATAGCTATTATATTCGCATGGATTTAATGAAAAAAAAAATCTCTTGTCAGTCATATGGATGATCCGCATTGTAATTTTGACTTAGTGTTTCATTATTATGATTTTTATTTACCTGGTCTATCAAACGTATGGATTTACAAAATAAAATACATCTATAAGTAAAACTAAGAATTAAGTATGTGATAATTGTCATTTTGAAGGTTTCTCTTTCCAGAAGATCTTCCACTCAGCTTCAATCTTATCCTTATTAAAAGAAAACTTTAGGCTCTATTGAATGTATAGGCTACGATAGAAACCTTATACTCATTGTGAGAATCCGAACCTAAATATATTTATGGGCGGTGCTCTTTCAGACAAAGACTATTAATTTAATGGTTGTGATATAGCTTTTGATGCTTGAGGCAGGTGAAGAGATTAGAAGATTAATTTGCAATACCTAACCAAGGGAGGTGAAATCCTAACGAAAGATCACATAAGTGCCAACTTTTAAAAAGAAAAATAATTGCTTAATGACCAACTCTAGTGCCAAAAATTTGCCGTGACCATGTTTCATTAACATCAACGTGGCTTGCTAGCATACTTCGTTAGCATATGACATCATTTTCAAGTTTTGCCCTAAATTTGAAACCTTAATTCAAATTTTCCCAAATTTGAAACCTAATTCAATTTTCCCCCCAAAATCATGCTCTTCCCTTCCACGAAGCCACCTGCTCGTTGCAATCACCATCATCTAGCACGAGATACACCTATACAACAGGGACAACAAAACCGGCGGTGGAGGAAAGGAAAGAGATTGAGCCAAGTTAAACATGCTTTGAGCTTTCAATGGAAGAAATGACAATGCGTCTCGATTGGCCACGATGCACCTGGCCCTTTGCAACTCCTCCTTGAGCCTCTCGGCGAGCTTCGAATCTAGCAACCCACTTCTCGCCTGAGTACCTATGGAGGCCTGAACGGTGAATAGGGGTGATCAGGTCCAGGGTGGGTAGGGTTTAGACTTGGATCTTGTATCCCAACCTATTATAACTAGTTCCTCTTTTTAGACTATGTATCCAACCTTGTTTGTATTGGACTTTGTACCCAATCCATCATGTTTTTTTGGTCCGATTCTAAGGTCAACCCCGTTTCCATTGGAACCTGTTTTGCAATTTCTCGATATCCTATACGACTTCGAATTTTATATTAATACACGAGAAAATAACGTAATCCTCATAATTTATATCGAAACATTAACCACTTGTAATAAATAAATATATAAACTTTTTGACTAAACGTAAATTAAAGATCCACAGGGCTAATTATAATAAATACAATCATAAGGCAAAGAATTAGCAATAAACATTGGTCTAATATTAGTCTTATACCCACAAGTACTACATGAAGCTACTCATTTATGCAAGCATAACTCCTCCTACAAAAGAGAAATTAGGTGAGCCAATCCATGTGGTACACAAGAATTTGGCAGCAACGAACACCATCCATCCATCAGACGGTGCGAGAGGGAGCCGGTGAGGGAGGGAAGCAAGTGAGGAAGATGAATGACAAAGGAGGATGCCGTGCGTGTTTGAGAGAGTCAAGAGGAAAAACACTGTGTGATTACGGGAGTAAGAATAGAAATCAGGGGAAAAAAAAAGGGAATTTTGGACTTCTACTTACAAAACCGGTTCTCAAATTGGTTCCAAAATTGGTCCGGAATCGGTTCTCGGGTGGGTAATCACTCAAAACTAGTTCTCGGACCGATTTAAACCTGTTCCAAATTTTGGGAACCCGGTTTCAACAAGAACCGGTTCCGGACCCTGTTTTCCGTGTGGGCCGATCCGATTTCTAGGTATACCCGGTGCGGTTGCACACCCCTAGCAGTGAATGGATAAGTTGAACTTGAGCATGTGCTATCGTAACAATTAAGAGTGAGCAGTTTTGGATTCTATATAAGTTTCACTTGGAATCTGGAACATGTTCGTTGGAACAAGAAGTTCCAAGATTTATTCAAGTTCCACTTATATTATTGATTGAATGATTCTAATGGATTGTCACCTTTAATAATTATCACTTATTTCTATAATACACTAACCACGACTTATATCTAATGTAAAAGTCTTAAGTCATAAAATTGAAGTTTAAACTATTGGTTCCAGATTATACACTCATTATCGAACACCATTTTATAGGATTGCATGAAGACATATACAAAAAAAAAAAAATACAAAAACTTATTCCAGGTTGTAGGTTCTACCTCCTTAGAACTTAGAACTTACCAATTAAAACAAGTTTTTCAATTTTTGAAATCTAGAACATATCGTGCATACTTTGGAATTGGGAATTATAGATGCTCCCACTGGTCCGGTTTTACATAATTTTTGACACTTCTAGCATATTTCTCCCTTTATAGCTTCAATCTTATCCTTATTAAAAGCAAACTATAGACTTTATAGTATATAGGCCACGATAGAAACCTTCCATTCATCATGAGAATCCAAACCTAAATATATTTTTGGATGCCCTTTTGGACAAAGATTCTTAATTTAATGGCTGTGATATTTTCAATGGCTTATAATGCTTAAGGGAGGTGGAGAGATGAGAAGACTAATTTGCAATACCTAACCAAGGGAGGTGAAATCCATCATATAAATATATATATGATTGATTAGGTAATGTTCCTACCTAATATATCACCGTCTTTTAACCTTTGTGACTCCCGCATAGAAATTCAGATGACCTAATAATAATGGCGCAATCAATTCATAGCTATATGATGCACCTAAAAGTAATTTTTCCTATCTATTATATTTGCACAAATTTAATAAAAAAGATCACGTGTCGATCATATGGATGACCCTGTTGTAAATTCGGTTTGGTGTTTCATTAATTATGATTTTAGTCTACCTGGCCTATCAAATGTATGGATTGACAAAATAGAGCACATCTATAAGTAAAAGTATGAATTTAAGTATATTGCTAAGTGTTATGTTGAAACTTTCTCTTTCCAAAAGCAAACTATTGCATGTACCCTTTCAGACAGACAAAGACTATTAGTTTAATGGTTGTGATCTTCTTGATAGCTTTTGATGTGAAGAGGTGAGAAGATTAATTTGCAATACTTAACTAAGGGAGGTGAACAACCACTAAGATTTGGCCCAGTGGCCACACTTCCCACATGGGATGGGGAAGATGGGGGTTTCGAATTCCCACATTCTCAGAAGAGGGTCGGGGTGGGGACAATTTAGTATCAAAAACCTGAGAGTGAGAGTTAAAGTAGAAGTAAAATAAAATTGACCAAAAAAAAAAAAAAAAAACCAAGGGAGGTGAACTCCTTCATTGATATATTAAATAATTTGAAGACTAATTAGGTAATTTCTTGCCGAATATATCACCGTCTTTAATTTTTGTGACTCCCATGTAAAAATTCAGATGACCTAATAGTAATCGTGCAATCAATTCTTCCGTTAGACCTTAAAGTAACTTTTCCTAGCTATAAAATCCATACGAATTTAATAAAAAGAAAATTAATTGGATGACCTCCGTTGTAATTTCGGTTTGTTATTTCATTAATATTGACTTTAGTCTACCTGGCCTATCAAACGTATGGATATACAAAATAGAGCACATCTATTAGTAAAAGTATGAATTGAATATGATACTAAGTGTTATGTTGAAGCTTTCTCTTTCCAAAAGATCTTACCCTGATAGCTTCAATCTTATCCTTATTAAAAGCAAATGATAGTATATAGGCCACCATAGAAACTTTTTATTCGTTGTGAGAATCCAAACCTAAATATACTTTTGGGTGCCCTTTCAAACACAGACTATTAATTTAATGGTCGTGATATTTTCAATAGCTTTTGATGCTTAAGGGAGGTGAAGAGTAGAGAAGCTTAATTTGTAATAATTAACCAAGGGAGGTGAAATCCTTCACACATATACATATTTTTATGGGCATCATGTCAGATAATCCAAGAATTAGCCTTTAGATATGGAGAATGCTTGATCTGGATAGAGCGAATTCTGTATTCGGACCATAACGTCTCCCACTCAGATTAAAATGTTAGGGGGTTTACTCTCGCCATCTTATGAGTGGGGCCTTGTTTATATAGTGGTATGCGACTATGCATGCACCTGTAACAATTAGCTTAGTTGAAAAAGTTCTCATTACACGTGTTGATAAGGAGAAGAAAGAGGCTATCAACCCTATCGATTTGGACGGTGCGTGTGACTCATGTGTAGGATGACTCGGAGATTTCCAGCGAAAGAAACGTGAGGAGGAGCAGCAGCTCTGCCTAACCCCATCTTTCGCGAAGTGATAACCAAGCAATACAGCACAAAGACCAGATTCTTGCTCCCTATACATGCGAATCCCCCTTTTTCTTGGGCGTGGGGAAGCTAAAAAAGGAGAGAGGCACCGGAGGAAAAGGGACACATGTTTTTTCAACGGAGCAAAATTGCGTTTGTTCTTTCTCCCTTTTGTTTCCTAGCGAAGCAAGAGAGAGAGAGAGGGGCGAGTGGCTCTTCAGTGGTAGGGACTTCCCACCAAGAGCGCGAATGGACGAAGCGGGGCGTGCCGTGCCGTCGCATTCGCAACACCTCTCTCCGACAGTGGCGTACAGTTGGGGTCCGGAGCGGAGCGGTCCGATTGGGTCGGACATTTACTCCAACTTTTGTGGGGGGGAAGGGGAGGGAGATCACAGCGTAAACACGTTGAAACATCGTGCGAAGATGGGACGGAATCGAATGCGACGGGACGAGATGGGGCCGTCCCCCCGCTTTCGTTGGACGTGATCATTGTGGTTTTTCTAGCTTAGTGGGTACTGTTTCCAAGTCAGTGAGCGAGGCCAGTGACGCTCCCGCAACGCCTAATCTAACAAAGCCAAGTCAAGTCTACGATGAACCATTATTAAAAACTGAACCATCATTAAAAACTTAGGGTTTTGTCTTGTGAGGCGGACGAAAACATTATTAAAAACTTAGACCGACTGCCGGAGATATCCATGTTACTTCGTTGGCACTGTTTGTACACAAATTATAGACCACTTCAAATCTTTCGTGGCGCGAGCATTGTCTCCTTTCTTCCATCGTCTCTTTTGGGTAACTCTCTGACGGTCAAATTAGAGGAAAAACTGACGGGGCTTTGGTTCCATGAACAAGACTTTTCGCTCCCAAGCAAGAATGAATGAATGAATTGCTCTTTATAACCCTGTTCCACCGTGCGATGCTCGAGCGGAGGTCCTCTGGTATTTTTGGCATGTCGGGCTTAGTTACTTCGGTCGAGGATGTTCGGGCAACTTGGACATGATCCGGCATTTTCGGAGGGCCACTCTCGATGAAGAGCGTATGACGCGTCCGTTTTCTGGGCTTCCACCTCGAAACTCGTTCTGTAGAAGACATGTATCGTGATGTTTTATGTTTTTGGATGTACTGCATCCGGTCCAAATCTGATTGATACCTAAACTCAAACTGATCGAAGGAGACACGAAAATTGACTCAACCAGCGAGGTCATTCACAACGATTGACGTCGATGCAAATGTGTAGAGAAATATCCGACGATGGCGTTGCCAGCAAGACAACGATATATTTAAAAAAAGAAAAAAAGAAAAAGAAGAGAGGAGGTCGTTTTCTTCTTTCTTTTTTTCGTGATTAATCGTTGGGAAATTGAGGGGTCAACTAAAACGATTCTTGTCCCACTCAATTAAAACGATTCATGTCATGGCCAAAAATCTCAACGGTGGAGGAGAGAGGGAAGTGATGATCGATGAAAAAGATCGCGCATCAGCGTGTCTTCTTCATCTTCTTTTTTGCTCTTTGGCAGCACCCACGGTGGTCGAGAGGCGCGCTACGTCCATGCGTTGCCACAGGGTTGTATCATATCGCGAGCAACAGTCGATCGACAATGACGGGAAGTGCCGGCTTCCAAACGTCGACCGGTTGTGATAACTCGTTAACTTATTTTTTTCCTTCAAAATCTTATAATACCTTTTATTTCACGGAGAAGTATTGAGTTGAAGGATATTTTCTTAAAAAATGATTGTTTATATTGCGTGAAAAAATTAGCGAACAAAATCATTTTACATCATCTATAAAAATGTTGACGCATAAATTGCTGTCTATAATGAGAAGAAACATTAAGTAACTTATTTTTTATGCGATATAAACAATTATTTCTAAATCTTTACTTTTCTGTTAAATAAACACATCTTCAAATTTATTAAGAAAAGAACCCATGGCAAGGTTCCTCTTTTTTGTTCTTGGAATCTCTTTCATGAATAAAACTCATGGATATTGAGAGAACTAAGAGTGTACACAAACTCAGCGAAGGAAGTAAACGCCGGATCTTATCCATTCCTTTGCAGATACCCTGCTGCTTAGTGAATATTCCATGCGTTTATTTATTAACTGATTTTCCTGATGATCTCCATTAGTTTATTCGGGCAAAAGGGGTTTGTTTATTTCTGGGAATATAATTAGAAATTGTCGATGATAAGACATTCCGTTCGACCTTTTGCGCAACGAAAGGTTCGCGATTGCTACCCGAATACTGTTCTGTGCATGCCCCCCGGCTAAGGATATCACGATATGGTCTGAAAAAGACCGATAGATAACGTAAAGTTTTGCAATGTAGATTACTTAAACGCTGTCTCTACTTCTCCTTTGTGACGAGACGTTGATTACATCATCGCTGCCTGTGGTAATCAACTTGATTCCCATCCGATCACCCAACGAAAAAGACCCCGGCCCATTAGGCGGGACGGGTGTCTCCGAAATAATTTTTGGAATATTATTCGGAGCAAAGTTTGTCAACCAATCATCGCGCCGGTTGCCTTCTCTGTAGATATGGACCATATGAATGCCCGAACGATTGGGGATCAAACTCCGAACCAGCATAAGCAAATTATCGACAGTCGCCACACGCGCCCTTTTCTTGTCCACTGGCCTTGTCCCCATCGAGCTCGATGCTACATTCAAAGCCACGAGCAGAAAAACAACTGCTAATTGTTCATCGTTAAGGTCAATTTAGAGTTGGATCTAATTGTTCTCACGCAAATGATTAGCCTCCTTTTTGGGTCGACCGATTGAGGTCATTGTTACTTGTGTTCAATTATTTGATCTGGGGAACTAGACATGCATTGAAAGTGATACTCCTGAATGCACCTCACAGAAATTTTGCCAAATTCATCATGACCTATACTCGACTCCAACCATCTAATCCATGTGTATACATGACAAATGAATTTTTTTTCGAACTACCACAATTCCTAAGTTTGGAATCATCTCGTTTATTTTCATGGCATGTGTCCTTTTAATACGTTTGAAGTGCATGCATTTTAAATAGATACCCGAGTTGCGATTATTTCAAAAAGGCGATTTTGTCGATACGAGGTTACGATGAAACGCTGCACGAGTAGTTTTAATTAGACTCCCAAGTTTTAAAACACTTGCCGCGGAGCATGTGTTTATTTTGCTAAAAAAACACTTGGAATTTAATCGGGTTTTGCGTGTGTTTGGCCCATCATTGTATCGGGCTGGGCCGGCCATTGCTTGTGTCGGGTCGGACCACTACATGAGAGGAGGAGGAACGGAATGGAAAAGATAAGGATAAATTATGGTCAACGTGGGTAGAAGTTTCAACATCTAAAAGAGCGATGGAGGTTTCATTACCAAAAAAAAAAAAAAAAAAAGAATTATGGAAATGGATGGGAAAACTCATGTTAGATAAATTGAAAAATTAGTGAAAAAAGTACACTAATTAACCAATGTTGCATTAAAGCATTAGTTAGTAAAAAATCGCAGCTTGTAATAGTGTTGTGAAAAGAAGTAATTTGAATTTCCATAATGCAACGACAAGTAATTGATTAAAAAATATAAAACTATAAAAATATCTTGACTAATTTGAAATTGAAATATGCAGTTAAAAGAAAATAATGCTATGGAAGGGGGAAAAAACAGGTGGCAATAGGATTACAATGAAGCCATCAGGACTCTTAACAATACTTATTAAACTTAGCAGCGAGTTCGAAAAAATCTGTGATGGACAGTAAATAAATTAACATGAAAACTAAATATTCACAATAGAATGAAAATTTATATTGAGATGTTCTATTAATAGAGTTCCACAGAAAATTTTTGTTTTGTTTTCAGTGTATAGAAGTTCAGAACAAGATCTAATATTAAGTGAAAGTTTTGAAAGCACAAGAGCAATCTAGTAATAAAGCTTGAGGCCTGATTCAGCCTTGACAGTAGGAGAGTCTATATATCTCCATTAACTCATGACCCCAAAAAGCCTCCATTAATCTTAAAATTTAAGCAGTAGTAATGAAACAACCCACGCTTTGCTATGCATGACATAAAAATAAATAAATGTTAATGATTTTCTATCTCCAGCAATAGTGAAATCAAAGCCAACAAACCTTTTTCTATAAGAGTTGTACTCAGTTTATAATATAGGCCGTGTATAAAGAAATTAAATGCGAAGAATGAGCTTCAACAAATAACATTAAGAAAATATCTATTCAAACGCTTATCCTTGGGATAAAATTTTATTTGATACTAATTCGCTTGTACTAAAGTTTTATTCAAATGTGAAGAATGTTACCGAAAAAGAGCCATGTAATAGTTTTACAGAGAGAGAAATTGAAAGGGAAAATGAAAAAAAAAAAAAAAAAAAAAAAAATGAAGGGTTTCGTATTTGATTTCTGCTGGGTATTTTTTGGAAAAAGATATTCAAAAGCCATTTTTGTTGTTAAATTTTTTTTTTTTGGTCGAAATTTTTGTTGTTAAACTTGAAGGCTTTGGAAACCGTGGGTGACTGTTCAAATCCGATCACCACCAAGCCAACTTTTGCAGCATAGGCTGTAGCCTCAGTAGGACGTAGGATAGGAGGACTCGAGGGGCAAATCCATTTTCATTAATTTGGCATGATCTTCTCCGTCTTCTTTCCCCAGACCCACCTCAATTCCACTTCTTTTCACCATATTATAATGATTCAAATTAAACAAGAGAATAATCCTTGCTTATTTTTTGCCCGTGGAAGATCTTGTGATGCATGCTTTTCAATTTAAAAAAGATGCATGAACTAAATGTTGAATGAAAAAAAAAAAAGAAAAAGGAATGACGAGCTTCGACCTGAAAAAGAAAAAAAGATAAAGAAAATAGAAATGAGGAGAACTGGAATGAAATGGGTTAAGGGTGTCGTTATGTCTCTCTCTTTCTTTTGTTCTGTTCAACACCTAGCTCTCGAGTTCATGATGCTTTTTGGTTCGTGGTGCGGGCCCCATAGATTTTAGGGGAACATAAGAAAAGGGAAGATGAAATAAGAACGCGCTAAGATGGTCACGATGCCGGCCCACGGTCCATTTATATTAAGGTGAGTGAAACGCTCATTTTTTCGAAAAAAGAAAAAAGATAAAGTTTTTTTTGTCGTTTTTATTTATCTTTTGTTTTAATTTTAGCTCTCAAGTTCAATGCTTTTTTTCGTGGTGCGGGCCCCATATTTTTAGGGGAACATAAGAAAAGGGAAGATGAAATAAGAACGTGCTTAGTAACATTTATATGAAAAATCATTTTTAAAGAGTTTTTATTTTTATTTTTTTATTAGAATAATTTCTAAGTATAATCAAAATTCAGGATCTCCTGAGGTAATGAACTAAAGGAGGAGTGTCGTTAGGGATCTTCAAAGGAGATAAGGTAAGCAATTGACAACCTAGACTTAGAGGTTTTGATTGTTTGGATTTCAATGATGAATCATGCGGAAGATCGTGAGGAACTTTACCAAATAAAAAGGGAAATAGAGAGTCATCTATGCTTGTAGAATCTAGAATAGACTAGATAAGACCCTGCTTTCTTTAGACATCATCAATATAGGAGCATGGGTAGGACTCCTATATAAGACAACCAAAACAAGTGGGCCAAAAGTTAATTTCTTTCCCCTCCCAAGATTTGAAGCAAGTCTAAGGAAATCTTTTGAGACCTTAAGGGTTGGATTAAAGAATACGTATTTCGAAAGCCAGAAAAGCAAAAAAGGCGGTCTCCTCCTTAGGATTAATAGGGCAAAGGTTTTGTGATACTTCTCAATGAAAGTTCCATGAGCAATGGCACCATCAAGAATGAAAAAGTCCTCAAGAGCTTCAATTTGTTCTACAAGAATGCTATCTGGTACGAACTCAGAGATAGTAAAAATGTCCAAAAGGGTTATGGACATGGGTCCCCGGGGAAAAAAAAACAATTGGTCGACAAGGATCAAAAGCACACAATAAAACCCAATAACCCCAATAACACCCTACTTAAGTCATGGGACAACATACTAACCTCCAATGCCATCTCTATGCTCATATTCATCCATGATAATCGGGTTCCTAAATCATCCTTTAATCGCAAGTACTAGGAGTGGGATTTTCTTCAAACATAGGGAAACTCCAAAATTTGTTAGGAGCAAATGTCCAAATATCTTTGATAGAGGGATGTTGTATGGGAAGTTTCTCATTCCTCTTGATTGGAAAGCAGGGTTTAAGAGATGATGGAACATGATTGTGATTCAAGAAGCAAGGCCCAAGAAGAAGTGATTTTGGATGCTCCTCTATAGTGTTTGGTAACTAAAGTTGGCAATAGTTAGCCTCTTTGGTACAACGAAGATCATTGAAGTTCGATATATAGGACTTGGGGATGAATGTAGAGCTTTGGTGGCCATGGAAACTTGCGAATAGGATGGAGCGGGTTTAGGGTTTAAGGAAGAAGACAAAAGAGTATAAAGAAAAGGCAATGAAATGTATCCTTCCATTTGGAGTAGAAGACGACGATTCAAAATTAAGGATATTTGCCAAAAGCCGAAGCGATGTGTCAAGATATAATAGGAATCGTTGATTTGTATTTGTTGCGGATATGTTAGTGAATAGAAAGGTATGACAATCATCCATAGTGAACTATGTGTAGAATGAGGTCTCTCCTTTGAAAAAATAAATTTCCAATTTACTTCTTTTAAAAGGGGCATATGTTGACACCCAAAAATATCCTCACTATTTATGTGCTGATCACGAGGGATAAAAACCTTTGAAATCACCCTCATTGTCATGTGCGGGTTGTGATTTACATCAGCCCAGCCCATGGTAGTCATAAAAATGAAGGATGATCAAGGATTTCAAGAAGATTTTGATGGACTTACAACTAGAGATACATCATTCGATGATAAAGCAATTGATTGCCATGTGTCTAAGCTAAGAAATGTTGTTGAAGACATAGCATTTAGATGGGATTACCGATGAAGTTTGGGTGGGAACAATTGATGCTTAAAAAGGGCACCAAAATTAAAGGAGTAGTCAATTCTTGCTGAATGAGCCATGAGAACATCATTGAACAAGTTAGAAAGCAACCACATATGGATAAGGCGGTTCAGCATATAACGTGGAGCGACGTTGAAGAAGGAAGCAATTGACCACTGATAGTTATTAAATTAGCATATAAATACTGTAGGCAATCCAATAGAAAAGCCCTCCGAATAACACACAAAACTATTGTATCTTACCTTTTAATCTTAGTCTATCTAGCTATAATTTAAGATTATCCTTGTAAATTCAATTATGGTTGTGTCTATATCTCGGGTAGTGCTATTAATGAGATTCCAATACCAACTTACCATCCAACGTCGTCAATTAGATTCCAATGTTGTCTCCTTATATTCACCTAGGAGTAGTGTCTACTAGGTATTATTTCCACTGTCTAGCGTTGTTGATTAGATTTTGATGTCGTGTGCTCAAACTTATTGTGTCTACTAGGTATTATTTCCACTGTCTAGCATTGTTGATTAGATTCCGATGTCGTGTGCTCAAACTTATTTAAAGGCAGCACTTTCTAGGTGCTTTTGTTAATATCCAGTGTTGTCAAATCGGTTTCGACATGGTACAAATCACTTTGATTTTAACGGGCTTTCATTATTATGTTAAAGTAAGTTTGGATTAAACTATTAACTAAATTTTGACATTGGTTATTATTGATTTTGATATCATATTAAGCAATTTTATAAGATATGGAACTAGATAATATATAGCTCCGTTAGCATTTGACCCTCTCTATCTAATACTAGCACAAAACTTTAATCTCCTCTAATAAAAATCAAAATATAATACTTAGTGAAAGATATTTTGTTGCGGGATCCAAAATGATGAAATAGAGTTACCACGTATTCCATCAGCCATGGCTTTATCTGCAACAACAAAGACGAACATGCTAACCCTATTTCGTAGAACTTATAAGGGACTAAAAAACACATGAGCCAAATAGCACGGTGCGACCTCACCCACACATTAGAGCTCATTTGGATGCCTCTTGAGGCGATGTTCCAACACCGCACTCTTGTAAGGATGAAAATTAGTATGAGTAAAGATGGTTTAGAGTTTATTTTCTCGATATCACTAACAAAAAAGAGCTTGCTATAGGAATCACCTTTCTTTCTTTCATGGTAAGAGGCCCCTCATGGAGTTTAAGTGGTGGTGAAAAATTCTCCCACCCATGAGTTACCATCATTGAGATCCTCCAAAACTAATTATGATATGGCCTCTGATTCCTTCTCCTCATCCTGCTCCTGCTCATTCTCTTACTTCTTCTCCTCCTACTCCTCTTCCTCCTATTTCTTCTTCTCCTTCCTCTTTTGCTTCTTTGCTTCTTCTCCTCCTCCTCCTCCTCCTCCTCCTCCTACTTCTTCTTCTTCTCCTTTTGCTCTTGCTTCTCTCCTCCTGCTCCTTCTCCTTCTCCTTCTCCTCCTTCTTCTCCTTCTCCTCCTCCTTTTCAAAGTTCGATTATAGTGAATTGATATTATAGATGGGTTGCCATCTTACCAATGTAATTTCAATACTTGTCAAGAAGGTAGCAAATATCTTCCTAATTACGATTTGCATGGAAATTGGATTTTTTTTCTTAACTATAGATAGAATAGATGCATACATAAAGTCTTGCAATTTAGGAAAAATATCTTAAAGAAGACGCAGAACTTTGAATATTCGATTTGACAAAAATCTAACCTACTCTTATCTCTCTATAGAATAAATCAAACCAAAATGGTTTGAATCTCAAGTTTCTTCCAATCAACTTCATAAAAAATACATGGAGGATATGTAATTCAAAAGTAGAATAAATTTCTAAATCTTCAAAATATAATTCTTAAGGCTACATTTAGTCATCTAGATTTCTAACTAGGATAGGACGTAATATGATATGATATGAAATTCAGAGATTTTGTTGTATTCTATCAACTGTTTGATGATTGCAGTAATATAGTCAAATATATTCACATCATATCATGTATATTGTCTGTATAAATGACATTAATATAAATGAACCAAAAATTTTGCAAACAGGGAAGGTAAAAATCTCTTGCGACACTTTTGCTTGCTTTATTTTTATTTTATTTTTCTCTCTTATTAAATTAATGTCTTTTTTATTTCTTTCTTCCCTTCCATCACTCTCTATTAAAATTTTATTAATTAGTAAACTATATAATATACTTAAAATACTAAAATACCTAAAATCTATAATAAATATAAATATATATTTATATAGTGAATTTTTATTATAAAATAGAATTAATTTCGAATATATAAATAAAAATAAGAAAATTAAAATAACTAAATTGTTATTTTTTGTAATTTTGAATTTCTTATATTATAATTTAAATATTATTTATATTGAAATATAATCATTATGTTAATTTAAGAAGATTGTTCTTCAAGAAAAATAATTTTTCTATCATGAATGTTAGAAATCTTATCCACTTTTATCCCACCTCCCACATAGGATAATTTTATTTTGTCTATATCCTATTTATATTCGATTTTATCCTTGAGTAGGCATTAAAAATATCGATTACTAAACACAGCCTAAATCTTTGACACTTCCGAATTTAAATTAGAATCTTTCTTATTTTTGGAAAGTTAAATCTTCCTCAATTTTTTTTAATTAGTCTCCCCAAATTGGCCTTTATGGAAAAGGTGAACAAGGAAAGTCAATAGAAAATTGAAAGAAAAATAAAAAAAAGTGAACCTAGATTTTACCTATTTGCATCTTTGCTTTGCTAGCTACGCTAGGCATATGTTGGTATGAACTGTCATATGATCTCGATTATCCATGTCAAAATACTTAGAAATTTGCGCATTCGATATAGAAAATATGCAAATTGAATGAACTAATATTGATTAAATGCAGGTTACAATTTGAAGTGGCAATTTATTTGAGATTTTATATGGTTATTTCAAATAATAACTATCCCCAATAGGAACTGTTTCACCTAGAGCAACCAAGATTGTCAATTTATGTCCTATTTGATAACCATTTTGTTTCCATATACAATTTATGCTCAAAAATGGTTTTTTCTAATATTGTTCCTTGGACGAGTTTTTAAGCATTTGAAAATTTTGATAATTGTCCAAAATTTATATTCCAGGAATTAAAAATACATTTGGTACGACTCTCAAATTCTTTTATAGTTTAGAATTTCTTTTAATTTT
Organism: Eucalyptus decipiens; assembly: GCA_014182575.1. Lineage (NCBI taxonomy): Eukaryota > Viridiplantae > Streptophyta > Magnoliopsida > Myrtales > Myrtaceae > Eucalyptus > Eucalyptus decipiens. The sequence goes on from CM024614.1 coordinate 31,295,745, forward strand.
TTAAATAACTTAATTATATTTTTTTTTTTTTTTTCCTGTTCTTCTTCTTATTCCTTTAGCTAGCGATCGGCAAGAGGAATAAGAAGAAGAAGAAAGGAAAAAGAAGAAAAGAAAAGAGAAAAAAAGAAGAGAAAAAGACTTTGATTATGGAGTTGTTCCTAGAATAAAAGAATATAAATAGTTACCATTTGGCAGATTACCAAATAAAGCCTTATTCTTCGCTGCTATTAGGAGGACGCTAGATGATAGATAGTAGACATGCCAAGGACTCAAAAGAGCATAAAAAAGTAGATAACCGATTAAAAAAAATCAGCTTTTTATAATAGCATAAATAGATGGGTATCAATCACAAATGAGAATAGGTGTTTTTTTATTCATTCAAACGAATAGGTGTATTAAAAAGAAAAAAAAAACTAAATAGTATTTTTGGTGGAGTTGAGATAATCTCGATGGAGAAACTAAATAATAATAAATGAAAAGGCTAAGTTTCAGATAAGCCATAACTCTACTGGAAAAAATGAGAATTGATTGCAAATTCAAGATAAATGAATGTTAAAATAAACAGTAACCACATGAACGGTAAAATAATAAATCGATCATATTTAAAAGATATATCCCTTGTGATTTAGAGTGGGTGCTTTTGGCTACTGCAACACTTTGCAGATACATGTTCGTCCATCAATCTTGGTCCTGCTAAAGTTTTCTAATTTCATATCTCAAACTCAAAGGAAATGTGTGAACTGTTATAGAGAAGGACTTCCAATTTAAGTCTAATCTTGTAATAATGGTGCTTCGGATCGTGAAATGTAAAGAATGATAAGCAACTCTTTCCACTTTGAGAAATATTTCGCTTAACACAGACAATGAAATCCCAATATATTAAAACGAAATTGAACAAGAAGCAATAAATTGAGTATAGTATATTAGGAGTTGGAAGTATGAATTTTATTGAGCCACATCAAATCCTAGCTAGCGGCAAGGGCATTTTTCATGGTGTATCTAATTTGTAATATTGTTGTGACTAATGATATTGACTTAATCCTCAATGGAACAAGCAGAAAAACAAGTGCTAATTGTTCATTACTGAGGTCGCTTTAGAATTCAATCTGATTGTTCTTACGTAAAAGATTAGCCTCCTTGCTAGGTCGACCGGATGAAGTCAGCGTTCAATTATTAGACATGGGGAACAAGACATGCATTGAAAGTGATACTCTTCAATATAACTCATAAAAATATCACCAAATTTTGAGTTAACGAGTCGACCTATTGAGGCCCATACTCAACTCCAACTATCCGATTCACTTGTATACATGATAAATGATTTTTTTTTTTTTTTAAACTACTACAATCCCTAATTTTAGAATTATCTCTTTTATTTTCATGACATGCATCATCTTATTTGATCCTTTTAACACATTTGAATTCTATTTATTTTAAAACGACACCCGCGTTGCCATTATTTCAAAAAATATGATTTTGTCGATACGAGGCTATGATAAAACACTGCACGAGTAGTAGACTCCCAAGTTTTAGAACGCTTGCTGCGGAGCGCGTTTGACTTGTAAAACGACACTCGAAATTCAATCGGGTTTTGCGTATTTTGCCCCGTGATTGTATTGGGCTGGGCCGGCCGTTGCTTGGTTCCGGTCGGGCCCACTACATGAGAAAAAGTAAACGGAACGGAAAAGATGAGAATAAAATATGGTCAACATCTGCGATTGAGAACAATGACTCGCGACCTCCTCTTGCTCCTATTAAGGCGCGTGGAAAGAGTAGAGGTAGATCGACATCCAAGCGCCCTCAACGCAGGGGTGAGTCGGAAAACCCGGTAACTCGGTCTTGGGCTGCTGTTGCTAGTGGAGTGCATAAAGGATATGATCTTGAATATACTCCTCCGACCTTTGTGAACAATAAACCAGTTATACAGATGACAGAATCTGATCTTGAAGCTGCTGATCCCAAGCTCTTTGAGTGTCTTGTGGGGTATTTCATTGGAAGGCGATTGCCGTTTAAAGTTATTGAAGAGGCTCTTAAAAAAGCCTGGGGTCCGAATCTGCTTGAAGTCATGTCTAATGGGCGGGGACTGTTTGTTTTGCGCATTCCGTATAGGGAGTTCAAAGGAAAATCCTTGAAGGAGGCCATATAACAGGTTGCAAGGATTCCTCTCGGTTCTCGCAAAGCAATGGAAACCAGGTTTGGAACTCAGTAAAGACATCCATCGTTCAGTTCCGGTTTGGGTGAGACTTCGGAACTTACCTTTTTCATTTTGGTTAGCTCAATCCATTGGAAAGGTGGCTAGTGCAGTGGGTAAACCACTCTATGTGGATCAGCGGACAGAGTAGATGACAATGCTAACGTTCGCCAGGGTTTGTGTTGAAATAACAGCCCAGCAACCAACTCGTGAATCTATTGAGCTGCTCCTTGATGGTAAATCAGTGGAAGTGGAAGTTGAGTATGAATGGAAACCGCTGGCTTGCTCTGTGTGCGGTATCTTTGGTCACAGCTGTAAAACAGCTGCTCCTACAAACTCTGTTATTCCTTCTGTAGAAGCTAATCAGGTCTTCAATGCTAGTGTTGGAACCCATCCTGCTCAAGACAAGTCTGTGCATCCTAACTCCCCTACTTGTCCAAATGGTCCTGCTCTCTCTCAGAATTGTCAAAAACAGGCTATGGTGGACTTACAAGTTCCACTTACTACCCCAGGCATGGACATGATCGATCCTGAGATTGATTCTCAGCTGCAACTGGAGGCAACTGCACTTGTTCCTCCTAAGCCATCGAAGATCTCTGCGGCTAAGGTTTCTACATCTGAGGATGGGGGTGAATTGGTGGCTATGTCCTCAGCTCCTGCTGCTGATCCAGAATGGAAGCAGGTGAAGGGGAAAGGTAGGAAAAAGAAAAAGCATCTTTGAGAAGGGAGCTCCCTCCTCTTCACTTCGGGTGGAAGCTCGGATGAAATATGCAACTCTAATACTCAAATGGAAGTAAATGATGAAGATGTTTTGTCTCAGTGGTTCCCCTTCGCCAAAAGGCCCGGCTCCGGATGGTGTTAGAAGTATGCAAGAACAGCTCCTCTTGCTTCTTCCTGATCCACCACCCTCGGTGGCTTCAAAAGCGCCTGCCACAGGCCGCAGGCCTAAGAGGAGGTAATTCTACTATCTTTCCTTTTTGATATGTTTTTTGGCTTTTGGAACATAAGAGGTATGGTCAACCCTCTTAGGCGGGCAGAGATCAGGAGATTTGCTGCTGTTAATAAACTCTGCCTGATTGGCCTTTTTGAGACTAAAGTTCCTGAGGAACTTTTTGATTCTATCTCGGCTTCCTTAATTAGTGGTTGGAATTGGATTGCAAACTATGAGTATTCTTCTCGTGGTAGAATCTGGGTTGGTTGGAACCCGGATCTTGTTTCTTTTGTGCCTATCTCTATCAATGACCAGGCTGTGCATGGTAGTCTGAAGCATAATATGTCTGGTGTGAGCTGCTGTATCTCTGCTATTTATGGAGAACATACTTTTCTGCGTCGTAGACCTTTGTGGGAGGACCTCCTCCACTTTAATGACTTGATGCAGGATTCGGCTTGGCTTGTTGCTGGTGATTTCAACGCCATTAAAGACCCATCCGATCGAGTTGGAGGTTCCAATGATTGGATCCCTTATTTTGATGAGTTTGCCCAATGCTTAGCACAAACAGAACTGATGGATCTCAGATATGTTGGCCTCCGTTATACTTGGTCTACCTCGGCAGGAGATGCCAGGAAGATGAGGAAGATCGATCGTGTTCTGGTTAACAACAAATGGAACCTTCATTTTTCGTTCTCTGAGGCTTCGTTTTTGAACCCTGGTATCTCGGACCATACTCCTATGATCGTCAGAGTTCTTCAGCCGGTCCAAAGGAGGAAGCCGTTTAAGTATTTTGAATTTTGGGCTGACCACCCGGACTTTAACTCAATTGTTCGTCAAAGCTTGGGACTCTTCCATCATAGGCGTTCCAATGTACATTCTTGTTTCCAAGCTGAAAATTGTGAAAGCTCGACTTAAGTTACTTAACCAAGACGCCTTCTTGGATATCTCTGTGAGAGCGGCCGAAGCAAGAGAGGCCCTTCGAAGCACTCAGGTTAGCCTTCAATCGGACCCTTACAACCTTTCTCTTGCCGAGTTGGAAAAATCTCGGCGTCGTGTCTTTATTGATTTGAGGAATCAAGAAGAATCCTTCTTCAGACAAAAGTCGAGAGTGAGATGGCTAAAAGAAGGTGACAGGAATACTAAGTTTTTCCACCATTCGGTGAAGAGGAGGCAGCTTACTAATAGGATCCTTTCCGTTAAGGATCAGTCCGGGGCTATTATCACTGATCCTGTTCTTGTGCCGCAAGTTTTTGTCCGTTTTTTCTCGAATCTGCTCTCTCATCATGAGGCTTTATCTAAACCTTCGCTTCAGGAGTTGAAGACGTTTGTTCGTCACCCACTTTCTGATGCTCAGGTGCGGTCCCTGTGTGAGCCGGTTTCTCCCTCTGAGATTAAGAATACTCTATTCTCCCTTGCCAAAAGCAAGGCCCCAGGTCCTGATGGATTCTCGGTAGAGTTCTACAAGACTAATTGGGACTTAGTGGGGCCATTGGTGGTGGAAGCAATCCAGGATTTCTTCTCTTCGGGACTGCTCCTAAAGGAGGTAAATACCACTATCCTCACCCTAGTTCCTAAAGTCCCTAACGCAAGTGCAGTCACTGATTTTAGGCCTATCGCATGCTGCAATACCATTTATAAAGTCATTACGAAAATCTTTGCTAATCGCATTGCTGCTGTCTTAAATGATTTGATAAGCCCTTCACAAAATGCTTTTGTAAAGGGTAGGAGGATTAGAGATAATATCCTCATCGCTCAAGAGTTGTTTGCTGGATTTCACTTAGAGCCTTATCTGCCCAAATGTGCTGTTAAAGTTGATTTCCATAAGGCCTATGACACGGTTGATTGGGATTTCTTGGAGCTTGCTCTCCGTGCCTTCGGCTTTCCTGAGTGGATTATTTCGCTAATTATGGTGTGCGTACGTACGCCAAAATATTCCATCTCTATCAATGGTGATTTGCATGGTTTTTTCCCTGCTGGAAGAGGACTTAGGCAAGGTGATCCTATGTCACCTTACCTATTTACCTTAGTCATGGAAATTTTCTCTGGAATCTTGCTCTCCTGTACTACTAGCAATGACTTCAAATATTTCTGGAGATGCAAATCTGTGCAGCTGACTCACCTCTTTTCGCCGATGATGTATTCCTTTTCGTCAAGCCGATTGGGCGTCGGTGACGTTGTTAAAAAAGGGTTTGGACATTTTCTCCTCTTGGAGCGGCCTCTACCCAAATAAAAACAAAAGTGAGATCTTCATCTCGGGAGGGAGTCATCTCTTCGTAATATGATGCTACAGCCTTCGGTTTTCAAGAAGGGAAACCGCGCCGATTCGCTATTTGGGTGTTCCGATTATTACTACTAGATTGGGCAAAGCAGACTGTGTTGCATTGACTGATCGTATTACTGCCAGGGTTCAATCTTGGGCGCAACGCTTTCTGTCCTTTGCTGGGAGGCTGCAACTAATAAGGTCAGTTCTCTTTTCAATTCAAACATATTGGACTAGTATCTTCAACCTTCCGTCCTCAGTTATAGATAATATTGAGCGCATTTTGAGACAATTTTTATGGAAGGGCACGACCCTTGGCCGGGGTGGGGCCAAAGTTTCCTGGGATGATGTCTGTCTCCCAAAGGTTGAGGGCGGTCTAGGCATTCGGAAACTTACGGATTACAACAAAGCCTCCATGCTTAAATTTATTTGGATTCTTTTCACTGATAAAGAATCGTTGTGGTGTCGGTGGGTACACTCTAACTTCTTAAAAGAAGAAACTTTTGGATTTCTTCCCAGCCTCATTGTTGTTCTTGGGCATGGAAAAGAATCCTTCAACCGAGGAATTACTTTCGCTTATCCTTTGTGTGGAAGATTGGAAATGGCCTATCAGTGTCTCTTTGGCATGATCACTGGCTTTCTTGTGGCCCGCTTGATGCCTTTATCCCTTGCTCATTCCGTGAAGGCTTGTGTCTTCTTGACAATGCTGTTGTTGCGGATCTGTTTACCTCTATGGGTTATTTATTTAAATCCTTTTTGGAAAGATGGGGGATCTCTCTTCCGGTCCTCTCTTCGGCTCGTGACAGGTTTACATGGTGCTGTGACGCTTCTGGATCATTCTCTGTAACTTCAGCATGGAATTCCATTAGAGTCAAGAAGGATCGTGTTGATTGGGCGTCTTTTGTTTGGGATAATGCTGTAGCCCCGCGGTTCCAGTTTAATTTATGGCTTATAACCAAAAATCGCCTGCCGACCCAGATGCTGCTTCTTTCTCATGGTAGGATCGACTATAATGTTTGTGCCTTCTGCAATGATGTTCCCGATTCTATCGAACATTTATTCTTCGGGTGTCGCACCTCGGCTTCGCTGGCCTACTTTTGGGCCGCCAGGTGTAACCTCCCGTGGCGGAATAGATGTTGGAAAGATATCCTCGCCTTGGGCCTTAAAGTTCTTATCTCGTAAGGACTTCTTCCATTGCATTGCGCGGTTCTCGTTTGGAGCTATGTGCCACCTTATTTGGAAAAAGAGGAATGCGATTATATTTCAGGGCGAATCCTTAGTGGTCTCAAATCTAAAAACCACCTTATTAAAGTTGTGAGGGATAAAGCTATAACATTCAAAGATATTCCTCCTACCCCGAGGAATAAGAGGCTTCGGCGTGGTTGGGGTTCGACCTGCGGTGTTCTCTCATCTGACTAGTGCTCCTTAGTTGCTGCTTTGCACGAGTTGCTCCTAACTTTCTTGGCTCTCCGTTCTTAGCCGCTTCCTTAGAGGGCTGAGGGTTGGTCAGCCTTGTTGTTATCTCTTTTCCGCTTGTTTGTTTTATTGCTGTGCCCTTGTGGCTTCCTTGTTTGCCTATGTGGCCTCTTACATTGGCTCCCCTACACTTTCTCTCCTTTTGAGGAATGAGTGTAGGTTTTTGGTGCCGATCTTTTGTATATTGCCTTAACTTTATTTATATATTTATTACCTTTACCAAAAAAAAAAAAAAAATATGGTCAACATGGGTAGAAGATTTAACATTTAAAAAAGTAACGGAGGTTTTCATTTCCATTAGAAAAAGGAATTCAGAAATGGATGGGGAAACTCACGTTAGATAAATTAAAAAATTAGTGAAAAAAAGTAAACTAGTTAACCAATGTTGCGTCAAAGCAATAGTTAGTAACAAAAAGAGAAAATTGCGGCTTGTAGTAGTATTTGGAACAAAAGTTATTGGATTTTCGATATTGCGACAACAACTAACTGATTAGAAAAATGAAAAATGAAAAATATCTTGATTAATTTGAATTTGAAATATGCAATTAAGAGGAAATAATGCTACTGGGGAAAAAAGAGAGCAGGCGGCAATAGGAATGTGATGGAGCCATCGGGACTCTAAATTACGGTCAGTTAAAAAAAAATTGCTGTTGACAGTAAATTTATTAACATGAAAACTAAATATTCACAGCGGAATGCAAATATCTAGCTCCACAAAAAATGTACGTGAAAGTTTTGAAGACTCAAGGGCAATTTAGTAGTAAAGCCTGCAGCCAGGAATTAATCTAAAAATTTAAGCAATGAAAATGACAAAAAAGCCACGCTTTTGTCACGATCACAAAGTTCCCACAACCAAGGACTGTGTATGATTGAAAAAGACCTTCCAAGATCGCCCAGGTTTCCATTAGAGGTTCTGGAATGTTCTCAGGGACGGGCGAGATGGTAATTACATTGAGAATCTAGAATTCTCTAGACAAAAATGTTGGTAGTTGGTAGGTTAGAAGGCACGATCTCGTCCGCCGGATCGAAAGACGATCGATGGTTGCAATTCAAGGACCATTAGTATAAAAATGGGTGTCCTCTTCCTCATTATATTCATCAAACCATTTCTATTATGTCGTTCAGAGCTTCTAGAAATTTTTCTTTCTCTTAACGCTCCGTTCGTTTTGCGGAAAATAACTTCCGGGAAAATATTTTCCGAAATTTCTGGTGTCCGGATGGCGGAAAACACACGGTCAACGGAAAATCCCTCTTGAATGAGCGGAAAATGTTTTCTTCTTTTGAAAAGAGGAAAACATTTTCCGCAGCTCTCACACGAGCTCTGGTGCTCCCACTGCTCTTTCCTCCCTTCATATTCTCGTTCTCTCTCTCTCTCTCTCTCTCTCTCTCTCTCTCTCTCTTTCTTGCTCTCCCTGCAGAGGAGGCTTCGACGACGTCCTTCCCGGATCAGCCTCCGCCCTCCCCGGCCGCTCTTGCCCGCCGCTCCAGCCGGGGAAGCCACCGCGCCGCGCTCCGCTTCCCGGCGGCTCGAAGGCGCTCGGGAGGATCCGGCTCAAGAGGGAGCACTGTGGAGGCGCCGGGAGGCTCGCGGGAGCCCGCCGTCCGGGCCGCTTGTCGTGCGGCCGCAAGCCGTGAGCTCGTCGGATCTGGCGGCGGAGCTCGTGGCTCGCCGGATCTAGCGGCAGAGCTCGGGCTCCCGATCCGGGCGAGCTCGAGCTCTGTCGCCAGATCCGGTGCGCTTGGGTGAGATCGGCCGAGCCTCGAGCTCGCCGGATTTGGCGGCGCAGCTCGCGGCTCGTCGGATCTAGCGGCAGAGCTCGGGCTCTCGATCCAGCGAGCTCGAGCTCGTCGCCGATCCGACGAGCTCGGGTGAGATCGGCCGAGCTCGATCTCACCCGAGCTCGCCGGATCTCGGCCACCGGGTCTTGGTCGGCCACCGGGAGGAAGGAGGCGGCAGCGGCGGAAGCCGCTTGGGAGGAAGGAGGTGGCGGTGGCGGAAGGAGGAGGAAGGAGGCCACGGCGGACGATGCCGCTCGGGAGGAATCGGGATGAAGAAGGAGACGGAAGGAGGAAGGAAAAAAAAAAAGAAATAATAAATAATAAAAATTTCTATTTTAAAAAATATAAATAATAAAAAAAATCATTTAAAAAATATAAATAAATAAAATAAATTTTTGGGTCAATTAAAAATATTAAAATTCAATTTTTGATAATTTTTTCTAGGAAAATGTTTGAGCTAACGAACAAGAGAAAATATTTTCCACTCAAATTTTAGATGTTGGCCGAACACCGGAAAATAGAGTCATTTTCCCGAAAATGACTTCAGGAAAATGTTTTCCGAAACATGATATTTTCCATGAAACGAACGGGAAAATGTTCTCTTAAGTGAGCGAGTGAAGCATATCCAACCATATCCGGCTAAGTGAGCGAGTGAAGCATATCCAACCATATCCAAGAGAATCTGTGCGTCCTCAAACCATAAGAGAATTATTTCTCTACGTCCTCAAACCATAAGAGAAATTTCCTGTGCGTCCTCAAACGATCCAAGAGAACCTAACTGAGTGAAGAGAACCTGTGCGTCCTCAAACGATCCAAGAGAACCTAAGTTGACGCACGGTTTCGATCACAAATGATCGGGCCTCCCTCCCGTTAATTTCTGATTTCATTGATAAATGGATTTGTCTGACGAGGGGCCTCCCTCCTGTTGATTTCGATTTCGTTGATAAATGGAGCGTTCTGGGAGAACGTGCCTCTCTTCCTTGCAAGTAAGTTCTCTACCACTGTTGTTCTTGCTCGCCTCCTTGTCCATTTTTTTAGCTTATAAGGGTGCGCATGACAAAATTTCAGAAATAAAAATTGATTTCTAATCAGAAATTGATTAATAGAAATTGAGAAGTTAAAAATTTTAACTTCTGATTTATTTTCAAATCTATTTCTGGAATTCAAATTGCGTTACTAAACAGATTTCTGTTTCAAATCTGTTCCAGGAGCAGAAAAATAAAGAAATAGAGAAATAAAAATTTTATCATGTGCGCTCTAAGTTTCTTTTTGTTCTTTTTTTTTTTGATAGGGATGGAAAGATAGTAGAGCTGACGTCAAGGAGTACCTCGAGATTGAGGTCGAGAGCTTCAATGCGAAAGCAGCTTCGGGACATCTTGTCGGGACAAGTACTCTCATTTGCAAGTGGAATGCACTAGTCTATCCCGTGTTCGAGCTTGGTTCATGGGGGAAGTCTTCAAGCAGCTCTAAAGCTTTAGAGCGGCTTTGAGTTTGTGACTGACAATTTAGGTTTGATTCATCGTACTACTACATAGAAACACCAGAATAACAAGGAACTTGAGTTGTAAGAAGAGCCAAAAACTCGATGGCCAATTGTACGCTCTTCTCTTTGGGAAGGGTGCAAGTACGTGACAGGCTTAGCCCCACTTCCTTTTCTCCAAGTGCTAAAGTTTTCTGATCCAGCGGAGGTAGATGCTTTCCCTGCACCATTAACATGTCTTGGACAGGCAATAACTTAACTAATTAGCTTGATCACAAAGAGGTCTATTCATATGTTGCGTGTTATAAGAAGGCCGCATTCACACCTGATGTCCATTTTGATACGCGAAAACTTAAGAATGTACAAGAAAAATTTCATGCTCGTCTCTTTCCCCCCGCCCACCATCAAAAGGAAACAGAAACGGAAGCCTGAAATGACCTGCGCAAAGAGGACTTGGTGGCGAGAACACAGTGGTGGAAGACCCTGCATGAACGGCAGAGTGAAACTCCCGAAATCAAAGCGAATGCCCACATTGGCACAGGTGCATACGATACAGAGATAGAACTGAAGCCGGTAGAATGCTCCCGTTTGCCCGTTTCCATCGAATCGAATATGACAAACTTCGAAAGCTAATTTAACAAGAAAAACCGTCGGTTTACTACTGTATCTGCTTCAACAAATTCTGATGATGCGCATGATGAGTATCATTTGTCGCTGAGAATTCCTTTTGAAATATAGTTTTACTACTGCGTATTTCTAGGACTGATTGGCAATGTGGAGAAAGTCACTTGCGTTTTAATTGTCGTCCGGTTTTAGAGTAATGCTCCTTTCCTTCACCGTGACCTCACCCGTCCAATCCAAACCACTGGCACAAAGTTCGGACTCATTTTCAGGTAATTACTCCCTCTTCTTCGATTTCATTTTGAAATTTTTACGGTCGGAGCTCGGCTTATTGAGCACACAAAATTTTATGCTCGAACTTTATTCGCGTAATAGCCATATATATAAATGAACTTGAGCTTAAGCTTATTAAGCTCCAACTTTCCCTTTGCATTTATAATCCATCACACCCGAGCATGCTACGTACTTTTATTATTTCTGTAATTTATATATCCATAGACAAATTTCAGAAAAGTAAAAACATTTAGTTTATTCATTAATGCGTGTGTTTTCATCTAATTTAGATTAGTTTATAGGTCACTGCTAAATACTATTTGGGGAAATTATTGATTGTTTTGCTGATTTTTGTGACAAAAGTCCATCGTTTTTACTTTTATGGGCAAGTTCAATCAACAAAATTAGGACTCATCGATTTCCGATTCGATCCAGTTTCCAGATTCGGAACCAGAACCGAACCAAACGACCGGTCCAGTCTAGTCCTGGTCTAGTCCAACGGAGCGGGTACATTTGCTGTGTTGAGCCAAAGATAAAATGAAAATGAGATAAATTGGGAGGAATTAAGGTTTGTTTCTTAAAAATTTGAAAATATATTTTATGGTCTAGTTGGTCTAGTTCCCACCATGGAATCGGGAACCAGACTAACTAGCCACCGATTCTAAAAGTGGGAACTTGGAATCGAACTGCCCTATTTGGAAACAGCCCAAAACCGACTGGTCCGGTCTGATAGGGCGGTTCCCGGTTCGAGCAATTCTCATTGCACACCCCTAAACAAAATGGGAACTCGACAAATAGTAATTGGGGATAATCGTACAAACAGGACTTAAAAAACTTTAGCCGTGGATCAATAAAGAACTTGAAGTTTTATGTCCCTTTTCTAAGGGGAAAAAAAGGTTTTTCCTTCTAAAAAAAATCACAATCAACTCTCGAGTTCGCCATAATTTGGAAAATTTTTCAATTGACCAGTATAAAATCTTAAATCTTTAATTGACCAATATACAAAATTTTAAGTCTTGCTTCTACACTTAACGCCAAGTTTCTATCACGTATGTCGAGTTCCAATTTTTGGGGTATTTGCAGTTACTTTCTTCTTTATTATATCAAAATTTAGAAATTTCACAAGACAATAGAAGTAGAGAACCTACAGTCCATATTTTAATTAAGAATATATGGACATATAACGAAGGAAATACTTGAAACGACCAATCCATCTCTTTTCTATAATTTCACTAACCAAGGCAATTTAAAGAAAGAGATATATGTCCAATATAATCGCTAATTATATTCAAACAACCTCATATTTTTCAATTTCAATATAAATTGACCATAGATTATTCAAAATGTGCACCTGAAGGCACTTTGAGATGAAGGCCGCACTTCAAGAAGCTAATTAACGTTCTCCCACTTTCACTTTTTATATGGAAATGCAATGTCCGTACGGTGTCTGCATAGAAGTATAATGATAAATGATAATGGATCGATTCTTAAATAAGAAAAAAAGAAGAAAGAAGCTAGAAATGTTAGAGTTTTCAAACAGCTCTTATTCTAATGTCGAAATTGTTTATCCCTTAATTATCACTTTAGTAGAAAAAAATTACTGAAATGCTTGCAGTGATTTGTGTGGCTAGAAAATTCAACGCGACAATACGTGAGTACAAACATCAGACATGGCAAGACGGCAAAGTGAAGTCACCATAATCGGGTCTAAATGATGACGGCTAGCACATTTTTTCCCCAGATTATGAATTGGGAACAAATTCGTTTTTTTGGGGCAAAATTGCGAAGTAACGAGGAGTGATAAGTAATTCTTTCCAAATTGAGAAATAATTTGCCTTGGTATGGAGGGAATGATCGAACTTTACTCTCGTGTGAATTTCTATTTTGGTAACACTATATCATGAACTTTTCTGCAGGCAAGAATAGAATAGTGTGAAAGGTCCTAAAAGGTCAAAAGCTAGTGATGGATGAAAAAAGGTCCGAAACATATTAGCCTATTTGAAAGATTATTGAGCTAGTGACAAATTTATTTTTAAAACGATAAATCTAAATATCCTTTGCTTTTTATCTTGTGAAATACCGAAACTAAGGAGAACCTTTAAATTGGACGACCGCTCTCAAAATGTATTGAAATATGTTTAAGCGACAACATCGAAAATGGAATTTTCAAATATTTCATTTAATAGTTATTCCCACTAAAACACAACTCATTAAAATCGCTCGACGTCATGTCTTTCCATGGTAAAAAAGAAGCAAAGATTCTAGCATGAATACACGTTAATGACACCAAGGAGTGAACTTCAATTTTCTCAACAACATTCACTATGATTAGAAATTGCTGACATATATTATCCTTCTCCTAATGAACACTAAATAACTAGACCGTACCTATTGGTCAATACATTCTCACATGTATTCATTTTCTAAGTTTTACATGTATTTTATTTGGGTCATTAATCATTGAATTGTCTTTTATTTGAAAATCTTCTTATTATACTGTAAACCCACCTAAATGTCAATTCATGCGCTGCGATCTCAAAGAATATCGATAGAACATAATAACTTGACTCCAAAGTCATAATTATCTGTGAAAGATATTTCTTTTTGATTATTATGAGTTCTTCATGTATGGTTCGCAATTTTGTTCTCGATTCTGTTGCAATGCTATAAACAAAATGATATCATTTGATAAACTCGCACTTTGCTTCCTAACTTGAGTTAAAAGGTATTCTTATTATCACACCATCAATCTTGTCACTATTACTTTTCGGAATCCAATGGATGAGGACTCAAAGTCAAGGTGTTCCACAAATGGTTCTCAAATTTATTAATATTTGTTCTATTCAACTACTAGCTATGATTTATCTCGATCAACAAGACTCGCACTTCAACTTCAAAATCAATCGATTATAATTGATTTCCTGTTCAAGGTCTACGTATTTGATTTCGCTTTTGAAACATAGCCAATTTATTATCCATGTATTGTTGTGCACATGGATCTCGTCCACATCATGTGGACGATAGGCAAAAAATAAAATAAAATGGGCTAGTTTTTTTTCCATGGGTATCAATTAAAGCTAATAAAACATATCATTAGCACATCAAACTCGGACATGGAGATCTGCCAGGTGAAACAGAGTCCTCTTCGTCACTAGGTAGTGTCCATACAGAACTCATACAGAGATCTGCTATGATTTAGACTCCACCTAAATAGTTGGAGATCTTTTTCATCAAATACTTTTGCAGATAAAGGAGAATCAATTACCTCACAGCTACAATCTTAATTATTCCCCTCTGTATTGAGATGTCATTATTTAATGAACTTTCTAAATGCTATTGAATGTGTGCGTTTACAAATGTAAATATAGTCAATAAGCCGGGCCATCAAGCAACATATTAAATGTAGTCAATGACCCAAATAACCTCCATTATTCTTAAAATTTAAGCAATAGTAATGAAACAACCCACGCTTTGCCATGCTTGACTTAAAAAAAAAAAAATGTTAATGATTTTCTATCTCCAGCAAGAGTGAAATAAGCCAACAACCCTTCTACTATAAGAGTTGTACTCAATTTATAATATAGTCCGTAAATAAAGAAATTAAATGTGTGAAACCGATCTTCAACAAATAACATTGATAAAATATCTATTCAAAATGCTTATCCTTGGGATAAAATTTTATTCGATACCAATTCGCTTGTACGAAAATTTTATTCAAATGTGAAGGATGTTACCAAAAAGTGCCACGTAATAGTTTTACAGAGAGAGAAATTGAAAAAAGAAAATAAAAAATGTTAATGTTTTTCTATCTCCAGCAAGAGTGAAATAAGCCAACAACCCTTCTACTATAAGAGTTGTACTCAGTTTATAATATAGTCCGTAAATAAAGAAATTAAATGTGTGAAACTGATCTTCAACAAATAACATTGATAAAATATCTATTCAAAATGCTTATCCTTGGGATAAAATTTTATTCGATACCAATCCGCTTGTACGAAAATTTTATTCAAATGTGAAGGATGTTACCAAAAAAGTGCCACGTAATAGTTTTACAATGATACTCGTCAGGAAGGTAGAAAATATCTTCCCGATTACGATTTGCGTTGGGATTCGATTTCTTTCTTTTCTTAACTATAGATAGAATATATGCAAGTGCAAAGTCTTGCAATTTAGGAAAAATATCTTTAAGAAGACGCGAAACTTTGAATATCCTATCTGACAAAAATCTTAGCTACTCTTATCTCTCTATAACATAACAAATCAAATCAAAATGGTTTGAATCTCAAGTTTCTTCTGATCAACTTCATAAATAATCCATGACGGTTTATGGTGGTAGATTATCATATTGAGAAATAATATGTAATTCAAAAGTAGAATGAATCTCTAAATCTTCAAAATATAATCCCCAAATCTCCGACACTTCCGAATTTAAATTAGAATCTTTCTTATCTTTGGCAAGTTAAATCTTCCTTAATGTTTTTTCAATTAATCCCCCTGAATTGGCTTTTATGGAAAAGGTGAAAAAGGAAAGGGAATATAAAAAGAAAGAAAAATAAAAAAAGTGAACCTAGATATTGGTATGAACTGTCATATGATCTCGGTTATCCATGTCAAAATACGTAGAAATTCTCGCATTCCATATAGAAAATATGTAAATCGAATGAACTAGTATTAATTAAATGCAGGTTACATTTTGAAGTGGCAATTTACTTGAGATTTTTTATGGATATTTCAAATAATAACTATCCCCAACTGGAACAGTTTCACGTAGAGCAACCAAGATTATCAATTTAATGCATGTTTGGTAACCATTCTATTCTCGGGAATCATTTATAATAAAAAAATGTTTTTTCTAATGTTGATCCTTGAAGGAATTTCTGAATATTTGAAAACGTTTGGTAATTATCCGAAATTTCTATTCCGGGAATAGAAATATGTTTGATACAACTCTCAAATTCTTTTATGATTTATAATTTCATATAATTTTTTAAAATTATTATAATTTTCTTTTCTTTTTTTTTTTTCTTTTCTTCTTCTTCTTTTTCCTTTAGTTGGCGACCGGCAAGAGGTTGAAGAAGAAGAAGAAGAAGAAGATAGGGAAAAGAACAAAATGAAAAAAAAAAAGAAAAAGAAAAAGGAAAGACTTTGATTATGGAGTTGTTCCCGAAACACATAAATAAAAATAGTTACTATTTAACCGATTACCAAACAAGGCATTATTCTCCGTTGCTATTAGGGGGACACTAGATAATAGATAGTAGACATGCCAAGGACTCAAAAGAGCATAAAAAATTAGACACCCAATTTGAAAAATCAGCTTTTTACAATAGCACAAATAGATGGGCATCAATGGCAAGTGGGAATAGGTGTATATTTATTTGTTCAAAAGAATAGCTGTATTAAAAAGAAGAAAATAAAAATAAATAGTATTTTTGGTGGAGTTGAGACAATCTCGATGGAGAAACAAAATAATAATAAATGAAAAGGCTAAGTTTCAAATAACTTATAATTCTACAGGAAAAAAAAATTGAGAATTAATTGAAAATTTAGGATAAACGAATGTTAAAAGAAACAGTAACCACATGAGCGGTAAAATGATAAATCGATCATATATAAAAGATATATCCATTGCGATTTAGATTGGATGCGTGTGGTTACTGTAATACTTTACAGGTACATTTTCGTCCATCAATCTCGATATTGCTAAACTTTTCCAATTTAAGATTGCAAACTTAAAGGAAATGTGTGAACTGTTATAGAAAGGGACTTCCAATTTAAGTCTTGTCTTGTGATGAGGGTGCTTGAGATTGTGATATATAAAGAATGATAAGCAATTCTTTCCAAATTGAGAAATATTTCACTTGGAAACATAGACAATGAAATCCCTTTATATTGAAATGAAATCGAACAAGAAGAAATAAATTGAGTATAGGGCATTAGGAGTCGGAAATGTGAATTTTATTGATCCGCACCAATCCTAGCTAGCAAGAAGGGCATTTTTCATGGTGTATCTAATTTGTAATATTGTCATGACTAGTGATGAATACTTAATACTTAATGGAATAAACGGAAAAACAAGTGCCAATTGTTCATCATTCAGGTCGCTTTAGAATTCAATCTGATTGGTCTTATGTAAAATATTAACCTCCTTGCTAGGTTGATTGAATGAAGTTAGCGTTCAATTATAAGACATGGGGAACAAGACACACGTTGAAAGCCATGCTTCTCAATATACCTCATAAAAATTTTGCCAAATTTTGGGTTAACGAGACGCTCTATTGTAATCATACTTAACTCCGACAATTCGATCCACTTGTACACATAATAAATGAATTTTTTTTAGACTACCACAATCTCTACTTTTAGAACTATCTCATTTATTTTCATGACGCGCGTTGTCTTATTAAATCCTTTTAATACGTTTGAATTGATTTTATTTTAAAACGATGTTGTGATTATTTCAGAAACGCGATTTTGTCGATACGAGGCTATGATGAGACACTGCACGAGTAGACTCCCAAGTTTCAAAACCCTTGCCGTGGAGCACGTGTTTATTTTGTCAAAAAAACACTATGAAATTCGACCGGGTTTTGTATATTTTGCCCCGTGATTGTATCCGGCTAGGCCGGCCGTTGCTTCTGTCGGGTTGGCCCACTAAGAGAAAGGAATGGAACGGAAAAGATGAGAGTAAAATGTGATCAACGTGGCAATAGAGCTTTTGTTAGTAAAAAATTATTGAAAAAAGTAAACGAAATAACCAATGTTGCCTTAAAGCGTTTGTTAGTAAAAAATTGTAGCTTATAATAGTATCTCTAACAAAAATAGTGTTATTTTCGATAATGCAACGACAACTAACTGATTAAAAAAATTAAAAATATAAAATATATTGATTAATTTGAAATTGAAATATGCAGTTAAAAGGCAATTATCCATTGAAAAAAACAAGCGGCAATAGTAATGCAATGGAGCCACCGGGACTCTTAACTTTAGTTATTAAACTTAGTAATGAGTTCCTAAAAATCTGTGGTGGACAGTAAATAAAATTACCATGAAAATTAAATATTCTCAATAGAATGAAAATTTCGATTTCCAAAAATAAAATAATATATATATATGTGTTTTTTTTTTTATCGAAACAAAATATTTATTTTAGATCTAAGTGAAAGTTTTGAAAACTTGAGGGCAATCTAGTGATAAAGATTGAAGCCAGATTCAGCCTTAACAATAATAAAAAAAAAAATCTCCATTAATTAAAATGTCAGCAATAGTAATGGAAAATCACACAATTTGCTGTGGATGACATAAAATAATGTTTGCAATAAATGTTTAAGATTTTGTATCCAAGGCGAGACACCAAAGCCAATAGACCTTTTCTGACAATAAAAATGTTAAATGCACGAGAATGATGGTCAAGAAACTAATACTAGGAAAATATCTATTCAAATGTTTTTCCGTGAGATAATATCTTATTCAGTAGTACTGATTTACTTGGACTAAAAGGGAGAACGTCTTGGACGGGAAATGATAAGCTACTCTTTTAGCTCCTTTGTAACTTGAATTTTAGTATCCATCCATTCTTTGTAAGTTCAAATCATTAAAGAGCTACGCACACCAAAAAAAAAAAAAAAAAAAAACACATATCACACTTTACTTAGTTATTATCATTTTAAAATGCTCTTTTTTATAATTCAAACTAAGAAAGGAAACATACCAAAAAAGACTTAAAAAAGAAAAACGGAATATTAAAATTTAAGATAATTGAATCTTAAAGGAAAGAGTGACCACATGAACCAAGTTGACCATATTTAAAAGGTATATCTAAGGGGATTTAGATTTGGTGGTCGTGGTTGCTGTAGTAGCCCACTCATACATGTTCCTCCATTAATCTTGGTCCTGCATAAGTTTCCTCCATCGAACTTAAAAGGAAGTACGGGACTTGTAATGTAGAAGGACTTCCAGTTTAAGACTTATGTTGTAATAATAGTACGTAATAATGGTGCTTCTAATTGTGAAATATGAAAGAATGATAGTAGGTCCTTCCAAAATGAGACATATTTTACTTGGAAACATAGACAACACAATCACTGTATTTCAAAGCGAAATCGAATACGAAGCATTGATTTTGGAGTCCAAAGTGCGGATTTTATCGATCCAAATGAAATCGTAGCGAGCAGAGAGGGCATTCTTCATGGTGTATCTAATTTGTAATGTTATTGAGATTAGTGATGAATGCTTCGTACTTAATGGGACAAGTGTTGTAGGAGTCCTTGCGTTTGAGTCTTAAAATTTTTATTGTGCATTTACCTCTAAAGTGTATCACCACCCTATACCTTAACACTTTTGTTAGCTCCGTTAGCTTTTAGTGAGCAGAATCTTCGAGGCAGGGAGGGAGGGGGATGGGTAATTAATTGGCTGTTAATAAGTTAACTGAAACTTGTTAAAATCATGCAAGGTGCGATAAAAGTCGGATTTTTTCTAATTCCGGTGACAGAACCTACACCACAAATGAAACAAGAGTTCTTAAAATTGAGGAGTGACTTGGAGATTCAAACTCGTAATCAAGAGGCTCCAAACTACATCGGAGTAAGTTTAAGCCGATTCGCCCAACTAGTTACGTAAATCAATCATTTTATTACCTCAACGGAACGTGCAAAATCACAAGATTACCTTTTCTTTTCGACATAAAAAGGGGGAAAGTACCTTAAAAGTCATAAACTTATTGCATTAATACCAATTCAGTTTCAAACATTTTAATTTGATCAATTTAATCCTAATCCTTTTTTATAATGATACCAATTCAGTCCATCCAGTTAATTTTGGTTAGCTGGTGTTGACGCGGGTGCTGGCGGTGGCCGGATGCTGATGTGAAAGTTTTTAATTAATTTTTATTTTTTTCAAAAATTTTATTAAGTTTTCCTTTTCTTTTCTCTCTTCTTCTTCCTTGGATTGTCCTCATGGTGGGGTCGCGGCCTTGTCCCAGCCTCGGCCAAGGTTGTTGGCAAGGTGGCTACGCTTAGATCTGGGGGAGGGCGGCCCTTGCCTTGCCGTGGGTGAAGGTGGCCTCGCCTGCGGCTAGCGAGGCTGCCCTTGCCCAGATCTAGGCGAAGCTGCCTCACCCACGGCTCTAGGCGAGGCTAGGTGAGAGTTGCGATCCTTGTCGGCCATTGCTAGGAAAGTCCAAGAAGGAAGAAGAGAGAAAAGAAAAGAAAAATAAAAACATTAATAAAAAATTTTAAAAATAAAAAATCTATTAAAAATTGTCACGTTAGTGTCCGACCACTGGCTGGCGTCCATGTGCTTGTCAAAATCTAAGAATTATTTGAATCGAGGGTTCATGCTGTAAGACTTATCCGATCTTATCCATTGTTCCAATTTTTTTTTTTTTCAAATAAATCATGTCTAGGACAGTATTAAATATCTCATCGAAAACTTACAGTAGCTTGCCAAACAAAGGCTAAGAGAAAAAAGAGAAGGGGTATTATTGGCACGAATTGACTAAATTTGTATCAATATGAAAAGATTTAGTAATAAATCAATATTAATGTAATGCATTTAGAAATTTTTTGATACTTTTCCCCCAACAAAAAACAAAGGTGAGGACTTTCAAAATGGTGCACATACACACAAGAGTCTAGCAAATCTTCTCTACCACACAATTGATGATGGAAAATCTACTGTTACAGGTTTTGGAAATGGCGTCGATATCTTGTCTGTCGCCGTTTCTCATTCATACGTCAGCTTTGCCTCGTCAATCTCATCTCCATCGATTTGCCTGATCACCTTATTCTCCGTCCGACCCCCTCCGACCCCTACCTCAACCTCGTTCACTTTGGAGAAGCTAAGCACGCCTATAAGCAGGCAAAAGCATGAAGGAAAAGAGATCCAAGTCGGAATAGCCAAATTCCAATTTAGTCCGTTCACGCAAAGCGCAAACCCCAGTCGGGAGGACAAAATGAGAGCAACCCACAGATCAACGCGTTTTCTCCTTCGAGGAGGCGAACGGGAGAGGCTTCCCACCCTCCCCACGCCGGGAGTATATATAAATACTCCCTCTCGACATCTCCTTTGCTTCAAAAACGAAAATGAGCGACGTGTATGGGGATTGGGCCATGTTTGATAAAAACTCCGCCCGTGATTCGGCTCCTGCTTTGGCGCCTCCGCAATGCTCCTCCTTTCTTCTTCGTCTTCTTTACTTCTTGACTTATCCATTTTTGTCATTCATTTTTGTTGGCAATCTCCAAGGAGCGGCTTCTCCTCCTGTTACGGGTTCTGATGCCGTGCGTAGAGCTGCCGCGGGTTCTGATGTTGCAGGCGCCTCGCGCCATCCATTTTTTTCTTGACAAAGTAATTTTTATTCGAACATCTATTTCTGTGCCTCAATCTTTCATCTATTCTTGATAGCAATTTGCACGTTTTTCTTCAAACTGTTTTTAGTAATCGTAAAAATTGGCAAGTGATATTTGAACCCCAAAGCAAGATTGACATTTCTTTTTTATTTTGCTAAAAAGCAAAATGGTTCTTTGGAACTATCTCCATAAAGCTCCATTTTAAACTATAACCTTGAGTGCGATTTTATTGGATTACTTTGATAGTGGCGCTTTATAAATCACGGTAATGGTGGGAAAAATTTGAGGTGGAGTGTCCTTTGGGCTGCGTGTGTGTATATATATGAACTTAGGACTCTAATTGTCTGAAGATGTCCTCTACTCACTACAAGAATTGTTTTTTTGCTGCATTTTACATAAAGTGGGCTATGATTTAGACTCCACCTAAATAGTTGGAGATCTTTTTCATCAAATACTTTTGCAGATAAAGGAGAATCAATTACCTCACTGCTACAATCTTAATTATTCCCCTCTGTATTGAGATGTCATTATTTAATGAACTTTCTAAATGCTATTGAATGTGTGCGTTTACAAATGTAAATATAGTCAATAAGCCGGGCCATTAAGCAACATATTAAATGTAGTCAATGAATAACCTCCATTATTCTTAAAATTTAAGCAATAGTAATGAAACAACCCACGCTTTGCAAAGAAGAAGAAGAGAAAGAAAAAAAAAGGAATAAAATTATATAAAGAATAAAAGAAAATGATTTGGATTAAAAATTTTGAGGGCGGTTCTAAGTGCAATTTTATTTCAAGAATATAAATTTTGAACAGTTACTAAATACATTCAAATGCAAGAAATTCATTTAGGGAATAGAAATCAAAAATCATTTTCGAGAATATAATGATTACGAAATAGGCCCTTGACAACTACATAAAATTTTATTCTAGAGATAAACAAAAAAAAAAAAGAACAAGAATGCATTTGATACAACTCATAAATTTTTTTGTGTTATAAAATATCTTTTAATTTTTATATTTTTTTAGATTTTTCTTTTTTTCTTTTCTCTTTTTCTCTCTTCTTTCTTCTCCTCTAGTTGGTGGTAGTGGCGGTGAGCGGTAATCGGCTAGAGAAAGAAAAAGAAAAGAAAAAAAAGAAAAGACTTATTTCTAAAAATTGTTCATGAGAATAAGAAGTTATTTTTTTCTACTTATTATTTTTGTTTCAAATTTATTCCCTAACTACTTTTCTAATTTGGGGAATATAAATTTTTATATTTCTTGTTTCTGTTTAAAATATATTCCCTGATTATTTTTCTATTTTAGTGAATAGAAAAATTAGTTGATGTTATCAAATGGATTTTCATTCTTTTTCTATTCTGAAAAATAAAGCCTTGTTTAGTAACGTTTCTGTTTCTCTCAATTTTTGTTTTTCTGTTCCACAAAAAAAAAAAAAAATGGAAATCCGTTTGGAAACGTCAATTAATTTTTCTAGGGAAAATCCAAAATAAGGACCCAAAGTACATTCCTTTTCTCAAAAGATGACCTGAAGTGAAGTTTGTCTCAAATAAGGACCCAAAGTGGTCATTTAATCTCAAAAAATGACCTCACTTGCTGGCCTATGAACAAATGCATTTCCAATTCATTTTCCAATGGCTTGATCAGGGGTATTTTTGTCCATTTCTTTTAAAAAATTTTGATTGTCTTGTTTTTTTTTTTTTTTTGGTTCAATGGTTGCACTATTCATCATCTTCTTCATCCCCTGTTCATCTTCTTCTTAAGACCATCCAACTTGGGAAGGGCCGGCGAGCACTAGCCGTTGGTGAGGGCCGAGAGGGCTAGACACCCATCGCTAGCAGTGGGCGAGGGCTGCCAAGCCCTTGTCGACCGCGGGCGAGGGCTTGTAGGCCGACCCTCGCCAGATCTGGGGAAGGTGGCCTCGGCGGCGTAGTTCTCAATTCCACTAAGCAATGGGGCACCAACAACACACACCAGCTTCACATTCAAAACAATAATGCTCAAATTCTTCACGGTGCAATGCCAATCGAAAGCCGCAAATCACACAACCTCCTTATAGATATCGATGCTGTAGAAGTAGACGTCGGCCTCACTGTCGCGGACGAAGGTGAAGAGGTCGGAGTAGGCGCCGGCGAGGTCAGGGGAGGGCCAGGGGGAGCGCCAGCTGAAGACGAGGGTGCCCTCGACGGAGGCGTCGAAGCTCAAGGGGTGGGACTTGCCATCGTAGTTGTCGTAGACGGTGAAGGTGTGGAGGTAGTAGCGGCCGAGGAGGACATAGCAGTTCTTCTTGCCGGAGGAGAGGGGGAAGTAGCGGAGCGTCTTCTCCTGGGGCTGGTGGAAGCGGAGGGGCTCTGAGACGATGGCGGTGGCACCGCCGGTGAAGTAGCGATCAGGGAGCCACGTGGTGTTGAAGGAGTCGACGGCCAAGGCGTGGTCTCCGTAGTCGATGTGGTATGAGACGTTGCTGTACGGATGCGGAGCGGAAGCGGTAAGGAGAGGGAGGAGGAGGAAGAAGAGAGAGAACATGTTGGCTCCCTCTTTGTTGCTTCCTTTCTCTCTCTAACTCTCTCTTTCTCTGTCTATGACTGGCTTTGCTTGGGGATCGACAGTGCAACCATTGACCCAAAAAAAAAAAAAACAAGACAACCGAATTTTTTTTAAACAAATGGACAAAAATACCCCTAATCAAACCATTGGAATATGAATCGGAAATGCATCTGTTCACCGGCCGACAGGTTCTTCTTTGAGACTAAATGACCAATTTGGGTCATTATTTGAGATAGACTTCACCCCATACCTTTTTTTGAAAAAAAGAAGGTACTTTGAGTCTTTATTTGAGATTTTTCCATTTTTCTATTCCTTGAAATAAAAAAAGTGATCGAGGAATATATTTAGAATAGAAATAAGAAGTAGAAAAAAAGTAATTTCTTGTTTTCAGGAAAATATTTTAGAAATAAGTTATTTTATTATTCTTTTTTTCTTTTCTTAAAGGAAAGAATGATATATCCATTGTGATTTCGATTGGATGCTTGTGGTTGCTGTAATATTTGACAGGTACATTTTCGTCCATCAATCTCGATATTTCTAAAGTTTTCTAATTTAAGATTGCAAACTTAAAGGAAATGTGTGAACTGTTATAGAAAGAGACTTCCAATTTAAGTCTTGTCTTGTGATAAGGGTGCTTGAGATTGTGATATTTAAAGAATGATCAGCAATTCTTTCCAAATTGAGAAATATTTCGATTGGGTTGCCATCTTGCCGATGTAATTTCAATACTTCTCAAGAAGGTAGCAAATATCTTCTCGATTACGATTCGCGTGGGAATTGGATTTTTTTTTCTTAACTACAATAGAATAGATGCATATGTAAAATCTTGCAACTTAGGAAAAATATCTTAAAGAAGACACGAAACTTTGAATATCCGATTTGACAAAAAACAAATTTACTCTTATCTCTCTATAGAACAAATCAAACCAAAATGGTTTGAATCTCAGTTTCTTGTGATCAACTTCATAAAAAATCCATGGCAATTTATGGTGGTAAATTATCATAATGAGAAATAAAAAGAAATTCAAAAGTAGAATGAATCTCTAAATCTTCAAAATATAATCCTTTAAGGCTGTGTTTAGTCATCTAGATTTCTAATCGGGAATGACATAATAGGATATGATATAAAGTTAAGGGATTTTGCTATATTCTATTAACTGTTTGATGATTGTAGTAATATAGTCAAATATATTCATATCATATCATGTATATTGTTTGATATAAATAACATCAATATAAATTAATCAAATATTTTGCAAATGGGGATGGTAAAAATCTCTCGTGACACTCTTGCCTACTTTATTTTTATTTTATTTTTCTCTCTTATTAAATTAATGTCTTTTTTATTTCTTTCTTCCCTTCCATCATTCTCTATTAAAATTTTATTAATTAATAAACTATACTAATATACTTAAAATACTAAAATACCTAAAATATGCAATAAATATAAATATAAATTTATATATTCAATTTATATTATAAAATAGAATTCATTTCGAATATATAAATAAAAATAAGATTAAATTAAAATAACTAAATTGTTATTTTTTGTTATTTGAATTTCTTATATTATAATTTAAATATTTTTATATTGAAATATAATTTTAAAAATGTTAGTTTAAGAAGATTGTTATTCAAGAAAAATAACTTTTCTATTATGAATGTTAAAAATCTTATCCACTTGTATTTCACCTCTCACATAGGATAATTTTATCTTTTCTATATCCTCTTATATCCGACTTTATCTCGATTGCTAACACAGCCTAAATCTTTGACACTTCCGAATTTAAATTAGAATCTTTCATATCTTTGGAAAGTTAAATCTTCTTCAAAGTTTTTTTTTTTATTATTATTAATCTCCCCAAATTGGCCTTTATGGAAAAGGTGAAAAAGGAAAGTGAATAGAAAAATGAAAGAAAAATAAAAAAGTGAACCTAAATTTTACCTATTTGCATCTTTGCTTAGCTAGCTACGCTAGGCATATATTGGTATGGATTGTCATATTATCTCGATTATCCATGTCAAAATACTTAGAAATTCGCGCATTCCATATAGAAAATATGTAAATTCAATGAACTAATATTGATTAAATGTAGGTTACAATTTGGAGTGGCAATTTATTTGAGATTTTATATGGTTATTTCAAATATTAACTATCCCCAATAGGAACCGTTTCACCTAGAGCAACCAAGATTGTTAATTTATGGCCTATTTTGTAACCATTTTGTTTCCGAAAACAATTTATGTTCAGAAATGGTTTTTTCTAATATTGTTCCTTGGATGAGTTTCTAAGTATTTGAAAGCTTTTGATAATTGTCCAAAATTTATATTTTTGGAATAGAAATGCGTTTGGTACGGCTCTCAAATTATTTAATGATTTAGAATTTCTTTTAATTTTTTAAATTATTTTATTATTTTATTATATTTTTCTCTTTTTTCTTTTCTTCTTATTCTTATTCCTTTAGAGAGCAATCGGCAAGATAAATAAGAAGAAGAAGAAAGGAAAAAGAAAAAAAGAAAAGAGAAAAGAAGAAGAAGAAAAGACTTTAATTATGGAGTTGTTCCCAAAATAAAAGAATAAAAATAGTTACTATTTGGCCGGTTACCAAATAAAGCCTTATTCTCCACTGCTATTAGGAGGACACCAGATGATAGATAGTAGACATGCCAAAGACTCGAAAGAGCATAAAAAAAGTAGATAACCAATTCGAAAAAAACAGATTTTTATAATAGCATAAATAAATGGGTATCAATCACAAATGAGAATAGGTGTTTTTTTTATTCGTTCAAAAGAATAGGTGTATTAAAAAGAAAAAAATAAAACTAAATATTATTTTTGGTGGAGTTGAGATAATCTCGATGGAGAAACTAAATAATAATTAATAAAAAGGCTAAGTTTCAGATAAGCCATAATTCTACTGGAAAAAAAATGAGAATTGATTGCAAATTCAAGATATATGAATGTTAAAATAAACAGTAACCACATGAACGGTAAAATAATAAATTGATCATATTTAAAAGATATATCCATTGTGATTTAGATTGGGTGCTTTTGGTTACTGCAATACTTTGCAGATACATGTTCGTCCATCAAACTTGGTCCTGCTAAAGTTTTCTAATTTCATATCTCAAACTCAGAGGAAATGTATGATCTGTTATAGAGAAGGACTTCCAATTTAAGTCTTGTCTTGTAATAATGTTGCTTCATATTGTGAAATGTAAAGAATGATTAGCAACTCTTTCCAAATTGAGAAATATTTAGCTTAAAACAAACAATGGAAATCCCTATATATTAAAACGAAATCGAACAAGAAGAAACAAATTGAGTATAGTTTATTAGGAGTTGGAAGTATGAATTTTATTGAGCCACATCAAATCCTAGCTAGCGGCAAAGGCATTTTTCATGGTGTATCTAATTTGTAATATTGTTGTGACTAATGATATTGACTTAATCCTCAATGGAACAAGCAGAAAAACAAGTGCTAATTGTTTATCATTGAGGTTGCTTTAGAATTCAATCTGATTGTTCTTACGTAAAAGATTAGCCTCCTTGCTAGGTCGACTGGATGAAGTCAGCATTCAATTATTAGACATGGGGAACAAGACATGCATTGAAAGTAATACTCTTCAATATAACTCATAAAAATTTCACCAAATTTTGGGTTAACGAGACGACCTATTGAGGCCCATACTCAACTCCGACTATCCAATCCGCTTGTATACATGATAAATGCTTTTTTTTTAAACTACTATAATCCCTAATTTTAGAATTATCTCGTTTATTTTCATGATATGCGTCATCTTATTTGATCCTTTTAACACATTTGAAACGATTGCCTTGATTTAAAAAATTATGATTTTGTCGATACGAGGCTACGATGAAACACTGCACGAGTAGTAGACTCCCAACTTTTAGAACGCTTGCCGCGGTTTTGCGTATTTTGCCCCGTGATTGTATCGGGATGGGCCGGCCATTGCTTGTGTCCGGTCGGGCCCACTACATGAGAAAAAGTAACGGAACGGAAAAGATGAGAATAAAATATGGTCAACATGGGTAGAAGATTTAACATTTAAAAAAGTAACGGAGGTTTTCATTTCCATTAGAAAAGGAATTCAGGAAATGGATGGGGAAACTCACGTTAGATAAATTAAAAAATTAGTGAAAAAAGTAAACTAGTTAACCAATGTTGCGTCAAAGCAATAGTTAGTAACAAAAAAAGAAAATTGCGGCTTGTAGTAGTATTTGGAACAAAAGTTATTGGATTTTCGATATTGCAACGACAACTAACTGATTAGAAAAATAAATGAAAAATATCTTGATTAATTTGAATTTGAAATATGCAGTTAAAAGGAAACAATGCTAATGGGGAAAAAAGAGAGCAGGCGGCAATAGGAATGTGATTGAGCCATCGGGACTCTAAATTATGGCGAGTTAAAAAAAAAAATTGCTGTTGACAGTAAATTTATTAACATGAAAACTAAATATTCACAGCGGAATGCAAATATCTAGTTCCACAAAAAATGTACGTGAAAGTTTTGAAGACTCAAGGGCAATTTAGTAGTATTGTGACATCCTGAATTTCGACCCGTCCCGATTTTATGAAATAGACATTTCGTCGATGCGCCTATGGTCTTTTTTCTCTGAGCTGATCACTCACGAGTTAACCAATCTATTGGACAAAGCCGTTAAGGGATATAACCGCGGTAAAATCCCTAAAAGCTACCTAATTGGTTGGATTGGACTAAAATCGTGTTTGGTCATTTTAACCATGAAGTTGAATTCAGTTTCGGGAATCGGACGTTCGAGCATGTCGCGGTTCATTTATAAGACGTTGTTGTCTTTCGAAGAAATTCCGTCAAGTTTGGGATTTTTACGGAAAACCGTTTCGGACGTAGTGGAAATTCGTATGGGCCAAATTAAAGAAAATTGAGACTTCCAAACTGAACCTTTGAGTGTTAGGATTTATAGAAAATTGTTCGGGACTTGTCTTCATCAAAATTGGACTTCAATTTTGGGAAATTGTTGAAGAAATTGAATACCAAAAATTGAGTGAAATTCGGATTGGGCATAGGGCTGCATTTTGGCATCTATTTTGTGCTATTTTTGGACTCAATTAAGCTAGAAAGTATTTGGGGAACATTTAGATATTTATGCAAGTTTTAAGGGGACCAAGCATTGAATGGAAGGGATAGAGCCTTGACTTTTGGCCCTTATTCTTCAATACACTCCAGCTGGTTTCTTTTATCCTCGTGCGTCTTCTTCATTTCCCCGAACCACCTCAATCTCTCTCTCGGTTTGCAATCCACCGAACCAGCTCTCACTTTCCTTTCATTTTTTCATCCAACGTCCACCAAGTCCAACCATTAATCCACCGCCCCTCTCCACTATAAGTTGTCCCCCATGATCACCAAACCCATGCACGAAACCTCCATCGTTGACCGCTCCTCCACGTGTGTCCAACAACCCCACCGAAGTTGTCAATTGCCGTGTCCTCCGTTTCCTCGAGTTCACGAAGCCAGCGAAGCTCGATTCCTCCGAGCTCTCTCTGTCCACGTGGCCATCTTCAAATCTTTGCACCGCCAGCAGCCCAACAAAGATTGAAGACCACCGAAACAGCTCCTGTTGCCTCGTGTCTTCATCTTCACCGCCAGTAGCTGCTTTCATCGTGCGCCAGTGAAGTCCACGATCCATCCCTGCAGCCACGTGCGAAGCCAGCAGCTGCTTCATCCGTTTCTTCTCCTGCGTGTGCATCTTCGGGCCAGTCGCGCGTCTTCAGCCCAAGAATTGAGCCCAGCAAGCCCGCATCTTCAGCTCAGAATCAAGCCCAGTTCAATTGCAATTTGGCCCAAAGATTTAATAACTCAGCCCAATTTCTTGAAGCCCAGTCCGTGAGCAAGTAGCCCACTCGAAGCAGACTTCAACCAACTTAAGTTCAGCCCGGCCCAGATTTGAAGTCAGCCCAAGCTCAGCCCAAGCTCAGCAATTTGCTGTGGGCTTGCGAGGCTTTTAGGCCCGGACCGTGTGCCCGTCGACGTCACCGAAAACCCGAGTTTTGGCCGCCGTTGCGTCGCTGTTGCGGTGTTCCGATCTTCGCTTTGCCAAGTGAGTAATCTCACTAATTCTTGCTTAGTAGACTAATGATGCTTAATGGTTGATTAGATTTAATTAAATGCAATTAGGTTGTTAGATTAGAATGTATTAGCGATTATTAGCTAATTTCATTGCATATTAGTTGTTCGGTTAGTGTACCTAGATAGAGAATTGCCTATAGTATTTATTGGATATTTCTTGGGATTTTCCCGACCCTTATCGGGTGTTAATTAGGCAATTCGGGCCTAATTGGAATTTTTAGGAATTAAATATTAATTTTCAAAATTATTTATTTAATTATATATATTCCGGAAATTCAACTGGGATGGCTAATGACCGGGATTTTATGCTGATGATTGTGGCGCAATCCGTTTATTTAATTGAGCTTTACGTTGTGCCAAATTGGAATTATTGTGTTTATTTATTTAATTTTCGAAATTAATTATTTAACTATTTATTTTTGGGAAATTCAACCGGGATGGCCGGTGACCGGAATTTTGTGCTGATTGTCATGGAGCAGTTCGTTTATTTATTTGAGCTTTAATTCGTGTCGAATTGATTTAATGGTGCATTTTGAAGTTATGTTCTTAAATAATACAATTTTGGCTATGTGATTGAGGATTGGTCGGGTACCGGTTGTCAGTATCGAAAGTGAGTTGGTAAATCACTTGGAGAATGCACGTGACCTGATGAATTGGAGTGTCACCTGGGAAGGACACGTGGCTTGGAGACTTGGTATGTCTTCCTGGAGAATGCACGTGGCTTGGTGACAGAGTATGGCATCGTAAAAAGGGTCGGGTGAGACCATAAAACCACTAGATCTTGAAAGGGTCAGGTGCAACCATAAAGCCACTAGATCTTGAGAGGGTCGGGTGGGACCGTAAAGCCATTAAATTTTGGAAAGGTCGGGTGGGACCATAAAGCCATTGAATCTTGGAAAGGGTCGGGTGGGACCGTAAAGCTACTAAATCTAAGAAGGTTGCTTGGTGGGGCCGTGATTACCACCTATAGATAAGTTGTGTCCTAAGGACCGTGGTTCATACTTGGGAATTGAGTTGGAATAATTGAAATGACCGGAAGTGGTCTTGTTGGCATGTAATCGACTAGGTCGATTTGATCAATATTTCGATCTGTGATGTGATTGCTTGGGTGTCTATTTGATCTGTGCTAACATGCAGGTGGAATCTGAGGCCAAGGTAAGTCCTCTAATCCTTGCGTGTATAGGCAGCCCGGTTAGCGTATTGGTTTCCTAATTGAATCTTAGTGGGGTAGAACTTGCTGAGACGTAGTTTCATCCCGGTTGTGGGACAACATTTCAGGCCTGTAGATAAGCCTGTGAAGAAGGAACTAAAAGAGGACAATGAGCCGATAAAAGATGAAGAGCTTGAAAGATGTGAGCTTAGTGAAAAAGAGTTAGAAGAGGATCAGGATGATCCTAAGTACGACTCGGATGAGGATTAAGATCCCATCATCTTTTGTGAATCTCGTCTAAATGTGAATAGTGTGAAACTAAAATGTTATAAATAGTCTTGTGAATAGACTTTGAGTTATGCCATGTATTAAGGTTTGGTTGTGGATTTTAATATGAAAAATATGGCCTTACTTTTCTATCTCATTGTTTTATTGTCTGGAGATTTATAACTGCTTCCACATGTGCTTAATAAACGAAAGGATTGGCGATACTTAGTCCTGTAATATCGCATTATGAAATCGACCAAGTAGAAGGATGTGTGCATGCCCGAGGATCGGGGCGTGACAAGTATAGCCTGCAGCCAGGAATTAATCTAAAAATTTAAGCAATGAAAATGAAAAAAAAAAAAAAGTCACGCTTTTGTCACGATCACAAAGTTCCCACAACCAAGGACTGTGTATGATTGAAAAAGACCTTCCAAGATTGCCCAGGGTTTCTAGAGGTTCTGGAATGTTCTTAGGGGACAGGCGAGATGGTAATTGCAATGAGAATCTAGAATTCTCTTAGCAAAAATGTTGGTAGTTGGTAGGTTAGAAGGCACGATCTCGTCCGCTGGATCAAAGGACGATCAATGGTTGTAATTCAAGGACCATTAGTATAAAAGTGGGTGCCCTCTTCCTCATTATATCCATCAAACCATTTCTATTATGTCGTTCAGAGCTTCTTTCTCTAGAAATTTTCTTTCTTTACAATCCGGCTAAGTGAATTTCTCTAAGTGCATCCTCAAACGATCCAAGAGAACGCACGGTTTCGATCACAAATGATCGGCCAATGACACTTTGCTGTGGACGACTTAAAAAAAAGCTTTGGAAAGGGTGGGTGATTATTCCCATCCTATCAACTATGAATGCTGTAGCTTTTGCACATTTAGTTGGAGGATTTGGGTGCAAATCAATCCTTCATTAATTTTGCAAGATCTCCTCCATGTTCTCTCCATCCCCATAAAGGCATCACACCTCAATTCTAATTTTTTTCACCATTATATAATGATTCGGATTAAATTACTTATTTTTGCCCAAATGTCTCATGGAAGATTTGGTCATGCATTCGTGTTTTTAAATTTTAAAAAGATACCTTATCACTAATATCCTTTTTTTTCTTTCGATTGAAAAAAATTTAAAAAGATGCATTGAATAAATGTTCATCAGAAAAAAAAGAAAAAAGAATGAGGAGTTTCAACCCAAATTAATGAAAAAGAGAAAGAAAAAAAAAAAGGAGAACTGAACTGAAAATGGGTTAAGGATGTTGTTGCTATTTCTATACTGTGTTCTATTCTCCGCACACCACACTTTCCTTTTTAGGGAAATGGTTGGCACGCCTATCCCTGTGAAGCCTTCCCCAGGTAACCAATCTGTGGGTGTAGTTTAGGGAAATGATGATGCCAGGGTAAAAACCTGGGTGGCCGGCTAATTGTTGAGTTCATAGGTTCGAATTCATGCGGGCCCCAAAGATTTTATGGGGAATATAAAGAAGAGGAAGAAGTAATAAATACAACGTTTTCTCTTCTTTGCAAATTTTATGGGGAATATAAAGAAGAGGAAGAAGTAATAATTAAAATGTTTTCTCTTCTTTACTGCCGGACATCTTTTATCTAGTATAGCAAAGCAAAGGGAAGCGAAGCAAATCTTCTTCAGATGAGGCCGCCGCCACTGCTGCACGGAGCTTGATTTGTTAATCGTTACATCGAGCCATCTTCTTCTGCTGCAAGGGGTGATAATAAATTGCTGAGCTTGAATTGCTTGAATCAAGACATCGAAGAATACCTCCGCCTGCTTGGATTGGATGATCTCACAAGCGAATTCAAGGATAAGGCTGAGAAGCAAAGGGGCCTTCCTCCCGTTGATTTCGTTGATAAATGGATTTGTCTGACGAGCTTTTCGGGAGAACGTGCCCCTCTTCCTTGCAAGTAAGTTCTCTACCAGTGTCGTTCTTGCTCGCCTCCTTGTCCATTTTTGTAGCCTATAAGTGTGCATATGACAAAATTTCTGAAAAAAATTGATTAATAGAAATTGAGAAGTTAAAAATTTTAACTTCTGATTTCTTCTTCAAATCTATTTAATATGTTTCAGAAATAGAAAAATCAAATTGCATTACCAAACGGATTTATGTTCCAAACATGTTCCAGAAATAGAGAAACAAAAAAATAAAGAAGTAGAAATTTTATCATGCGTGCCCTAAATTTCTTCTTGTTCTTTTTTTTTTTTTTTTTTTTTTGATAGGGATGGAAAGATAGTAGAGCTAAATATAGGCATCAGGAGTACCTGAAGTACCTTGAGATTGAGGTCAAGAGCAAAGCAGCTTCGAGACATCTTGTCGGGACAAGTACTCTCATTCGTAAGTGGAATGCCACTGCCCCTTCCCATGGCTGGTGGGCTGTGGGCGGCAATCCTGCGGTCGGCAGCGACGGTCGGCCGTCGTGCGGCTATCGTGCGACGGTCGTGCGGCTGTCGTGCGTAAGAAGAAAAAACAAATAAATATAAAAATGTATAAACTTTTACCAAAAACATTTATTCTTTTTCTATTCTAAAAATTCTCTTTTTATGTTTTCTCAATTGTATTGGACACACTATGTTTGATGTGCCCTACGAGTTTTCTATGTCCTACAACTTTTCTTGCTTCATTCAGAGCATGTATGTCATTCTACTATCCCAGATAGTATATTTCTGATAACTACTTATCGGAGAGAGCATATAAAAATCTGCTTGTGATGTTTGTCATGTATCTCCATGTCCACTGATTTATGTAACTTGTTTGCAGTGATGAAACACTTAAACACTTAAATGCATTAAGGAGTACCTCGTTCAACTTGGATTAAGTGATCTTGCGTGCCGGTTTATGGAGGAGGCAAAAAAAAAAGGACATCCTGCTTGTTCCATTTGTTCACATGTGGGTTCAGCTGGAACGCGAGATGATCCCCTGCCCTCCCCCTTTGTAGTAAAAATTTGAATATCTTTTGTTTCTTTATAAATACATTGAATTCGTGTTGGTATTGTTTAGTTCATCAGTTTGTGAATTCTAGACATTGAGGTTGTCTCCTTTATATCTTTTCGCAGTGATAAACAGATGGGACCAATGTTATCCTTAAATGAGGGCGTCGAGAGGTACCTGGAGTACCTGGAGATTGACAAGAGGAGCTTTAGCGAGAAAGAAAGCTTGGAGACACGTTGTTTGTTGGATTCCTCTCATTAACTATTTGGATTGAAAGAATCTATCCACAACGTCATGCTAGGATTGACGGAACAGACTGAATGATATGAGGCAATTGGCAATTGACAACTAGTCTATACAAGTTTATATACATTTGATAATAATTGTGATGATAGATTGATTCGTTGCGCTTGACTTTTTATAGGATTGATGATAAGTGCAAGTTAGAATAGATGCTTCAGCGTTAAAGGATTGATAAGCACCTCGATTGATAATAGATGCTTCATCTGTAAAGGATCAATTATAACGGTGATTGATTGATAATGATTGATTGATTGTCGCTTTGTCTGCATGGATGTCGCAAAGAGAAATTCTGGTGTGGGACACAAAATTTATCTTGAAATGTAAGAGGACTGGGTCGCTGACAAATTGAATCTACTTGTCTCACCAGGTTATTATTCACCCTCTAGGATGCGCATGTAACAATGCAATTCTTGTTCGCAGGTGTGGCAGTTGACCTTTGTCTCCAACTTTGGCTTGCATTTCTCGTGGTATGTGTGTACACAATTGAAATAAGCCCTTTCTTCTGTTTTTGTGCACTCATCCTGCAAAGTCATCCGCAAAAATAGTGAATATCTTGTCATTCGGACAGGTTTGACATAGTTTGACTTAGTTGAAGCTACACGAGTGATCATGAATGAGCGTCATGAATCGAGTAGATGGGACAAACGATTGGTTTTTCAGCATCTTCTGCAGAATGGTCCTGACCAATGGTTCCCTTTTGCATTTGCTCTTTGACTTTATAATACTATCGCCCCAATAATTCATGTACAATCTGCAATTGCATCTTTACCCCAGTTATCTCCTCATAATTAATAAGAAAATGCTAAGAAAGTAAAAGTTGGAAAGTTGAATTTATAAAAAAATAATATCAATTGCCCATACCCAAACTTTAGGCTTGAGTCTCCTACACTTGAGATTTTACTCCTGTGCTTACAATAAAATAAGGGAAATGATACTTTTTATTACGCCCCGATCCTCGAGCGTGCGCCCATCTCTCACTGATCGATTAAATAGCGACGTCACAAGACGCATCGCCGACCCATTCATTTTAATACGCATGCAGAAGTATATAAATAATCCCCAGACAATAAAACAATGTGATAGGACAGTAGGACCATAAATTTTGAACCTGAAACAACCACACATATATACATTGCACACCATAATGTATATAATACGATACAAACTATTAAAGTCAGGTTCTACTCAAGCCAGTTCAAAAACAAAGTCTACAAGCAAAGGTGGGGGTTTCCAATCTACTCCGAGTCATCATCATCATCGATCTCTCATTCTTCCACGCTCCAGCTGGAGTCTTCAGCAGACTGCACCAGGGACTCTGATACTGCAGAGCCGGGTCTATTGCATTTACTATCGAGCCTTGAGGAGGATCAGCTGTGCCCTTCCCAAAAGCGATTTTCAGAGCGTACAGAGGAATTTCAGACTCCAGAATAGGACCCTCTCTCTGGCCATCTCGAGCCCGTCAATACCATGATCTGTATCGATGGGGTACCTTATAGGTGAGACCCGCATTGACCCAGACTATGGACCTTACCAACTCATAGTCCCAACCCCTAGGACCCTAATTCATCGGAGTATAGGATGTTTGCTCTGTAACACTCTTGGGTCATCCAAAAAACTTAGGAGCGGCCATTTAAGGACCTAAATAGGGTGAGACGACATCTCAGCGAGTTCCATCCCCTAAGACCCTACTAGGAAGAAAATATGCCCTGAGGGTTGTCTAAGTACAACACAAGTCAGAGGACTTACCTTGGCCCCAGTTCCTTCTTATTAGACAATATAATTCAAACAATTATTTAATCAGATCGAATCATTGATCAATCGACTCAGTCGATTCCATGTCATCACGACCTTCCCTTGGTCAGTATACTCAATACTATCTATAAGGTCATATCAAATCAAGACTACTCACCCAAAGCTGAAGATAGATAGTATAGCTCACCTAAAGCTGATAATATAATATACTACTCGCCCGAAGCTAATATATTAGGGCCTCCGGGCCAATATAGTATATTAATAATGCTTACCAAAAGCTGATAAATTATTGCTCGCCCAAAGTTGATATATCGCCCGTAGGCCAATATAGTATACCACCCCAACCATATAACCAATTCATCATTTTTGTCATATCCAATAAAAATACTCGTGCGTGGGTACACAGTCGGCCTTAGCCAAAATACGATATTTTCATCTTTGAAAATCCCACCATTTATTACAATGCACAAATTCATTTTCTAGCGCTATCAACCGACGCCCAATGGTTTTCCAATTAATTACCAAAATTAATTAATTTAGAAATAAAATCCTACAATCACAATCACACTAATTCAACAGAATTTAAAGCTCAATTAAAAAAAAAAAAAAAAACAGATCACACCACTGCAATCAATATAAAATTCTGGTCACTGGCTATCACAGTCTAATTTTTTTAAAAATAATTAATTAAATAATTACGGAAATTAATTATTAAATACCAATAATTAAAACTTAGGCACGTAAAGCCTAATTGGAAGCCGAGGCGGATCCGGAAAATTTCCGAATCACTCTAGATAAATACTTGAACTTGTCCAAGCCCTAATTGCACTAACTATCCACCTAACATGCATCGGCAAATAATTAAATTCACTGAGTTAATCTAACTATCCACCTAATCCATACTTAATCTAAATTAATCAACCCTTAAACATCATTTTGTAATAATTGTAGACCTTCTAAATGCCTTTGAATGTGTGCTTAGGAAAGTATATTTAGTCAATATGTTAGGCTAGCGAGTAAGATGTTATTTTGAAGTTCTGTTCTAATTTACTGTAAAATCATAACTTACTTATATGTTTTCACCTATTAAATGCAACAATATATAGTAACTCTATTCCTTGCATGATAACATTCGGCAAGTGCATTTAAAATATCCTATATACTCGTGGAATTGGCGATTTGCCATGTAGTGACTCTTTAGGATGGGGCTTATTTTAACATTCAAAACCTTTGTCTATCTTGCACTCTCCTATTTCCACATCACTTGGT
The DNA here is from genome assembly GCA_014182575.1 of Eucalyptus decipiens. Taxonomy (NCBI): domain Eukaryota; kingdom Viridiplantae; phylum Streptophyta; class Magnoliopsida; order Myrtales; family Myrtaceae; genus Eucalyptus; species Eucalyptus decipiens. The sequence continues at coordinate 31,333,463 of CM024614.1, forward strand.
TTCCCAATTCGGAGGAATACGTTTAGTCAGCTCCCCTATCATGACTCTGCTTCTTGTATTCATTCCTTGTCCTATTTGATCAAGCAAGTGAGAAAAATCGTAGCTAAGCTCCATGTAAGTAATTTAGAAATTTTCTCAAGTAGTCACGACTTATCAATCTCTCAATATGTCACTTTAGTGAAATAAGTTGAATGTTGCTATTCATTGATGGAAAAGACTTGATAATGTCCAACCATTTGTTTCACTTGAATGATTTGAAAAATATTATCCGAAAAGACATATATCACTTGAAATAGTTGGCAATGAAAAAAGATTTATCATCGACAACAATTTATGTCTAAATATTTTCGTAAAAGATGAAAATATTATTCATTCATTCAGTTTTATAAGTGATACAAGTAATCTTTTTCAAGATAACTTTTTTGAATTATTCATTTTTTGAGAAACAAACATATCTAATCATTTCATTTCTCTAATGAATCATACTAAATTCAATTTTCTTTAGAAATATTAGCAAACGCAGCCTTGTGTTGGAAATTGTCATTTGAAAAATTAAACAAATCAAATCACTACGAAATACTTGAATTTGTAAATAATGGAAGCAAATTATTGGTAGAACTACCAATCTAAAGAAATAGTATATGAAGAGCCATAAAGTATTCTATGATCTTAAATTATGTGCGAATATTTTTGTAGGGTAAAAAATATTCAAACATGTGATGAGAGATACAATAAGATTATTAACTTGCCATTAATCCATGGATATAAACCTTGAAAATAAGTAAAAGGAAATTATTGAGAAAAAAAAAATCCAATAACGTTGTTTTCTTTTAACTTCATATTTTAAACTCAAACTAATCAAGAGTTTTTATATCTAAACTTTTCTTCATAGAACTCCCATATAAATTACTATACATAAAAGTCAGTTGGTTGTTGTTTCATTATTGAAGTCAATTCATTTTGTTTGCAATCATATTATAAGCTATGACTAATTTCCAAATTAATGCATTGATTTAACTTCCATTAATAAGGTTACTTTTTTCATAAATTTTAATCTAACATAAGTCCTATCCTAGCCCTTAGTTTTTTTCCTGGAAATTAAAGTCACCATTACTTATTAAGAAGTCGAAATTATAATCCCTTTGAACTTTTTTAGGTCTCCTCTCCGTCCTCTTCTTTTTCCTCACTTGCTTCCGCAGCGACAGCTAAACATTGGCAAAAGGTTAATGGAATGGCACGCGGTACCTGGAACTGTAGTGGGCCGAGCCGGTCCAACACAGACAATGACCGGCCTGGCCCGATACAATCATGGGGCAAAATAAGCAAAATATGATTAAATTTCAGGTGTTTCGACAAAAAGAAAACATCTGCTATATTATCGTCGACATTTCACTTACCAATATTTTTCTGTGAGAAACTCTAAACACGCACCACTGGAGTTCATCTTCTATTTCATGCAAACATATAATCCCATGCTTGTGTGCAAACAGTTTATGTTTTTTTTTTCTTAATCTCTTTAATCAATCTTTATTACCATTTTTTCTTTGAATGCTGTACTCACTTTTTCGATTTCCAAAGTTTGGAATAACATGCCAAACTAGAAAAAAAAAATGGTTTCTATTGATTATTTTGCTTCTATCTACCTATTTAATGTTAGAAGATATTAATTGCAATCCGCCCTTCTTGTCTTTTGGACTTTACTAATACAAAAGTTCGCCGGAGTGCAAGCATAGTTGTAAAATCTCAAGTTTTAGGTGACTAAGTCCAACGTTTGGGTATAGGCAGGTAATATGACTCGAAATTTTTCTTTAGGTATTGCCCCATTGCCATCTTTTCTTTTTTCTTTTCCTCTAGATTTCAACTTGTTAAGCTTTTCCATCTCCTTTGTCTTCGTCTTCTAATTGCTCACTTGCAAGAGTGTTTGGTTTACTAGTCATTTAATACAAACTCCTTCCTCTATTCGACAAATATTTTATTTGAAGCTAAGTTCATTTGCCGTTAGAAAATTTTAACTAAAGAACTTCATAGAACGTATATTACATGTTTTCTTTCCAAATGGTATCAAGAAAAAAAAATTGTCTACCTCTGTCGAAAAAATTAATTAGATTTATGCGGAAATTTTAACTAATTTTGAAATTTATGTGTTATCTCTATCTAGAGAATGGTCGCCTAAGCTCTTAGGCAAATGGAATTTTGAGCTGTAGATAATAGTGGAAACATATTTGAGTTAGGATTTCAGGAAATAGCTAAAGTAAAGATGCAATTGCAGATTCTACGTGAATTGTTGGGGGCAAAAGCACAAGAAAGTAATGGAGCAAATGGAGAAAGGGACAACTAATGAGGATGATTCTGCAAAAGTTGATGAAGAGCTGCTTATGTGTGCCATCTGCTCGTTTCGTGTCATACAACTTTGCTTGTTTACTTGTTTACACCATCTAGGATTTTTTGAGAAATTAAAATGTAGTTCATAAGATTACCTAATCTCTAACCCTTCGAATTATGATTATTAAATTTCCACACTTTTCAAACTTATATTAGAAACTCCATAGTCTCTGGTAAGTTAAATCTTTCTTATTTCACAAAATCATTTTACAAACTTGAAAAAGAAAATAAAAACCATTATCAAACCCAGTCTCCAAGTGTCAAAAGAATTCCTTTAAAAAAAAAAAAAAAAAAAAGATGTAGCAAGAAAAAAAAGGAAAAAATGAAAAAAAAAAAAAATTCTAGAGAGAGAGGCCTTCTCTTGCAATCATGTATTTTATCAATGAAAATTTCTTTCGTACATAAAATCAATTTATGTGATGTGGTCTTGAAGAAAATTGATGGAACAAAAAAGCAGATGCTTGAATCGTGGTAACATGTTTTCATCTCTGGTGTTCTTAGACTCCTATTTCCTGACCATTGTTGAAATCAATTTCTAGTGTAATCTAGAATATTTCTAAGGGTGATATGGGAAATGCATACTATTGTAGAGTATTTTTGTAATTAATGCAAGAAGTAGGCATATGGGAAGAACTTTGGGGCATATATTTGGCTCTCAAAATGGCCATCTCATTGGACATTTGCAAACTTATTGTGAAGTTGAGCTCCCAAGCGGCAATTTCTCTTCTTAAGAAATATACTCCTCTCTTTATTATGGCAGCATTCTCCTTACTTAGATTGGGTAATTGTTAGATTATCTGCAACAGGTCAACATCATACATACTTTTGGGAAGGACACTTATATGCAAATTGACTAGCAAATTCGATACTTTAATCATCTAATGTAAAAGACACTTTAGCATTAGATAGGCCACCAAGAGGTTTATTTTCTTTGTTGATAGGAGATTAGACAGGATCAACATTTATTAGGAGAGTAACAGTGTACCTCAGAGCTTTGCCCCATTTGTGAGAGAGAGAGAGAGTGTTTGCAAAATCCTTAGCAAGTAAATTAACCTCGCTAGCATAATCTATCTTCCCGGTCCTAATATGAAAATGTTTATTCTCAACAACTTAGCCCTCATTTGGAGCTACATTTATTGTGTCTTGAAGGGCTTGTATGTCTTGAGACTATGGATCAGTCCCTGGACCGAACCAGCTGCCGCAACGAGCGATACAACCAGACAAGCCCAGCTCAGTATTTTCAGCCACGTCCACGTGAAGGAGAACTTGCGCATGTTCGTCCTTACGATGTACATCTCCACCGGGAAGTACACGGTCAATGGCCAAAACGAGGCAGCTCCGATCAGTCCCAGGAAGTCATTGAAGAAGGGCAATATCATGGCTATGACCGCTGTCACGATGACATACACGGTCCTCCATATTAGCCTGAAGAGATTGATGTGGTAGATGCCGTAGCCTGGGACATCGACCGGAATTTCCCTTGTTATGAGAGTGTTGTTAGGCCAGCGCTTGGAGCACCAGCTCTCGACGAATCCGAAGATGGGCTGAGAAAATACCTGCATGTTGAAGTTCATGTTTAAAACGCCAATAAATGTATGTAGGATTATTTTTTAGGTCCCAGTACATAATTCAATCAGCCATAATAGCAAATCAGATTTACACGAGCTCACGCATTGTGATTGTTTCTTCGTAGTGTGTATCACGTAATACGCTAGATAATATAACTATGACATATATACTGCTACCTAAACTCAATCTAGCTCCATAGACTCAACCAATCACCAGATGCATCAATAGCGCGAACTTCCCAAAATGCAAAACCAATGCGTTCCTCAGATCTGTCAACCAAGCAGAGAAAAGAGATGTCGGCGGTGCCTAGGTCTGATCATGTCAAGGAAATATATAGTCTCTTCCGGCGATTGTTTTCCTTGTGTACCAAAAGAAGAGGAAAGAAGAAGATCTCTTTACCTGCAACTTTGGCGATGGAGAGTCCGACGCCGATGGAGGCGTAAGCGAAGGACATGACGGCAGCAACGATGGAGAGCCAAGAAAGCTTGTGGAAGTCCGGGATTTGGCTGAGCACGATTTGGATGCATGCGAATATGATCATGAACGGATAGTTCGATGTTTCGCACACCGACTTCACTTCGTGCCCATTTTTGTGGAAGCAGTTCGACTTCTTCACCGCACTGGAAAATTCATTATATTTTTGGAAAAATAGAGACAGAAAAAATATCCTTTGGTATAAATAATAAATCAAGCCCCATTTATATACTTACACCATGCTGATAGATGCTGTGATGGTGTAGCCAATTGTGATGCCGACGAGGTTCCCATATTGAGCCAATCCACATAGCTGAACCTTTCGACCTCCTAGAATAAAAATATTTGAAAGAAAGCTAATTAATTATAAGGAAAAATAACCAAAAAAGGGGGGATGTCAGTCATTGGTTCGTTCAATTGGCGAATTTAATGAAACCCTTTTGAATCATTTTAGAAAACTGAATTCAACACGGGGGTCTCTATCTCATGGAAAAGTGGGGTTTCTTTAGGAAATGACCAAATGATACTCGTAATTGACCAATCTCTTGGCAAAATCCACAATCCAACACGTTCATCTTTTTTGGAAATGCATTACTAATTTCCGAAAATCTAATTGTTAAAAAGAAGGAGAAGAAGATGGAAAGAAAGGATTTTACCAACTTCTCTACTTACCTAAGTGGGCTCTCACCACGTCCATGTAAGTGTAGTTCCTCTTCCCAGTGATGGGGTCCGGCGACCGGTAGCAGTCCGCGAGGAGGGTGGAGGTGAAGTAGGTGATGAAGGTGAAGGCTGCGAGGACTGGGCGATGGCCCATGCCAAAGACAGCACCCCGGACCCGATCACGGCCGTTATTATATGCGCGCTGGCCGTGACCACCGTGCCTTCACAAAAAAGGAACAAGAAAACCCAGAAGAGAAATTGATTGCGTGCAAGAAGAACGATGTTAAAAGAGTCGGAGCCATCGTCATGAAAACTGTAAAAGCTCACGTCAAACCAGATTCAAATGCATCAGAGGGCTAAGGAGCGATTCGTACGCAAGAAAACAAGCAACACAAATTCATTAAGATTCAGTTCCTACCGGTTCTTTTGACTCTGCCGTCGTCATCCAGGTTCTTCTAAACGCCACCGCTTCGAAAGGCTTCAGGATCTTGCTCCACATGCATGTTGCTCTTTGCCATCGTCTCTCTTTCTCTCTCTCTCTATGTGGGGGAGAACTTAATGGGGGGAAATGGGACCGCAGGGTTCGGGTTCCGAACGCGGAGGAGACGTAAGAAGAGGGATACTAGGACACGGCACTCAAAGTAATATAAACTAAGCGTTTGTGTGAAAAGCTTCTTTTGGCAAAAGGAGTAAGTGGCTTTCCGGGGAAATATAGTCAGTTCTGAGCTGCTTCAGAAACTTTGCTCTACAAAGGGGGGAAAACGAAGGAAATACATAATTAGATTGCCGTAAATGAGCAGATATGAAACAACAGCGAGAGAGAGAGAGAGAGAGAGAGAGAGAGAGAGAGATGGAGCGCCCACCTAAGAGGGTCTAGAGTTGAGAAAACTTGCAAGGTTGGACTTTGGAATTGAATGGGGTCTTCTCTTCCGCTTCTCCTTTCCTTCTTCCACTTTTGATGGTTATGCTTGTTAGACCATTGGTCCCCGCTTTATATGAGGCCTCGATCCATCCTCCATCAAACCCTGTTCATCAAAACCTATCTGATCTCTTCTCGACGCTGCTTGAAGTCGGTTCGTAGCTATATCTTGCTGTTTGGCCCTTGGCGAAATCAGAAAGTCCTCTCTCTCTCTCTCTCTCTCTCTCTCGACAAGAGTAGAGATTGATTATTGGAATCAATCCCTTTTTGGTAGGTCAGAGTAAATGCCAAAGATGTTATTGGTAATTAAGGTTAAATCTTGTTTTCCTTCCTTTCGTGCCCTTTATGGAGTCCTCTCTCTTTCGTGCTTCCCATGTACCTACATCTAATTGCTTTTGACGTCCATTAAAAAAAAAAACTATATATATATATATATATTTTGAGCGTCGTGTGTGTATACCTTGTACCTTTCTATGAACATTCCTTAATTGCTAGATACAAATAATTATAATTTGCATGCTACTTTATCAATGGTACGTGATGTGTAATTAATGATTAGGACTCAGATAAATTAATACGAAAACTAAGTATTCACAAAAAAATATTAGGTGATTTCGAAGCACCCGTTAGCGTGATACTGGATCAATCAAGAAACGCCATGCGGACCCACTTGGAGTTGTGGGGCCGGCTGGTCAAAATTTTTTGTAAAAAAGAAAAGTAAACTTATTTCTCTCTTCTATCCTGCTAGTGTCACGGCCCGAAATAAAGCATGTCTAGCGTGACACATCTGACCCTCAACTTATCCCAACTACGAGGGTTTTCTAGGCTTATCTCGTCTACTAGGGTTTTCTTGAGTCTTCTAGAATACTTCAGAGGCGCTCTAGGGTTTTCTTGAGTCTTCTAGAATACTTCTGGAGGCGGGCAATAAAGTAATTATACCGTTATGTAATAAATGCGGGTAGCTGGTAGTTGAGGAGATGTAATCTCCACCGTTGGATCTAAGGGAGATCTACGGATACAATTTGTCTTGTACTTATATATAAAGGGACTTCCTCTCTATGCTCTAAAATGGAAGTTTTCGCAAAAAAAATAAAATAATAATCTTCTTTCTCCCTCTTCTAGTTTACATTCTAGTCTCTGCGCGCGCTCTCTCTCCTCCCTCCCCTCTGGAGAGTCTGCCCGCATTTAATACATTCTCTCTCCTCTTCTTCGTTTTTTCCTTCTGAGGAGAAGAAAAGTCATTCCTCTTCGATCGAGGGCTTTCAAATTTTAAATGTCTGCTTTCACTCCCATTTGTTGCTGCTTCGGCGTTCCTGCTCCGGCGCTCCGTCGTACGCTGCTCCGTCGCTCGTCCCACCAAGCCGCTGCTGCTGCCAAGGATACCTCCATGGAGCTGGCGCTCGCGCGGCCGCGCACCAGGCGGGCAGGCAGGTCGTCCATGTCTCGCCGAGGCCGGACGAGTCGAGAGCCTCCGGGGACGCTCTGGGGCTCACGGCCGGCGGGTCGAGTCCGTGGTGGACAGGCCAAGGACCCTTTCGTCCAGCGAGCTCAGGGGCGCGGATTTCGTGCTCCTGGATTGTAGAGACGATGACCCGCGCGGCGCGTTAATGGAGGGGGAGAAGGAAAATGAACGAGTACAGCGGTCCAACGACGTACTTAATCACTTCGTGATACATCGAGCTTCGGCGGCTAGAGTTTGACCCCACGGCATCCACTGGCAAAGTTGGTGGCGACATTGCACGGGTCAGGGGTTGCTTTCCGTTGATGTACTTGTTGACGATCATGTTGAATTGCCCGGCTCCATCGGTGTCGCTGCTTCTGCAGAATATCACTCTGTGCCTTTGATCCATGCAAGTGAGGGAGACCTGCAATTCACGTTGTGATTTTCTTCTTTTGGATGTGACTACCTTTTCCAAGCATATGAAAATTGTTTATTTTAGAGGTAATCTTCTCTTTCAACATTGGGTCTAGGGTTTGGGTTTGTGTTGATCTTTTGATGATGAAAATTGCTCATTTTGATGATTGTACAATTGTTGGCGAGGAGGCAGAAATTATGATTATGGTAGGTTTGGACACTTTGTTAGTTGGAAGTAGGGATGGGGGGACTTTCACGTGAAGCGGCACGTCGAGATGACCAAGCAAGCCATGTCGGTTGTTGAGCACGTCGAGCAGTGTTTGTTTTCCGATTCGCTCGAGATCAGGGACTACCTAAAAGCGATCGAGCACTTGAGCTCCATGCGACTCGGATTCAAGGATGTCGAAATGCTTCTGTCCAGACCAGAAGAGAATGTGCGGCTAAACTTGGTCGGCTTCGATTACTGCATGCACCGGTTCTAAGTGCAGGTAAGCAACTGTGTATGTTTGGGCGCTGTGTTTCAGGAAATCGAGAGGAAAGGATCTGCAGAGGAGAGAGAATATAATAAATCACGCGTAGAGGCTAGCATGCAGGCTAGAGAGAAAGAAAATTATTATTATTATTATTATTATTTTGCAAAAACTTTCATCTTGGAGAGCGCAGGGAGTAGCATGCAGGCTAGAAGAGGGAGAAGCCGGCCCCACAGCTCCACGTGGGTCCATACGACGCTTCATGATTGGTCCGGAGATAGTGCTCCGGGACCATGCATTTTGGTTCGAATTCACGGACCCCATAGATTTTATGGGGAATTATAACAAAAAGGGAAGAAGACTTCTCGCTGCCGGACATCTTCCATCTCGCAAAGCAAAGCCAAACACTGGGCAAGCGGCAACCCACGGCCTGCGAGCAGAGTTCGGAGGGAGAGGAAGGTTCACGTGTTTTCTCTTTGAGACTCACGCGTTTTCTGTTTGAAACTACCAGAGGCGGAGGCAATCTGAAGAGTTCCCGCTCTCCACCGCGTCCGAAAAGTATATATACCCCTCTCCCTCAAATTTCCTCCTGCCTTTTTCGCGAAATATTCATCCGCCATGAGTGATCGGGAGAAATCTGACAATGAGTCTGCTCCTCCGCCGCTGCCTGTCAGGTACAGGCGAGGAAGTTTGAGGGAGAGAGGAAGTTTGAAGGAGAGGGGTATATATACTCCTCGGACGTGGTGGAGAACGGGAACTCTCCAAATCGCCTCCGCCTTTGTAGTCTCGAATAGAAAACGCGTGAGTCTCACATCAGAAGAAGATGCGATGTAACGATCCAAGCTTCGTACAGCAGTGGCAGCCTTATCAAAAGAAGATGCCTTGAAGTAACGATTTAGAATCGAAAGCCATGAGTTCCTAAGCTGAGGAGACGCCACCTCAGGACTTGCGATCGAGAAGGCAGAGACCGTCGTCAGGAAGAAGAAGAAGATCTCCTCCTCCTCCTGCTCCTCCTTCTTCCTGACGACGGTCTCTGCCTTCTCGATCGCAAGTCCTGAGGTGGTGTCTCTTCAGCTTAGGAACTCATGATTCTGAATCGTTACTTCAAGGCATCTTTTTTCGAGGCCGCTGCTGTACGGAGCTTGAATCGTTACTTCGCATCTTCTTCTGACGAGGCATCAAGGCATCTTCTTCTGCACGCGATAATAATAAATTGCTAACCTTGAGACTGCTGCTGCTGCACGGAGCTTCATTCGTGACATCAAGGCATCTTCTTCATCAAGGAATACGTCCGCCTGCTTGGATAAGCTTTGGGGAGATGGTGCCCCTCCTTGCCAGTAAGTTCTCTATCAGTGTCGTTCTTGCTCGCTTCCTTATACATTTTTCTAGCTTATAAGTTTCTTCTTGTTCTTTTTTTTTTTTTTTTTTTTTGAACAGGGATGGAGAGATAGCAAAGCTGAATACAGGCATCAAGGAGTATCTGAAGTACCTTGACATTGAGGTCGAGAGCTTCAACACGTAAACAATTTCCGAACATCTTGTCGGGACAAGTACTCTCGTTCGCAAGTGAAATGAACTCGTCTATCCAGTGCTTGAGCTCTCCTTCGCAAGTGAAATGAACTCGTCTATCCAGTGCTCGAGCTTGGTAAGTGGAATGAACTGTCTTATCCAGTGCTCGAGCTTGGTTCATGGGAGGAAGCCTTAAAGCAACTGCAGCCCTTGGAGCGGCTTTGACTGACAATGCAGGTTTGATTCATCGTACTACTACATAGAAACACAAGAATAACCAGAGAATTTTTTCTTGAGTTCTAAGAAGACTGAATAAGGCCAAAAACTCGATGGCCGATTGTACTAGAAACACCAGAATAACCAGAGAATTTTTTCTTGAGTTCTAAGAAGACTGAATAAGGCCAAAAACTCGATGGCCGATTGTACTAGAAACACCAGAAAGCGTACAATACGTGACGGACTTAGCCTCACTTCCTTTGCTTTTCTTCAAGTGTTAAAAGTTTTCTGATCCAGTGGAGGTAGATGCTTTCCTGCATCATTAACATGTCTCGGACCCGAAGGGTCACTTTCTGTTTTCCCAACTTATGGTTTTGTCAACAAAATATATTTCAGGCGTAGATACATGTATGACAAAGGAACAATTATCTTGTTTTTAACATAACAATAAACTTCAAGGGCTAAAACTTAGGGATGAAGAACCAACGCAGAGAAATAAATTAATATAGCGAAATTGGGAAAAACTGCTTTACTATGGAGGCATTTCATTTGAGAGTCTCATCTGGATATGAGCTCTAATCAGAGGTTCTATATTACCGTCCAAAACAGAATACAGGTCAGGCATTTCAACACCACTTCTTACATCTTTCACATGCTTGCAAGGGTAAAGAACGTATCTTCGGACCTCATCTCGCCATATGTCGAACATATTTTCTTTCTTGAAGCCATTTATGCCTGGAACTCCTACATCGCTGGCTGCGACAAGAAGTTTAGCCTTCAACCGGTTGAGGGCCTTAATCTTATTTGCAAAAATGCTCCCTCCACCTGAGATAAAAATTTTGAGATCTTATTTCGCAATCACAAAATGTCGTACTAGACAGGCAATCATGAACGTGTGTTGAGGGACAGGCATTTGCTTCTTTGTAAAGTCAAAACCGAATTGCGGAAACCATCGGTAAACAAATTTGAGTTGGAAGGTCAACCCTAACAAATAAGGGAATAGACAACTCATTACCCGAAGATTGGACGACAAAACCAGTAGGAACATGCTGAATAACAACTCCAGACCGGCCTTCAATGACTTTTACTTCAGGCGATGACGATGGGCACAAGATTAGCAAATCCTCCTCACTAATTTTTAGGTCAGGGGCCAAACCACGGAACAGAGGAATTATATCGACAGCTGCTAGCTAACCTGGAAATTTTGAGTACTAAAATGAGGAACTGACAGGAATTTAGGGGCCAATGATGTAGCAGAACGTAGCAGAACAGAAGCACATTACACAGAAAAGGCTTGTCTGGACCTTCAATTCACTTGTATAAGAAGCAGATATACTATAAAAAGAAACAACTTGAATGGTAGGATCCCATGAAATGCAACAATTCCCTTGGCTATGTTTTTGTGTGAACTAAATCAACCTTAAGCTCATGCGCAAAATTAATCCACACGCCATTTGAAGTTGCACATCTTATATTTTTTAGCCAATGTTAGACTCTATGGTACATGTATACATCTAGGTGCCACACAAATATCTAAGTGTGTAATTAAGATAAGATCAAGAAAGAATTTACCCAAATATATACAATAAGGTGCCATGAGTACGAGTTCATATTTAGCTGCTTTGATTTCAAGAAAGAGCCACAGAAACAATCAATCTTCCAATTCCAATGTGTTTTTCCTTGCGCATGGTCATTTACATGTTGGTCAAGTCTTTAATATACTTTAAATTGTTTCTTGATATTAATGATGCACTACCAAAATGCCACTTTTGCCTTCTGAAATCTCCGGAAAGAGAAGAAATAAATCATTCAGAGCTCATTGGTAAAAAGAAGTCAAAAACCAATAGCAATATACGAAAGTCAATATTTCATCAAAACAAAAATGATAATTGTAAACCTACCTCATCAATTGTTGATCCAGTTTCTGAACCACTTATCATTCGATGAACACCCCTCTCCCCTTGAAGACAACCATATGCATAATCAAATTCAAATTCAACCGTTGCAGAAGTGATTCCACCATTCGTTGCCCGAAGCTTCTCTACAATCCTCCCTCAATAACCTTGCTTCTCAGCCCATTTTTGGTACATTCTCAGTAGTTTTTCAGCCCATAACTGGATTAGCAAATGCATGAGAGACAGAGAGATTGGAACCAGCAGAGGCATAAGCCCAAAAGATTCTTCTTTTCTTGGGTCAACAAAACTGAGTGAACTTCATGAATTAGCTAATGGAAAAGGAATATATCCCCATTATAGATGAATATTACAGTCCGCTATTTTCCAGGATTTCATCTGTCATATGCAAATAGATTGGCAACTTATCATTCCCTGTCCTAGTTCATACTGATGTCAAAATGAAGTATCCTCATAACAGAAGTATCCTCATAGTGGAGAATAATATCGCACCACTATCCATACTGATCAAATTCTCACTTTTCTTTTTTCTCATTATTCTTTTGATAGCCACCACATTATCACTCAATGTTTACTTCTGAGTTGAAATTCAAGGGAGGGACATGCAAAATACCTACTACAGGAAGAAGGATACTAGACAATAAATTAAATATCTGCTTAACCCTGGAGAAATCCCACAATTGATTTTCAAGACATCTAAGTCATCAAGCAAAGAGATTCGTAGATAAGAAGTAACTGAAATGGTGATGCGCACAAGCATACATATATACTAACAAGATTCCACTAATAATGTCCCACCCTTATATGTACATATATATGCAGTTTTTTCATTCTCAAGTTCTTTGAAACGCCTATATTTTTGCGTAAGTATTATAAAGAAGCAGGAACCAAAGACTGCATCCATCCTACATCAATGTATATTACAACGGAAGAGTGATATAAACATCATCTCTTTGCACATGCATAATTATTCTAGAAATGAAGTTAGATTATCAAACCTCATGGTAATTGCCATTGGATTCAGCTTTGATGACCATCGACGCTCCATCCACATCATATGGTCCCTTAAGAAGCTTTTAACATCTCATAACAGTCCAAAAACTTACTCATATCCAAAGACGAAGTGTATGCCTGCTCGAAAAGAGCGTAATTAATAGCATCCATCTCCACCAGTTGAGTTATCAGCTTTGCTTCTTCCGCCTGCAAATTTCAGCAGATAAAAGTCAACGAAAGCCCAGCAACTGCACTTCCTTTAATTGATACAATTAAACTACATATGACAGTCATTGACACATTAAGAATCAAGTTAATCTCGGAAGAAGAGTCAAGACAAGTATGTGCACATGCTTTCAGGCTTCAGCACAGATAATGGGCAAACCAATGACCCAACAATTGCTCAACTTAATCCACACCTACTGGATGGAAAAGCTTATTCTATGAGATGGATATGGCATTCCACACCACCTTGTAAGTTAAATCCCTCAGGGCATCGACTGCTCTGGCAATGTCTGACAACTTCTCAAGAACATCATAGGATTTAGCAGGATCATCCCAAAGGTTGTAGTCTCGAATCAGTCCATCAAGCTTATAATCCATTTAGCTTCTTCGATTTGCAGTGCTGTAGGAGCCATCTTCTCAGTGTGTTGAACTGCATCTTCAATCTTCCTTTTTAATGAAAACAACCCCAGAGAAAAAGAAATGCAAATCTTACAGAAAAGCCGAACTGCAAAGATTTTTATCCCACCAACATCCCAGAAACACTTTTGCTTACATTTCTCAGAACTCGTGTCAGATTGTACAAGATCGATTTTTCTAAAACCTGAGACTCTGAGGAAACCTGCTAAGATAGACATGGAAGGAAGAAACTAAATTCCATTGAACTTTTGTACAAACTAGAACTTCAGTTTAAGCCAATTTATTGCGATAGCAATAAGAGTACATCATGCATAATGAAATTACACTTTCACTTCAATACACATATGTATAACAAATCAGCAAAAATTATAGCCACGGAAACTGAAATTTCCTTTTCCATTTAGGGCTGAAACTCAAAGCCCCATTTAAGATGCAGATTCTATTCTTAACCTATGTAAAGCTCCAATAAATTTCAAATTGAGAAGGATCAAGCCCCTTTTATCTAGAAGTTTAGTAGGTTTTCAAGAAAAAGATCACCGCCATATCCGGCCCGAGATAATAAACTTCCATCATGAAAGACCACCAAATCTACAAGCAACTCAAGCTCCAAAATCTTTTATTTCGAATTGTCCATTGAGCCATTCATGAGATATGCAATATCAAACCATATTAACTCCTGCGACTATCATGTCCCGCGATGATCATGTCATCCACATAAACAAGAGAAGAATCCAATCATAATCAGTCCCATCAAATACATGTAGCATTTATATCGTAAGGGCTTTGAATAGATTGAGCAAGATGGTCCTACACGTTATGCGAATTCACCTCCAAAAGAGAACACCATAGGAATCTACCAAGAATTGCGTACTATGTAAATACCAATTATTCGAAGGTTAGTTACAAGTATCGTGTGTAACAAGATCTGTGGTACACCCAATTATCCTGTGTGAAATCAGGAAAATTTGTGTAAATAAGAGGAGAAAAATGGTTCCCTATAAGCTTTATCACAATTGCTGCTAATGAATACTGTCCTGAGGTATTTTTCCTTGCATGGTTTGTCAATTCAAATGGGAAATGAGAGGGCGCACCAACAACCTCAGCCACACCAGTATTACAGTTTTTGGCTATCCGAATCAAAACAAACTCCATCCTCATGGCCCTGCCCTTTAGTCGTCCCAAAGGCTCAAGATCCAACCAATCCCTTATGACGAGCATATGCAATTACAACGATGAATAAGAACGCGCAAGCGGTTCCAGTCACGATCACGACCTGCCAGCATTAGGGTACAGTTTTCTTTTTTAAGGAAAAGTAAAATCGAAAAGAGAAGTCAAGAAGGAGATGAGACGACGAAGTTATTAATTGAAGGTTCAGGCCTACCCATTTGAACATGTAGCCATGGTTATCGTTCCAATCATAAGGTATGTTCATGCCGAAAATGGCAGCAACCAAAGAATAGATGGACAAAGAAACAGTTCCTGAACTCAGGAAGAGCTCTAGCTGCAACCATAGACAGTGAGGAGTCAAAGAACATTGAATAAATCAATTCAACGACTCCGGACATTAGCAACTAAATGAAGAGGCGAACTACTTGGGTACACATTTAAAAAAGAAACAATTGAGAACATGAACGCACACAACAACAGAGAGAGAGAGAGAGAGAGAGAGAGAGAGAGAGGCACCTGAATCAGCTGATTCCGGTGATTATCAAGCTGAGGAAAGAGAAAATACTTAGAATTTTAGGAAAAAGAAAACATTGACTTGACTCCATGCAAAACTTTTGCTTTTCCCCTTTTTATCTACTTGATTCTCTTTATAGAAACATGCTATACAACTAACTTAATCAATCAAATTACCTGGATGTTAATGTAGTCCTCAGTGTCATCGATATATTCTCGAAGCTGCACATGAGCAACTTAGGCAAATCAAATTTTTCGAAAAATGGACATTATACAGAAATCAAACTCTCAAAGGTACAATCATTTTAGTCATGCATCACAAACAATCTTGAGCAAGCAAAATGAAAATCTGAATAACTATTTGACTAGAGCACATAATGAATTAATCAGTTCAAAATTTCCAACTACCTTAATGGCGTGAAATTAACACAAAATCAAAACATCTATAGTTTATCTGCTACCCTGGTAAACAGAAAAGCAAATCATTATGAAGAGATTGATTTTTATTTAGTACAGGATATTTTCGACTTCAATTACAACAACGCATCACAAATTTCATTCTCCCAACACCATGACAACTGTTAATTATTGACCCTGTACTGATGTAGAAAACCTATAGTCTCTCCTTGGCAAGGAGAAATTTTTTAATGGATTCATAAGCTCAAATATAGTAATTAGACAAATTTCATTTAGCCATCCCAACTCACATGAGAGTGTAAATACTAACAAGAGAATCCCTCAATCATCATTCCTAATATAATCATGTATCACAATGATGCCATAAAAAATGACAATTGTCCCTAGGACAAGCATCACTGAAATTCATTACCTATCTAAAGTATCAATGGACGCACTCTACCCAAGATTTTACAACAGATAAATGCAGGCGAATTCTACAGCAATTAAAGGATCATGCAGATAATTCCCTATGTAATGCAAGTACTTACTGTTGTCAGCTTGTTCAATGTGCCATCAATTTGCATAAAATAAGCCTGAAAAAAAAATAAAAAAAATTGATGCCTATTCAAGAAACAGCACAACTTTAAAAAACCATCCACATAAATATCAACAGGAAATAGCTCAAAACCTCAAGTAACATTTCCAACTCCTCAACATCATCTTCATCTCCACGAACTGTTGCCACACTCGCCCTACTGGCTCGAGATATTTTGAGCCAATGGTAGGGAAGCAGGAAACCAATTTTGGGCTCCTGAACCACTTATAGGGGAAGATGCACCAACTTGTTTTCTTGACAAATACAAGTCAGCCATATCATCATCATCATCTAGTAGTTGCTCGAGCTCATCCCTTACCTGCAATGTACCACAAATACCCTTCAAGATGTTACCCTCCTACATGTCAAAGGAACGCTGAGGAAGACACCCGTGTATAGTGACAGAAAAGTCCATAATGATTGAGAATATCAACAATAGGTTCTGTTCAACGATATTCCTCTAAATAAAGCGAGAGAGAGAGTGCAGTGTTCAGTCAGACACCATTTGATGAAGACATAAAATCTATCTCGATTATTTATATATTAATCAAGTACTAACTTTTCATACAAGCTCATCTAAATACTCAATTTGAAGATACAAACATTTTATCATTCATAGGATTGTCAGTCAATCTAGACCAAGCCCTTAAAGTTGCATGAGTACATAGAATCAAGAAAGACAAGGACAACTCAAAATTTATGTTACTCGCGAAGATATCATACTCAGTCGAAAACATGATAGATAATGGCAAGGTAAACCATTTCGATTTCAGCAATGACCCAGAAGTTATATAATTTTGCAGGGCAAGAAGTGACTCACAATACCTTTTGCACCCTTGCTGTTAGCCTTGTCATCGCACTCTTCAATTTACGAACCCTATCCAAGTTACGGCTGCTAATCTACAAAGACCACAGACAGCAGACATGCAAATTTAAGTGAAACATTTCAAACTGAGATTGAGCATAGAAGCATGATCGACCAGCCAGCATTGAGACATTGTTGTAGAATTCCAAGCATAAACAATAATGACTCAATTAGTACAAAAATCAGTGTAAAGCAAAAGAGGCAAAAGCCCCATAAAAAAAATTGCATCATCTCGATCAATCAACACAAGTACAACAACAAATCTCTAGGAGAAACAACAACTAACAAAATTCAGCTGATCATGCATAACATCACATCAAGCATGCAAAACCAAATGGACCAGTCTTCAAGAGTTCACCAATCACTTGGGCATAAAATCCTTAGAGGGAAGTAGATATGCCTGGAATTCGACAAATGAAAGCTACACTGCAAGAACATTTCAATTAGTAAAACAAAACCTATTTCCACACAAACAATAGTATTAATTACACTAAGAACTGCAAATGACAGTATTCAGCTGCATATCACTCCTTTAGAAGGAGAAGCAACAAAAACAATTAAAGAGCCTAGCATTTTTATTTTTGGTTTATTTATTTCCCAGTGAGATAAGGAAGAGAATCTACTTACTTTTGAGGTGAGCTCATCTAAAGCAGGATAAGCAGCAGTCTCCAATTCAGTAGTACGTGCTGCAAGAAAGCTACAAATTGCTTCCAAAGCTACCTCCAAGGCACGAAATTCAAATGGAGACTCTGCATTGCATCATATTACAACTATCAAAAGATGGTCTGCTTAAAACAAATCCAATTTGAAAGAGCCAACTCAAACACACCCCATACCATCATCTTCATCAGCTTCAACATCATTCTGTACATGAGAGTACTCCTCTGCATCATCTTGACCCTGGCATATGGCATTTACAGCTAATCGCCGTTGGAGCTCCTCAACAACTGGTATGACATTTATATCTGATGGGTCTCGAAGCAACACCTACAAGCCAATAATGCAAGTGCCATCGCTACTTATGATGTAAAACATGAAAATAAACAGACCCGGAACTAACTTAGTTCTTAAATAAGGGAGAAAGTAATTTC
Organism: Eucalyptus decipiens; assembly: GCA_014182575.1. Classification (NCBI taxonomy): domain Eukaryota; kingdom Viridiplantae; phylum Streptophyta; class Magnoliopsida; order Myrtales; family Myrtaceae; genus Eucalyptus; species Eucalyptus decipiens. The sequence continues at coordinate 31,351,695 of CM024614.1, forward strand.
CCACTAGAAGACATCAAATTCCATTCTTGCAGAACCATTTAAGTATTTCATAAGAAATGTTGTAATTTATCTATGGGAAAAAGCATGAATATAAGTACCTAGCTAGTTAAGTAGTCTCACATAAAAAACAGAGACACCTGCTCATGCAAAAGGTCTGCGTAGCTTAACAGGAAAGAGGAAATATCTAAAGACTTGAGGATAACGAGAAAGCTGTGTTCAGTCATAATTGGCTGGAAATAAAAGGAAAAGGCATATGATGATTTCAGAATTGAAGGCTTTCGCTGTATTGAACAGTTGCCATTCGAGCTTGCAACTGAAAGACAAGTTATGCTGAACCAGGGAGAAAATCAGTGCTCGCCTAATTAAGGCCCGGTGACTAAACATTTAGCAACCTCAGAATTCCAGTCAATGGTACTAGAACTCATTGCAATAAAGAAAAGAAAATACTTCATCAAATGCAAGAAGGAAAAACTCAACTGAATTAGTCAAAGAAATAGGAAAACATCATACGCTAAACCAAAGTAAGTTCTTCCAAAACGTGAGTGACGATACACAGGGCTTTCAGACATCACGCAAGTTCTTCCAAAACGTGAGTGACGATGCACAGGGCTTTCAGACATCACGCAAGTACCGCTCTGCTCAATAAACATACATTAACCGCTAAGAAAAACACAAGCCGCTACGCACTAACCTCTTCGGCAGTGATAATTGCCTTGATATGCTGCAAAAAGTTCAAACACCCACAAATGCAACGGCGAAAAGAAAAAAACGAAAGTCAGCACCAACAATTGAAGGCACTTCAAGAAGAAAGGAGAGAGAAAGAGAGAGACCCATAAAAGGAAAAGGAGAGACCTCCAAATTGACAACGATGGCCCTCTCACGGCCGAGGATGGCGGAGGGGTAGGACAAGAGCGGGTCGAGGATGCGGAGGTCCCGCGCGTGGATCTGCACGCGGTGCATGATAGCGTACTTGTCGACGTTGAGCACCGTCCCCCGCCCCGCCGTGTCGAGGAGGATCCAGCTCCGCGACGGCTGGCCCTTCTTCTTCGCCGCCTGCTGCTGCTGCTGCTGCTGCGGGTCCGCCGGCACCACGCTCCCTTCTCGACCCATCTCCAACCATCCCCAGCACTCCGTCCGTCGCCGAAACGGCCCCCGAACAACAAGGCACGCCTACTGCACGAAAGGATTCCCGCGTGAGACGATTCCTCAATCGACGCTAACAATTTCACGTCAACAACGATCGCTAGATTGGCGTACCTCGAGCGGAAGCGGGGAATTCGCTTCGGAGATTCTTCGCGAGAGGTGTTTGCAGAGCGAAATCGAAAGCGAAGCGAGCCGGATCGTAGATGCAGGGCCTCGGACAGATGGAAACGAGGAACGGAGCACGTGGCTCTATGGGCCGTCGGCCCATTTTAGGCACCGTGCGAGCGGGGCCGTTTTGTGGTTTGGGTGGGATCCGAGTGAAGTCGTTGATCACTCGATTGAGACTAGCTTAAACTATAATTCACAACTACATGAGTTATTGCAAAGTAATAGGAACTTTAAATTAGAGGTGATCAATGGGTGCACTGGTACAACTTTGAATTTGTTCAAGGGACAATAAGTGTCTCCGTATATTTTTTCACTCGTGCTGTTTCCAAAATCATCATTTTGACCATTTTAGTTGACAATATGGCTAATGAGCAGGTTGTGTTAGACATGCAATAATACTTATTGGGATGCTGAATAATACTTCCGATTGACAATGTGATGCTTACTAAAATAGGAAGAAGTTGCTATTGAAGGGTGAAAATATAAAAATAAAAATAAAATGCTTTAGTAACAAAAAAATAAAGAAAAGTATACAAAGCAAGTTTTCATGATCGTTATGGAAGGAGTGTTCTTATATTGAGACCTAGAATGCGGGTATTTATCCATCCTGTTGTTGCTAATTTCTGTAGCTTTTATTTGCTCTTACCTATTAACTTGGCAATAAATCTTGCAGAATAATACTCAATCGCTTGACGACCAGATGCGACATCTAGTCTATTTGGGTTCATTTAAAGAAAAGGTTAAAAAAATTTCTTGCTAAAGGATTCATCCCTAACTTTTAATGTAACATGTCCCTTATTTTAGGCTAGGGCCTTGCTTGACAACGGTGGATGATATTTTCTTTTCTGACGTCCTAAATAATTAGAAATGATATAGTTGATTGCTTCATAAATTCTTGATTAGATGTGGACTGATGTTTATTGGTAATGTATTAATTAGGCAAGAACCAATTATGGTTGACTATTAAGCTATTTATCCTGTTTGATCAAGGGGTCAACTTTTTAAAAGATTGGTTTCGAATTTTTTTGCACATGGGGTTATAATCTAGCTCATTCAGGTTCAATGATATTTGGTTACTCCAATTGCGGATAGATTACATTGTTGCCATTGGCTTCACAATTTTGGTTCCCATTGAATATGCTCAATGTGAACAAATTGTAGTGACTATTTAGCTGTCGTAGCCAAACAGTGTGGGCAAAGTGATGCTTCATCCACTTTTTGGGGGTCTTACAATCAACAATTTGACAAATATTTGTGATGTATATTCTGATTGATTAGCGAGCATCTACATTGACTGAAATGATACAGTTGACTAAGCTTCTTATCACTGAAAAGGCTAATTTTTAACTCCATGCAGAATTGTCATGTCCCTGCCGCCAATTATCAGTGGTGCACATTCGGCAATAACTTTAAAGACGAAAAATGTTCTCATTGAATGTACTGCGACGGACTTAACAAAGGCTATAAGATAGTTTTAAATACAATGGTGAGCATACTCAATTGTTTGTCCTTTTCTCTACACCCATCCTTCTGTCTAGAGGACTAATACGGGCAAGTGTTTTCCTTTAGGTGACAATCTTCTCAGCATACTATGGGAAGAAGTATGAATTTGAACCAGTTGAAGTGATATACTCTAATGGGGAGTCATTCGTTTATCCTGATTTGTCCCTATACAATATGGAAGTGTCCTTATCTTATGTCAATGATTCAATTGGAGTCGCCTTGAAAGCTGAGGAGGTATTGTGAATATTCATTTCAAGCTGGTGTTTAAATGTTCGCATTAGGTGGATGTGAGCTTATATTAGAGTTGGTTGGTTATATTATACTCTCATCAGTTGAGTTAAATTTTTTGTTCGCAATGTGCTATTGTGCTATTTTGTTGCTACAATGATATCTAGCAATGACCTTGTTTTATTTATTGGGTGGCCATCTCTCTTGCTCGCTCTCTCTCTATCTCTCACCTTTTTTTTTACGAGAATATCTCTTAGCTGAATGGTGTGCAGTGGTCGCCTTTGTACCTCTCACGGGTGCACGTTTAGATGGAGAATCAATTACGGCGGTCTTAAGTGACCATTGCAACGGAGATGACCGCCACCATGGGGGTCGTTGTGGTGTTGGTGTCGCCCGCCATCAAGGAGGACAGCGTTGTTGTCCTAGAGTTTCAGGGGCAGTCATTAGGTCTAGGTTTTCTTTTTGTTTGTTTGATTTCTTTTCTAATCCTAGTATTTTATATTGTAATTTTTCAGTAATTTATATTAGAAAGCATCCGTAGTTTGTACAATTATATATGAAACGAGTCGTCGGATAAGTGATTTGATATAAAGAAGTTCGAGGATTGTAATTTTCAATCCCTCATTTTGTTCCATCTAACTCCATGCTACCCTCTGGTCAAACACAGCTTGATCCTATTTTAGAATGGAGAGATCTCAATCTGAGATTGCCTACTCTATTTCGTTCAAATAGAGATAAGGGTAAAAAAGGGACTCTCGATGATAACAACATAAGAAGAGAAAACGAAAGAGAAGACCTATTTGATTTTCTTTAGATATTCACTAAAGAAAAAAGAAAGAAAAATTGAAGGGAATCAATCACTTTGTATTTGATTTGAGCAGAGGAAAGGAAAAACAGTTCTGGTCTAGGACAAAGAAAGAGGAAAAACTCAAATGATTTTATGTCCCCTCGGCAATCTTTCCTATCCAACGGGAGACCAAACCATTGCTGAACTTAGAGGCGTGCCATCATCGCCACCCGTGGCGGTGGTAGGTGGCAACCGCTGGTAGAGAGGGCTGAAATGCGGCAACATATCACGCTTAAGAGGTTTCAGATTTCCCTTTCTTGCATTTTTCCGCTTAAAGGACACACAAGAAGGCGCTGACCCAAATCATGAACCCACTTAGGCAAAGCAACTGCTATGATCATACGGGCTAATCATGGGTGTGGTTCCGGGGGGATTTACATAAAAAGCTCAGATCTACTCAAAAAGTCCTCATCTCCTAGCCAATTATTCCAGTATCTTACACCATTTTAGACCATGGAACGAGAAACAAAGGCGAACCCCGATGCGGGAAATCAGACGAGAGTCGCAAAGAAGAGAATCAGCCTATGCCAAAACTCGGGGCAGCAAAAATCCCGCCTTCATCTTCATCCTTGATGCTTTGCATCTCCTGCTCTTGTCGAGGGTTTGTACCCCACAAGATCCAGAGCTGCTAGAGGTTTCGGTTTCCCTTTCCTGCGTTTTCTGCAACTCTGCTTCCAGTGTCAACAGGAGCGGCATGGGCAGGGTAAATAGGCATGCGATGCATAGGAACCAAAACAGGGAACCCAGCGGCAGGGGTTCTGCAACACAACAGTTAAAATTGGTATCAAGTAACATGCAAAAAGACAGCAGTAGAAACTTATATGCTAATTTCTATCATAAATTTATCTTCAATTTCCTTCCATGAAGGAGGAGAGGAAATTTCTAGGAACTGATAAACAGCAGGTGGCTCAACCAAGTACACAGAATATTTATAACTGACCAAGACTATGCTACTTGACAAATGAAAGAACCAAAAGCTTGAAACGGCTCACGATGACTTCAAAGATTTGATGACCTCCAGCACAAAATCTTGCTAATTCAAAACAAACATGTAGGTGCATAAGATGAAGGAGAGGCTCCTAAAATTCAAACACATCAATCATCTATCATCTACTTACGCCAGATATCACGATAACCATCAACAAAGAACACCATACAAGCAGAATGCACTACTAGTAACCTTTAGTTTACTCTTTAAAATAGTTCATTCACTTTGCAACATGGGGTAATAAATATGCACAGTAACATATCATCGGTATTTCCTACATCTTGATTGAAGTTAATTTTCTAATCAGAACATATTTGAACATATCGAGCAAGAAAATGGTGGTAATCGAGATTGAAAAACTCAGTGACTGATTTCAAGGTTCAAGACGCATACCTGAGAGCACGGCAGACTCCTGCTTGGCCACGCTAGCACCACACGCATAGTTCTCCAAACTAAAACGCAGAGCTTGGTTTTCAGCCATAACACACTGAAGTAACCTCCCAAGTCTCCTACATTTCCCCTCAAGGTATTTGCTCTTCACCTCCAGATCTCTGACATACGCTTTCTTCCTCTCTCTCGACCTAACAGCAGCATCCCTGTTCCTCAGCTGCCTGAAATATATCAAACGACCTTCCGTTGGGACGGCTTCGATAATATCATACATGCTGACTAATTAACAAATTAGCAATTTCTATCCCTACATATTTATCCCTGATATGGTACCTAGCAATTGGTGGAGAGAGAGATGAAATAAGAATGGACTGCTAAGTTCAGTGTAAAGGTGTACACAGGAAAGACAATGTCAAAGAAAAGCAAAGATGTATAGAAGACTACACATTTTTACCTTTTTCCCTGGCTCTCTTAAAAGTAATGTTATAGGCATAAGACTAGGCTCTGGAAGTCTTCGACTGTGCTAATGTAGAGTCCACAGCTGCTTTTCTAAAAACTTCGCCCTTTCACTAAAATAATATAATTCCTTTCTCAGTTTTGTTTAGAGAAAGGAACAAAAAGGGTCAAAGAACATGACCTAATCCTCAGAGAATGACCAGCCTTACTTGAGGTGCTTTTGAAGTCGCCGCATTGGGTGCCTGCCCAAGCAACTCCAGTGCTTTTGAGAACACTAGTGACACCTAAACAGAGCAATTGATCTCACTTCAACTCATAAACGAGACCAAGCACTTAACTTTGCGATGTGAGAGATTGAAAGTTATAATTTTGCCATGTGAATATCATTAACTGGTTGTTAATTTAGCCTCTTAGTATGAGTTGATGTCCGCAATCTTTCCTTTGTTGAGGGTGAATTTGGAAGGATAGAGAAGCGAGACAAAAATCACTTTCGGTTTAATATATAGAAGATATATGTCCGTTTGTATGCACACGTTTGTATACACGTCTATTGACTATTCATCGATAGATACATGGCATCTAAGCGGGAGCACGACTGAAATGGTAACCTTGTTTTACTATTCAGATTTAGATTACATGTGCACGTGATGCATATTTCCTTGGTTCCCATGGCTGAAATTGAATCGTGGAATACATAAGGAGCAAGAGACAATTCCTTGTGAGCATTGCACTAACTTCTTGCCTTGAAGGGAAACGTAGTGACATGCTCATGAATGTACGTGCTTCTCAGTTCTCACATTGACAACTTCATCTCATTGATCTTTTCAGTTTTCTTGTAGAAAGAGTTGTTACCAATGAAGAGACTAACATGGAGGACAACATCAAATTTTAGGATCCAAGTTACTAATCGACATAAGGAAATTTGTGCAAAAAGTTCTAAACCAGTTATATTTTTATTAATTTAGTTATAAACCTTTCAATTTTGCTAATTGAGTCATAAATATTTTTTTCATTTTTTCCTTTTCTCTTCTTTTTTTTTTTTTCTTCTTTTCTTTTTGGACAACTTTCCCGATGGACATCAGTTCTAGGACTCTTGCTGCAATTATCCTTTACATAATTAACCTCCAAATGTAGAGTATGGTTATTGAAAAAATGCAACACAAATAAAAAAGAACACTAGCTGAAACTAATCTGAGATGAAATTTAGGCTTCGTTTGTTTTACGAAAAATAACTTCTAGAAAAAAAATTCGGATTTTCCGACATTCGTTTTACGGATAATGATTTGATTGAGGAAAATATTTTCTATGAACAGAAAGACTCTTCTAAAAAAGGGGAAAATATTTTCTACTTTAAAAAAAAAAGAAAATATTTTCAATATATTCACCCACTTTCTTTCACCAAACACCTTTTCCTTTATTTTTATTTTTTCTTTTCTCCTTTTTTCCTTTTTAAAAATTGATTTTTAATTATATTTTATTCCTTTTCTTTTATTTCATTTTGTTCTTTTTCTTCTTTCTTGACCGTTGCCAGCCACAATGGTGGCTAGTGACTGGCCATAGTGGAGCTCAAGCCTCGCCATAGGCCGATGGTCGAGCCTCCCGGCTGTGGCAAGGCTAAGCTCACCGATGCCAATGAGCTTGAGCCCCACCAAATCTAGCAAGCCGAGAAGGGCTCAAGCCTCGCCCAAGCCTTGCCCAAGGTCTTCAAAGCCTTGCCAAGCTTTAGTGACCTCAAGTGAGGCTTGAGAGCTCGGCTCGAGCCTTGCCTAGCTAGTCGAATCTTACTGGGCTCGACCTTGCGAACATCAAGTGAGCTCAACCTTGCTTGATCAAGCAAGGTGGAGCATCACCATTGGCCAATGATCAGCCAAGGAAGAAGAAAAGGAAAGAAACCGAAAAATAGTCAAAAATTGATTTAAAAATATAATAATAAATCATTGAAAAGGGATGCACGGAGGAAAAAAAATTTCCTTACTTAATAGCGGAAACCATTTTCTAGTTCCTTTTCAAGTTTTAGGTGAACATGGAAAATATTGTCATTTTCCTAAAAAATGATTTCTTGGAAAATATTTTCTAAAAACGCAAGATTTTTTGGGAAACAAACGGAGCCTTAGATATGACCCTTGGCCTTGCAAAATATTACCCACCTACTGGGATTATACATTTAGGCATGGAATCCCAACTAGTAAGTTATAATGTTTCGGCTCGTATGATTGAGAACAAATTGTCCTCTTAGAGAGAGAAATGTGATACATTTGCCGATTTGATCGTCCCTCTTTTGATTGGGTCAAACTCAATACTGATAAGGCCTCTAAAGGCAACTCAAGTCCAACTTCAATAGATGGTCTTCTTGGTAATGAATCAGGTAATTGGCTTGGTGGGTTCGCGAAAACTATGGGAGCGTATTCTTTGCTCAAAGCAAAATTTCGGGGTGTATGTTTGGATCTCAAAATGGCCATCTCATTGGACATTTGCAAAAAGGTGGAATCGCAAGCAACTCCCTCTTTTAATTTTGGCAACATTCTCCTTCCTCAGATTGGGAAAATGCCAAGAATATTTCCAGCCGGTTAGCATCGCACAAACTTTTAGGGAAGGAAATTCATCTGCAAGTTGGCTAGCATATTGAATACTTTAATCATCTTATGTAAATGACACTCCAGCATTAAATAGGCTATTGAGAGGTTTACTTCCTTTGTTGATGGAAGATCGGATGGGCTCAATGTTTATTAGGAGAATAAAGGTGTACCTATAGGGTTTGTCCTCATTTCTTTACCAAAAAAACAAAAGGAAAAAAAAAATGAGAGTTATAATGTTATCAAAATCCTTAGCAAGTAAATTCACCTCATTAGCATGAGCTATCTTCCCGGTCCTTATATGAAAATGTTTATTCTCAACGACTTATGTTGAAGCAGCAAACATTAAATCATTCGCCCAGTTCAAGAGCTTTTCACCATAATATTGCTTCCAACTAGGTAATGAGCAGTAGGGCTTTGAGCTACATTTATTGTGTCTTGAAGGGCTTGTATGTCTTGAGACTTTGGATCAGTCCTTGGACCGAACCAGCTGCCGCAACGAGCGACACAACCAGACAAGCCCAGCTCAGTATTTTCAGCCACGTCCACGTGAAGGAGAACTTGCGCATGTTCGTCCTTGCGATGTACATCTCCACCGGGAAGTACACGGTCAATGGCCAAAACGAGGCAGCTCCGATCAGTCCCAGGAAGTCATTGAAGAAGGGCAATATCGTGGCTATGACCGCGGTCACGATGACATACACGGTCCTCCATATTAGCCTGAAGAGATTGATTTGGTAGATGCCGTACCCTGGGACGTCGACCGGAATTTCCCTTGTTATGAGAGTGTTGTTAGGCCAGCGCTTGGAGCACCAGCTCTCGACGAATCGGAAGATGGGCTGAGAAAATACCTGCATGTTGAAGTTCATGTTTAAAACGCCAATAAATGTATGTAGGATTATTTTTTAGGTCCCAGTACATAACTCAATCAGCCATAATAGCAAATCAGATATACACAAGAGCTCACGCATTGTGATTGTTTCTGCGTAGTGTGTATCACGCAATACGCTAGATAATATAACTATGACATATATACTGCTACCTAAACTCAATCTAGCTCCATAGACTCAACTAATCACCAGATGCATCAATAGCACGAACTTCCCAAAATGCGAAACCAATGCGTTCCTCAGATCTGTCAACCAAGCAGAGAAAAGAGATGTCGGCGGTGCCTAGGTCTGCCGGAGGTGAAGTTTTGGGCTCCAGTGTAGATGCTGCCGATAGCCGGCCTTAGCAGTGGTGATGTGCTTGAGCGTAACAATGGCTGAGGCGGTGTGAGTGAAAATGCAGCCTAAGACGTTGAAGATGTAGTTTTTTGCATTTATTTTTCCCCTTTTTTTCCAACGTTGAGAGAGAGATTTAAAAACGTGTTCTTTGTGTGTTGAAAAAGAAGGGGAAAAGAGAAAAGACGAACGTGCGGTACCATCTGGAACGTTTGATTGGCATGTAATATGCGAACTTGGATCCTTAATGGCAAGTTAATGGCGTCAAGTACCAAATCAGCAAATTCCACTAGCCCATTTTATGGAATCATAGCATTGCATCAGTTTTTAAAAGTACGAGAACCATATTGAAAAAAGATGAGTTTATGGACTAAATTCAACAATTAGTAAGAGTTTTGAGGACCTGGTATTATCACCCCAACTACAAGATCAACATAAAACTATGTGATATTGCAAGTTCAATAAAATGGTTTACCTGGTAAGCACCGATCAAGTGGACAGCAATGCAGACATTGGCGAAGTCAATGAGCCAGAACGGCTCGTAAAATCCGAAGCCAGTGAGGAAATTCCCCGGCGCATCGTTTCCAAAGGCTGCATAACCAATGCAGCCGCAGAGAGCGTAGAACATAGTGGTGGTCCAGATGCCGATGAGAGAAGCCCTTTTCATAACTTTGTTCTCCGGCGGGCTTGATTTCAATGTGTCCTGCAGAGAGAGGTCAACACCCGAACGTCATACAAATCGAACCTGCTCAAGCACATTTTCCTCGGACGTCAGCATCCGGCTTCATAATCAAACATCATTCTCAAATGACATTGAAAATTCAAAAAAGGGGCGTACATGACGCCAGCATAATCTCGAATGAATCCCGTCAAGTAAAAAAGGCCGTGTCGTATTGAATAAAAATCGACCTCCATTTTCCTACTAGCATCTTCTATGAGCTAGCAAGGTCTCTAATAAGCATGTTAGGCATGGAAAATGTCGAGCATATAAGATCATAAGGACAACGATAAGAACATCTCTCGATCCGACCTACGAACAGTTCTGACGCCGGAAAAATCTTCATCCTTATCCGTCGAAAACAGTTTGTAATGGAAGGAGACATAATCCACAATCAACCCAAGAAATAATCAGCGTCATCAACAGATGAAGCTAGTTGACTTCAATTATTGAGGCAACATTCATATGCCGATAACGCATGTCACAGAAGAAGACATCTACACAAACAGTTCATCGCCCCTTCCTTTGTGGTGTCACGTAGAGCGCGACAAATGCATCTGCATGTGGCCACGTAGGTCGCGATTATCATGTGCAGACATTGCACTGCATGACAACTGACGATATATGTGGGGAGAGAGAGAGAGAGAGAGGCAAGACAAGAAGATTTAAAGGTGGGATTTCACTTCATTCCTAATACGTCAAGGCACATTCGGTGGCCAAGAAAAGTTTAAGAAAAGAAAGAGACGTGGTCCATTCAATTCATGGTCCATAAGGAATCTTTTCTACAGTTAGTATATATTACTTTCAAGCCCTAAAAAGGTAGCCTCCTTTTGCCCTCACAGACCGCCACATTCATCGCCTAAACCTCGTTTGTAAACCCATTTGCTAGAATTGAAAATAATAATAATCTGACTTATCTTCTACAAAATGAGAAGTGAGAGACTAAAACGGGACACTAACTCACCCTCCTTCCATCTGAAATGACACCTGAATAAATTGGTTTATTCGATATAAATTGTACTGAAAAACTAAGGGCCTGTTTGGCAACGTGCCAAACAGTCTTTTGATTCCGATTTTTGTTAGAATCGGTTTGGGACGAGAATCGCGTTTGATAAAATTTTTGTTCCTAACAGTTTTGGACAAGATTTGAGAATCAAAAAAATTTGATTCTCCGTCCGAGAATCGAAAAAAGAATCAAAAGAGTAAAACTTTCATTTCTTCCTTCCGTCATCCCATGATTGCCGTTCGCCACCAACCACCACCGTCTGCCACCGCCCGCCACCGTCGCCGCCCGCCACCCCTGCCGCCCGCCACCGGTCGCCGGTCCAGCGAGCTCGCCGGAGGCCCGCCAGGCTAAGGCGAGGTCCGGCAAGCTACCGGCGAGGCTCCCCCAGCCCCGCCGGTGGCCGGGCGGCCTCGCCGGCAAGGTCGAGCCTCGCCTAGCCCCGCCGGTGGCCAAGCGGCCTCGCCGGGGCTTAGGCGAGGCCGGCTGGCCACGGCGAGGCTCGGCCGACGAGGGCGGCGGCGCTCCGGTGAGCGTCGGCGTCGCCGGCCCTCGTCGGCGGTCGCCGGTCCGGCGACTAGCCAAATGAAGAAGAAGAAGAATAGGAAAAAAGGGAAAAAATAATAAATAATAAATAATAAAAGAAAAAAAGTAAAAAAAATTATTTAAAAATCAAAAGAAATTAATTTGGAACAGAATCAATTAACACGGTGTCAAACGCAATTTTATTCCGAATCAAAAATTTTGAACGATTCTGAAACGCGTTTTTTACTCAAAATCGGTTAAAACATGTCAAAATAATCATTTAGTCGAATCGGCTCAGAATGAATCGTTCTGCCAACGTCTGCTAACTAATTGCCAATGTGTACAAATGAGATTAAAAGTTATACACGACAAACCCTCGATTATGCCGCTATCATTTCAATATCTTCTTGATCGATGGGACTTCATTAGGGTTATATAACCATCTTTTTGTCTTGACTAGACTAAACAGACGGCTTTGGGCGGGTCCTACGCCGGTCGAGGACAACTACCGAAAGGCAAATGCACTTCATGTGGCCAGGGCTTGATTGACGCCGATGGTCCTCCTATTTCTTTGTTTTTAGGACGACAGTCTTTCTTATTGCCCATCACTTTATAAATGATGACAATTGTTTTTTTCCTCTGTTTTCTCTCGTGACTTCGAGTGTATTATTACATATATAAACGCACTTGATGGAAAACCCTTGAAGCATCAGACGCTAAAACGTGGCAGGAAAGCCGAAATTGCTGGGCACGCACTCCAAATTTTCATGACTGCGCTTTGACTTTTGTTCTCAAACAAATTTGGGTTTCATCGATGCAATTGCATGCAAACATGCCTCTCCTATTTTTTTTTTTTTTAATAGGAGCTTTTGCTTAGACCATCGGGGTATGACTCGTCGTTCCATATTCAAGCACCGGCACAATAAAACGACTCGTCCAGAAAGGCTAGAATAGACAGATTAAGGTTTGATGTTTACCTGAATCTCAACTAGGACGGTGGAGTACGCATAGGCGAAAGCGATGTTCCCGACGGCTTGGAAGACTCTCCACACCTTCTCCGATCCCGACACGTCCACTCCCACCGTTGTCCCCGTTAGGGTCGTCCGCGCGTGGTGTCCCCTACCTAACAACGTCAATAATTCACCGTGTTTTATGTGACATCCGACGCTCATTCCACTAATCAATCTAACATCATGTCAAGGAAATATATAGTCTCTTCCGGCGATTGTTTTCCTTGTGTACCAAAAGAAGAGGAAAGAAGAAGATCTCTTTACCCGCAACTTTGGCGATGGAGAGTCCGACGCCGATGGAGGCGTAAGCGAAGGACATGACGGCAGCAACGATGGAGAGCCAAGAAAGCTTGTGGAAGTCCGGGATTTGGCTGAGCACGATTTGGATGCATGCGAATATGATCATGAACGGATAGTTCGATGTTTCGCACATCGACTTCACTTCGTGCCCATTTTTGTGGAAGCAGTTCGACTTCTTCACCGCCCTGGAAAAATCATTATATTTTTGGAAAAATAGAGACAGAAAAAAATATCCTTTGGTATAAATGTTAAATCAAGCAGTTCGACTTACACCATGCTGATAGATGCTGTGATGGTGTAGCCAATTGTGATGCCGACGAGGTTCCCATATTGAGCCAATCCACATAGCTGAACCTTTCGACCTCCTATAATATAAATATTTGAAAGAAAGGTAATTAATTATAAGGAAAAATAACCAAAAAAGGGGGGATGTCAGTCATTGGTTCGTTCAATTGGCGAATTTAATGAAACCCATTTGAATCATTTTAGAAAATAGAATTCAACATGGGGGTCTCGATCTCATGGGGAAGTGGGGTTTCTTTTAGGAAATGACCAAATGATGCTCTTAATTGACCAATCTCTTGACAAAATCCTCAATCCAACACGTTCATATTCTTTTTTGGAAATGCATTACTAATTTCCGAAAATCTAATTGTTAAAGAGAAGGAGAAGAAGATGGAAAGAAAGGATTTTACCAACTTCTCTACTTACCTAAGTGGGCTCTCACCACGTCCATGTAAGTGTAGTTCCTCTCCCCAGTGATGGGGTCCGGCGACCGGTAGCAGTCGGCGAGGAGGGTGGAGGTGAAGTAGGTGATGAAGGAGAAGGCTGCGAGGACCACCGGCCCCATCACCCAGCCTAGCTGGGCGATGGCCCATGCCAACGACAGCACCCCGGACCCGATCACGGCCGTTATTATATGCGCGCTGGCCGTGACCACCGTGCCTTCATAAAAAAGGAACGAGAAAACCCAGAAGAGAAATTGATTGCATGCAAGAAGAACGATGTTAAAAGAGTCGGAGCCATCGTCATGAAAACTGTAAAAGCTTACGTCAAACCAGATTAAAATGCATCAGAGGGCTAAGGAGCGATTCGTACGCAAGAAAACAAGCAACACAAATTCATTAAGATTCAGTTCCTACCGGTTCTTTTGACTCTGCCGTCGTCATCCAGGTTCTTCTGAACGCCACCGCTTCGAAAGGCTTCAGGATCTTGCTCCACACGCATGTTGCTCTTTGCCATCGCCTCTCTCTCCATCTCTCTCTCTCTCTCTCTCTCTCTCTCTCTCTCTCTATGTGGGAGAACTTAATGGGGGGAAATGGGACCGCAGGGTTCGGGTTCCAAACGCGGAGGAGACGTAAGGAGAGGGACACTAGGACACGGCCCTCAAAGTAATAAAAACTTGCGAGGTTGGACTTTGGAATTGAATGGGGTCTTCTCTTCCGTTTCTCCTTTCCTTCTTCCACTTTTGATGGTTATGCTTGTTAGAACATTGGTCCCCGCTTTATATGAGGCCTCGATCTGTCCTCCATCAGACCGTGTTCATCAAAGCCTATCTGATCTCTTCTCGACGCTGCTTGATTCGTAGCTATATCTTGCTGTTTGGCCCTTGGAGAAATCAGAAAGTCCTCTCTCTCTCTCTCTCTCTCTCTCTCTCTCTCTCTCTCTCTCTCTCTCTGGATAAGGGTAGAGATTGATTATTGGAATCAATCCCTTTTCGGTAGGTCAGAGTAAATGCCAAAGATGTTATTGGTAACATATCTTTGGCAACAAAAGGTTGGATCTTGTTTTCCTTCCTCTTGCGCCCTTTATGGAGTCCTCTCTCTTGTACCTACATCTAATTGCTTGTGTGTACCTTTCTATGAACATTCCTTAATTGCTAGATACAAATAATTATACATACTACTTTATCAGTGGTATGTGATGTGCAATTAATGATCAGGACTCAGATAATCAATTCTTTTAAAGGGTGGATTACCCATTTTTCACATTTCTCAAATGCTTTTTCGTAGAAGATAGTAAAAATAACAATACATTTGAATTGAGGGATCTATATTTTCCATATCTTGCATTAGCAAAGCATTAATGGGCATTCTTCGACTTGGTTAAACTTAGGTCAACTTAGCCATTTCAATGTGCAATTCGAGAAAGTCATGTCAAGGGGGTCAGACAAACACCCTTTTATTTTATTTTTTTGTACTTTTTATTTTATATTTTTCAATCTTTCACCACCACTGAATTTGCTTTCTGAAATTACGAACCACATGAATATGTCTTGTAGCAATTATTGTAAGGGCAATGGCGTATCTTGATCACGGGGGCACCAGAGAAGAAACCTCTCATCTTAATAAAAATACAAAAAGAGCAGACAAATAATATAAACTATATAGTTAAAATTAACTTAAAATATAGCAGCCGCGGCAGCCTGCGGGCGTAACTTATTCCATGGAATTACGTTCAAAATCATTTACTAAATGGAAATGAAATGACGTGGACCTAACTCCAAATTACCCCAAACAACGCTCATGGCCCGCGCGATTATCCCTGGCAATTCGTTGCGATATCCGCAGGAAAACGACGGGAGCGCTATCATTTTGCCGCGTGCCGATTCTTTGGCGGTCACCGCCTCTGTCGACGTAGTTATCAAATGGAGAAGCGATCAGACAGATTTCAGTTTAGAATCTTTTTCCTCCAAGAGCAGTCTTGATATGAATAGCTCCCGAAGTGCTAAGATGACATATATTTGTTTGGCCAAAATCGGTTCGTCCGTCGGAATAGTACGTCACCTTACAAAGTGATAAAAATTTACGTTAAAACGATGGGAAAAAAAAAGGGTTTGTTCTATGTTTGAACGAAACATGAAAGGATAATACCTGATTAAACTCATGTATACATGTATAAATAGATATGTTTCCATCAAAATCCACCAAAAATTTGATTTATTAATCACTGTTGCTCCATGTAAGACTTGGTTGATCATTTTGGATAGTTTAATTCACTTCAATGCATTATGTGATTTATATTCTTAATTCCATCATTTAACATCCACCTTTTGTGACTAGTGGACACTTAACCTGAAGTGGGTTCTCTGATTATTGTTAATGGATGTAAAAGCAATCGTTTTAACTATTTTCAAAGCCTAATTACATTAGATTAGACATTAAATGAAATGTCATTTATGTAATCCATATATATATGACATTGGAATAGGTACAGATATTACTTTACATTATTGTTCCATAATAAAAACGCGACACCCCTTTTGTATTTTGTTAAATTTGATCATATCCATATTAAGCTAATCGAGAGCAGCCTTTATCTTGTATCCTGGTCATAGAAATGAGCTTACAATGGAGAGATGGTGCGCAGGGAGAGAGAGACAAAAGTACAATAAATGAAGAAAGAAAGAGAGGATGCGTTTGGGTCGGTCGAGGCAAGGATATGTTATGAGCCAAATTTTATTTATCTAGTATTTTAATAGTAATTTCCTTACATTTTTCTGTTTAATATATTAATTCCCTTGTGAAACTGACAAAACAGAAACAAATTACGGTCGGGGAGAGATAAGGGACAAACACGTGATGGGGGTCCAATAGAATTTTGTGGTCACATGTTAACCTCGAGCCCCAAAAGTCACCATGACCCAACAAGCTCTTGTTCTTTTTTGTATTATTGGTCCCAACCTTATTCACTAATATATTCATTTCGGGGCTTGCATTTTTTTAATTTTGAGGTCTTCTTTACTCTTTAGGGCTATTCCTAGTCGGGGAAACTATCGAAAAAACTTAAACATATTGAAATTATGGGAATTCATTCGCAAACTTTTTGATTTAATTGATTTTTTCTGTCTGGATTTAGTCACTTTAGTCATGAATTTCTTGACGATTTTCCAAGTTGTTTCTAAACCTTTTGATAATTGTCAATTTAGTATTTCCGACTATTTTTTTGCCAAAAATTGCATAGATAATGCATTCCCTTATGTTGGTAGGGGATTAGTTAGCACTGGTCATTTTATATGACATGACCAACAGTAATGTAGATCATTTTTATTTTATTTGTTCTTTTCAATTTTTTTTGGGGTGAGGGGTGAAAAGAGAGAGAGCAATACCGAGAGCTAGCAAGTTAAGGAGAGAGGGGGAAGAGCGATGGAGTTAAGGTTTGGAATTTTTGGGTGGACCATCCTCGGAGAACGGCACCAATACTTCAATTTAGGCCATTCATTTTGTTTGCGTATTGTTGCGAAACGGTGAGCAATCGAACAATAATATAAACAGAAAAAAAAAAAATTGAACACCGAATTTAAGTGGTATAGTCATAAAGACCAACGTCCACGGAGAGAGTAGCGATGAATTTCACTATAGATCAAGCGATACAAAGAGATTACACACTTGAGTTACTCAAACACTTTCTTGGTGTTTCCCAAGCCCCAATAACACCCAATAACGCACATAGTATTTAGCCCCGAAATTTCTCAAGAAATAATCTCTCAATCTCACGAAAAAATTACACACAAATCTTATCACAATATTTAATTGGCTTCAACACTAAATCTTTCTTGGATGTAATTCACGAACAAAAACGACAAAGAAAATCCCTCCCAAACACTTGATGACAAGATAGCGATTCAAGACCAATTCTTCATGATCAACCCTCTATCACCCATGGTCACAAGTCTATATATATATTATATTAGTGAGACCTTATTCTTTTGCCAACTTCTCATAGGATTATGTTTTCTATCGTAAATGATTTTATTCAAAACATATCTCTGTATGTTTTAAATAAAATTGTTGAGAATAACGGATCCCCGAAAAACGGATTCGACACTAAATCGAACCCCTAAATCAATGCGGAAGACGAAGCCCGGGAAAACACGTATCACCGATCGTAAAGCACACTACGGATTCGAGCGTACCTTGTTAGCCACAGATTAAACACCAATGATGAAGAAGAGGAAGAAATTTGGCCCGGTTCAATCCTGTTCGATCCGATGAGGGGAGAAAAACACTTACTGTTTTTCTTTTCTTTTGGAGAGGGAGAAAACGCGCGGGAGAGGAGAGCGTACGTTGATTGTACCAAAGGGTGCGTCTCTCTCTCTCTCTCCTCCCTTTTATACCTTCCCCCATCCACGGGCCCTATTCCCGTGGGCCGGGCTTTTTGGGCCCAGCAGGGGCGGATGGGCCTTAAGCCCATCTAATAAATCCATCAAAAATCCAAGTCCAAGTGAAAGTTGGACTTTCCTATTTTAGTGACCAAACTCTCCAATGCAGATTCGGAATTTTTGAGAGTTGATCTTCGGTTCTTCTTTGCTCGATTTCGAACGTCCACAACATATCCAATTCGGAATATTTGGACTTTCGCATTTGGCTCAAACTTGAGACATATTTTAACCGGACCTCAAATTTGTTATGGAAGACCATCTATTTCGCATCTGTATAGGAACGAAAGAAACAAATGTAATAATATTCAAGAAAAAGAATTAAATGGGGTTATTGACCACCAAGTATCTTGCCCATGATGCAGTTCCTAACAAGTACGAGGATCTTGAGGCGGTGGAGGCCAGTGAGGGAGGGTGGGGAAGCTGCCGGAGAAGGCATTGCCGTTTCGGTAGAGGGACTTGAGGTCGACGAGGCCGGAGAGGTGGGGAACATCGCCGGGGATGGCCTTTCACGAAGAGACCCACCAATTTAGATCATTTTCAGAGAAGGTAAGTTTGTGCTTTCTTCTCTTCTCTCTTTGGACCGGACTGCTGAACGACGTGGCGTGAAAAAGGGAAGGAGTTGATATGGGAGGAGAAAGTGCATCGACTCACACCGAGGCAGCACCTGCTCGGCTCTTTGCTGCTCCTTTTTGCCCACCACCAACTCAAAGTCGCTGATGCGGAAACTGGATAACAGTATGATCCCCTGGAAGTTGCGGTATACCTGGCACAAAATGAAAAGGAAAGACAAAAAGGAGTAAGAAGCCATGGGAAAGAGGAAACCTGAGAAGAAGATTGTGCTCTGAACCAGCTAAAAATGTGCGAGTGGGACTGTCATTTCCCAGGGGAAAATGTGAGGTGCATCGTCAGCTTCTCATTTCCCTTTTCGGGTTGTGATGTTCTTCATTAGGAGTCATGGTTTCATGATACAAACTATGCACATTAAAAGAAAAGAAAAGATGATGATTGACAGGATATCAAAATGAGCGATGGGTTTTTGTTTTTTGTTTTTTCTTTTAATTTTACTAATGCCATGTTTGTCGCTTCTCTTATCACTTGAGGATATGATCGTCAGTTACACTTGCAATTAACGTTTTGGCTTCATTTGTTTGTTTTATGAAAAATGAATAATTTGAAAAATATTTAAAAAATTGCTTGAAATAATTTCCACAATAATACATGTCCAAACATTTTCGGTTATCATGAAAATATTTTTCATTCGTTTGTTTTTATAGGTGATCCAAACGATCATCTTTTTAGGAAAAGATTTTTTCAAATTATTCACTTTTGGTCAAATAAATAGAACCCCCGTCTAATGCCCTCCGCTAGGGATCAAAGTAGCAAAATACATCGTCATAGGGGAGCTCCACATTTGCCATGCCTATGGCATTTTGACTTGCACAAAAAAAGAAATGTCACGAAACAAATATATATAATAAAAAAAAGGATTTTTTTTTTTTACAGGATTTATGACCTCCTTAACAATGAATAATGATTTGTAAAATTACTTAAGTATATTAAAATCAATTCATAAAATTGAAAATTAAACTGATCATAAACTTGACAGCCCATGGGCCTGTTCGTAAAAATTTAAAACGCAAGTAAACATGTTGAATAAGTAATATAATGATAAGAAAAGAATATTGTCCCATAGAGATTGATAAATAACAAATCAATTAAATATTTAAAATAGATTAATTCTAAAATTTATTTAACGGATCAAAATAGAATTGAGAATAAATTAAAACTAAAAATCTTAAAAGCAAAATTTGGAAATTAAATGTAATAAATCACTCGAATAAATATTTTTAGAGCGGTTTTACTATAACTACTAGATATGAATTTCAAATTTTTATGCATACAAGAACGATATCAAACATGTGATAGCGAAATTTCCTTATATATTTACTATCATATTTCTAGGTATGGCAAACCTACTCAATTTATTAATCCATTATATCTCTATGTGAATTTAAATAAAAATAAGTGTATTAAAATCTATGAATATTCCCGACTTACAATGAATCTTTTACATCGCCTTATCACCGAAAGCTGCATAAATAAGGTGGTATATCTCTATCCGCATTTAATTCATCATTATATATTATAATGAGCAATTGCATATTATCATTTCTCAATCTAAAACATGCACATCAAATCATTCAAATAGTGGCCAATTACTTAAAAGCATTAAGCACAATGATATATAACTCACATGAATGAAATCCCTTGCAAAATATAAAAATTATAAAATTCACATCATCATGGTTAAGCTATATCGTATCCCTAACAAAAAAAAAAGAATATAGTAGAAGAAGAAACGAAAATATAAATCAAACCCAACATCTTGAATCAAAGAATAAGAATTTTATCGCTATTTTTGTCTTCTCTCCAAAATGCTTTACAAACTCTCAGAGTAACAAAAAACAATCTAAAAATAAAAACCTAGTTGTCCTCCCAAGTTCTCAATGTTCTCTTATTTATAGGATACATCCAAGACCCTTATCCCTAGGCAATTTTTCACATAAAATTATGGAGTAAATCAGAAATTTTTTATTTAATATCCATCCTCCAACGCTTTCTAATTTGGATTCCCGATTTTTACCATTCTTTTCATTATCTTCTCCATATCTCATTATGTTGCATAAAAAAGGAAAATTCGAATAATTAAATGGAACTGCAAATATTTTCTCATAGATATTGCATTATTTATTATCCAAAATAGATCAAATAACTCTATATTTATAGAGTTATCAAACTCCCAAACTTAACATTTTGCTAGTCCTTGAGCAAAAGCAAGATAATATATACTCAAGCCAAATATCTCCTCCTTGACATATTTCCATAATTGCTCGAATCCACAATTTAAAGAAAAACACAAATTTCATCCGAATATTGAAATTGATTCATAAGTTAAAAGCGATTCTAACTATGTGATCCAAGCGTGTATGTGACTCCTCATCTTTTTGAATTATATGCAATCTAGATAAATTCACAGTGGTATGCAAGCTCTCAAAAATTATCTATAATTATGCCCAAATTTTAAAGGTTTGTTTTTCATTCCTCTCTCCACTAATGTAAGCTAAGGGTGCGTTTGTTTGCACTCTTTTTTTCTGTTTTTGAACAATTTTTTTATGTTTTTTTGTTCCCAGAAACAAAAAGGGAACAGAAATAAGAAACAACAAATTTATGTTTCTTATTTCTGAAACATATTTGAAGAACAAAAAAGGAACAAAATCGTGTTTCTTTTCTATTTCTTGCTCAGCCCTTTGAACACCGCCTCTCCTCCTGCGAGCGTCTCCACCGTCGTCTTCTCCAGCGCCTCCCACTCTCTGGCGTCGACAGCCGCCTCTGTCTCGAGACCATCCGGCTTCTCCACCGTCGTCCTCTCCGGCGTCGACAGCCACTGCGAGCGTCTCCACCTGCGAGCGTCTCCACCGTCATCTTCTCCGATGCCTCCCACTCTTCGACGCCGACAGCCGCCTCTGTCTCGAGACCATCTGGCTTCTCCACCGTCATCCTCTCCGGTGCCGACAGCCGCTGCTCCTTCACCTAGTAAACCTGGTCATTGTCCTCCTTCATCGATTGACGAGGGCTTCGGCGAGAGCCACCCCTCGCAGATCTAGGCGATGGCTAGTCGGAGCTCGAGCATGAGGGCTCACTCGAGCCAGCTCTGGACCAGCAGGCTTACATTGAGGAATGCTTTCCGGTTTGAACCCAGAACTCGAGTTCATGAACACATGCCAATTGCTCGACGTTTGCTCGAACGAAGCGTGAAACATGTAGGAACACCGAACTTGAGTATGGGATTTTTAAGTGAATCGTTGTAAAATAAGACAGCTCCAGTATGAAACATATCTATTTAAGCTTGTATGCATCATCTATGGCTCGAAGGTTGCAATAAATCTCGCTCTGGAACATGTTGGTTAAATCACATACTAACCGTTTGATAGAATGTCTGAGAGAAGGCCGCAATATTTGTGCATGTTAGAGTTCAAGATCAATTCACGTTTTGTCCTGTATTGATTGGATTTGGTCTAATATTAGTATTTTCTGTGTGTCTCTATGAACCCTTGCGGCTCAGCCACATTTTGATCAAATCGGAAGTCGAGGCTTGTTCTTTCTGTTAGTCCACACGCATGTCAGGTTTGAGTGAACTAATGTTACTGATTTCTGATGCTTTTTTTTTTTTGACGATTTCTTTGAGCCCAGCGATGAGTTCGAGTCCTGAAAATCGTTAATATTATTCCCCCAGTCCATGCTCACCACACGTTTGACAATGTGTCTAATACAACCTAGGTTTCACGTGTTATAAACCTCTTGTTGTTTGTTGGTCTTCATTTGCATCATTAGACAAAATCTAGGCATTCCCCTTTTTCTTTTCTTTTTGTTTCATTTTGTGTTCCTACTATCTGTTTTGCAAATTTTTAACGTGTCTTGGTGCTCCTCGTTGACGAGGAAGTACTCAGAGTCTAAGATATTCTGTTGGGTTGTCTCTCCTGTCCGCACACTGTACATTCACTGTTTTGTGGTCATAAATGGGGGGGGGGGTGTCGGCTACCAACGGTGGTTGAGATGGGCGGTTTGCACTCCTTAAGAAATACATGATCTGCAATGAGTTTCCTTGATATTCGCTGCGTTATATTCATTTTCCGTTGGACCCTTGGATACTTTGGCCGCAAATAATGAATGGCTTCGGATGGGCGATGGTGGAAGTAAATGACGAGCTCAGCCGTTGTTTTGCTCATAGTGCTTGGCGTGAGAGAATGGGTTGGGCGTTCGGGGATGGAGGCTTCGGAAGGAACGGCCGGTTTCGGGTGTGGGAGGAAATTATCGAAGAAGAAAAAGATAAAAATGGGTGTTAAAAGTGAAAAAGACAAAAGGAAGAAGATGACGCCCAAAAAAGAAAACTTGTAGAGGGGTAGACTAAAGGGGAGGAGAAAAAAAAAAGTAAAAGAAAAAAAAAAGAAAAGAAAAAAAAAAAAGAGAAGAGAGAAAGTGGCTCGATTCTCTCCCTCGCTCTGTTTTGTGCTGGTGTTTTCTGTGTTGCCTCTCCTCCCCTCCCCCCAAGGGTAGGTCGCAACAACTGGCTAGTGAAAACTTTGTGCCCTACCATGTCATTTTTCATATGCGACCGCATAGCTATCGACTTGTTCATTTAGTGCATTCTTTGTGAATCTATCGAACAACGTTGTTGGACTTTTTTTGGTAGGAAGGTGTGCCTTCTGGTAGAGAGGATTTTGCTTTGTACCCCGCATTTGAGTGGGAATTTTGGCAAAGGGAGTTTTTCCTGAGAAATGATCCTAGTCATAAACGCTACTTCAAGGTATGATTTTTATATTGATTTTATACCATCAAATACATGTACTTGATAATCTTATATGATATTAGATTGTTAATATATTGACAAGGCTGCGTAGGTGCTATGGATGGCACCCATATAGATTCTACCGTTCCTATGTCTCAGCAGATTCCATTTAGAGGTAGGAGTGGGAGAACAACCCAAAATGTGTTATGTATTTGCTCTTTTGATATCAAATTTACTTTCGTGTATACTGAATGGGAAGGATCTGCCAACAATTGTCGAGTGCTTTCAGCAGCACTCGAAAATCCTTAACTGCAATTTCCTCGACCACCACCTAGTACTTACTTTGTTTATGAAGGCAATTTTATGATTATATATTATGGTTCAATATCACAACAAATTTATATATATCATGTTATAGGGAAATATTACGTGGTAGATTCAGGTTATGCAGCACTTCCAGGATTTTTCACTCCATTTAAAGGCGATCGGTATCATCTAAGCGAGTATAGAGGGAATGGGGGACGACCAAGGACAGCAAGAGAATTGTTCAACAAGAAGCACTCTTCACTAAAAAATGTAATTGAGAGGTCATTTGGGGCATTAAAGAATCGCTTCACCATTTTGAGACAGATGCCTCCATTTACAATTCGAAAGCAAGCACTTGTTGTAATTGCTTATTGTGCTCTCCATAATTACATTTGTGATCAAGATGCGATGGATAGAAACTTTTCCCTATATGGAGATTCGTAGTATCCATGCAGACCTACAGAAGTGGAGGTTGCAGATGATACATTGCATGATGCACCTGGAATAAACATGCAAGGATTGCAAATAAAATGCTAAGGGATCATAATATGCCTAAGATTTCATGACTTTGGGTTTCCGACTTTTGTAATTTTTTTTTTAAGTATTCACTTATCAAATTCAATGTGATGAAGTTGAACAATGAACTATATTACTTCATTATTGTGATATTATGTATGAAAGGGTTTATATAGAGATCTATAAGATATTCTTCTTTTAGGTAGCTCTTATTGTACAAATTTTACTTACGAAATTTTGTTCCAAGTATGCACATGACCATGTTCAGAATGTTTGTCTTCACCCACCATGAACAAAATTAAATTGATGAGCATTTCATCAGAGTGATAATGCAATACCAAGTTTACACTTTATTGAAAAAAAAGGCACGTGAGAAAAATTTGGTACAAAGTTTATTTATAAAATTTTCTTCAAAGTATGCACTTATAACCATGTTCAGAATGTTTGACTTTACTCACCATGAACAAAATTAAATTGATGAGCATTTTATGATAATGAGAATTCAAAACCAAGTTTACACTTTATTAATAAAATAAAATAAAACAATTGGGAAAATTTTGGTACAAACTTAAACAAATTTCTTCCAAGTAAGCAAATATGATCAAGTTTAGAATGTTTGTTTTCACTTAATATGAAAAAAATTAAATTGATGAGCATTTCATGAGAATGATAATTCAATACCAAGTTTACACTTTATTAAAAAAAAAAAAGAACAATTGAAAAAAAATTGGAACATAAATTTTGTACATTACCAAACGTGTTTCTGTTCTTTTTCTATTCCAGAAACAGAAATTTTTTGTAGTTACCAAACGTGTTTCTGTTCTTTTTCTATTCCAGAAACAGAAATTTTATACGATTCTGGCACGTTTTTGTTCAAAAATTATTCCCGGAACAAAACACTTTTTATATTTCTGTTTCTTGGAACAATTTTTAAACGAAACGTTACCAAACGCACCCTAATTATCCAACCAAAAATCAATAGGATTTTATTGATTTGTAATGTAAAGCTAGGCTAAAAGTAAAATAATGGTAATTTTAAGACTCAAATCACCCATCAAAACGATGACTTTTAGGATCTAATTAGAGCCAATATCATTCATTGTCTGTAATTTCACTCCTTCAAGATAATCTTTCTGCCACCACACGTCATCATTCCTTTTTTTCTTTTTCTTTTTCTTTTTCATTGCTCTTTTTTTTTTTTTTGAATTACTTTATGGTGGAGTTCCTCCCAAAGTCCCTCTTGATATAACATGAAAATTTCCAACCCATTGAATATCCAAAAGGCTCACTTAATTGAACACTGGATAGGGAACTATAAAAGTAATTTTTTTTTTTTTTGTGATACACCCCAAACAACTATAGCAATTAATTTTTTTTCTTTTTCATGCTCCAACCTTCCTCCCAGGTTTTTTTATTAGGATCAAATAAACTTTTATCTAAAAAAAATAAGGTGTTCATGGGGCATGGGATAATGATATAATTTGATAAAATATCAACTAAACATATATGGATGTCAATGAAAAATTGGATAATAATTAAGGCTCAACAGAGTAACTGGGGATACATAAATAAAGTTGGCTTGAAAGGCTCAATTGATTAAAAAATCAAACTAAATCATTTTCTTAGTTAGATGCAACTTAAGATTTCGCTTCAAGAGAAAATCAAACAAATTCTAAGATTTTGGTGAGATTTAAAAAATCACATACTTCACATGAATGTTCTCTAGATTCACACACAATTCAAAAATTGAGGACTTTTGGTTTCTAGGTAAGTAGATCAACATAATCAAAATTAAAATTGATTCAAACATTAGTTGCAAGTTTGAACAAAAATTAAATTTTCCTAAGAATCGCAAAAATTCACAATAAGGAATGCAATCATGATAAATAAATAAAATTAGATTTAGCAAAAATTTTATCTGCCCCCAGACTTGAATGAAGCAATGCCCTCAATGTGAAAAAGAAAAATGGGAACAAAAAAACTCCAATTGTTGTAGGAAGTATCCATGGATGACCTTGATAACTAAACTCCCGGAACATAGTCCCTCAAGAAAGAAAATTAACATGGATAAAATAGATAAAAATTAATCTTTTTTTCTTCTTTTTTTTTTGACGAAAATTAAACTTAAAAATTAATGAAGAAACATAATGAAAATGCTTGGGTTGCCTCTAAGAAACGTTTGCTTTAAAGTTTTCAACCAAACTATCTCAAATGTTGCTATTCTTGAGGATGAAGCTCAATTATGATCTTCTACTTGTTGTAACCACCATTAAAGTAGGGTTTCAAACGTTGACCCTTCACCTTGAATATGCCTTCGGTGTCATGCACAGCTTCAACTATTTCGTTTGGGAATACACATATGACTATGAAAGGACCAGATCATCGAGACCGTAACTTTCTTGGAAAAAGTTTAAGACGAGAATTATAAAGTAAAACTTTTTGATCAATTTCGAACTCTCTTCTAAATATGTGCTTGTTATGTAATTTTTTTGTACACTCATTGTACAAGTTAAAGTTTTCATAGGCCTCACTGCAAAATTTCTCCAATTCATTCAGTTGCAATAATCTCTCTTCACTTGCAGACTACATGTCAACATTCCAAAATTTTAAACCAATATTCCTTGATGTTCTAATTCCACTGGTAAATGACAAGTATTCCCAAACATTAGCCTAAAAAAAGACATCCCAATTGGGGTTTTGAGCATTGTCATATAACCTAAAGTGCATCATCAAGCTTCATCGATCAATCTTTCCTAGAGGCATTCACTATTTTTTCTAAAGATCAAGAGAATTCCCTATTTGAAACCTCCATTTGACCACTAGTCTAAGGGTGATAAGGGGTTGCCACCTTATGCGTGATTGTACTTACTCAAAAGTGTTTCAAATTGTTTATTGTAAAAATGTGTCCCCCCATCAATTATGATTGCCTTAGGAGTGCCGACTCAAATAAAAATATTTTCTTCAAGAATTTGACCACAACCTTAGCATTATTTGTTAGGAATGCTATAGCTTCTACCCACTTAAATATATACTCCATAGCCATTAAAATGCATAAATTCCCATAAGAAGGTGTAAAGGATCTTATGAAATCATTACCCTAAACATCAAATAATTCACATGCAATAATATTATTTAAAGGCGTCTCATTTTTCTTGAAATATTTCCAATTCTTTGACATCAATCACATGAAATTACGTATGAGTATGCATCTTAAAAGTATGGCCCAATAAAATCCAAATTGTAAAATCTTAGCTGTAACTTTAGTAGTACCAAGATGGTCACCTGCCTCTCCATCATGACAATGATGTAGAATGCTTGCCCTCTTTTCATCTAGAATATATCTCCTCATGACTTGATATGTACATACTTTAAACAAGAAAAAGTTCTTCTCAAAAATAATTTTTAACATTTGAAAATAAAAATTTTTAGTTGATATGATAATTTAAGAGGAAGAACATTACTTACCGTATAATTTAAAAAGTTAACATACTAGGGAATTTTTTATGGAAAAAATTTTCTCATTAAGGAACTCTTCCAAAATTGGTCTTATCTCTTCCTTTGGATTCCGAATTCTTGACAAGTGATCCACAATTTTATTTTCAGTCACTTTCTTATCTTTGATTTCAAATTAAATTCTTGCAGCAATAGAATCCACAAATTCAACCGGGGTTTTGATTTTTTCTTTTCAAGCAGATACTTAAGAGCAAAGTGGTTAGAATAAACTATAACTTTTGAGCTAATTAAATAAAAACGAAATTTATCAAAAGCAAAAATTACTATGAAAATTTCCTTTTTTGTTGTTAAATAGTTCAATTGTGCACCTGACAAGGTTTGACCGACATAGTATGTGATATCTAGATTTTGCTGGACCTCAAGTACGTAACGATCCGGGACGGGTCAACGAGTTTGTCATCGGACTACGCCGTTAGCGCCACTTGTGAACGCCGTTTCATCATTACCATTTCCAGACTGAGATGTCACATTTCATGATGATCTTACGTTGCACCCTTATGGTCATGCCTTTGTCGTGTCGTGACGATCTAATCACCGTATAATTTATTGTCTCATCAAAAATTTCCTTACGCAACGCCATCAATGAGACCAACACCTATCAGCATTTGTACCTTGCTGACCGAACCTTCCATGTAAGACATCTTCGACCCCATACGTACGTGAAGATTGACGACAAAAAATGTCGAAGACTCCTTTATTTACCTCACGTCGACTCTCAACCCTCCTCAACCAAGGACCGCGGATTGTCACAGCTTCATTGAGTGATCATGAAGCCGCGTCCATGTGATGGTCAGCCAAGGGAAACGACCGACCAAGAAAGGCCGCGCCACAGCCGCGTCCTCTCTTCCCCTTCGACTGGTCAACCAAGGAAGGAGTGTTGACCCATGCGGCCCTCATGAACCGACCCTTCTTCATGCAGAAACGAGGACACGCACGCCGGCGTTGTCCCTTCCATTTACTGCCAGCGTGACTTCACCTAGTTGACTCAAGTAGTCAACTAAACGAAGCCTCCACTCACGCATGCACGGGAGAAGGTGGCGGCCACAAAGCCCTTGTGAAGGCCACGTCCTTCTAGCTGGCTTCTTCTGGCTGCCAGCCCCTCCACGAGCAGCCACCAGAGTCTTCTTTTGTTGACAACAAAAGTCAACAGAAAGAAAAAGCAGCGGAGCTCACAAGAAAAGGGAGCAGAGAGAGAGAGAGAAGCGATCTCTTCCTCATCGTCAACGGTCCCGTCTCTCTCTCGCGCGCGCCTTGCCGCCATCGACCGCCGCGTCACCGGCCTTCTCACCGCGCCCCGGCTTCCATTCATCATTGTTGAGTCGCCCATAGCCCGCCAAGCCAACCACCTCAGGAAGTTTCGCCGCTTTGCCTTCGGTTTGTTGCCAACGACCGCCGCCAGCCATTGACGCCGCAGCTCACACCTCACCGCCGTCCCTCAGCTGCCGCCAGACCGAGAGACCAGCAGCTCGCGTCTCACCGCACGCTGCCACTGCCGTCACTTCGCCACAGCCGCGTTCGTCGCTCACTTTTCGAGGACCCGAGGCAAGTGGTAGTTATGTCGCTCTATATTGTGCGAGAATGCCCTGCTCGTGTGTCCGGATTAGGTAGAATGTTACGGATTTAGTGTTGATTGATCGGCATAGGCGGTACGGCCGTAACCATCGTTGATGGATGCTGATAGGTATAGTGTTTAGACGACTTGATATTGATCTCGGCGAGATGAGTCTAGTTTAGCATCGAGTGACCTCGCATGCACGTGACTATTATTGGTAAGGTTTGGTGTGGGTTCGAATATAAGGTTATCGACTATCATCGTCGTAGGATTGTTTTATTGGCTTTTAATGGAATCGGCCTCACTTGTTGTGGTGATTCGGCTTAAGATTAAAGTAAGCCAGATATATACACATCGTCTAGGGTCGAGTGTTAGGAGACCTTAGGCGAGTCGTTGGAATTAAGTCAAATGGAAAAGAAAGGGAGGTAAGAACCTCGGGCATACGTGTGCGATAATACTATAAAACTTGTTAGGTGCTGCGTCATGGTTGGAACATTATTGATGCCGTCGAACCCCTAGGACGACGATGCCCCGGGTATCGGGTTGCTTGGAGGATCGTGACAGCGATGCCTCTGGAAGTCTGGGGACTGGTGAGCCCCGGAAGTTACCTGGAAGTTGGGATGCATGGAAATGTGACGTAACACATTCCGGGTGCCTGGGGACATCATACGTGGGGACATCATACGTGATGAGCCCCAAAGGTTCCTTGTGATACCAGGTAGGGTACGGGATGCCTGGAGATGTGACGTAACATGCTCCGGATGCCTAGTGACTGAAATATGGAACGGAGGACTTCGTGATGCCAAGTAGGATGCAATATGCCCGGAGGAATGCAAACACTGATTCCTCTGGAAGATGACAGCAGTTAGAATTAAAGTTGACCTGACTTTTGAAATGTTACAACCGTTTACATACCCTTGTAGCCTTGTAGTGCTCTAAGTTACTTTATCATACGCATTGCTTGCTAGAATGTCGTAGGTAGAGTTGGAGTAGACTTGTATAATATGGTTTGACAGGCTAATATATGCTAGGTAGTTGTACTTACCTCTCGTGGGGCTAACATATTACAGAGTTATAAAGATGCCATTGCAGCTCACGTCCTCTAGTACATTTTATGGCATTCCCATCAACCTGCAATGGGAGCAAACGGAGCACCCTGATCCCAACTTACTAGGACTCACCTTCATCTGAATTCGGGTGATTCTTACTATAGACACCGGACTCACCTCGGGTCCAGTGCACATGGAGTTTGTGGTCCTGTACGTCCAAATGTACGAGCGCACCATGGGGCCACTATCACTATCTAGAGGATGATGATGGTGGCTCGAGCAGGGTGGAGTAGCGGAGGACCAGGGAGGACGGCAGAATTTTTGGATACCAATGCATGAAGATGGACGACGTTGTGGATAGATAGCAGAAGAGTCGGTCCAATTTTGGTATAGCCAAATATAAGAAATTTTGGCCTATGTGTACCGACGAATGTCGTCTAAACCAAAGTATATGTAAATAAAAGTGCAATATATATATATATCGTTTGCATCGTTTCAAGAGTTGAAAGGGAGTTGATGGATCCGCTTCTGCAGTAAAATCATGCAGGGACCAATAAATAGAGTGACAAGCCCTAAGATTGTGGGTCGCCACATAGTATATGGTTTCAAAAACTCCATTTTTCCCTTGTCCCAAAATAGCTCCCATTGCAAAATCGTTAGCATCACACATCAGCTTAAAAGATAAATCCAAATGTGATACTACCATAACTAGCACTGACACTGACTTCTCCTTTAAAGTGTTAAAAACTTGCATGCATTCATCAAAACTTTAAATGAAGTATATTTTACTGAAAGATTAGAAAGAGGTTTAGCGATTATAAACCACCTGTGGAATCCTGCATGCCCCAAAAATCCTCTAACAAGTTTCATAGATGTTGGTGGAGGCAATTTTGCAATGATCTCTACTTTAGCTTGATCAACTTCTATTATTCCCTTTCCAGAGATTTTATACCCGAGTACTATTCCTTTTTGTACCATAAAATGACACTTCTCCCAATTCAAAACAAGGCTAATCTCCTCAAATCTTTGTAAGACTAAAACTAAATTATTTAAACCCAAAAAGGGAAAAATCATTCATGAAAATCTCAATATATTTTTCAACCATATTAGAAAAAATAGCCATCATGTATCTCTGAAAAGTAGTTAGTGCATTACAAAGATCAAATGACATTCTTCTAAAAGCAAAAATATTATAGGGACAAGTGAAAATAGTTTTCTCTTGATATTCGAGTGCAATAGGAATTTAAGGGCGTGAATAATAATCATTTTAGCTAGAAATTGATTTCTTAAAGAGAAATAGATTTTTTTTATTGATATTCTTAAATGAGTTTCTAAGCAAAAATATGCGTTTGATAACAATACAAAATTTATATTCTTGGAATAGAAATTCATTTGATAACGACACAAAAATTCTCCCTTCCGACGACGACTGACGTCCAACACTAACGACTGACGGGGGCCGACGGCCAACAACAAGCGGTGGCAACTAGCGACGGGCGACCAACAACCGATGAGGGCGACGGCGGGGAGTGGCAACAACAAATAGTGAACGATGACCAATAGTAACAAATGGGCAACAAACTAGTAGCAAGAACGAACGATGATAAAAGTTTTTATTTCTCATTTTTGTTCCAAAAATAGAAAAGTAAAAAATATATATATTTCTCAAATCTATTCCAAATCTATTTCTTGAGCAAAAGTTTATTCTAGAAATAACGAAATAGTTTTACCAAATGGATTTATGTTCTAGAAACAAGTTTAGAATAGAAAAATAGTTCTAAAACAAAAAAAAAGAATGGTCATTATGCGCGCCCTAATTATACACCGACTATTCATCAAGAAAGCAAAAAAAACTCATGTCCAACAAGTCTTTCTAACATATGATCAATAAATGGTAAAGGAAAGTGATCTTTTCTAGTGGCATCATTCAATTTCTATAATCCATATACACATGCCATCCAGTAACTGTTCAAGTTGGAATTAACTCATTATTGTCATTTTTCTAGACAACTACACCTCCTTTCTTTGGCACAACTTACATAGGACTTACATATGAACTATTAGAGATAGGATAGATGATAGTAACTTAATTACCTTAACTTTCACTACTTCTTGTGTCTTTGGGTTCAAACGCAACTAAAATTGGATAGTGGGTCTATATTGTCCTCCAATCAAAATTTTGTGCATGTAAAGTAAATGCCTAATTCCCTTGATATCAACTATTATTCCATCCAATTGCATCTTTATGCTCTCTCAATACCCTAAGTAGCTTCTCCTCCATCAAATTTGTCATAAAAGAAGATGTAATTACTAGCAAAGAAGAAACTCCATCTAAATAATCATATTTTAAATGAGAAGGGAATTATTTGAGTTCAAGAATTAGAGACTCTTCAATTGATGTTTAGGCTTTGTTGCATGTTGTCCTAACTACTCGAATTCAATTGCCTTTTACCTTGAATGTGATGAAATTGCCTCCATGAAATTTGCATACTCCTTTTATCTCCTCATTCTCAATTGCTTTGTCTCTTGGTCAAACTAGACGCGCTTCAAGTGGTTTTTTAAAAATATTTTCTTGAAAAACCTTGTTTACCAACTTATCAACCGTCTCAACTCTAAAACAAAAATTATCATCAGATGGATATTTTATTACTTTAAAAACATTAAAGGAAATAAGATCAGCTTGAACTCTAAAAGTTAACTCCCCTTATTGCACATTAATAAAGGTTCTTCCCATTGCTAGAAAAGGTTGACCTAAGATAAATGGTATCTCAAAATCTTCTTTCATGTCAAAAACTATGAAATCTGCAGGAAAGATAAATTTGCCAACATTTACAAATACATCTACCACAATACCTCTAGGATATTTAATTCATCAATCAGTCAATTGAAGCAACATTGTGGTTACTTTTATCTCACCTAATCCTAGTTTCCTTAAAACTAAAAAAGGCATCAAATTAATGCTTACACCTAAATCATACAATGCATTTTCAAAATAAGAATCTCCAATAGTGCAATGAATAGTAAAACTCTTTCGATTTCTTTAACTTTAGGGGTAATTTTTTATATAGGATGGCTAAACACTCCTCATACAACTTCATGATTTCATAATCATCTAGTTTTCTTTTCTTTGCTAAAATCTTATTCAAAATTTTGCATAACTATGCATTCACACTAAGGCATCTAAAAAAGGAATGTTAACATGCAATTGTTTAAATAAATCAAAAAATTTAGAAAATGGCTTAGCTATTTGTGCTACTAGAGTCGTTGAGGGAATGGAATCGGTAACACATATGGCTTGGAATTATATGGAAAAAATTTCTCTTGCCTACCTCATTTGGTTCTTTATTGATTTCATCTTCTTTGTCTATGAAAATCTCTTGCTTAGCATCTTCTTCTCCAACTTGTTTGCCATTTCTCAAGGTTTTAGCCTTTATGTTTTCAATTGGATTTTTCTCTTTGTTACTAGATAAAGAACCATGTTGTCTTCCTAACATCATGTTTGTTGACAAGTCCTCTTGCATCTCCAAATTTTTTATTGAAGCCTCCTAGTTCTAAAATCTTGCATCTATGCTCTTGATGAGGTCATGAGCAATGTTAGCAATTTTGGTAACTATATCTTCCATATTTGACTTTGTCTCTTCTTGTTGTTTGAATTTTAGCGGTCTCATCACATTTTGACTATTTCATGAATAATTTGGATGATTGCACCATCCCGTATTGTATGTGTTGGAGTAGGAATTATCTGTGATCTATTAAAGTTTCCAACAAAATTAGAATTTTCACTAGGTTGTGAAAAAGCATTATCTACTTAACATTCTATGCTAAAATGTCATCCACCACAAAAATCACATTACAAATTCTGAATTTTCATGACCTAAACATCTGTGTTATCTAGCTTTTTGTTAAGTGCTTTAAATTATGTAGCAATTGCAGCAAAAGCATCTACTTAATGAACTCTGCTAACTTTACGCATTGGTAACCTCTCAGTAGGCCATTGATAACTATTGAATATCATCTCCTCTAATAGATGGTAGGCTTCTTCTAGCGTTTTATTATTTAGAGTTTCCCATGCAATTGCATCAATTATAAAACAAAGATTTGTACTAGATCCACTGTAAAAAGTTTGTGTCTGCATCCATACAAGTAATCCATGATATGGGCATCTCCTAAGAAATTTCTTATAAAATTAGTAATATTGTTACACATCTTTGCAAACTTTATAGGTGCGAAGAAATTACTAAGAAATTTTCAAGGCATATCATTCCATGTAGTAATTGATTCTGTAAGAAGAGAAAAGAGCCAACCATTAACTTTGTCTCTAAGAGAGAAAACAATCTTAATCTAATAGCATCATCTATAACTCCATTATATTTAACGGTGTCACAGATTTCAAAAAAAGCATCAATGTAAGTGTTTGGATCATCGCTTGGTAGCCCATTAAATTGCACTTCTAAATGAGTGATGGCTTGATCTAAAAGTTGTTTGCTTGAACTATAGATCTCCCGATGCTTAATATGGTACATTGAACTATTTGCATAGCATAATCTCTCAAGAGTCTACACAGATTTTCATTCCCATCGTCTACTATCTTCTTAACGTGATTTCTCTATTCTCTTAGTCATCTTTTAAATATACGCTCATTTTTGGATCAAACTCAAAAAATTTCCCTTGTTGGTTTCATGTCATAAACCAATATACACCCTAAAAAAAAAAAAAAAAAAAAAGCTAGATTAAACTTAGAATTATCCGATATCAATATTAATTAGTATTAAACAAACAATCCCCGGTAATGGTGCCAAAATTTTGTTTGCAAAATTATAAACGCAAGTGAACGCGTCGAACAAATAATATAATGACGAGAAAAGAATACCATTGCACAAAGATTGATAAATAATAAATTAATTAATTATTAAAAAATAGATTATTTTTGGAATTTATCTAACGGATCAAAATAGAATTAAGAATAAATTAAAACTAAAAATCTAAAAAGTAAAATTTGGAAACTAAATGCAATAAATTAATTTGATAAATATGTTAGAACATCTAATTTCATCATAACCACTAAATATGAATTTCAGATTGTTACGCATATAAAAATGATATCAAACATATAATAGCGGAATTGCTTAATCTATTTACTATCATATCTCTAGGTATAGCAAATTTACCCAGTTTTTTAATCCACTATATCTCTATGTGAATTTAAATAAACATAAGTGCATTAAAATCTATGAATATTATCAGCTTACAATGAGTCTTTTGGATCACTTTACCACCCAAAGTAGTATATCTCTATCCACATTTAATTCATAATTATATATTATAAAAAGTAATTGCATATTATTACTTCTCAATCTCAAATATGCACATCAGATCATTCAAATAGTAGCCAGTCACTTAAAAGCATTAAACGCGATGATATATGATTCGCATGATAAAAATCATGAAATTCATATCATCATAGTTAGGCTACATCGTAGCCCTAATAAAAAGAAATTAGAACACGGTAGAAGAAGAAACAAAGACATAAATCAAACTCAACATATTGAATCAAAGAACAGGATTTCTATCACAACTTTCATCTTCTCTCTAAATACTTGAAAAACTCTCAGAATAATGAAAAAACCATCTAAAAAATAGAAACCTAGTTGTTCCCCCAGTTCTCAATGTTCTACTATTTACAGGATACATTCAAGACCTTATCCTTAGGCAATTACTTATTTTTCACATAAAATTAGCGAATAAATCAAAGAATCTTTGATTTAATATCCATCTTCGAATGCTTTTTAATTTGAATTCTTGATTTTTGTTGTTCTTTTCCTTATCCTCTCCATATCTCATTATACTTCATAAACAAGAAAAATTCGAATAATTAAAAGAAAATCCAAATATTTTTCATAAATAATGTATTATTCATTACCTAAAATAGATAAAATAACTTTATTTTTATTGTATTGTTTGTTGCTTAAGCACTTTTGGACGGGCTTGGATAATGACACTCAAGAAGAAAGTTTGGCTTAGTTGAGCCTGAGCTTAGCTCAACCTGATTGGAAGATTATTTCATGATGGGCAAGCATGGATGAAACTTTAGGCCCAACCCTAAGGCCAAGCTTGGTCTAGGCCCGCCTAATGATCAACTTTAATTAGTTTAGTTTCAACCCTAAGGCCAAGCTTGGTCTAGGCCCGCCTAATGATCAACTCTAATTAGTTTATCGTATCGTGATTTTATTTATATGCCCATTGCAGTATCACTTAAAATCTCCTGTGTTACAATTCCTTGTTCTTTTTTTTTTTTTTTGTGACCAGGAACCGTTGTACGGCCGACAGCCGGTAGCGTAAACCCGTGGCGACCCACAGGGACCCACCTCCCACAGGTCACAGATGAGTCGCGTAATTGGGGGGAGAAGTTTCGAACCCCTTCCCTGTTGATTGAGGGGCGAGGCACGAACCATCTCGTCCACCACAGGGTGGGTGCAATTCCTTGTTCTTCAATATAGATTATGATATAAATGCAATGTTGGAATTAGTGCGTTAGGTGTTTTGGCTTCTAATGTCCATTGGTAAATCATATGGTTAGTAGAGAAAATTACCAAAAAAGTCATAAATTTATTGTAATTTTCTCAATTCTGTCATAAATATTTTTTACCAATCGAGTCATGAACATTTTGCAATTATGCTAATTCAGTCTATTCGCTCAATTTTGGCTAACCGTCTAATCGACGTTGACGTAAAAAATATTTTAATAATATTTTATTTCTTTTAATTTTATATTAATTTTTTTCTTTTTTTCTTCACTTCCTCCTCCTTCCTCTAGCTAGTCACCAGTTACAAACGGCCAAAGGTAGAGCCGATGAGGGACCTTGCTGGCCTCTGGGAAGCTTGGTTGTGGCTAGGCAACTTCACCAACAAAGCTCCGCCTCACCAAATACGATGAGGTCATGCCTCGTCAAATCTAACGGGGCCTCACTCAACAATGGCGAGGGTAGCCTCGCCCTCGTCAGCGCTTGCCTCTAGTTGATCACTGCCGGCCAAGAAGGAGGACAGTGGAAGAAGAAAAAAAGAAAATAATAATAATAATAATAATAAATATTAAAAAAATATTAAAATATTATCCATGTCAATACCCACGTCCACTTTAATGTCGGGCCGGCAAAAAAATTTCGTAAGTAGTCATTGAATGTGGGATAACTAAAACTTTGCCATTTTATTATCCCGACACTTCGAAATGGTAGGAATTGCCCCTCCAAAAGTCGTGTGTAAATTGCCGAATACAGCAATAGGAAAACTTTAGCTATTCATGCCTCTCCCACGATCCATAATCCATTCCTAACTTCTAAGTTAATCTATCAATTCTCTCTCTCTCTCTCTCTCTCTCGCTTGTCCTGCTCGAGTCCAAGACGGACGGAGTTGCATAGGTCTCGTCGGAGCAACACCAGCAGTTCCCGCTACTGCCGGCGACGGCAGCGGCGGCGGCGGCGACGGCGACGGCGACAGCGACGACGACTAGGTTTCAGACCCAAAACGCCCCGCGAATCGAGCGACCCACTTTCTGCATTCTGCAACCGTAGCTCCGGGAGATTGAAGGGATTCGGGGGAGTTCACCTCGACCTCTGAGGATTTCAGGTGAGTCTTTCTTCCGAATCGAACTCGGATCTGCGATATGGGGGCTTCGTCTTGTGTATTCTCTCTGTTGTAAGAGCCTAATTTGAGCTTCAATGGGGGACTTCGAAGTGGGAATCCGGAGAATGAGTGTTCGGGAAAAAAAAAAAAAAAAAAAAAAAAGGCCCTGAAAAGGTGGGGCCTTTTTGCTGAAAATGTTTCTGCATTTCGTCGTGAAGGCATGACGCCACCAATCGCGGCGCATGACAGGCGCGGCGGCCGCCTCTGTTGACATCGCCCCGCGCTGCGATTTAATTCCACGCCATCGTCTAAAACTGGAAGCTAATTAATTTGCCTTTACCCTTTATTAATTTAATAGGAGAGTGAACTGGGAGAGGGATTGCAGATGAACTAATTGATGTGCAAGTCTAGGAAGCAACATCCTCTTTTCGGAAATATGGTGTGATTGGAAGAATTAAAAAAAATAGTTTGATCTTTTGGCTTGTGGAGCTGGAGATATGATGCTTTGACTGAAAGAAGGTGGAATGCAATACTGCGGAACTCTGAATTACATATGTTTCGGCGTATTGGGTGGTTTATTGGTCTGAACAATCATAGTTATTCAGCGAAGAGGTTACCTGATGCCAAACCACGGCCGGCTAAGGTTAAGCCAGTGGCTATTATGGACACGACGCAGGAGATTGCCATTTACATCCACAGATTTCACAATCTGGACCTTTTCCAACAAGGGTATGTGTCTATGGAACACTTCCCCTGACGGTTAAATTTCCTGGTTTCTTGAGTTAATCTGGGACAATGTGCTTTAGCTTTAAGGTCATGCTTTGTGCAGGTGGTATCAAATTAAAATTACTATGAAGTGGGAGGACGGGGAACATGGTTCGCCGGGAACTCCAGCAAGAGTGGTTCAGTATGAAGGTGTGTCAAAGATTATAGCGATTATTTTCTGCTTTTCTGCATAGCAAATTTTCTCCATGCAGGACCAGACAAACACCAAAGAGACAAGGTTATGCCACACACTTTTGCCCTCAATTTACCATAATGTGATAGGTTGCGACTCAAAACAAATTAAAGCATTGTTCCAAATATTATCGTCATCTATTGATAAGTAGAAATTAATAAACTAAAAAGATAGTTAATTACAAACATCTATGGAGTGTGCAAAGGGAATAGGAAAAGCACATATGTCAGGAACGATGTACAAAAACCCTAAAAAGGAGCAACAATACCAATTAATAGTTGAATTGAATTGATTTGAATTTGGAACAGAAAAGATTATCCAGGGTTTATAAAAATCAGTGATCTTTATTGACTGAGAAAAACTAATGACATAAAGGCCTGTTTATACTAAGGTTACTAGTGTTGGACTATCTCAACCCTTAATCTAACATATTAAATTATAACCTCAACCATTGGAGCTCATTAAAAATCACATAATTACTATAACCACTTATTCACCTTAATAGCCTAAATAAAGGCCAATAAAAAGAAAATACTGGAAAGTACTAAACTAATATGATGCTCCTGCATCAAGAATGCTCTTCTAAAATTATAAATGGTCAGTCAAAACAAGTAGCTGATAAAGTCTTGAATGAAAAGGAAGGATAAAGTCTCTTTGTGGTCAAATAGTCCTCTTCCTTTCTTGCCAAATATTTGTCATCAATATCAAACAAAAATGAGACAAGCCTCCTGTTTCAAGTTCATTTTGATCTTGAGACAGTGGATGGAATGTATTATACTCTAAGGAAAATGAGATAATTAACAAGAAACTTCTCCCTTATCATCAGCTGACCTGTGCTCAAGTTTTTCTTGCCAAACTACAAAAATGCAAAAAAGTGGCCCAAGCACTATTGCCACTCCCAAGAGCTCATTAAAAATCACATAATTACTATAACCACTTATTCACCTTAATAGCCTAAATAAAGGCCCTTGCCACTTGCAGCCATCATGTGGCAGGGGTGAGGGAATGCATCACCAGGGTTGCATGACCCCCGGAAAGCGGTCATGTGGGGCCGTGCGACCCTGATGCAGTTCATCTCTCTGATTTCTTCACAGCAAAGGTGTGTGCTTGCCCAACAGTTGTTGTTGGCCTAGTTGCCAGCAACCCTTGCCACCAACCATTTGTCCCTTTACTTGGTGTCTCACAATCATTTTTTCTTTCTTAGAGTTTCCATGATTTGTATTTTTTTTTCTTTAATCCAGGTCAACAATGATGGGGAAGAGCATGCTGATGTGGCATCCATGTCAGCATTTCTGTCCATAATTTCCACGGAAGGATTAAAGTGAAAAAGAAACATATAGTTCAATGACCATAGTGGCAAAACAAGAAAGTATAGGGAAGAAATTGACCAATTGAAGAAATACAGGGGCTAGCGGTGCCATTATCCCTTTAGATAATGATGACTAGAGATTGTTAACTGGTGAAAGTACTCCCATATTCCATTAGCGGAAATACAGAAAGCCTTGTGTGTCATGCCTGTTCTTTTGTCATAGTTTTCTTGAAACTAAAAAGTTATTTGTGATTCAGCTCTATCTATTTGTGCTATTGATTCATGTATTTCATTTTTTTGAGTTATATTTTTCTCAAGAAAAAGAAGGAAAAACTACTAAATGCAATTTGTGTAAGTTTTTATTTTTATTTTTGCTGAAACATTTGTGTAAGTTATGCACTTTATAGTGTCTCCTGCTTTTTTTCCTTGCTACTTTTTTATTCTGGAAACTGCTTGCAACGCATTGACAGCATTGTCTCTTTGGCAGAAATTGTAATTGCATATACGCAAATAACCATTTATAATTTCCGAGTAATGTGAAGCCAAAAACTGGAACACTTTAGAAAGTTTTGGTTGAGCTCACGATTCGGAATCTTCATTTAAGACTCAACTGTATGTTTTATTGTCTTTATTTTTCTCACTCTTCTATTGATATTTACATGGTTTGATGTTCATTTTGATTGACTTCTCTCTCAATTAACCTTCTGGCTTTTGTCTTTCGTGCTGCAGTTCCTGACTTGGGTTCTGAAGACGTACATGGTATTTGGAGGATCAATGATACAGATAACAGTTTCTCTACACAGCCCTTTCGGATCAAATATGCGAGGCAGGATGTTCTTTTATCAATCATGGTGTCATTTAATTTACCTCTTGGTAAATTTGAGGTGATGCCCCCTTCCCCTCCCTCCTTAACATGCCTTCTCTTTCACGCAGTGATGCACACACTTAGACAAAATGTGATTCTTTTGAGTTACTTAACCCCGGAAGGAAGATAGATGGGAAGAAAGGGGAGGCGCCCCTAATTTAAATAGAGTTATCAGATAAAGTGCCAATAATAACCATTTCTTGTAGTTATTTCTAATGCTTCAAGTTCAAAATCACAACTAAGGTGTGTGCAATATTAGAGAGAATAACTCTACAAAGGTTAATTCCCTGTTCTTAGTCTTTAAGTTTATGTTCTGTTGGCTATTACATGTGCAGTAAGGAGTAACTGTGATTAGTAACAAATGAAAGTCGGTTGGATGTGGAATCATCAACTGTTAAGAGAAGTATTCATGGGCAGATGAAAACCTGTAACAGGGGGTTTTTTGGCAATATGGATCAATAAATGCTGATAATTGCCATTTTTTAACTTAGATGTTTGTGAGCTATTTCATTTGCCTTATGTAGAGGTTTCAGTTCTAATTTAGGTCAAGGACAGAGGCAACTGTATCTCTGTGACTTTCTATGGAATATAGTCATTGCACCTGGGTTTGTAGTCAATTTTGTCAATCCCATTTATCTTGTCTTTCTTTTTGCTGCTTGTTTGAGTAAACAACCTAGTAACACATCTATAGCTCGCATTGCAAATTTTTTCAGGGTCTATCCACATCAGCTGTAGTATTGAAGTTTGAGCTTATGTATGCTCCCATATCCGAGAGCGGGTTAGTCATTCAGCCTAGTTTTGTTTCTAGTTCAATTAAAAATAAGAGTTCCTTGTCTTGTTCCTCCTGTTCCCTATTGCATGTGCTTACAATATGCAATGTACAAATGTAAATTGAGCTTGATTCAAGCAATTTATAGAACCAGGAAGGTGATTGTAGTATACTTGTGAAGGTCTGGGTTGCAGGCTTCTCTGGATTCTTGTGCTGCTGCTGTTCATGAATTCCGAATACCTCCTAAGGCTCTTCTAGGATTGCATTCATATTGCCCTGTCCATTTCGATGCTTTCCATGCTGTACTTGTCGATACAACTGTGCATATCAGTCTGTTAAAATCCAGTTCCGTTGTTGCACCTCCAAAGGTAAACAGGTTCGTAATCATCCTTCTTTCCATGTTTCAGAAATTGTGTATCTGGGTCATTTGTCACATTGGCAAACTGACACTTTGGCCTTCTTAATCTGTTGGAATGTTTTTCAGAGATTCTCGTAATGTTGAAGAGCTTTCTGGTGAAAATATCCATGGACTTGGTCAGGTACATTTTTGTATTGAGGTTTTCTCTATGAGACTTCTACATTCTCTTGTGTCTGGTTCTTATTGTCAATTCTGTCATTGTCGCTTTTTATATAGCATGTGATTAGTCGTTGACATATGAGTACTGCATCGGTTTACTCAAATGAAGTGAAGATCTTTGTGGATTTGAGGGCAGGTCGATGGCTAGTGTGCTTGTATGCTTGCTTTAGCAGTTTGTTTGTGAATGTATTGATGATCTTATGTATGAAGAAGCACATACAAATTGAATGAGCCTGAAATGTTTCCATTTGATCCATTACTATGTATTAAAGTGGTTGCATAAAGATAATGTCCCCATGAGGAGTAAAAGTTGTTTATTGGGCTGTGGTGGCCTTTTAATTGCAATGTTCTCTCCTTCGACTTGACATCAAAGGACATAGGAGGACACACTTAGAATCAATCTTGGGTAGTGGGATTTTATCGAGGATTTTTTATGCTGAACAGATTGTTGTGTAAGATATTTGCTAAGTGGGGAAAGACTTGATTGTTTCTTTTGGCGTCTGTGCTCTCTTCTTTGAATTTTTTTTGGGTAAGTCTTATTCTTTACTTTCATATATGCGATAGAATTGAGGTCAAATTAAAGAATGCTCGTGTCTACTTGCAAGGGAGAAAAGAATTAGTGTGGGTATTGGTTACATATAAGAGGAAGGGTG
This sequence comes from Eucalyptus decipiens, assembly GCA_014182575.1. NCBI lineage: Eukaryota > Viridiplantae > Streptophyta > Magnoliopsida > Myrtales > Myrtaceae > Eucalyptus > Eucalyptus decipiens. The sequence goes on from CM024614.1 coordinate 31,394,965, forward strand.
TAGAAAGAGGAATGAAGTTTGAGGCTTTACCTTTACAAGGGAAGGATGCAAAAATTTTAGATATGAAGACGCATTGTGCTCCCCTTTCAAAGTCTTGAAAGAGGAATGAGATTTGCTAATCCATTAGTTGCTTCAAGTATTGTTCAAATATGTTGCCATGGAAATCATCCCTTGTGTATAGAAGTGTTGAATCTTCAGAGTATCTTCTACGACTATTGAAAAATTGGTTAAGCTGTGGCATGTTAGAAAAGTTCTGGCAATGGCCTCTTTTCACACCATTGCTGGAGAATTTGGACATTGTACCTTAAGTTTCTGGGAACAAATACCAGTCACTGATGGACCACTATGAAGCGGCTGGTGAATTTTGTATTTGAATAATATCTATTGCCAATTCATAAAATTGTGATTCTTTAATTATGATAATTGGTTTTTGATCAGGCTGTAGGTCTGGTGTCTTCCTTCGATGAGAGACAATTGTCAGTTCTAAGAGCATTATTAGCTTCTCGGGACCTACTAGTTGAAGAGCTGCAAAATCTCAGCAAAGCAATTGACCGACCTATAGATTTAACGGATGTTACTGCTAAAGTAGATGATAAGACACTCATTGACCTGAGAGCTGAATTGGGTATTGCAGTTGATAAGTTCTTGGGCCCAGACAAGCTACTAAATGGTATTGAGGTCTGTACTCCATTTAATGCAAAATAGTATATTGAAAAATGAATCTGGGTTCTTTCATTTCCGCTTAGAGGATGAAGAATCAATAATTGTTACCCTTAGTCATTTCATTTTTCCTTTGTGATGCATCCTGCTGGCTCGTGAACAGAAAGCAAATCAAAATGTAGATACACGGAATGATGGATTGCTCCATTCCGCATCCAGGGAGGACTTGTTTCATTCTTTTCATGTGTTGGGAAACCAGGTGCTATATTTGTGGAATACTTTTCTGCAGTTCCACAGGTTTTCTTCTTACCTTTCTTAAAGGTTTCAATTTGATCTCTCAAGCTATTGTAACAAATGATCTCCTTTCTGCACTTACATGCTTGGTTAATAACACACAAAACACAGTAAACCCTGCAAATTTACACATGTGTGCAAAGGAACATGTATGCATGCCTATGTGTGCGCCAGGGATATTGCACTGGGGGACTTCACTGCCTGAGTTTGTTTCTTTTGCTTCCTAGTTCCTGCCTGACTCTTGGTGGCATGAAAAAGCTGGCACCAATTTCCTTAATGTGGTCTCACTTGAAATTGAATTGTTAGGTGGTAATTTGCAAAAATCAATCATCCACATTCGCATTAGAAAGGTGAACGCCTCAATGTTAGGATGAGACCAGAAATTGCAGAGGGAACTTTGGATCATATTTCTCAAAGCATTGCGTCAGATCGGTCAGAAATGACATAGATTTTGCATAGTCAAATCGACAAGTTATATATCTCATATTCGAATTTAACTCGTAAGCTTGCTAATTATAACTTATTACCTGATGGTATGGTTATCTCCAGGGCTAATAAAACTAGCATAATGGAATATCTCCGCGATGCATGGGCTACTGATCGAAGAGCTGAATGGTCGATATGGATGGTATATACAAAGGTTGAGATGCCCCTTCACTATATCCACAGTGGAGCCGATGAGCCAACTCACCATGGTGTACACAGGAGAGTTTCAAGTTTGTGGAAATTAGCTGACGATGTACTGAACTAGAACTCATTTTTTCTTCAGATTCAAGTTTGGGCCAGGACGTCTTTTGCTTCAGGTTCTGATGTCTTCTGGTTTCAATGCAGCCTGCCCAGAGTGCAGCCATGCGTGCTGATCTCCACCGCCGTAGTATTGCCCAAATGAGGGTTAGATCTCTGACTCTTACATGTAGTATTTGAGCCTTTTATAATGTGCTTAGGTTGCGTGCTTCTAACATCTATCATTCCTCGCAGATAAACAGTCGTTCTATCCAAGACATGCATATATTCGGAGATCCTTCACGTATTCCAATAGTAATCGTGGAGCGTGTGGTCAATGCACCAAGACGTACAGTTAGTGTAAATTCTTACTTTAATCACATGAATCTGAAAGATTATCCGGGCTTAAGTGGACCCAGCTACGATGCTGCCAAAAAACCATCTACGCAACAGAGTGGTCGCGTTTTGAAGGCGGTCATTTTTGTGCATGGATTTCAGGCATGTTTGCCTGTTCCTTGCTCTTGTTATCAGCTTTGTGTTTCTTTATATTTATGTACTTTGTAGCAGTTCTCACATGGTCACCAAATTAGTGCTTATGAGCCATGTTGAAGATGCGGTCGTTTGTACTTGCTTTTGGCATTGCCAAGTTTTCATTTGGCTTATCATGTTTATTGTTTCTTTTCTTCTTTCCTTAAAGAAGTCTTATTTTGCTGACATGATCGAATGTTATATCTGCCTTTTTGTTATAGGGAAATCATCTTGATTTACGGCTTGTCCGAAATCAGTGGTTGCTGATAGATCCAAAAATTGAATTTCTCATGTCTGAAGTAAATGAAGATAAGACATCTGGGGACTTCAAAGAAATGGGACAGAGGTTGGCGCAGGAAGTTATTTCTTTCCTTAAGAAGAAAATGGACAAAATTTCAAGGTCAGGAAGCTTGAGAAATATCAAGCTGAGCTTTGTTGGCCATTCTATTGGAAATATTATAATACGAACTGCGTTGACTGGTACTTTCCTTATTCCATTTCTTTTGGTGGTATTTCATACTTATGATCCAGTTTTTAAAACTCGTCTATTCGTTGATGCAGAGGGCATTATGGAGCCATACTTGAGATATCTTTACACATATATTTCGATATCTGGTCCCCACTTGGGGTATCTTTACAGTTCAAACTCACTGTTCAACTCAGGATTGTGGCTTCTGAAGAAGTTTAAGGGCACCCAGTGTATTCATCAGCTCACTTTCACTGATGATTTAGATCTCCAGAATACATTTTTGTACAAACTGTGTAAGGTATTGCCAGCAAGTTATTTTCTGTCTTTTCCTCATCCCCCCACCAAAGAAAAAGAAGAAAATTCGTGTCTGTGGATTGCATGAAGTGTTGGGAGTATGTATCACCACATCACCAAAAAAAAAATAATTGACAAAAGGTCTCAAATCTTCTTTCTTTTCTCTTTTTTCAGCAGAAGACACTGGAGAGTTTCCGGCATATTATCCTTTTATCTTCACCACAGGTGGTGCCTTCATCCCTTTGGAACTTTGAATCGAACGAAGTTCTTTTCTTTTTCTTTATGCCTCTGTACATGCATCTGTCTTTATGTAAACAATGCAATAAGTGTTCATTTGCTTTATGACTCAGGATGGGTATGTTCCATATCATTCTGCACGGATTGAATTGTGTCAGGCATCCTCCTCTGACTACTCCAAGAAGGGCAAAATTTTTCTGGAGATGTTAAATGATTGCTTGGACCAAATACGGGCTCCCTCATCAGAGCATAGAGTCTTCATGCGCTGCGATGTCAACTTTGATACCTCCTCCCAGGGAAGGAACTTGAACACCCTGATCGGGAGGGCTGCTCATATCGAGTTCCTGGAGACCGATGCTTTTGCCAGATTTGTAATGTGGTCTTTCCCAGAATTATTTCGTTGAGAGTCTGGATATCTTGATTGAAGACACTTGTCACATCGGCTCTTTAGCTTATCTTCAGTAAATCTTTTCTGGGCCCTACTTTATCAAGATGATGGATCAGTGTTGATCGGCTTCCCAGGGCTGGATTTTCCAATGCCAAAGCCGAAGAGCTGGTTGGCACGTCATTCTGTCAGGCCAATGTACATTTTCAGCATAAGCAGGCTAATTGCACAAGAGTGGGAGACAAGAAGCACTGCCCCCTTGATCTTTTGCTCGTTGTACAGACTCAGGTTTGAGCTTTGTGATGGAAGCCCTCAACTGCTCTCTTGTAGATGTGGCTTGAGAATAGGCCGCGATGAGTATGATTCGGTTTGTAGGCTGACGAACTTAATCAGCCACTCCTTTGACATGGTTGCCCTATATTGATTTGTAAATACCGGGGGTCCAAAATATGGCAATTTGTGTAATCAGACCTCATTTTGGCTTTTTTGCAATAATTAGAAGCTATCGTTTGATCTTCATCCTTCATGTGTCTTCATTTCAATATCCATCCTGAGTTACGAAATGATTTTTTATTTTTATTTTTTCAATCGGAACAAAGTATGATTTGAAAAGGTGAAAAAAGAGGTTTAATAAGTCTAGAATGGACTTGCGGACACTTGGAGTGTCAAAACTTGGTACGATGAGACACTTAAAGTGCCAAAAGTTCGAAAAGTGACATTTAAGTGCTAAAAGTTTGAAAAGTGACACTTAAGTGTTAAAATTGAAGCAAAATAGATCACTACCACTTTGGCCAAAATGTCAACGTTGGGACACTTAAAGTCTTAAAAAGTTCGAAAAGTGACATTTAAGTGATAAAAGTTTGAAAAGTGACACTTAAGTATCAAAATTGAAGCAAAATAGATCACTCCACTCCGGCCAAAATGCCAACGTGGTGATTTTCCAGTAAAGGAAGTGCAAAACGTCTTTTTACAAGTTGATGTGGTAAAACAAATTTTAAAATAAAATAACAATAATTAAAAATAAAAAAAAAAATAAAAAAGGGGAGGGGGGCAGGTCTAATCCCTCGTCACCGCCGCCTCCCCATCGTCGTCGGAAGGGCTAGCGGCGAAGAGGGAAGGGTTGGCTGGGGTCACCCGGCCTTGGCCGAGGCTAGCGACCCCAACCAATCGACGGCGAGGCCCAACGAGACCTCGGCCAGCTTCGGCAATGGTCGACGACCCTCGCCTGGTTGGGCCAAGGGCCGTCACTTGGTCCCTAGAGGGTGGCGGCCCTTTGCCTCGCCAGATGGGCAAGGGCTCACGGACCCTCGCCGCCAATCGGCCCTCCCCCTTTGCCGTCAGCCCTTCTAGCGGCGACAGGGAGGCGACGACAATGAGGGATGAGCCCTCAATCGCTTGCCCCCTCCCTTTTTTTTATAAATTTTGAATTTTTTAATATTTTTATTTTATTTTTAAATATTTTAAATAAATTTAATTTTATTAATTTTTTATGACGTCACTGCGTCGTTTTTGTATTGTCTAGCCACGTAGCACAGAACGACGTTGTTTACACTTGTTTCGCCGAAAAATCGCCACGTCAATATTTTGACCGGAGTGGCACAAGTGATTCATTTTACTCCAATTTTAATACTTTTAAATGTCACTTTTTAAACTTTTACCACAGTGTATCGTGCCAAGTTTTGATACTTAGGCTGTACTTCTTCCATGTAGAATGAATGAGAATTGGATCGACAAGTTTTGATACTTGGGCTGTACTTCTTCCATGTAGAATAAATGAGAATTGGATCGACGCTCTGAGCATCCAAATTTGGGTTTTGATGACTCCCTGGTTTTGCCACATCAAATTGGTTTCTATGTACTCTCCATGATCACAGCATCATCTCCTTCCACGTGCTGCCGCACCTCTTCTCAATGCATCAATCCACACAAAACTAGAAGCTAATCCTTCGTTGCTAATTCATCCTTTTCTATGTTTAGTTGAAATCTTAGCACGCACCCCCTGTCCTCGGAACTTAGATCACTGAAGTAATCACTTGAATTTCAGTGACATTCAGCTCTTGCAATCTCCGTACTGATTCATGAAGAACACTCGTGGAAGAAGAGGTTTCTTGGGACAGTGGTATATCCCAGTCAAATTTTGTTATAGAAACACAACATATTAGTGAGGATCATAGCACCAAACATGTTATCGAAACACAAGAAATGATTATTAGACATAATCCTGAAAGCGCCAAATGCAAATACGTGCCAAGGAAAGCCAACAGCCACATCACAGTACAGGAAGCCGAAAAAACTAAAAAGGAAGGTTTTCATAGACCATCACAGCATTTTGCTGAGGGAAAATATTCATGAAGACCAAAATCAATACTCTTCCCCCTCATCACCATCCTCCCCTTCGGCAGACTCAGCACCCACCTCTTCATAATCCTTCTCGAGAGCGGCCAGATCCTCACGGGCCTCAGAGAACTCTCCTTCCTCCATACCCTCACCGACATACCAGTGCACAAATGCACGCTTGGCATACATGAGATCAAACTTGTGGTCGATCCGAGAGAAGACCTCGGCCACACTGGTCGAGTTGGAAATCATGCACACAGCTCTCTGCACCTTGGCAAGGTCACCACCGGGAACCACAGTAGGCGGCTGGTAGTTGATACCGCACTTGAACCCAGTAGGGCACCAGTCCACAAACTGAATGGTGCGCTTGGTCTTGATAGTGGCCACAGCAGCATTGACATCCTTGGGCACAACATCACCACGGTACATGAGGCAGCATGCCATGTACTTGCCATGGCGAGGATCGCACTTAGCCATCATGGAAGATGGTTCAAAGGCACTGTTAGTGATTTCGGCCACAGACAGCTGCTCATGGTAGGCTTTCTCAGCCGAGATAACCGGAGCATAAGAGGACAGCATAAAGTGGATCCTAGGGTAAGGCACCAGGTTGGTCTGGAACTCGGTCACATCCACATTCAGGGCACCATCAAACCTCAGTGAGGCAGTGAGGGATGAGATAACCTGCATCGAAACAAGTAATCGGGAAGCACATTCAGCATCTAATCTTCATAATCGCATCAAGAAAGAGCATTCAACTCTCAAACTACAGACGGATGAGCTGGCCAGTCAATTTACCTGAGAAACAAGGCGGTTCAAGTTGGTGTAAGTAGGGCGCTCAATGTCAAGGGAGCGCCTGCAGATGTCATAGATGGCTTCATTATCAAGAAGCACCGCAACATCGGTGTGCTCAAGGAGGGAATGGGTCGAAAGGACACTGTTGTAGGGTTCCACCACGGAGGTAGAAACTTGAGGCGAGGGATAGACGGTGAAGCTGAGCTTCGACTTCTTGCCGTAGTCAACGGAGAGTCGCTCCAAGAGAAGTGACCCCAGACCAGAACCGGTACCACCTCCAACAGAGTTGAACACAAGGAATCCCTGCAGGCCAGTGCAATTGTCCGCGAGCTTGCGGATTCTGTCCAAGCAGAGATCCACAATCTCTTTCCCAACTGAATAAATCGTAACAAAATTGTTAGGCACCGACCACATTGACCATCAATCATAAGATCAGGGGGTTATCGACATATGATTACTTGTGTAGTGACCGCGGGCAAAGTTGTTGGCAGCATCTTCCTTGCCGCTGATCAACTGCTCCGGGTGGAACAGCTGACGATATGTCCCAGTCCTGACTTCGTCAATGACGGTGGGCTCGAGATCGACAAACACAGCACGCGGGACATGCTTTCCGGCACCAGTCTCGCTGAAGAAGGTATTGAAGGCATCATCACCTCCACCGACAGTTTTGTCGCCCGGCATCTGGCCATCAGGCTACAAAAGCAAAATGGAAAAGCACGATCAAAATTAATGAGCTGAACAGGATATACCGCGTTCTGCATTGCAATGAGATCTAACACGACCACACCCGTAGCAACACAAGCAACCACAAGAAACGAACATTCAGATAGCATCCACAGAGTTCAATACTACAACAACGAAGAATAGGTACGAATCCAATCGCAAGTAGTTCTTATTGTATTTGCTCAACCTGAAGGTCTAAGACTACAAGGATTAGAACAGGGTGACAATGTGCAGCAACCTGTCTAGATCTACGCGGAGACGATCGAATGCGAAATGGATACAGATCAAAGCCTCATTTCGCCTGGATCTAGAGCATTTTCTAGCAACGAAACGGACGGAACGCAGACCAAAAGCTCGGATCCAAGGCCATCACGGACAAGATCTTCGCATGCGATAGCGTCAACATCCGCGTCGCTAATCACATGCGAGTCCGGTTCTACCTCTAGGCTACACAGAACAACACAAATCGACCTATAATCCCAAAAAAAAAAAAAAAAGGAACAAAAATCCTCAACGCCGGAGAACGCGAGTCCACCAAACGTCATAAGCAGAGGAACCGAAACTCGCTACTAAAAACAACATCGCATACGAACAAGACGGCGGCGGCTACGGCTACGGCGACGGATCCGAGGGAGGAGGGGGCTCACCTGAATGCCGTGCTCGAGACAGTAGAGCTCCCAGCACGCGTTGCCGACCTGGATGCCGGCCTGACCGATGTGAATCGAGATGCACTCCCTCATTTTCTCTCGCGGGCCGGAGACGGGGACCGGGGCCGAGGATCGGAAGCTTCGAGAAGGTTCCGAGCGGAGGAGGAGGGGATGCAGGGAGGAACGGGGAGAAAGGCGTTTATCAAGACGCCTTCCCAGAAGATGATGAAGAAGATGAAGATGGAGGAGGAGGAGGAGTTGCAGAGCTGATGGGAAATGCAGAGGGGAAGGTTTAAAGATATATAGAGCGCCACTGGAAAAAAAATTGAAAAATATCTGGTTGGTTAACCGCGGTTGTGTTAACCGCGGTTCGATTTAGAAAGTGCCAGCGAACGCGGGGGTGTTAACTTTCGTGTGGGGTTAATGATTGAGGCGTCTAACCAAGGTTAGTTGCCCGCCCAGTTTTCAAAAATCAAGAGTCCTTTCTCGATTTGGCCGGAGGGAAATGGGCTCGGACTTCGCGGGAATTGCTGCTTTGCCATCCGGCATTCGAGGCAACGGATAGATTTGGTGGAGGGGCAATGTGGTCATTCAAGCCCAGAAGGTAGGGTGCGATGCGGTGCGGACGATGATGTTTATCTTCAGAGGATGGGCTGTCGAGTCGAGATGGAGTAGATGGCGAGTTTCCATCAATGGGGCCCAACCTCGGGTTGGGTCCTTCCTCTTCCTCTTTTTATTTTTTTCCTTTTCCTCGGCTTTTCTTCTTTTTCTCGAATATAAAACAAGGTGGGGAAGATTTCTGTCTATGGAAAAACAGATAAAATTTTCGTTCGTATGCAATGTGATCCGTAAATATTTAATTTTTTTAATATGATCGTTGAACTTTATCATAATATGTAATATGATTTGTGAATTTTTAAATTATTCAATATAGATTCTAAACTTTTAATACATGTTCTATTCAATCTTTATTACCACATTAGCATCATGTAACATTTTCTGCCACATTAACAATGTCAGTAACTTGGCATTCAAGCTAGTTTGGGTCTTGGCTGTCTAATTCAAGTTAATATGGGTCTGAGTTATAAAGGTGGGTCATTTTAAATGCATCGAGATCTATACCTAACTTTATATAAAACTCAGATAATCTATATTTACCCTATTAATTTTTTTTATGAAATGAGTCATTTTGTTTTCTTGTGTAATTATTCTCATAATAATTTTCGACGAATGAATAAAAAGAAAATTTCCGTGTCACCCACAATCTTCCAATAATTTTTAAATAACTATAGAATTAGTTTACTTGACACATCATAATAATGAACACACATAGAATTAAAAAGCTCAAACAATCCTATGATCGAAGATATTAGCAAATTAAGCGAAAAAATGAATAAAAATAAAAACAACAGTAAAACTAATGGCCAAAACAGTATATTAGAAAGATAACATTGTATAGAGTGCTATTTTTTTAATTGATAGAGGAAAAAAAAAGAATAACGAAATGAAGTTTCGCTTTTAGCATTATAGTATCCAATTTTAGCTTCCAATGAAAAAGTGACGCCCATTGTATAAATCACATATTTCTATAGGAAATAAATTAGTGTATATATTTGAGTTAATATTACGAAAAATTCCAAATTGATACAAGTTTGACAAATTTATCCCAAAATAAGTTTTGAAAACAAAAAACCCAAAATTAATATATTTGTAATGAATTTACCATCTATTAGTTTATGTTAAATTGCTTATTAAGATGACACATAACAGCTAATAGGTTTACCTATCTAGAGTTTTATTATATGTTTATCACATGTAAGCCAATTTATGATTTTTTGTGATATTAATTCAATTTAATGAAAATTAATTGATGGTAAATATACCAATTTGGGATTTTTGATAGTAAAAAAGAAAAATTTTAGAGTATACTTGTTATCACGCCCCGATCCTCTGAGTGCATGCCCATCCCTCCTTAATCGATTAGTAGCAACATTCCAGGACGCGTCGCCAACTCATTCAATTTAATACACATGCAGAAGCAAATAAATAAATCCCCAGACAACAATCAGATGTGATAAAAAAGTAGGGCTACAATTTTTCAGACCAAAACAAACTTTTTATAAACAAACAAGTTTATTTACAATACCAAGCCGTTTACAAAAATGTCAGCTCATCCAAAAAGGTACTGTCTTATGAGCTACTAGTCAAACCCGTTCGTCGATTCTAGTCTCTCCACCTTCCCAACTCTGCGGCTTCAAGTCTTCCATGACCGCCAACTAGGGACTTGAAAAGTTATCCCACAATAGGGTGAGACGACGTCTCAGCAAGTTCAACCCCTTAAGATTTGATTAGGAAGAAAATACGCCATAAGGGCTGCCTAAGCAAAATAATGAAATAGAGGACTTACCTAGCCTCCACTTCTTCCTACAAGTTAGTTTAATTTAAATACTTGCAAATTGCATCAATCAATTACACCCGATAGAATCATCAATTAATCGACTCAGTCGATTACATATCATCGAGACCATCCCACGGCCATTTCAATTTCTCAATCCAACTATTAATTACGGCCACGCTCTGGCACGGCCTATTAAATAGCCAATGGTGAATTACGGCCCAATGGGCACAGCTCACTCCAAGTGTGACGATAGATTATGGCCCAATAGGTACAACCTTTATCAGGTGGATAATAACAACCCCATAGGCACAACTTTTATCAGGTAGATAATTACGGCCTCATAGGCACAACCTTTATCAGGTGGATAATTACGGCCCCATAGGCATAACCTTTATTAGGTGGATTTCCTAACTAGAGTCATAACCTCACGGGGTTATTCATCTACGGCCAAAGACATTGTTTTTCACAATCATATCCCTCAATTAAGAATTAAGTCTTGTCTTGGCCCATTTTCCTCATATTAAAAATATTTGGTGAAAATAGCCGTGTGTGGGTACACGGTTGGCATTAGCCAAAATACAATAATTTCCTTTGTAAACTTCACACTAGTTTCAGCAGTCCCAAAAAAAAAATTTGGTGCTATAGACTGACGCCCAATAATTTTCCAATTAATTGCCAAAAATTATTAAATTTTGGGATAATTACCAAATTTCACAAATCACAGTCAATTTACACAATATGGCACTCAATTAAATAAATGGAATGCACCACTATGATCAGCATAAAATTCCGGTCACCGACTATCCCGGTCTAATTTTCGGAAAATGATTAATTAATTAAATAATTACATAAACTAATAAATAAATGCCAATAAATAGCAAATAAGCAAATTTAGGCCCGCAAAGCCTAATTAAAAGCCGAGACGGGCCTGGAAAATTTTTGAACCACTCTAGATAAATACTAGAGCTTGTCTAGGGCCTAGTTGTACTAAACTATTTACCTAACATGCAACTATAACTAATTAAATTACTAATCTAATCTAATCTAACTATTCACCTAATCCAGCTTAGTCTAAACAAAACAACCCTTAAGCGTCATTAACCTACTAAGCGAGGATTAGTGAGTTAAACTCACATGATTAGCGTTCTGGCGAGTCCACGGCAACGGCGACGCGGAGGTGAGCGACAATCCTCCTAGCGGCGACACCAAGCGAGGCCGAGAAGGGCTCAAAAATGGCCAACAAGTCTGAAAACCCTTGTTTGGTTTACGCTTCGTTCTTGGCCGAATCAGAGAGAGAAACTAGCAGCTTCAACGGCAAAAACGGGCTGATCGGAGCTCTAGCGAACGAGTGGTCGGCAACCGGCGACTCTCGGGGGGTCAAGGGGGTCTTGCTGGTGGATGGAACGAGCAAAGGAAAGGCTGGAATGGGAGAAAAATGAAGAAAAATGCGAAAAAGTGCAGGCGGGCAGCAGACTGGCGGACTGGTAGCTTCATCGGCGGACGGGACGGCCGGCAAGTCATTTCGGCGAACGGTGAAATGCCCCTGTACAATCTAGATGTGCTGGTCACGGTGGTGGGTGGAGCGTTGGTTGATTCTCACGGGAAGATAACTTTTAACTCGAGTTTTTGATGAAAGGTCAGCTGGAGCAAAAATTTGAACGAGGAGAAAATAGAGGGAAAAAGAGATCGACAAGCATGGGGGATGGGCTGGCTTGGTTTTTCTGGTTCTCTTGAGCTTTCCAAAGACCTTAGCAATGGAGAAAAGAGGGGGATAAAGGAAGAAGATGGCTGATGGAGAGGGGGGGACAAGATTGGGTCGAAAGGGGCCACCAAGCCTCATCCTCACCTCTTTGGTCTACTTGGAGGGCTCCACCTTGCATGGCTGTCTTTCACCTTTGATTTTCAGCCTCCAAATTCCTTCTAGAAGCATTTGAGATGGTCTAATAGTCATGGGCGGTGGGGCATACGAATTTCACATTAATTTCCCTCATATTGGACTTTAATCCTCCTTGAATCAACTCAAATCGGCTCCCATAAATCCCATTATCAAGTCAATGATCAAATTGGTATTTTTTCTCACCAATTGATCCCACTTGCTTCTCAATTGTGTGATCAAAACCGGTCCTCTGAATTTTCTGGACAAAAATGACCCTACCTTGACTTTTTCCAAAAGTCTCAATTTGCAGAAAAATCTTCTGAGACGAGTCAACGTTCCTAAAATAACTCGTGACATGGCAGAACTTTCAATTTTTGAAATCGGATTCAAATTCACAATTAATTTCAATCTGGCACGATTTTAGTGTGACCTTGCGACCCGATAGCTTTCGGGAATTTTTAGTGCAAAAGACACATGGTCGATTTTCTTCGAACCATAATGAACCCCTTCAACACATTGGCGACTCTCGGTGGCTATGAAAATCTTGATGTTTCAAATATTGACATAGGGTACCAAAACAACAGAAAAATCAATTTAGTACTGATCGACGAGAATTTTGTAATTTAGTGGAATCATCCACGCTTAATCACATATCTTAGTCGAACTGATCTATCTATGATTTCCAATCGATCTTACTGTGCCGTAATGATCTCGGTAGATGAACACAATCGATAAGTCGGTTCCTGATCGAATTCTCAAGTCTATTGCATTAAAATCCCTTAATGACTTCCCTAGATTGTCTAGTTATCTTGTAAGTGGTCATCTTAGAGAAAAACACTATAGTAGCATTGATGAAAAGCCCAATTTATCCGATTGAAATCAGAACTGAAAATCAGGATGTCACACTTGTCACATGTATATTAATTTGGGATTTTTCATGGTGAAAAAATTAGTTTACGATATATTTGCCATATGTGTATCGGTTTGGCATTTTTTAGTGGTAGTAACTAGTAACCCTATAAATTTTGCACTACGAAGAAGGCACCAAAGCATTCTCAACAAGGAGAGCCCAATTCTAGGATTTTATAATTTTAGGTGGCATATTTAGATCGGGAAGACTTTTCATCATTATCATCATCATCATTATTGTTGTCGTTGTTGTTATTATTATTATTATTATCATTATTATCCAGGAAAAATTACAAGTAAATTTCTTTAATGTTGAAATGCGCCCCCCTAAGAAACTTCATGGTTAAAATTTCTAGCGGACTAACGCACGTGAACTCGAATTATGCTATGATTAGATTCATCCTATCCAATTCATCTTGGCTTTTTTCATTTTATAGAAAATAGTTTCAAAGAAATTCTTGTCTAAATTTTCGGCATTTGTTTCACAAAAAAATAAATTGCTTTGGAAACATTTTTTATGAAGGGAAAAAAGTCTTATAAAATAGAGGAAGATACTTTCCATTTTTAAAAAGGGGAAAACATTTTCCTCGCTCTTTCTTATTTCACACCCTTACAAGCGCCCACAAATTTTCATTTTTTTTTTAAAATTCGATTTTTGTTTCTTTTTACTTTTCTTTTCTTTGTTTCGCTCTTCTTCTTTCTTAGCCGATCACAAGTTATAGGCGAGCTTAAGGCTCATCGGCGAGCTTAAGGCAGCCCACCATCGATCTCAAGGGTCGCCCACCTTTATCGAGCTTAAGTTCACTGCTTGCTAGATCGTATTGACAAGCTAGAGGTGGGCGAGTGAGCTTGAGGCTTGCTTGTGGTTAGTCGCCGGCTATCGATTGGCTGAAGAATAAGAAGAAAACAAGAAAAGAGAAAGAAAAATAATTTAATAATCAATTTTTAAAAGATGATGAAAAATAATAATTTTTAAAAATAAAATAATAATAAAATTATTGAAAATAAGTGCATGGAGAAAAATATTCTTCTTATCGAATAGCATAAAATATTTTCACTTCATTTTTAAGTTTCACCCAAACACTGGAAAATGCTTCCTAAACACCATAGTTTTCGTGAAACAAATGGAGCCTTAAGCTTTATTTGTTTTGCAGAAAATAAATAATTTTAAAAAAAAAATTATACAAATGATCGCTTATATTTTTTGAAATAATTAGTCAATAAAAATATTTTCATCATTAACATTGATTGATATCCAAACATTGGTGTGAATAATTAAATTATTTTCATTTATTCATTTATGTTGGCCGAACGATGGATCATTTTTAGAAAGATAATAGGGTCAATATCATACCACGAACGTTTAAAATGGTAGGGTCAACATCTGATGGATACAACGCATTCGTGTTCGGGTTCCCCTTTTTTTCCTTAAATGTGTATTTTGAAAACTGGTCAGATTCCTGAGGCATTTATATGATGGGTCAAGGCTTTGCATCGCTAATTCTTATTTGTACTTGTTATCCAAGTTGTAATACCAATGGTGAAGTCGTGCTCGAAAGGAAAATTAAGTACTGTTCACGTTGTTCTAAGGTTGATCTTAGTTTCGCCGACCATATGCTGATCTTTTTTAAAAGAGATAGGGGGACTTCTATCGGCTATATTGGATATCCCCGATCAGTTTTATAGTCCTTCTAAGCTGAAATTAGATACAAAGAAAACTGAAATATACCTCAGCGAGGATGGTCGATCTCATTGTGATGATTTGTTCTAGTTTAATAGATTTGAGAGGGTAGCTTAACTCAACTTGTGAATTATTTGAACAACACTAAAGATATTAAGATTCGTCTACTAAATTAGTTTATTAGATTAATATGACACTTTATAAGTAGTTATTCAAGTTATTGACCCTGTAGGTACTGGCAGAATGCTGTCAAAGCACATAGTAACCTAGGAGATGCTTCTTATAATGTCTATTATGATAAAACTACTTTGACTAATCCATCGGGGCTAAAAAACAAGAGAAATTATACATTTTCTTTTCAAGATGATTATGATGGTGTGTAACTCACACTATCTCAAATTTTCAATAATAATTCAAGAGAAAATGACAAAGAAGTGTATTCTAATTCGAATTGACCTAATCCAACCCGAAAATTTATGGGTCAAAGTTGGGTCAACCAGGTTTTCTTTTATTGTGGCAAATACCCCTGTTTTTTGCTTACTCGGTTTAGTGAGAGCGATTGACCAGAGAATTTGATTTAACAAATCAAGGAAGTCAGATAACTTGATTGCACAAAGTAAAACTCAAATGACCAAATTGCACAAGTCAAGAAATCAAAGGACTCGATTCGACGAAGTAAGTCTATTGTACGAAGGCCGAATCTTAGGGACAAAACTTGTACTTAAACCATAATTTCAGCGGGCTGAAAGGTGTACAAGTTCATTATCTTGGATAACAAGGCTTGGGCTCGAGCTCATACTGCGATCCAGCGCGAGAATCATCGATGTGTGGTTCGGCCCAAAAGGGGAAAAGAAGAAGAAGAAGAAGATGCTTCAAGACTCGGCCCAAGTTAGAAAAGCCGTGAAAATTTTAAGCCCAAGCCCGATTCAGCTCAGGTCATATTGAGGTCAAATAATTCAACTTCCCGGTCATTTCAATACAAATTTCTTTTTTTTTTCTCCACATTTTCTTTTATGCTTACTTTTCCCGTGTAAGTGTAAAAATCATGCAGCTGAATTTGAATTTTTTTGCTAATAGTCCTTTAAAAGCATTTGAAATCAAATCCAACTGCAAGCAAATCGCTTCATTTTTCTCAAATCCATTTACTGAATTAGAAACAAATTTAGGGGCAAAGCATAAGAGTGCTTTGATATTAATTTGAAATGCTATTCCAACTTGTGGATTTTTTATTAACTAATCCCTCAGCTCGTTAGCATGGTGTGCCCACAAACAAACGGTTTCTCATCATCTCCACACGGTAAGTTTTATTGGTAGAAAATGCCGCTCGAAATCCAAGAGAATACAAACATTGCATAAAAATTCAGAAAAGCCATTCTTCGATCAAGAAAAATTCAGTTGATAAATGCATTACAAAATAAAATGTAATTTTCTCGTTTCATCACGTAGTTTTTTGTAGTTTGCATGATGTTAACGGAAAATTACCATGAAAGTTTTAAACCTACCGCACTTATATTAATTCAGGCAAAAACCTCTTGGCAGTTTGCCAATTTAGTTTTTTTTTTTTTTCTATCATAAATTGCCAACACAGTTCATTCATCCAATTTTGGCCGGAAATGACTAACATGGATACTACATGTTTTACGTAACATGGCTGGTACTAATATGAACAATTTTTAATAATTATTTTTTGATATTTTTCTTTGTTTTTCCCTTTTCTTTTCATCAATGGCCAATCGTTGACCACTTCCCATAGGTGATGGACCGATGGTTGTCCTCGTTAGACCTTGCCTAGGCGAGGGCAAGCGCCGCAAGGCCCCCCTTGCTAGATTTGGCGAGGCCAACCCTCGCCCAAGCCAGGGTAGCTTGCCAAGTGTTGCTTAGGTGAGGGTGGCCCTCGCCCTCACCCTTCCCTATATGGTAGGTGGCCGAGTTGCCGGCCATCGGCAAGTAGAAAAAAGAAAGGGAAAAAAAGATATTTTAAAAAAAAAAAATTCAAAAAATTTTCAAATATTATTCATATAAGTGCCGGTCACCGACTATGCTACATACGACAGATGGCTGGCATCCACTTTAGAGATTTCCTGTCAAAATTGGCCACATGGATTATATTAGTAAATCATCAAAAAATTTAGGATTGAGTTAGCCAAAGTAAAAAGTTCGTAATTGAATTGATATAAATATAATAAGCTCAAGACTTTCTTGATAATTTTCCTAATGTGAACTATGGAAGTCCATCTAACATGTCTGTGATATCGCTATCCCTTTTTATATTAATTTCATCTCCATAAGTGGTAAAAATTAGTGAAATTTTAATGCAGTGTTTTGGTGCCTCGACATGTGCTTTTACATAGAAAAGCCTTTTATGAGCAAGTGGGTGTCTGGTCTAGCAGATGATCTCCAAACTACTGTTGCTCACACTATGATTCAGAGCAGTAAATTGGAGTGCATCTGAGGATTTCCACCGTCCTCCTGGCATTATTACCAGCTCTAGTGCCCCACTGAGGGGCATTGTGACACCCGCATTAGCCTCACCATATTCAAATGCACAGGGAAACGGCATTCGTGGGGCTTTATAAATTATGCTTTGCAGCACTTGATCTTGCGTAATCATTGCCGCCACCTTTTGCAATGGTGCTGTGAATGTTCTTGGCATTCTAGCGAGCAAATATTCATTCACCTCACTCATGAGCCTTTTCTTTTAGCTCTCTGAGAAGTGGAACTTAAATGGGATGTGATGGGCAAGCACGAGTCATCTATCATCATTTTCATGATCCAACGTGCCTTGATCCTGTTTGAATGAATGCCAAGAGAGACAGAGATAGCTCCCACCCCTGGCAAACCTTTGTGTTTAGGTCAATCATGAGCTGGGCCAGGGCAAAGTCCCTGGTGTCTTTTCATGAGGTCGGGGGCTCATGCGAAAGGGCGCTATAAAATACACTACGTGTTGTTGATTAGAGTTAAAATATTTTCGAATTCCCAAACATATTGAGCATTATTATCGCATTTTTCTTGATGCACAAAATTTACTTTAATGAAAAATGATTGGCTTGTCCCATCATTTCAATGGTATAATTGTTAAGTGGGACTCTCTTCTTATGAAGGACGAGGCTAAGTAGCATGAACTTCCCCTATCGACCTCATATGTCGGTCCAAATGCTAGTCTATCTGCTAAAAAAAAGGCGCCTGTTAGAAAGTGTTTTTGAGATCATCGGGTCCACCCGCTACAAGGGCATGCAATAATAGCCTTTATCCTTCCGTCCAAGAGAAACGCATATGAAAAGAATGCAAAACTTCCACATCTGTTTGGAAAGCACTTGTTATTGTTCTTGATCGTTTCAAAATTCAACAAGACCCTTCTTTTCATCTGATGGCATCAGTTGAGGAACCAACTACAGTTTACTCGAACAGAGTGAGGAGGTCGATGCAATTTGAAAGACATCGACGTACTAGCTACTCTAAATCTGATGTATTCTTATTGCAGATTCTTGATCCGTTGCGTACGAAATGGTGGACAAACATGACCTGGAAGCTTTTCTGGCTATTCCTGTCCTTTTAATGCTCAGGAGCATCACCCCTTTGATCAAAGCTTCCAACTTTTTCTTTATGGTGTCTCCACCATGCCATAAAGTTATACATTTCGCCAATGAATCTTATGCTTCTTAGAGGACCCGCAAGCCACTCATAAAAGCCAGGACTAATACCTTGCAAAGTGCCAAGACAACAAATTCCGTGCTCTTGCGCTCAAACACGTGCGCTCGTAGTTGTGATGCTTTCCTCTCGAAATTATGGCTTTTATAGACTAACCACAAGAGAAATCCAAAAAGGGTGTCCTAAAAATTGATATTGTTAATTATCTTGTATAGAAATTGACTTCAGATGAGGTCTTGGTCTATTAGGTCGTTGCGTAATAGACTATGTTACTTGAAGTTGAATTGTAACCTGTTGGTTTATGCTTCCTGGAATATGAGTCACTTCTTTAGGTTGCACTTGCTCAGCAATGGCTCGAGATCAAGTGAAAGGGCACTGACAAATATAAAGATTCTTATCCCTCGCTTTGTGTGCCTTCAAATGAGGCGAGGTTCTTCCAACTTGCAGAGCCACTATCCACGGTAAAAACAGGTTTTGTTCCTTCTTTCCCTTGCAAAACGATCAAGTTCAACAGAGAAAGAGCGGGGATCACAGAAAAGGTGAAAATGATGAAAAGGGTTTCTGCTTCCTTCGCTGTCTCTGACTCCAGTGGAGACAAAGATGCTCATTCAGTCAATCAAAGGGCCTATCTATCTTTTACCAGTGGATAGGCTCGGTCAAGAATGGTTCCTCCACATAGATTTATCTCCCAATTATCAATTCAGAATCAAGAACCCCACTTTATTGCTAAAGCAGCCTCTTGCGAATCACGGCTCTCCACTCCTTACCGATGCGCTCACTCCTTTTGAATTCCTCTTTCTTTTTTGCGTCGCCCTCACCTCCAAGAAATGAGAAGGCAAAAGATATAAAGGAGCAGATAAAACAAAATTTCAAAAGCTTGGACATGAAGGTGGGACTGTGAAATATACAGATTCTATCTGTCATAAAAAGCTGTCATAGCCATTTAGTTCCTCAGTATACTACAGAGCCATGAAACCAGAAATTAAAAAGAAAGGAAACTGATAAAGTTTTAAGCATTGGCATAATGTACAAGCCAACATTCTTAATACATAGGACCAAAAAGAGATTACAGAGCTCTTAAATTCTTGTTTATGAAAAGTGTCTCTCCTGAGTGTTCAGAGACTGTACTTGTGTACATATAATATACTTCCTACATGCCTACACCCAGAAGCCTGCCGAACTGCTCATCAGATCGTAAGAGTTACTTTGTTTTAGGAGGATCGAATGTTTCTTTAATCTTGTCTGACGTTTTGCGAGAACCGAATTTGCAAGGGTCGGCCTCTATCAGCATGTGAACGACCTCATTCATGGTTGGACGAAGAACAGGGGCTCCATAAGTGCAGCAAATGGCAATCCGAAGAACCCGAATTATGTCTTCCCTAAACGAACTCGATAATCGCTTGTCCAAAACTTCTACAGTGCCTTCCTTGGTGTCCACTTTGGTCGAAACCCAGCACGTGATGTTCTTGTTCTCTCCAAACTCCGGCTCTACTGGCCTCTTCCCCGTTATTAGTTCCAGCAAGACGACCCCGAAGCTGTACACATCACACTTGGTGGTTGCTTTTGATGAATATGCATATTCTGTTTCGAAAACCAGTATGGTTAGTGAAAGCAATTCGCAACGCAACAGTAAGAAGTAATCATACTAGAAATAAGTTAGACTAATTCTAAATTAGTACCATATTTTCTCATGCAGGTGCGCAATTAGAACTCATGATTGGTTCCTACCCAATTTAAAACATTCACGGCCAATAGTAATGTGCTGCTTAATCAGTGACCTAGTCCTTTTTGGCGATAGCACAATTTTTAACATCCTAGCACCACTACTTAAGTTCTTTGAAAATTCGTTTTTCCAGTTGGAATGACAATTAACCACGTTTGGTGGAAGATGCAAGAACTATTTGTCAGGTCAGACTTAAAGATTACCTGGGGCCAGGTACCCATAAGTCCCCGCGATGACAGTAGAAGTCGAATCCTTGCCGCCTCTTGCCTGCAAAACTTTGGCTATGCCGAAATCAGCGACCTTGGGTTGAAAGTGAGCATCGAGCAGGATGTTGGTCGACTTGATGTCTCTGTGAATAATAGGCGTTGGCAGATCGTGATGGAGGTATTCCAAACCCTGTGCGATCCCTAGCGCAATCTGATGACGGATGGGCCAATCCAGATTGAGGGGCCCCTTGTGGAGTGCCTCATAGAGATTTCCGTTAGGCATGTACTCGTAAACCAGCAAACTGGAATCGCGACTCGAGAAGTAACTGTACAGCTTGACTATGTTCTTGTGCCTTACATTTCCCAGAGTTTCCACTTCGGTCTTCAACCCCCTGTCCAGAACTGAATGATCTTCGAGGACGCACTCTTTCGCACTTCGGCTCCACAACCTCTTCACGGCAACAACTTCCCCACTTTTCAGCCCTATCCTGTAGACCGTGCCAGAACCGCCGCGTCCCACTATGTTCTCATTGACCAAGGCGTCAACGATCTCCTGGTGATCATAGCTTATTCGATGGAAACTCTTCACGTCATATGAGAAGAGTGACAAAGAGTGCGTCTCATCACGGTCCATGACCGATCTCTCCTTGCTGCAGTAGCGCTTGAGGAACAGTATTGTTCCCAAAGTAATGATAGCCGATGAAATTGCTATCGCCCATATAGAATTCAGCTTCTTCCGCGAGGAGGTCTGTGGGCATATGGGGAAACTCTTATCCGATGAATCGGGGGATGCAGAAATGCAGAGTCCTGGGTTGCCGGCCAAGCTTTCTACCAAACCTCCTTTCACTAGTGAAGGTGGAATTGGACCGGAAAGATGATTGTTGGAGAAGTTAATGGAGTTCGGCAACAATTCGCAGAGACTTTCGGGGATTTTCCCCGTCAGGAGGTTGTTGGAGAGGTCAAGAACATTGAGTGACTTCAGTGAAGACAGGGACTTGGGGATGGAAGAATTCAGCCTATTACTTTGCAGCAGCAACAAATTGAGCTTCTTGAGGTTGCCGATTTCTGAAGGTATTGGACCCCATAGCCTATTGCCACTCAGATCAATCTTGACTAAGTTGGTGGCTCCAGAGATTTCAGGAGGTATCACGCCTGTGATGTCGTTTTTCTGTATGAAGAACTCCGACAAGTTCCTCGCATTCCCGATTGTACCCGCTATAGGACCACTCAGATGATTATTAGACAAATCTATGATCGAAGCGTGAGGCAAACTTAGAAGTCCTTCTGGGATTGGGCCCTCTAGGTCGTTAGAATTAACCCGAAACCGCAACAGAGACAAGCAATTTGCATAACTGGGCGGTAACTTTCCAGAGAAATTATTAGCCAGGAATAGGAAATACTGCAGTTTACCTCCTTTGCAGGCTTCTGTTGGCAGGGGACCGGAGAATTGGTTTTCAGATAGGTCTAGGACGATCAAAGGCGACGATTGCCCCAAATTCCACGGGATTTCCCCTGTGAACTGGTTGCCATAAATTGACAAAATGGTCAGGGCTGTTGAACTGCCGATCACGCTCGGGAGTTCTCCGCTGAGGCTGTTGTTGTAAACTTGCAAGACTTCGAGATGAGGGAGCCTGCACACAGACTCCGGGATTTTCCCCGTCAACAGGTTGACCGACATGTCCAAGTCTATGAGCTCGGTAAGATCCCCAAGCTCCTCCGGTATGCTACCATTGAGCTGGTTGTAGTACAGCTCTAGTTGCTTCAAGTTCTTTAGCAGGCCGAGCTCTTTGGGGATTGGCCCCGCCAGGTAATTCCCACCCAATTCAAGATCAACCAACGAGGTCATGTTTCCTATGGATGGCGGGATCCGTCCCTCGGCCATGCACGTCATCAAGATCAAGGACTTGAGTTTGCTCAGCTGCGAGATGGTCTCGGGAAGTCTCCAGGGTTCGAAGCGGTCGTTCTCGTTGAAGTTGAGCGACTCGAGGTTGGTAAGGTTAAAGACTGACATGGGGAACTTGCCTGTGAAGAGATTGGAGGAGAGGTCGAGTATCCGGAGAGATTGCATAGGAGAGAAATCAGGTAGAGTTCCGTGGAGGTACAAGAAGCTCATGTCGAGCTCTTCCAAAAGAGAGCAGTTGATGAAGCTGTTGTAGAAGTCGCCGCGGAGCTTATTGCGGCCGAGCCTAAGGATGTGCAACTGCGGCAGGTAAGAGCAGATATCGGCAGGAAACTCACCAGAGAGCGACTTCCCGTCTATGTCCAACTCTACCACCTCCCCTTGACGGTTGCAGGTGACGCCTTCAAAGCTGCAGAAGGAATTCTCTGCCCCTCCGTCGAGATTCCAACTCGACATAGCATTTCCATATAAGGAATCCTTCATCAGGGCGAAGAATTGGGATTGGTTTGTGCTGGCCGCTTGAGATAGGCACGACAGGCATACAAGCGACACGCAGAGGAAGACGGCAGAGTGAAGAGCCATCGAGCGTGTTTCTTCGGTGTGTTTTGAGAGAGAGTTCAGGAAGTTTGTTGTTGCAGAGAAGTTGGTGAGCTTGGTGAGAAGTATATAAATTGCAGGACTGATGGGATCACTGGGTGCACAGCAGTAACAAGCCCCGGTTGACAGGAAAAAGGTTGGCTTGTGCATACAAGTACCCTGCGCGCGCGCGCACGTACGTTGGTCTCTCTCACAGAGAGAGAGAGAGAGAGATGCATGACTTTGCATAAAGGAGCCTTTATGAGTATACCCCCACTAAATCAAGCAGAGAATATCATCCAATGTTTTGCCCCAACTTTAAACTGATGAGACGCATGAATAAACCGCATCCGATCCCAATCAAGTTCCATGTCTCCATCTCTACATTTTTCCAGAGCAAAGCATCAGCACTCAGCTGTGCTGCCCTCTCATCCATCATCCCACATGCCATTGTTTTTGTTAGAATGCACGACTGGGTTGTGTTAGAGAAGTTACACATCAAAGAAGTGGCAGGAGTGTAGAGCAGTTACTATATTTTAATCGGCTCGGGTGAAGGTGGATTCAACTTGATATATTAACACGCTTGAACTTGGACTCCCTCTTGGTAATTTCCCAAATAGAGGTATTGGGTTTTTGTTGCATGCTCCCAATAACTAGTGTTAGAACTGATAATTGATTGGTGGCCTATTCTCATTATGTATCAATGTTTGGTCATATATCTTAAGGGAGGAATCTCTTGACCAACGCGATCAATGCGGTCTCTTAGTAGGTGGGTGTTTTGGAGTAGCAATGTAGAAGTGTCGTCATGTGGTAATGTGAGCCTGATGGCAGCACTTAAGGGCATTAGAGATTCAACTCAAGATAAGTTGGTGTATAAGTTATATCTAAATTAAGGGGGAGCAAACCTAATACTGGAACTCACTTATGAGATAAGTTGATGCAAAAGGATATCTAACTTAAAGGAGACACTGGAGCTCACACGTGAGATAGTTGATGATATCTAAATTAAGGGAAGCAAACCTAGCATTGGAGCTCATACGTGAGTAAGGGATTGTTAGAATTACGCGAAAAAGTATCACATTAGAGAATTAGTATGGGTGTAAAGAGTTAATATATCTTAACTGACTCATAAATTATTAATTTAAACTTCAGAAGGTGGGTCCTACTAAATATATTGATAAATTCGAATCTATGGACCCTTTTGGCGATTTCCCCCAAATGTTTTTCTAAATGCTTGTTGCTCAATCTCATTTATGGGTCCAACACTTTGATATTCAACTTGCTGGTGCCTAAACTACTTTTGTGCCATCCATGCATGTCCATGGTGCCTTGTTTGTGCTTTAACCGAATAACAGCATAATCCCACCACAGTAAAAAAAAGTATGATTCTTGAGCATTGTGGGGGTGGTAAAAGAACCGCTTTCCATAGTTGACTTCGTCCTGGGCCGCTCCAAGTTGCTTGTTGGTTTTGCTTTCACTGGTTTTTTTGGGCGAGCGACACCACAGAATCAAGATCAAATTCCTTGAATAGATAAAAAAAAAGGTGGCCCCTTTGGGGAATGGGATCCCCATTTCTTTTACGCAGATCATTTGTGGGAATAATCCGGGGGAGACGACGCGAAATAATTTAAGGAAAAGGTACATGGAAGAGTACAGGAATGTCTTTTCTCTGTTCGCTCAGTGGGTTCTCTATTCATAATACAGCAATCATCTGACATGTCCTGATGACAATCGTGGATTTTGATTAGCTGTGACTGGCAACTTCAGTTTTTCCAGGTGCATATTATAAGAGAAACAACGCCCATTTGTTTTCGTGCAACGATGTTGGAACAATCAATCGATAGACGTCATCTGTCATCAAGCTAGAGGCTTAAACAGCTCTATTTTCCCATGAAGGAATTCTTTAAAATGCATCTATTGCTAGAGGTTGCTGTGTATCCACAAATCATAAACATATACCCACACCCACTTTTTTGGATTTTCTTTAATGCACTTCCTAAACATTGCGGCGTCATCTTCCACAGGGCGGTTGATAAATTCCAATATTGCGATTGATCATCGTTTCCCATCTCCGTGATGTGCAAGTACTTACTCTCGTGGTACTTGGATTTTGATCAACACGGACAATTTCTTAATAAAAGATTGACACTTATATAGACTTTGAGATTTCATCTAAGTATGTTTTCAGTATGTCACATCTTCTGATCGGTCGGTATTCGAAATTCATATATATAGCGCTCGAAAAATCCGTATACTATCTTTATGCAATTGCTTCTAATGGAAAACAAAACACGGATTTGCACATGAATATGGCTCTCAAATCAACTCACTCATAGAACATATCCAAACATCTAATAATAAAAGGTCAACAATTGTTTAAGGCCCTGAAATTCTATCGAAATATACTTTAAGCGTATCACGTTTTCTAGTCGATTTGTAATCAGAATTCGTATAAACAACGCTCTGAAAATCCACATACGATCTTTATGCGATTGCATCTAATAGGAAACAAAGCACGGATTGCACATGATTTTGGCTCCCAAATCAACTCACTCATAGAGCATATCTAAACATTAATAAATGATATTTTCCTCTAGATGGAGGAATGCTGAGCTTAATGATGAATTCCCAAAGCAAGATGCCCACTCTCCAAAAGCAGGAGAGGAGAGGAGAGAGGAGAGGAGAGAAAAGGAGAGAGAGGAAGGTGGACATGGCATCTTGGAATTGCTCAAGGAGTGTGACGTGGCAGCACCCGAGAGGCCGCTTTGTCGGGATAAACAAATGATATTCTTGCAAAAAAATGGTTAGTGTAATCAAAAGGTAGGGGGTTAACAGTTAAGTCAATCATGGAGGGCAAAGTGCATCTTCTGCTGCTTAATGCATTGGGCTATTGCTCGTGTAGTGAGGAAGGGAAGGAATGACAAAGGACCCCAGGCCAAAATCAAGGGCCGCGAATGCTTCTCGCATCTCCTTTTGCTAATCCGCCATCTTCTTCATTCTTGCGGTCTGCCGCGTCCCAAAACCCTAATCGAATGACATGGAAAAGGAGATTCGCCTCGTTTCTTTTGCAAATTCTGCTCCTAAGTGCGATTCCCCCTAAAGATTGAGTGAAAGATATGCTATGCGGAGCACAAGGTCCCATTTTAAGTGCCCAAAATCGTTTCCATCGTCGTTGTTGTCGATCACCGCGATCGAACCACCTGATTTTGGAGCTGATCTCGACCACGAAGCTATCGTGCCCGGTCGTGTTTTGAGCACCGGCTGTGAGAGTTAGTTGAGTTGAGCTCGAGCTAGAGCTTCGTAATTCTATAGTCATCGGAACCGTGTGATTCTTGATTTGATCTGTCTTCAAGTTCAAACCCATTTGAAGACAATTTACTCGATTACAAAAGAACCTATCCGTTGCCCTATTGAACTTATGATCTAGAATATATCCATCGACTCAATTAAGTCGTAATTTTGGTGTTATTGGTTCTTATCAAAAGATGCAACTTTTTGTTCGTGTATAATGGTATAGTCGTACAATATTTTCACTATATTCTATTACACACAATCCATTTATAAAATCGAGTAACAGGCAAGGATTTGTCATTGCATCTAAATATGATCCTCGTGTTAAGAAAATAATTGGTCGAGACGTCTTCTTATGCAAACATGATTACCATTGTCTTATTGTCCTAAAGAAGCATTGATATTCCTGGCTAATTTAATATATGCCTAAGACAAAATAAATATTTTGGGTATTTCATTAAATTTTGCGGTTTGATTCTATCATACCCCTAATCTTATAGGAATAGGAATAATGACACGGTCATCCTTTTCTTCACGGCTGTCTTTTTCTTCACTTGAAGGACACAACCTCAAAGTCAAAACAACATATCGGGGTTTGCATAATCTAGCAAAAGAATATTTACACTTCCAACTCAGCTAAACCCAACAAATGTCATCTTAGACATAAATCAAACTATATCAACTCATACCCTAAGATATTGCTCTCATCCTACTAGTCATTAACCAAAGGACCTAAAAAAGATTGGAATGAGAGAGGAGGTAACCAACCACAGCTCAATGAGTAGTGCATATATTTTATAATTGAATTTAGCACCCACCATGCATATTTGTAAAGCAATACTAGAATTGAATATCCTAAATCCAATATATAGTAAACTTAATACTCATATTTGAAATACCCTTTTCATCGATAATATGAAAACAGATAATAAGGCTCTGTTTGGTAACCATTTAAACAGTGTCTGATTCTGATTTTTTGTTTCCTGGGAGTAGTTTGGGAACAAAATCGCGTTTGGTAAAATTTTTATTCCCGGGAAAAATTTCTATTTTTTTTTGTTTCCAGAATTAGATTTGGAATAGAATCAAGAATTAAAAAAAAAATGATTCTTGTTCCAGGAACAAATTTAAGAATCAAAACCAATTCTTCATATTCCCTTTTCTCTTCTTCTTCTTCTTCTTCTTCTTCTTCTTCTTCTTCTCTTTTCTTCTTTTTCATTGATCGCCATCCTGCGGTTGCTATCCACCGATCGTCGACAACCAGTCCGGCGAGCTCACCAGAGGCTCGCCAAGCCAGGGCGAGGTCTGGCGAGCTCGCCGGTGGCTAGGCGGGCCTCGCCCAACCCTGGTGAGGCTTGGTCGACAAGGGCCGGCGATGCTCCGCTGAGGTCGCTGGCCCTCTTGTCTGGTTGATTGCTGGTCCGGCAACTAGAGGTGAGCAGCGGTCTAGGGTCGACCTTGGACCGACCCAACCCTGCTCGGTCTTGGTTCGATTCCCAAGGGACTGGGTCGGTCCTTGGTCCTGAAATTTCATGACCAACACCGTGCGGGTTGGCCCTTGGCCCTAGAGTTTTGGGTCGGTCCAACCCCGACCAACCCCGTATATTATATTATATTATTTATAATCCTTTTATATATTCAAACCTAAGTAAAATGTATGTTATATTATATTATATTGAGATGTTCTATCAATAGCACTCATAGTAATTTCAATTTAAAACTTTTGTTGGGTATTAATTAAGTGTCGTTTGTTTTGTTTTCAGGTGTTTAGAAGTTCAAGTGAATTAACAAGATGTGAAGTTATATATTCATGGTTTATATTAAGTATTTTGAACTTTTTATGGTTTAATTGTATTTTACTAATGAATTTCAGCTGCACTTTGCTTTTCAATTTGTGTCAAATGGTAGAAGTTTTTGAAGAGTAGAGTAGTATTGCAGTTGCTACGGTGATTTGCTAGTTAAGTGGTGTGAAGCTCATTTTTTGGTTGAGTGGATTCTACATGATCAAATGCAGGAAAACGCTTTTGCATATGGTATTATGAATATTAAAGATAGATGATTACAAGAACTTTCCATCTTGTCCCATATCTCGATAAGCGGTTAGCGGAGTACGAAATTTCTATTATTGTGTTATCTTAAATTTGCTAAATGTATTGGTATTTATAGTTTAGTTGCACAATGCCGCATTGCCGATGGATGTGTAATTTGAATTTGTAGGTTTACTTTTTTAGGGAGTATAAAAAATAAAACGAAAAATTATCGATCGGTCCCGGGTTGACCTTGGAACTGGACCGAATCCATTGGGTCGGTCCAGTCCTTAGTCCTAGGCTCAATAGGGTCGGTCCTCGGTCCTAAAAATTGAGGAATGACATTGTACGGGTTGGTCCTAGGGTTAGGGGGTGGCCCGGACCAACTCGGACCATGCTCACCCCTACCGGCGACCGGCCACAAGAAGAAGAATAGGAGAAAATGGAAAAAAAGAAAAGAAAAAAAAGGAAAAGAGGAAAAAAGTAAAAAGTAAAAAAATTATTTAAAAATTAAAATAAATTGATTTGGAACATAATCAATGAGCACGATATCAAACGCAATTCTATTCCAGAATTAGAAATTTTGGACAGTTACCAAACAACTTAAAATGCTTAGAAATTGTTCCTCGGAATATAATAAAAAAGAATAATTCTAATCAGAATCTGATTCCGGGAACAGAATCATTACCAAATGCGTCCTAAATGATCCAATCCATTGATCAATCTCAAATCACATGTCAATGGTCAATTTCATTGACCAAACTCACATCACATCACATCTCAAGGCCTAAGAGGTAGCTCTCACAAAATTGATATCATCATGTAACGCTTAGTTCTCATATGAGATTAATCTCAAATCACATGTCAATGGTTTATTCCATCAACCAAACTTAGGCTTTCAAGATGATGATATCCCAAATGTTGTCCAGATTCCAAGGCATGAAGCATTTTCTAGAAGTTTGAAAGTATTTTCTTGATGATTTCATTATATCTCATATAAGACTGTAGAGGTGACTTCCATAAGACTGATATCATGAGGTAATACTTAGTTCTTGAGTAGTACAAGGTTCTAGAAGTGGCTAATAAGAGATTTGTGATAACTTAACCCTTGACCAACACATCAATAGTATAAGACTTTATAGGTGGCTCTTACGAAATTACGTTATCGTGTGTAGTACTTAATCTTTGACTAATGTACATCAACAATACAATGCCCTAGAAGTGGCTCCCATGTGAGTCACGTTGCTATGTAGCACTTAGGCTTTGACCAGTCCATATCACAATTGGTTTCACAAACCAAACATATCCTTTCAAAATCAATTCTTTCCACAAAACCAAATCCAAAATTCGTATCATAAATCGATTTCACAAACCAAAACAAATAATATTTCGCAACCTAGTTCATCAAACAAAATACACTTCACATGACTCACATCATTTCAGAATCCATTTCATATACCCTTGACATTTTGAAAAGCCTTGTATAAAAAAATTTCTTAAATCAATATAAATCTCATTTCATAAAACAGTTCATAACACAATACATATATATAAACCTTCACAACACCTTTTGTAACACGTTTTTCAAACTATTATCAAATAACGAAAGAGTAGCAAATGTTCAGTCTAGATATTTATGCATAAAAATGCTATTTCATAAGTCATAACTCAAAAAAGAGATAGTACCACTTATCTGGAAATACTTACGACGAAACAGCAAGGATTGCTCGAATCATGGCACTCGCAATCCTATTAAATAAGTGATAAATAATGTCAAAATGAAGTAAATTTTCTACCTCAATTACGAATAAGCTAAACTAGGTACAATTTTAACAAAACAACTCCTACGCATCAACAAATTACTCACCCCAAGAGATTATTCAAAGCCGTCCGCTGAAAAAAAAATCAATATAGAAGGGAGTAGTCGAAGCTAAATGGGAAGAGAGCTTGCTGTCGAGCTCATCCTCTTCTTTCTTTCATGGTCTTTTTTTCATCTGAGAGCTCAATATCAATTTGTTCTGTTTTTACAAGCTTTTATATATCAACAGAGGAAAAACTTCTAGATTTAAACCAACCACTCCTTGAATGATAGCTCAGCACACACACAAAACAGAAAAATAGAGCTCATGCATATGTGTACAAGAAACAACTCTGCTGAAGCAAACAACGTAGTTTTACACCCTTCTAATTTGACTTACTGCTCCTTCTTCGTGCCAATCTTCTGTTTCCTCTGTTCCACTTGACTTTCATTGCTGAGTTTCTTCTTGCCCTTCTAAGCATTTGTAGTGCTGCATTCTCAACACAACATGTAGCTCATGCCCAAAACTCTAAGATTTCGTTTTGACTAAAGTGTTGCTTCAATCAACTCCCATAAAACTCCACAACTCTACAACCCCACACTTGACAATTTTCATGAAATCCCACGTAGCTCAATAACTCCAAAATCAGAATTTGCAGTTCAAATTTTACATAATTTCGAATTTGTACCATAATTCCGAAATTCCTTTTATTGAACGAATTAACAGGTCGAGGACTTACCGAGTGTAATAATTCAGAGTTGACTCAGCTTGTCGGGGTGTCCAGATCATGCTCGCGCGAAAATTCTCTCCTCTCCTCCCCCATTTCCTTCCTCTCCTTCACGGACGATCTCGTTTATTGTTTTGTCCGCTGGATTCACTACTTCACGTGCATATTAAAAGGAGGAAATGTGCAAGTGGGCTGAATTATGGCTATTGAAACATGGGCTTGGGCTTTGAGAACATGGGCTGGGTTTATTTGGGCCCATCATTACAGATTTGAGTTGATTTTCAATTCTTAATTCACGATTCATAAATTTAATATGTCGATTCGTATTTCATATCTCGATTGAACAAATATGAATACTCTTGAGTACTTAGCATCATCTCTCGTGTTGAGATTTGTGCAAATCTTGTGTTTGCTTTAGACCTTCCAGGGTGGGCTGATGGAGCATGAGCTTATTCATATTCAATGCTTCAATTACCTTGTCCACTAATTCGAGTGAAAGAACCGGGACGCCCACGTGCAAAACTGCTTCAAAGGTATAGACTTCTCGAGTTTTTCATGGGCTTTCAAGTAATTGCTCTTTGCTTTTGTACGCTTGGATTATCAATAATAAAAGAGAAAATAGAAAAGTGAGGCCTTGAACTTTAGAAACACCAGCAAATTTTCTACGTCCGGTCGTTCATCTAATTTGGACCCAATGTGAATTGAAATGACATACCCACGGCTAGGTGTGTACACAACTGACTGTTCAGATCGGATTGTACTAGCCCATTTGGTCCTATTCCCTCAAGTGTCGATCTAGTTCCTAATTCCAATGGGGAATCAAACCTAACTATATTGATTACATGTACTTTTATCCTTTTTTTTTTTTTTTTAAAGTGAGTTTAATTTATTGTTTTTGAGAAAATATGAGCCTGTAATTTGACAATATGATATCTGATGGAAGTATAGAATTTGGCTCAAGCTCTAAATTTTCTTTTATCATGCTTTGGATAATAAGATATCCAAATGGAAACATAAGAAAAAAATAGTGATCAATTCTACTAGATTGGACTAGGAACCGGTCAACCCTACATATGGCTACACTCCAAGGCCAACTTGGGCCACCGGCCCAGTGTAAATACCAGTATAGGTTGGATCGTAAATCACATGGGCCGTATGAACGGAGGCTTTCATTACTCCGTATCAACATCTTCCGCCACATTTTCTTCAGGCGAGTGTTGTCGTCCATGAAAGTTACACAGACAAACGCAATCGCCAAAGCACTTACATTAAAGTAGAATTTACGTTAGGCTTCCAATACAACTAACTATATCCAACATTTACCTTAAGTTTCCCATACTACACAATCTAAAGATGCTCCTGTACCAGAGTTTCTAAGGTTTGTCCGGTCTTTAACATTCCATCCCAAAATGTTTGGGTTCCGGAGCATCAGGTGCTCCCGGAGGGCTAGTGGTGCGGAGCGCTCGCCCTTCATCCCGGGCCTTCGATGTCTTGCTCCGTCAACGACATCAGGCATCGGCATCGGCTAATACCCCATTCCCCCTATTTAGTTGCACATCCTGCTCAGCTTTTCCCGCCCTCCACACCTGACTTGCCGCCTTTCTCGATGACAATGTCGACCGGTCCGCATGGTTCGGCATCCTCCAGCAGCTGAACCACGCGTCTCATGGTGGGTCTCAGTGAAGGAAGCCTCTCCGTGCACAGAACCGCGATCCTCAACACCTCGATGGCCTGCTCTCGCGTGCGATCTTGCTCGATCCTCGAGTCCACCAGGCGCATCACGCTCTCTCTACACTTCAAGTTGCTCGAGATCCAGCTCACGATGTCCATGTTCTCCCCGTACTCTGGCTCTATCGGCCTCTTCCCCGTCACGAGCTCCATCAGGACCACCCCAAAACTATAGACATCGCTCTTCTCACTGATCCTGGACGTGTATCCATACTCTGTGACATAGACCAAACATGAATCATAAGCACTAAGCACTGCCAAAACCCCTTATTGGCTTATTTATCAATTTCCATCTGGTTTCAAATGCAAAAGAACTCTCAGAAATCAATTGAAGAGAAAGAAATACATGGGGCATGGCCATGATCGATTCCTTACCAGGGGCAATATAACCTGGTGTTCCTGCTATGACCTGTGTGGAGTCTTTGCCGCCGCGACCGGCTTGAAGGATTTTGGCAAGCCCGAAATCTGCAATCTGGGGCTTCATGAACTCATCCAGCAAGATGTTACTCGACTTCACGTCCCGGTGGATCATGGGCCTCTCGCACCCGTGATGCAGATACTCTAATCCCTTGGCTGCCCCGACCGCGATCCAGTACCGCGTCTTCCAGTCCAGCTCCAACTTCCCGGATGAGTGGAGCCTGTCCCACAGGCTGCCATTGGGGAGATACTCGTAAACAAGCAGGCTCGAGTCTTCACTCGTGATACTGCAGTACAGCTTCACCACGTTGACGTGCCTAATCGAGCTCAATGCACGGACCTCGGATTCGAATTCTCGGGATCTTCTGCAGCCCTTACCTAGCATTGGGCTAGTAGTGAGGCTCCTTCCATGGGTACTAGAGTCCGCCGTCGGGATGTGCTTCACGGCGAGTTCTCGGCCGCTAGGGAGTTTCGCCTTGTACACGTTGCCAGAACCTCCTTTCCCAATGATGTTCTCGTGCTTTATGGATTCGAGAATCTCGTCCTCAGTGAAGGTTAACGTGTGGAACGACTTCACTTCCCAGGACTCTTCTCTTGACTTGCTGTCTCCATTCTTTTCTCTGTTCTTGATGAAAAGAAAGCATGCCAGGGAGGTCAGTAGTAGCACTGAAGCTACAAGGAAGCAAATTATGACGGTTCGGATGATCTTCGATGAGCCTGGATGAGATGAACATTGCTTGAAGGATTTGATCCTTACAGCGGCGGTGCATAGGCCGGGATTTCCGGAAAAGCTTCCATTGTCTGCTTCAAGCGAGAGAGACTGTGGGATAGGGCCGGTCAAACGGTTGTTGGAGAGATCAAGAAGGCTTAGCCTTAGGGAAGATAAACTAGCCGGAATCGGTCCCAAGAGTTCATTATAGGACAAATTCAGAGAGTTCAGAGTCGGCAAAGATCCAAGAGACGACGGTATTTCACCGGACAGTGAATTGTGAGCCATGTTAAGGTTGCTAAGTGAAACGCACGAGCTCAGTGACTCGGGTATGGCACCAGACAGCATATTAGACTGCGCATAGAAGCTGCCCAAACTTTTCAAATTGCTGATACTCTCTGGGATTTCCCCAGAGAATTTATTGTGACTCAAGTCGATTTTAACCAGCAATTCAGCTTCCGTAACCTCCTCCGGCAACTTACCCGACAAGTGATTATTTCCGACTAGTAACTGAGTCAGTGCCTTGGCATTCTTAATATCAGAGGTGATTGGCCCTTCAAGCTGGTTCAAAGAGATGTCAATCATGTCCACATGTGGCAGTCCCCATATACCAGCAGGAACAACACCTGAGAGACTGTTGTTACTGACCCGAAAGCGTGTCAAACTCGAGCAATTCGCGTAAGCCCCTGGGATTTCACCGGAGAAGCTGTTCTGGAGCACGAGAAGCTCCCTCATCGTCCCCTGCTTGCACATATCTGGTGGGATCGTACCCGTCAAGAAATTCTCCGAGACATCTATGTAATCGAACTGCGCCCATGAGCCGAGCTTCTGGGGCAGAGAACCATGAAGCATATTCGTGTAGAGGGACAGATTGACGAGCCTCTGGAACTCGCCAAACTCAATTGGTACTTCCCCAGATAACTGATTCTGAAGTAGCTGCAAAGAGACTATGTTTGTCAAGAATCTCAGTTCAGACAGATCGCCCTCGAGATAGTTTATCGATGCATCAAGGTACTCGAGTTTTGTGAGGTTTCTGAATCCGACGGGGAAATTTCCGGTCAAACTGTTGTCATAGAGCTCAAGTCGCCAGAGATTCACCAAATTTCCAATCTCTTTAGGTATTTCACCGGTCAAATGGTTGATTGAAAGCTCTAAGCTTCCAAGCTCAATGAGATTCCCGATAACGGGCGAGATTCGCCCTTCGATGCTGCAATTCGACATGTAAAGCTCATTCAACTTCAAAAGGCTTCCTATTTCTTCAGGGAAAGGAGTCCTATCAAAGGAATTGTCTCCGACGCTCAAGGCAATCAAATCCGTCACGTTCTTGAGGGAACTCCACGGGAAAGCCCCGGAAAACCCGCTCCTGTTCAAGTACAGATAACGCAGTTCGTGAAGAGGCGAGAGGTCCGGGACCGATCCTGAGAAGTCATTGTTTCCAAGGTCCAGGTACCGTAGCTTGACGCAACCTTTCAAATCGCCCGTCGGCGTTCCGTGCAAGGAGTTGAATCCTAGCGCTAGCCTCTCCAAGTTCTTGAGCTCGCAGATCGATCCCAGGGGGAGCACGCCTGTCAGCTGCTGGTTTGAGAGGTCGATTGCCGTGACCGACCCATCGACGCCGCAGACGATGCCTGCGAATCGGCACGGCGGGTTGTTTGGCGTCCACGAGGAGAACAGGTTTGAGTTTGGAGTCCGGAGCGTGGCGGTGAGGTTCAGGAGTATTTGGAGCTCGTCGGCGACGGCGACAGAGCAGAAGAGGCAGAGGAAACAGAGCAGGAGCAGAGGAGGGAGGCTTCGCCTGCCGGGAGCGGTCGACGCCGGCATGATTGGCGCTGCACAGAGAGATAGAGAGAGAGAGAGAGAGAGAGAGAGAGAGAGGGAGAGAGGTGAAGTTGAAGGGAGATTGAAGATGAAGACAAGTCAACTTAGGAAGATTTGTGTTGCCATCATCAACGAATGCTCTGTTTTTCTTCGAACAGGGGACTTCGCGCGTCCCTGTTTTCTGTCGACTGTTTATAACGGTAAATATGAGCCTCGTTATAATTAGGAGCTAATTGCGGTGGTGTGAGTATAAGTCATCCAACTTTAATTTCTCTTTTAATACGCAATGGCGACTCGATGAAGCATCACGTTGCGTGTACCAACTACATTTTCGAAATCTAGTCAGTGTCGTCCAACTTGAATATCAATTTAAAAATCATACCGAAAGAGATTGAATCGATTTTAATAAGCCAAATGAACTCAAATTTCTTTATGCTTATCAGAAATTGTTTCTCTCGATTTTTTTATTTCAGGCTATTCAACATGAATGTCTCGGCTCTTTTTTTTTTTTTTTCTAGGATAATGACACGAATGGTATTTGAACTTTAATTCAATGTGTTATGGGGTCCTTGAACTTTAGTCAAATATGCAATATCATTCGTGAACTTTTGATTTATTCAATATGGTTTTTGGACTTTTGCTATATATTCAAAGTCTCTACACTGCATAAAAGCGAACATATTATATAGTCCATAGATTAAATTT
Organism: Eucalyptus decipiens; assembly: GCA_014182575.1. Classification (NCBI taxonomy): domain Eukaryota; kingdom Viridiplantae; phylum Streptophyta; class Magnoliopsida; order Myrtales; family Myrtaceae; genus Eucalyptus; species Eucalyptus decipiens. The sequence goes on from CM024614.1 coordinate 31,431,189, forward strand.
AGTGACCATATTAAATAAATTTAGAGTTCATGAATATAATATTAAACTAAAGTTCATGGGCCAAATTAACAAATTAAAGTTCATCAATGACATTACATATTAATTTAAAGTTTAAGAACCAATTATATCATATACTTCTTTTCTCATTTTTCTTCCGTACATATAGTAATACGCTATTATTTTTTAGTTCGCCTTACTTGAACATGATATACCTTATCATACCCAAGAGAAAGGACAAGAAGTCGCCTAGATATGCACGTTCAATGGATTAAAAAAAAATTGCTACCTTTTTTTTTTTTTTCTTTTTTTTATATAGACAACATTTGTGGCTTCTACTTCAGAAGTGGCTGAGAGGAGCAACGTTTTCCTTTTGTCACGTAATGGCGATGCCCCATCTATCGGGCAATTCCATGGAAGCTTCCCTTATTATTAAAGCAATAAAGAGGGAACGTGATTAAACTTAGTGTGAAGCCTCATCCATACGTTTTCTTACTTTTGTTTGATTTTGCTTGGTTTTTTAGCAAAACGACAGTGATTGGTTTTCTTCCAATCTTCTTCTTTGCCCCCATTTTTTTTCCTTTTTCTATTTATTTAGTTTTGGCCACTTGACCAATTGATTATTATTTAGGTGGGTTCCTAGCAATTTTTTTTTATTAAAAATGATTGGAGGCTTCAAATGGGTTTTTGTCTACAATGGATTCAATACAAGAGTTCAAATGCCAAAGAGGACGAGTGATTTAAACATGATGTGGAGACAGTGTTATTACATCGACTGATGAGCATTGAATAAGCTAATCTGAAAGCGATAGGGACTGAGTACTCTTTGATAAACATGATTCTTTAGATGATACATGAGATGAGGGATAGTTATAATTGGATTTACCCTTAATAAAAACAAAAATCTTATAGGAAAGAAATTGGAGAATTCGCCAGGCATTTCGTTATCTTATTATTAAAGCAAAACTAGAGATTTGGTCAAAAAAGGAGGTGATATTACATGAATCTAGCCAAAATTTAACGTGGAGCCTTTGAATTTAACGATCTACATGAATACAGAATTACACAATTCATACAAAACTTTTGTGGGAAAGCATGATTAGTCTTCTTGGGTCGCTTGTTTTATAACATAGATAGACGATAATGGTTTATTAGGAAATTATTGGAAAAAAATTACTATTTGTTTTGTGCTCTAGGTGGAATGAAAAAGAGTTGCTGGAATGTTATAAAAAAAAAGTAAAAACTTCTCTAGGACCAAATAAATGTAAACAAACCCACACGTTGAAAGTTAATCTGAACTTTTTATATAAACACTATTGATCTCATGACATTTGTAAACAATAAATTTTCGCATCATAATAAAGACTGTTGTCAATATGTCAAAAAAAAAAAAATCATTCTAATAACGAGTCCGATAATAATTGAGAGTGAGTTTACGCATATATGTGACTCAAGGAGTTGCTATTTTCTAAATTGCCATATGGGTCGACTTTTTGCATCCAACTTATATTAAATTTTAGGCTTCATCATGCTTGTATTACCTGAGCACAGTGACCTCCACTACACATCCACTCTTGGATTAGATAAGACGTTGGTCCAATCTCATTCGTGATATGTGAGCTTGAAGCAAGCGATATTTTTTTCTAGCTGTGGAGCTGTTTTTTTTTTTTCCCCATTAATAAGAAAACGATAAACCTCATTTATGGTCAGAATAAGTTTGTAAACTTCGATATTAATCATCCGATTTTCTTTTTTACAATCAATTGCACTTTGAATTTCTCCGAAAAACTATTTAAAAAAAAAAAAATGCCAGCGTAGCCTCTTTACATTCCTTCTGGAATGAATAGTTCATCAATCTTGAAAATTTGAAAGCCTCTATTCAAAAAAGTCGGCAGCCGTGTTTAAGCCAGTCTTTACTTAAGACAAATGAACGCGGCATTGCTTTAAGAATAATCATCTCTCCCCAGTTCTCACTCAAGAATAACAGATAAAAAGCTTTAAAATTTTGAGGCCACAAATCGCGGACCGTCCAAAATTAGAAGGCGAAAAAAATTTGGCGACCATATCCTTAATTAACGGAGCATATATTTGTCCCCATTAAACCTAATCGAACCCTAAAGTCGCGCACCGAATGTGTACAGAATCTAGGAAAAACACCATGAAAGTGCCGACTCATAATTGAAAAGACGGGTACGGAAGAAGTTGAATTTCGGCATTGAATTTGGACGGTCTCCCTCTCTCCACTTTTTGATTCCATAATTGCCTTTCCACTTTATGGCCAGCAGCCGAAGCTGACCAGAGAGGGCAGTGGAAAAACAAAGGAAAACGTTCCATCCGAAGGACAGGAGTAGTAACTGTAGTAGACCGGGAGGAGAACGGAAGGCTCGTGGGAAGAAGCCTTTTCCGGAACGCGGTTTTTCATTGGCAAATCGCGTTTCTGGCCACGTATTGCATTTTAACCTTTTTGCTTTTCTATTTTATTTTGTTTTATTTTGCTATTTTTATGTTCGGGTGAAATGGTGTGGCTTTTCTTTTACATTATAAGAATGATCCACGTGTGGAGGCCGGATATCTAGAAGATCAAATTAGCCTGTTTGCTTTTTTATTAGGCAAACATTAAGAAAGCACGTTTTTTCTTTTGCTGAAATAGAAATTATTATCTGGGTTTTTTAAAATTATATAAGAATTTACGTATCAACGTTTGCATCATGTGAAAGTTTCGGATGTTTTGGATTAACCAAAAGTCAAAGTGTCACTATGAAATTTAATTAGAATGTGAATAAATAAGTTGATGAGAAGTTTTGAAATTCGTAACAAAGTGTAATTAATTCACAAAATTTTTAAGTAAGGCAATCAAGTTTAAAAATTTATTAAATTAGCATAATCGGATTATCTCATTAACTCATTTCGATTTAGTTAATGAAAAATGCTAAATCAACCCATTTTTTTTATATATTATTTTTAACAACATCACACCATTATTCTACTATTCAAGATGAAAGGACAACTGGAGAAAAATCCAAATCAGCCGAATGATTCTTTTTGAAATATTCGCCTCATGGTTTTCAGCAACCTTGTGTTTGACTTTGCTTGGAACGATCTCAAGCATCACGAATAGCTTTTCAATAGCCGAACAATAAAATCGTCACGTCAAAAATAGATGTGAAATTGCGTCAGTTTAGAAAAGTGTTGTTATAACAATATTGCGGGATGGTTTGTACACGATAGATGAAATAGATCGTTTTAATCTGACTAAAGATAAATATTCGTTATTGCAACATAGGAGTTATCGAAGAAAATACCTTCTCGAGAAAATCATTACAATGCGAGATTGAACTATGTTACCAAACAGAAGATTTGTGCGCAAATATTATATACCGTCCATCCATATTGATTATGTATAAAATATTTATCTAGGATAAGATCAATCTATGCCGTTTGAAATTTGACATCTAAATGTGTTAATTTATTAAAAAATGAGAGGCGGTATCCAGGATTTGGCCGCTGGAAATTTGTTGTCTTGCAGGCTCGTCAAATCACTAATTGATTTGACAACCCAAGTTCCATGAATGCAATCCCTCATTTTTCCACCCGTAGTCCATGTTCAACATCTCCGGTAGGCCTCCGTGTGCGCGCCAGTCCAAGTGATGTTGACTACTCAGTTTGACTGCCGATGTACCAAATCCAATGCATTTCGAGCAAATAAAAAGCACGTTTGTCTCGCTCTCTCCAGCTTTCTCATTCACCCGTGAAGTCAAATGAGGAAAAGTAACCGAAAGGAGGAAGAAGAAGAAGCCGACCTTATCATTTGCAATTGGACTCTCTAGAGACGTGCCTCGATTTTCCTATCGTCATTGGACCACGTTGAACCGTGGAATCACGAGACCCAAAAAGAGATCTCGAATGCTGGAGAAGAGAAGGGAAAGAGAAAGAAATGGTACGTGTGTGTTGGAGCGCTAGTTTTGTTCTGGGTGATCCTCGAGCGTCGCGTGGGATTTATGCAAGTTCATTCGCTTCTTGTCACGTGCGCACGTTCAAGCTTTACTCATTTCATTTTATGTAAGGTGTAAAGTTCAAGTTGGACTGACTTTACATGATGTTTCTTGGACCGCACCTTGCATGATATACAACTGGCCCTTGATGTAGCCGCGATAGGTCTTTGTTTGCAAGTTGTGGCCGTGGCGAGTTGTTGTTTGTGATGTGAAAATGTTATGGGTCACATTTTGACTTTTAAGTGTTTAACACTTTAATGCCATGTAAAATTTTGTGAAATTATTATTAATTGTTTAAAAACTTAAGTTATTAGATAAATGTGTGATTTAATATTTAAGTATTCTAAAATGTGAATCGTTGATGTTGGGACTGCAGAAGAATTGTGTTTAGTAAAAGATCTATTGTAAAGTAATTTTGGATTAAGTAGTGTTTTATAAAAAAAAATTTTTGCAATGGACTTTAGCTGCAATCTCTCTCTCTCTCTCTCTCTCTTAAAAAGAATTCAAATCCTTCACTGACTCTGACGTAGGGCTTAGGTCATTAGCAAACCAGATCTAGCACTAGCAGTAGCAGCTCTCGATTGAGGTTGCACGACCTCGGGCAACCCTTGGTTAAAGTCGTGTGACTTTAACCTTGGTGAGGGTCACTCGGGTTGCTTGACCTTAGGCAATGGTCGTGTGGGTTGTGTAACCTCATCGGCCCCTTGTTTGCTTGTGGTTAAATTTGGCCTTGTCAGCCCCCGCCGACCACCCTTGTGCAAATAAGATAAACAAAACAACGAGGGGGCAAAATTGAAAAACTGAAACATTGATAAGCATAGTTTTGGAAGAAATTAATCATTTAACTCTTGTTTTAGCATTTTAAAAATGCCGAAAGTTCAAAGCAGGTCTTCAACTATCTTGAGCTTTTAACCTTTCCAATACCAACTTTTACCTCAAAGCTCCTTAAGAATGATTGCCAAACACCCAAATTTTTCCTCAATGGATCTTCAAATTGTTAAACTGAAGCACCTAACATGCTCCATTGCTCGAGCTTTCACTACGCATTGTCGTCATAGTGAAACAGATCGAGCATGCTCAAGTGAGGCCCCTTTTTTCGTGCGGTTTCGGTTTGCTGGCAATTCCAGCGCGCAATCTGACCTTCTTGGTCAAGTGAGGACATCTTAACTTACAAGAAAAAATCACTTCTATCTTCTTAATCAAAGATCACATCAGTGCAATATCAAACTATGTCATCGAACATTGGATTCGTATGCAAATGTCCTACCGTCTAGCAACATCAACTATATTTAAATATTTATTGGAAGTAGGATTGGTAGACATTGTTCAACGCATGGTACCTATGTTTTGGTTTATCAAATTAGGAGGTGGTATGCCAGGATTTGGGCCGCCACAAATATTGTTTTTTCTTTGCCTCTGTGCTATGGAGGGCTCGTCAATCCCTATTGATTTGAAAGCCCAGTTCCCACAATCCAATCCCTCCTTTTTCTACATTTCAGATGGGCCTTTTCCATTTGCACTAGGTCCAAGTGAAGTTGACTTTTCAGTTTGACCGCTCATGTTCCCACACCGTAGCATTGTAAGCCAAAATAAGCATCTTTGTCTTCCTTGCTCAAGCCCATTTATTAATGAAGTCAAATGAGGCAAAAGTAACAAAAGAACTCAACAAAAACCTTATCATTTGGAATCTGCACAAGCACGTACCTTAATTTTGAATTGTTATCGACACGTATTAAATTGCAAAACTACAATTGCTGATATGAATTTTTAGATGTTAGAATTGTCATCTGAAAAAATACGTGAAAGAAGAAGAAGAAATCGAATATGATGAAAGATAATTTCCTTCATAAGATTAATTGGGCATTTAATATTTTTCAGTTGAAATTTGGGCATTTAATTAGATAACGAGGTTTTCTCAATCTTTTATTTTTGTTTATGTCTTTATTTTAAATGTTCTGATGTGGCTGTAGTCCATAGGTGGGTGTCCTCGTTCTCATGGGTTCAAAACAGAACCAAAAAAAAAAAAATCCAATTTACTTTCATTCGTGGTCAACAAACGGTCTCAACAGTCAGGACCGCAGTCCCGCCGGCGAACCGTCCTCTCTCTCTCTTTCCCTGGACTGCTCCTGAAAGTTCTGGCATGGAAGCAAGACGAGGCCAAGAGCTACGGAAGCATTCGAGCTCTTGTCTCTGCGTCCTTCGGGACGCTTGGTAACACGAAGACCTGGGATTCTTGGCGGCCGATCATGACTCGCTTCGGAGCCCAGTTACAGCCGATTGCTCCTTCCGCTTCTGCGTGCCGTTCGTTTCGGTTGATTATCAAAGCGAAACCTGCGTATCGTCCTTGCATCGCGAACCCTTAATGCCCATTTGGTCGGCATCGAAATGCGGATGTCTGGTTGTGCAATTTTGCGAGAAAGTTTTCTTTTTTTTCTTTCTTTCCCTTTCTCTCTTTCCAACGATTGCGAATGATTGATTGGGGTTGGCTCGGCTTTTTGGTTCTTAATTGACTCCCCCGGGGGATGTGATCTCGGAGGCGAGGCTGTCCTAGAAATGGGTTTGCTCTTTTTTAGCTCGTGGATGATGAGGGAGTGAGCTTGCCCAAGTTTGTCTCGCGTGTAAATTGTGGAACTTTTTCTGTGGAAGGAATGCTTCAGACTAAGTATAGTCTAGCCAATACGTGGTTACGAACATCGTGGTTGGGGGTTCATCGGGCGATATTTTGCGGCTGCTCGAATGGGTTCTGAATTTCTAATGATCTGGTGTGGAGGGCTTAGACTCTTGACTGAGGATTTGAACTCGTCGAGGACTGCCAAGTATTGCAGAGTCTAGCAAGATAGTCTATGTTAAGTAGTTCGTGTGCTTGTGCTTCTTTTAATGATTGAATGGGATAACAGCTTACATGAAGTTGTTGGTGGGTGGAACATCGGGTTAGTTATGACCATTCTAATTCTTGTTTTCTGGATGACAGTGGTCGCTAATCAGGACATGCACCAGCTCTGACTTTGAATTAGGAGATTGAGCGGCTAAAAGAGAGAAGGGCCATGTAATGGGAAATGAACAGGTGAATACTGCTTATTTGTCTCCTCAGATCGATTTTGTCCATGTCTGTACTTGCCATCAGGTCATGCCATTGATTGATTAGGATTTGTCTACTATTTTTATCTACCTCTGGGGTTGATTTGCCAATGTTCAGTCATCTTTCTTTCTTTCTTAATATGGCAACAAATGGTTGTGGTTTTTGCATCTGCCTTAAAGAACTTAGTCATATTTTAGGCGCATTTCTTATCTAGTTTAATGCGCCTGATATCCGCTCAATCCTATTTAGCAACGGTCATCAATTGTCATATAGGATATAGAATATCTTATATATGGGCAACCCAACATGACTATTAGGTTTGACTATCCCTTTTGTTAAAGTACATCAAGAGTTAAACCATCTAAAAGGATATATTTAGGGAACCGTTTGGGCCTTTTAGGCATTACTTCCTTTGACCATTTCTTAATTGCACTACTCCTACTTGAATTGCTAGTTTGCATTTCTTCTTGACGCTAATCATTATTATCTGTTGAAGGAATCATGGTGGCAAGCCAAGTGAAGCCAATGAAAAGCATTTCTGTTTAATCAGATTGGTAGAGATATTAGCAATGAAAAGTCAGTACCTGCTAGATAAAAAGATTAAGTGCTTTAAGCCAAACTCCATTAATGTAGGAGTTTTCTTACATGGTTGGGTATGCTTGGATAAAAGAGGTAGGGAGGTGTGTGTCAGGTAGCTGACAATGGGCACTCCTTTTTCTACAGTAGAATCTCTATGAAACCGAGTCCTATTGCAATATTGTGCAAAAACTAGGTCATCTCTTAGAAATGACAGTGTGTGGGCCGAGCACATAGTGGCAAAGAAACAGAATAAGAAAGCTGCGAGTGCAATGAAGCTATCAACAAGCAATGATGTTTATAATCTCTCGAACACCAAAGAAGAAGATAAGTATATGCGCAAGTAGGCTAGAGCAAGAAAAAGAAGGACAAGAGATCTAATTAGGCTGAGATGAGTTAAGGACGAGGATGAAAAAGCCCTAGTTGTAGAAGAAGCAGTTAAAAACAAATGGAGTATTTTTGTAAGCTCTTTAATGGAATGTCACAAGAGAAATTCTAAACCGGGGGGAACTCCATAATTTGCAAGAGTGTAGGAACTCCTATTGACAAATAAGGGAACGGGAAGTTTCTAGAGCTTTGATAAAGATAAAGAATCGTGAAGCGGTAGACCCATGGTTACCCGTTGAAGTGTGGAAGGTTAAAGGCAAGATCTCTATATCTTGGATTGTCAACCTGAAGAAGATGCATGAATGAAGGAAAAACACGTTTATTTCTATCTATAAGAACAATGGACATCCAGGACTGGGCCAACTATGAATGGACTAGCTAATGAGCCACATCAATGAAGCTTGGGGAGAGAATCATCAAGAACATCAGTAGAGGTAACAGGCATGTACTTTTAAGACAATCAAGTGGGATTAATCCCAGAGAAATGTTAGAGGATTCTTGGAAAGGAAGGAGTACGGCCATGGAGAAAAAAATGGCTAATTTTCCTTGAACCATCAGGTAGGAACGGCACCCTTCCAACAGTCCCTAAGATGTGTTCTCCAAATGTGGGCTCATGAAAGCTATACGGGCTGTAAATCATGGAAGTCTTGAACTGTTGCCTTAATGCCTACTAATATATTTTCTGTGAACATTATACCTGTACCACATCTGGTATAAGTAGTCCTGATTTGTCTTTCATAATCTCCTTGTGTTACTACCACCACACTGGATCAGTGATATTGGAGCTAAAACACCCGACAAGTAGTACCATAGCTGGTATTATTGGCTTTATACGAGGAGATTTTATTAGTATGTAGTCTGGATGTCATCTTGTGCTGATTACTTGTTTTGCAGGGTTTTCAAACGGGGTTTTATTAACCTGTGGAACTTCCTTTTCATCCTTTTCCTGGGTTGATCTCCTGTGTGGTTTTTCTTTATGTTAGAATAGTACTACTTCGTCATCTCTAGTTAAAATAAGACAGGTCATTGTTGAACTCTTTGATTATCATAGGGAACCATTTTGGGTCTTCAGTTAATTGCTGAGCATTCATAGTAAATTCAACAGAAGCTATAATTCTTTGTTTTTATATAAATAGGGGCTCATGAAGCTGGTTAACTTTTTGATTTGAAATGCAAATTATTGCTGGACAGACAATGAAACATGTTGATCAGGTTCAGTGGTGCCTGTGGGAGACCTTGGTTGTAGATTTTCAATTTGAAACAGTTGGGTTCATGCCAAATATGTGGAGCATGGTTTCAGGTAAAATATGTTGATAAGTGGAAAACAAGTTGCTAGATGGCAGCCGAAAAATGTCTTCTGGCAAGCTTGATGATTTCTTGGAGGGATGTATTTGATGATCCCAAGGATCCAGACACCGACCAAAAAAAAAAAAAAAAGTCTACCCAATGCGCACATACATGCATATTATACAATTTACACTTTGTCAATCTTAAGCATGGTCTAAGTTCTTGACCTCTATATTTATTGCTTTTGACAAACTAAACTAAGAAGACTGACTTTGAAGAAACTAACATAGTTTGCAAGAACATCTCACCAGCACCACATCCATCAAGTCATCTGAGTATCTAATATGGACTGTTGTTTTCTATTATTAGGGTTGAATGCTCTCTGTATACATGATATGTACTGCATGTGAGATTGAGCTCCAAGTTTATCATGCATGCTTTTATGGTTTCACAAGCTTACTTGTTGTCTCTTTCACGACAAGCTTGCTGTCCTTTCTGTGCATCTCTAAAGATGGTGGAGGAGGTCTCTTCGGAGACATCCGATAAAAAAAAAAAAGATGGTGGAGGGAATACCAACTTTTTGATTGAATATTTCACCTTTTTTGAATCCTCCGGTTGGTAAACATTGGTTTATGGATTTCGAATTAATGTGGTGAGGCTATATCCACTGAATCATTTTCCTTTTTTGGGCAAAGGGGCAGGGTAAAGGTTTGATTGGATTATCTGCCAGTTACGATTAGTGTACATATATTGACATTATGCAAAGGCTTCTGTTCTGGGGCATCAGTATGCATTAATTGATAATAGATATACAAGTGGGCAACATCCAATGCTGATGGCATGCCTTTTGTGTTTGGTGCTTTGAAAACCTCATGTTCATGGGGGCTTCTGTTATAGCCATTCTCACAAAGAGGTTGACTCTTTTATCTGTGAGCAACTTATGCACATATCACTGTTTGTCTCGCTACTGCATTCTGGATGTATAAAATTTCATTGTGGCTTTGATATCCCATAAGAGTTTATACTGAAAATGAGGCCGTCCTTGCATCATGATGCAGAAATTGGTTATATGGATGCTTGTGAATTTAACAAGCATACCATTAAAATGTTATAAGTTACAAATTCTGTTTCCACTATGAAATTCATCAATGGACTAGTTATATAAGGATATTTGGAAGGAAGAGTCCTGGCTGTTGTGAAAAACCCATCACATTGTTGGCACTTTCGCTTCTAGTACTTTAAGCAAGTGCTAAATGAGGAAGTTTTACTTCTGATATTTGATCTGAATCTGTTACTTCTCTGGATATATGTGTCAAAAAGCCTCTTGTCTTTAAACAAGCATCTGATGAGAAGCAAGGAGACAGGACATTCTAATTGTACCTCAGTATTTTTGGGTGTTAATTTCATTCCCTTAACAATTTCTAGTCCTTTGAACCTTGCATTGCCAAGTTAATTAATTAGAGCTGTTATGGTTAAGCCGTCTTTCTTTCTTGTGCTTTCAACCGTTCGAGTCGTTGATTTTCAATTTTTAAGAGCAGTTGGTAGTGTCTGGAGAAGTGGACCATGGTCCTAGCAAATTGGTGGTAAAAACTTACCAGCCCATGCGGTGCAGCTATGGATCCTCTATTAACTGTCAAGTCTCTTCACTATTGTTGAGTTGCCAAAAGGTGAGAGCCTCAGAAGAGGTATTTTGTTGTATCAATCTGTTTGTAGAAATTTGTCATGGTAGAAGTATGTTTTATTGCTCATACTTATTTTTGTCGATTGAGTCATTTTCAATAAGGTTTTCTATCTAAAAATTTGCTTTTTTTTTTCCAACTCAAAATTATTTAGTACCTGTTTTCTGCATACTTATTATTATTATTATTATTATTATTATTATTATTATTATTATTATTTTGATTATTATTATTATTATTATTATTATTATTATTATTATTATTATTATTATTATTATTATTATTATTATTATTTTGACAGCGTATTCTGACAACAGAATTAAAATTTGGATTATCATTTATGTGCAAAGATACATGAGTTTCGTGATAGTTAGAACAATAAATAGTAGCACAGGATTGAGGTATCTTTACAATCAGAATTGTAGTGGTACACATTTTGCATGTTGGGAATTGTGGAAGACAAACTATGCGGGAAACAATGATCTTCACGTGCTTGATGGCAACTCGGGTATGGTTGTATAATATGCTTGGTGGGGTATACTTTCCACAAAGAAAGAATTTCTCATTAAAAGATAGATGCTGCTTTCTGGGACTCTCAAACTTCTGCCTGATCACCATGGATTATTAAGTGAAGTAGAGAGTTGCAGATCCAGGAAATTCTCCCACAGCTGCTTCTTCACCAACCAAAAAAGCTGCTGGTGGTTGGGATATATTCTCCAGAAAGTATCATTTTCCTTTTGATGAAAATGTCATTACGCATGGGTTGCCTAATCATGGAATTGGAATCTCATGCATTTCTTTTCCAGCGAATTTGTTGTATGAATATGGTCAATTATGCTTAGTGGTTAACAGCTTGCATATAAGTTGTGCTGCTTGAGACCTTGATAGAGACAATATTTGGTGCTCTAAAATTCCAAAAAGCTTGATTGATCATGGTGGAAGGCCATTGGTGAGCTCTCCTTTTCCTTCTTGCTTGCATCTGAATCCTGGAATAAGTTCTTTTGTTAATGCACTTAAATGTATCTACAGAAGCATGTCTAGCTTTCCTGCTCCTGAGAATTATTACTGTGACATGCTTTTTGGTTACTGTATCATAGCTGCTCAAGTCTGATTTTCTATTTAACCTATGAAAGCTGTTAAAACTTTACTTTTATTTTCAAGTATCTTCATTCTTATTGGGTTTAAACTGAAGTCGACCTGAAAGAACGAAGCAATAAGTGCTTGAATGTTTGTAATACATAGGTCGAGGGGGCTGTTGGGCATATGTGACTTTAAGAAATCTTAGATTACCTGTACAGTGTATTTAAGGTGAAAGAAATGTCAGGCGTTTATTTTTTTGTATGATGGGTCTGTTCCAAGTTCAGGCATCAACCTTTTCAAGAAAAGTTGAGGGGTGAACTGGAGGAATGAGGGTATAGAATCTGTGAATTCGGTTCTAATCTTGAAGGGCATAACCTTTTAATTAATGTCAAATCCTTGGCAGGTCCTGTCACTTCTGTATATCCTTTTCGCATTGAGAATTGCATTACAGTGTCTAAGTACTTTGTTTGCTAGGAGGCAGAAGAAATTCGGTCTGATGGCCACTATGTGATATTTTTCTTTTTTGGCTGCAATGTATCTTTTTGATGCAAGTGCGGAGGCATCTCCTCCATGTGATCCTAGAGCTTGTCCCTTTCCATGAAAACAGTCTGGGGGGTCTGCCCACTTCTGCTAGCCCCACTTCCCCAATTGGGGATGATAAAACCCAAGATGGAGCCTTTTCACTCATATTAATCAGTGTCATGCCTTTTATGTCTACTCATGTTAGGCCCTATTTTTAACCAAAATGAGCAGGCATTATTGAATAATTAGGGAATGACTGATGTGCTTATCTTACTAAATCTGGACCATTTTGTTCTTCTTCCCTTGTTTTTAACCTTCATGTCACTTAGCTCTCAATCTCCATGTAGAGCCACTCAGTGAGCTGGAGACACATGGACCCTGACATACAGGATGTTGATTTCAGAGAAGCTATTTCTTATTCAAGGAAACAGAGGCGAAACTGGTGCTTGAAGCTGCTCTGTCTGAGATAAAAGGCAAATAAAAAGTGGAGCTGCTTTTTTAGCTTATTGGGGCAGGAGATGGTGGTGGGAGAGGGGGAAGGGATTTCTGTTTCTTTTTGCTCAGAAGACAGACATTTTTTGGCCCTCCTTCTGAGAGACAGTCTCTCCTCTGTTGTGAGTGAAGGGATACAGATTAAATGGTTGGAGTGGGTGCACGTAAACTCCTCTGTTTTGCTCCCCTTTCTTCCATCTGCCGGTACTGTACACAGCCATTAAACTCCCCTTGTGGTCCCATGGAGGACCCATACACCAAACTCCACGTACCCATCAATATGGACAAATTATATCATGTTAGTGCAAAGCGTCGCGAGGGATTAGATAAACACGTTTTATTTTTGTCTAATTAGTGAAAGTTCTTGGGCCAACATGTTGATTAGGTTAGTGCATCAGAAAATTAATTTGACCGAAGGGGACTGTTAAATGGATCGATTAGAAGTTTTAACCCACGACATTGTTTAGATATATCTTTTGGATCACTGACCAGGAATCATTTCACATCGATATTGGATGAGTTGATATCTTCCCAACGGATCACAGATCTCAGCAAAAGAATCTTTAACAGATGACATTGTTTAAGTAGACTCTTTTGATCATTGACCAGGAATGAATTTATGTGGAGATAGGATGAGCTGATATCTCCTAAATGGATCAGAGATATCAGCCATATCCCCCCCACTTACTCCCCAGAAATGACCTCCCACCACAAGTTTATTTTATATGCATATATTCACCTCACTGCAATCCAAGCACTTTAACCTCATTCAAACTTGAGAGAGAGAGAGAGAGAGAGAGAGAGAGAGAGAGAGATAGAGCAGCATGTTACCTCTCAAACAGAGCAAGTAGAGAGGGGGAATACTCTGGTGTTGCGACACTTGGCACCAGTGATGTGGCGCGATCCGACCCACCATCTCTAATAAGCCAGCGGGATCGAGACGGGGAGGATTATCATACTTGATGGAGATTAGTCGGTGGCTAACAACCGGCTTCAGATGCCTTGACGACACAGGAGAACATACGGCAGTTGCAGACATGGCCAGCGGGTTTGTATCACATGGGCGGAGGTTTTGGGCAAAGGCAAAACAGAGCCATGCATGCATGGAGGATGACATGCCTCCCTTTAGTGCATGCAAACATCCCCTCTGCCACCAAGCCATGAAGCAAACCCAGCCATGTCCCCAGAAACGAAAACCCCCTCCCCCAATTATTCCCCATTTGTCATTTCAGGCAGGCGAATTTGCTCTCTCCACTTGGCCCCCCCCACTACTCTTTTCTTCAAGATAAAATTCTTTATGGATCCTCGGTACGTAACGAAAAGAAAGGGATATATCACAACACCTAAAGCCACAAGCTTCATAAAAATATTATCCCCTCTTAAAGTGAAAAACATAAAATACTCGGGCTTCATCACCGTAATCCCACCCATCCCAAAAGGAGGATTGGCCACTACTACACAGACCTTGAACTGTGTATGCTCTCCCAAACCGACACCGTCCCAATGTCGGTTTGAAAATACTAATTATCCCCACCAATTAGCTTTCTGGGGTTTTCGCCCTTCTTATATAGTCGGATAAAGATCACACGACTAGATCCTAACAAAAAGCGTTAGTCACTCACTATCAACCCGGCTGCCCAGCAATTTTCTATGTTCAATCAATTAAGAAGGGACTTAGCGGCGACGGGAAGGTCGACACTAAAAAGGCGACTGCGTAATACGTAGTCCCGGGCCATCTGGAAAATGCAGTCAAATGTTTGGGGTAGTATAAGTGATAATAACTTCACATTCTTCGCCTTTCATTGTGATTACAACTGTGACCGCATAATGACCTAACACAAAATTCACCGTACTCGATGACGGGTGTATGCTTGAGCATCACTTGGTCCTCCTATGCTATTCTTTCTTTTTCAATTCCTAGGGGAGGCCCCTCATACATTAGATATAACTAGCGAGCAAAAATTAAAGACGTAAAGGTGCACACTTTTCCCGGGTCGTCGACACGTCTGATGGGACGAGAACCGAAAGCGGGGTCCGGCTCCCTCCCCCGGTCTTGTATATATAGACGACCCCCTCTTCACCCCCCTTCCAGGCCATCGGAATTCTCATCAAAAGGCTCGAAAAAAGAGAAGAAAAAGGAAGAAAGAGCTCGTCCTCTAAAAGCAAACAAACGAAGCCGCAACGATACCCAAAGTTTTGCACAGTCTCGGTTTTTTTCATTCCCTTCCATATCTCTCTTTCTCTCTCTCTGTCACACAAACATTTGAAAACACCTTTTCTTTCGTGTTCTTTTATCCACAAGCTATAGTATCACTACACCCCACAAAGATAATTCATTCCTTCATCGAGTTATCATGTGCAACCCGAACCCATCTTCAGTTGACTTCCCTGAGAAGACCCTTCTCAACAAGAACCCCAATAAGAAGAGCAGCCCCATGGACCTCCAAGATGACCTCCACAGATGGCCTACGCCTTCCGAGGTAATCAACAAAACTATTATTTCCACTTTTTTTGCATGCATGGACATGATGCTCAAGAGATTTGCTAGCAAAGATGGCCATGCAGAGGTTAACATGTTTTAAAATTTCTCAGGCTTTGGAGGAGATTAAGGCAATAGGGAAGATATCCGGGCCGACGGCGGTCACCGGCCTGCTCTTGTACTTGAGGGCCATGATCTCGATGCTCTTCCTCGGGCGCCTTGGTGAGCTCGAGCTCGCGGGCGGGTCTCTCGCCATCGGGTTCGCCAACATCACCGGCTACTCCGTGATCTCTGGCCTCGCCATGGGGATGGAGCCCATCTGTGGGCAGGCCTACGGCGCGCGGAAGTACAAGATGCTCGGCCTCACGCTGCAGCGCACCGTCCTCCTCCTCCTCTCAGCCTCCGTCCCGATAAGCTTCATGTGGGCCAACATGAAGGAGATCCTCTTGTGGTGTGGCCAAGATGAGGAGATATCATCCACAGCCCACACATTCATCCTCTTCTCAATGCCTGACCTGTTTTTCCTCTCCCTGCTTCACCCACTGAGGATTTATTTGAGGACTCAGAACATCACATTGCCACTGACTTATTGCTCGGCTGCTTCGGTCCTCCTTCACGTCCCTCTCAATTTCCTCTTGGTGGTCCACTTCAAGATGGGCATTGCTGGTGTTGCTATAGCCATGGTCTGGACTAATCTCAACCTCTTCGTCTTGCTCTCTGCCTACATCTACTTCTCGCGTGTGTACGAAGGCTCCTGGGTCGCCCCGAGTGCTGACTGCCTCCGGGGTTGGTCCTCCCTGCTCGCCCTTGCCGTGCCAACCTGCGCCTCAGTGTGCCTCGAGTGGTGGTGGTACGAGCTCATGATCGTGTTGTGTGGCCTCCTCGCGAGCCCCCGTGCCACCGTGGCCTCCATGGGCATCCTCATCCAGACCACCTCATTGGTCTATGTGTTCCCCTCGTCTCTCAGTCTTGGGGTCTCGACCCGGGTGGGGAACGAGCTCGGCGCAAGGCGGCCCGCCCGGGCCCGGATTTCTGCCATCATCGCTCTGGTCTGCGCAGTGGGGCTTGGCCTGGGGGCCATGCTGTTCACCACCCTGGTGCGGCACCAGTGGGGGCGGCTCTTCACAGGGGACGCCGAGATACTGGAGCTGACGGCAGCAGCGCTGCCGATCGCAGGGCTCTGCGAGCTCGGGAACTGCCCCTCAGACCACGGGATGCGGCGTCTTGAGGGGGAGCGCCAGGCCCACCATCGGCGCCAACATTAACTTGGGCTCATTCTACCTCATCGGCATGCCGGTGGCGATCGTGATGGGGTTCG
Source organism: Eucalyptus decipiens (assembly GCA_014182575.1). NCBI lineage: Eukaryota > Viridiplantae > Streptophyta > Magnoliopsida > Myrtales > Myrtaceae > Eucalyptus > Eucalyptus decipiens. The sequence continues at coordinate 31,448,077 of CM024614.1, forward strand.
TGGCCAAAGTGGGCTTCGCAGGGTTGTGGCTCGGCTTGTTGGCTGCTCAGGCTTCATGTGCATTGCTCATGCTCTATGTTCTCTGCCGAACTGATTGGGCGGTTCAAGTGGAGAGAGCCAAGGAGCTCACTCAGCCTCCTCCCTCTTCTCCTCCTTTGCTGCCAATCTCATCCAAAGGGTCATCGGCCGATCCCGCTCCCGCACCCGTCTCCATGGTCACGAACCAAAAGGAAGCAAGCAGCAATAAGGAGGAGGCTAATCTTGAAGAGATACTTTGTGTTAACGACGGTGGTGATGATGATGATGATGGGCATCTTGTGAAGTCAGCTTCATCACATGAGACCGACCCTCTGCTATCCACTCCAAACACAGTGCACTGATAGAGATTCGCATGTTAACCATTATTCCCTCCATTTTTGCAGATATCGCTCCTCACTTCCTGAGTGGTTGTTGTAAAAATAGACCAAAAGAAACCCAAAAAAAAAAAAAAAAAAAAAATTAGATTCTCATTGATCATTTTACCGTGTGCTATTGTAGAAGTTCCTCTCCCCCTTATTTCTCTCTCTCTTTTTTATTTTTGGGTTATGCCTATTTTTATTGATTTTTTTTTCCTTATCTTGCTATATATCTACCGAGAGAAATGTTTATGTGATTGTTTTTAATTTTCAGTGAGAATAACAGCTTATTTTGTGTCACAAGAAAAGTAAATAACAAATAATTAAAAATTATTGTGTCGTCTACTCCTTCGAAAACTATTATATTATCTTAAATGGTTCTCTCATCACAATACAATACTGACACAGTGGAGAGAGAGAAAAGCTTAGGCTGTCGGTTGTTTTTGAGGCGAGAGAGAGAGAATCTGCCTAGCAATTTTGTTTGTTGTTCCCTTCCATATAAGGCAACAACACTCGGCTACCTAAAAAGGAAAATTAGCATAAATGCCCCTTTACCTTTGTGATTTACAAAATGGGGCGCGGCCAAGCATGCATGTCTAAGTTTAATCTATTATATTGTTCCCATAAATTTAGAGAGCGATAGATGGGCCAGGCATTTCTATTTCGGAAAAATGGCTAGACATCTAGTGATTACTACCGTGCGTTGTAGCACATGCAACTAGATTTCTAACAACGTTATGCATGTGACGGGACGAAGCGCTTTTTATCACCCTCTCAAGCAAAGCGCGAAAGCTCTTATTTCAAGACGAGTTAATGGAGAAAGGGCATCGCCATAAACAGATATAGCTCGCTGATACGATTTACCATACGCGTATTGTAGAGACTGGGGTCTTCGAGGGTTTCTCGTGTGCTCTTCTTGGAGCAAGACGCTTTCATTGGCTGAGATTAATTACCATATGCAAAGTGTCATCGTTTCGAAGATAGGAAAGGAGAGACCCTCGACGCTTCACACGCAATAATCGATTCTCGGATGGACGGCAAACTCCGACCCGTCTCGAGAATGCTTTTTCTAAGTGAGTGTCCAGTGTCCACCCCTTGGCTACCTCCAATGCCCAAGAAGCTACAGAGATATCTCACGCCTATCATGGATGCGCAAGTCACCAATAATGAGTGAGGTTGAAGATAATTGGGTGGGTGGAGGCATAGGGGAGGGGAAGTATGCAGGGACGGGAGTGGAACTTGGAGGAGGAAAGAGGGAGGGGGGCCCCTGTTGAGAAATGAAGAAACAAAATCTAAGCAATTATTGAGTCTGTCTACTTCTCTTATGACAAAAACAGGATCGCAGTGCCCCTCTGCTTCTGCCCTTTGCAGTTCCCCCCAAAACCTTTTGTTTTCATCTGCCTACCCCAACCCCACCCTCTCTTCTCAAAAATCAAACACTCGTTCACCAAAAGAACCACTTCTGCCAACCTTTTCCGATACCCAATATCCCATGGGAGGACATCTCAATGCACTTTGTTCGTAATAATGCAAAAAATATTGGTAAAAAATTGAAGTAGGAACTTCAAATTAGAAGTCATATGCAGTTGCTCCTTTTCCACCATTATTTGTTCTTGTCTTCTTCTCCAACCGAACATGCACTTTCCTTATGATTTACTCAGGCTTACACGTGAGATAAGGCGTTATAGTGTCGGACGTGGCTGGTTTTTTGAGTTTTACATTGATTATATATTTAACCTGTTAAACTTGTCTTTAAGTCTTATGCTATTTGCGTCCGAGTTATTTTATTGATAGCTGAATCCTGTACCGCTTTTAATCAGGATGACGCGTTGTGAGGTCATGCAGACCTAAATGAGTTGCTACCGAAGCAAAAAAATATCTTCTCGACGACGATGCCCAAGTGGGGCCTCCTTGGAAGAATTATCGACTGATCAATTCCATCAACATCGTGTGCATGATGCGGATGAATTGTTAGAATATGTTTTGAACTTTTAACATGCCCCTTGCTCTATCATTCTTTAGGTTCCCCATTATTTTCTTTCCTCCCAGAGCCTTAAGCCATTTATTCTCTCCCTCCTATTATTCTTCTTGTTGTTCTTTGTATTATTTTTATTTGTTTTCCCTTTGCCATTCCTCTTCTCTAAATGTATTGTTTCCGCACTTCAATTCCTTATCTAGAAAACCTTACCTGATTCCATCACCATGCAATTGTGGCAAAGAATTGTCTTTGTGATGGGTGGTATTGCGCCAATATTCTAAAGATGCTAATTTTTTTGGGTACTGCGAATTCACAAAAGATAAAACACACACAAAATCTTATGGGTTTTGGAAAATTAACATATATAATTGGGTCATTATTGACACAAAAACACACACAAAATCTTACCGCAGAATACTTAAAAAAAATAATCAATTTTGAATAAAAGAAGTTGCTTAAATAAAATTTAAAGCGGCTTCACAGGGAGAAGTGCTAAGGTTTATGTATTGGCATTTGCATTGCAGGAATATCGAGTACACATCCTATCATTACTTTATTAAGCGTTTGAGATTAGATAAATTCCCATTTCCAAATTTGACACTATATTGGTTTTCGAAGACTCTCGTATGCATCATACAAACCATGCTTTCGGTTGATGCCTATGGCGATAGATATTGTAGAGACAAGGTTGGTGACAAATGGTTGTGCTTTGCTCTCAAAAGATTATCGCGATTGGTGCTTAGAGAGAGCGAATTTTCCCTATTGAAGCAGTACATGCTCACCATACGGAACCTTAATTTTCAAGCAAACCTCGACAATAAGCAAAGCTAAGCACTAGTAAAACAGACTTTCACAAAACCCTTTGGGGAAAATATTTGATCACCACCAAAATATCCCGATATGATCAAACTAATACTACTTTGGTTAAGAAGTCACCTTCCTCAAGACGCACCCTAGAACTACCCTATTCTCCCTGATAAAACCTAGGAACAAATTGCAAGAACCTTTTTCTGATTTCTCATCTCTCAACGGTGGGAATCTCCTTAAAACGGCGATCGTTTTAATTGGGAATTATTCTCAACCAAATACCCATCATCGTCGACATCATGGTGACTTGGAATCGAATAACCCTGAGCCATGTGTCATTCTATATGGCATAACACTAAAAGCGGCCGTTGACGGAGCGACAAGTGTCTTGCATCTCTTAGTCACTTTCCTTAACTAGGTGTCTAGCTCACCAAATAGCATAAGAACACAATCGCTTTAATCTTTTTTATATTGTGTTGATAAGCTGTAATAAGACAAAGCCAGACAGAAACCAACCGCCCCACCCCATTGGCGGAGATTAGTGCTGGTTGATGAACCACATACTACAACAGAAAAGAAACACTAAATTAGGGTGCTTTGGATAAAGAAAGACAGAAAGTGATCTCTTTGATTAAGAACGCAAAAGAAAATAAATTATAAAGTAGAAGCTTACTAAAGAATGTGTTTAAAAGCAATCGATGAAGCTCCTGGCCACAGTCGGTGCTAATTTGGCAATAGCATATGTGCTCTTTTTCCTAAAAATGTCCTTTCAAAGAACCAAAGCCCACACGCACGCTTTGGCGAGAGAGAGAGAGAGAGAGAGAGAGAGAGAGAGAGAGAGAGTTCCAGTGGGACTTATCTTTTCTGCATAGATATATAATAGTGAGTTGCTCATAGTAGTAGTGCAAATTTGAAGCTTTGGTCAATGTGGCTATGAAATCTGACACTCTATACCATAACAAGTGTTGGCCTTCTATACTAGGCAAAGTCCTCGGTGTCAAACCCAACTCAGTTTATTCCACCATCTGCCGAAAGTCTTCTCTTTTCAAAGGCATTTTCATCGTTTGAAAAGTCAGAGAGAGAGAGAGAGAGAGAGAGAGAGAGAGAGAGAGAGAGAGGTCGGACACTGATTCCCTAGCTACCTCACTAAGTAGCTCATGACCCACATTTGATGCCTCCACCAGAGGCAAAGTTGAAGAAGTCTTGATGTTTCGTTGGATTCATGTACCTACGTGTGCATTTTGTTGTGTGCTGTCAAAGATGTTTTGCAGCTATTTTCCATGTCCAAGACCAAATTCAAGATGTATGCGCCTCAATGTTACCCTTCATTGCCTTCTCGATACTGCAAGGTATTTGCGCATATAGCTAATTGCTATTTGCACGTAGGTTCGATTAATTAAAGTAGCTCTAATATATGGAAAACAATGGATAAATCGAAGTTCCTTCTGTGCACGGAACCTCTCTTGGTGGTTGATCTCCCTCCACTCATTGTAGATAGTCATGGTACAGTTGTTTGTCATGTAAGACATGGGGATCTTATTGCACGCCGTATAGAAAGCAGAGGATGTTTTAGATTATTCGAGTCCTGAAAGTAGTACTACTGCGGGTCTTCAAATCACTTGATCATCCTGAAAATTAGTACATATATATATATATATATATTGACAAAAAAAAAATGTTTTCATCAGCACGTTATTTTTTGCAAAATCTATTTATAGATATCGCTGTCTTTTTAATGAGATTAATCACGATTTTGCTAACGGAATGAGTCTAAAAAGTAACTTCGGTCCATCGTGTCTACATCTAAGAAGAATGTGACAGATGAATGTGGCTTGTTATGACTGTGCATGACCAGCTTGTTGGGTTTTCCGTGCTGTACTCAAATGAAAAAGAAGCCTACTTCCAAAAAGATGGATCACGTCTCCCTCCCAATTCAAATTCAAAGATGCCAATCGTGTGGTTTCGATCGATGTAGTCCCTCACATAGGACACACCCCACAACAGTTTCCCTTATGCCTTTCTTTCTAAGGGTCCCCCTTTCTCTTTCGTGCTTGAGGACCTTTGCCCCCTTTTTTTTTTGGTAGGACCATTTACAAATTTATTAATTAGTCAAGTATACAATGGCAATATGAACATATAATTCTACAAGCAGCTTCATCCATCTTCAGTTTGATGATTAATAAAAATACAGATAGTTACAATACAGATAGTTACAATCATTAAATTAATGGTAGATGGAGTCGCTTGTGGAATCTTATTTTCTAAATTTTTTATTTTGTTCTCTCTTCCTTTCTTTTGTTACTGTGAGATGAACTTCATTTGTGTCATTTAGAAGCACTTGCAGAAAACCAAAGAGTTTGCATTAAGGGCACGTTTGGTGACTTTGGTGGGGTTTGTCACCTAGTGGGGAATGGGTACCACTAGGAGGGAACAATTGTAGGGTTTTCTTTCTTGGGATTCGTTGTTTGTGTTGAAGATTTTTCGCGATCAAGCCTTGACAACTAAAGGGCATTTTCTTGTCCCTTTAGAAGCCTCCCTTGCATTTGTGTCCTAATTAAAGATGCGACCCTTCGCTTGGGAATGTCCCAAAAGCTCACGCATGTAACTGTTCTTCCTTTGGCCCACCCTCTTTTGTTCCTTTCTAAATTTTCACCCCCAAAATGATCATGCACTCCGTACGCGTGAAATCCAACTTAATTTCGCGTGAAATCTACATGATCCGACAATTTTCATCTCTTTTTGGCACATGCATAGAATCATGCGATTACTACTCTTTCCCTCTTTTTTCTCTCAAGCACATGTACATCATCGGCGCACACGGAATACATCAATATATCTTATATAGCTTCGGAGACAAAGTCAACCTCATTAACTAAGATTTAGATAAGAACCTGTAGCCGACCCTCTTCCCCCACTACCGGGGAATGCCAATATAAGTGAGAAAACGTTCTTGTTTATCTTCGAGTTGAAATATATTATTCTAAAGCATCGACTTGTCGAGTCTTTCGAGGGAACACGTGTGTGATAAGGCTAAAAAAGATTGGTTCTGAGCTGAAACTAAAAGAACATGAACATCAATCAATTGGGTCATTGCATGTGTCTTTCTTCACTTTGACATGAGAAATAAACAAATATAGAACGCCACTCCTCCCACTTCTTAGTGGGCTTGACAATTTATTATGTTGTGGTTTGCTTTATCGCCATGCTAATGTTTGACCCTTGTTCTAATATCATTGTCCTTTGACTATGTCTTTGTCGGTGCTAAAAACAAGATTACATGCTCTATGAAAAGAGAGGGAGGGGGAGGGAGGGAGAGAGAGAGTCCAAGAAGCCATGGACTCTTATTGTTTTTTACTTTCTTTTTATCCTTTAGGGAAAGAAACTCCAAAGCATAATGCTAAGAGGATACAGAATAATTGCTTTTCTTGGTGGGAACATGGAGAAAAGTCAAACCATGAGACCAGATAATGGAGTATTTTCAAATTCCCCATGATGGGTCAAAGCGCTAATTGGTCAGACGTGTGTGCCCAATTCATAGATGACCACTACGTGGCGTGGCAAATGGAATTGGAAACAAGGAAATATAATCGGTGCAACATACGGAAGAAAGAGATGAAGCCTCTCTATTTGCAGTCTTTCACAACTGTCGTAATAGACTTAAGTGTTTCATTCAAACCTCTCCTTTTTGGCCGGACAGAAGGTCCAAGTTTGTGCCTTGAAAGCCACGAAACGCATTTGTTAACCACCCCCCCCCCTCCCTCCCTCCACCCCATCCCAAAAAAAGAAAAAGAAAAAGAAAAAGGAAAATTTGCATGCTGCGACAAGAAGAGACTTCTCCTTTCAAATGGTTGGACGGTAACTCCCATTTGTTTTTGTCAAATGGAACTCCACAACATCATTTTCCTCTCCGAGAAATTATTGCGACCTACGCCGAAATGTAAACAGATGACACGATTCGAGTAAAAGATAAATCATAAAAGTGAAATCTAGAAATAATAAATTTAAATGGTTTGGCGATATGTTTAGTCACGTTGATAGATAGATAAGATGGTTCTATTATAATTGAAAGGGAGGAAGAAATTACAATCGTTCAAAATGATTATATTCAAGTGTTTCCTAATACTAAATAGACCCAAACCCACACGAATTAATCGCAAAAGAGCAGTGGTGCTTTCATTTCTCTTGGATGATGGCTATAAAAGTCTCTCTGGAGGTCTCACAAGTTGCTCTACCATATGAGGTCCCATTGGCTAGTGCATTGAAAAACACAATAGCTACTAGACACTGTCTGGAAACCGGCTAAGCTTTGCCTTGAAGTCTGCACCTAGTCAGGGACCTTATTATAATCGATCCATGTCGTTGATTTCTCTCCGTAGAGTAGGCACTTTTTGTAATTTATTTCTTGGTCGAATCTTTTTATTTGTTCACGCCTCACATTAGCTGTAATGGAATTGACGAAGATTCAACATGGATCATCATCATCATCATCTTTTCGTGGTTTTTGAAAAAGTCTCACTTGAGGATTTACATGGATTGATGGAGATATTGCGCATGCTGAATGAATACCAACTATGAAACGCAATTGAAGACAAAAGGCAAGGTTTTTGCATGCAGGGCTCTATTTTGAAAATCAAAGTCACTTCCGGGGGGAACGCAAGCACTGAAGAATACAGCACCTTTTGAATTTCTAGAAGAAAGCATGGCAAGAGATTGGTCAATTTGCTGGTCATTATCTTGAAGAGACCCCTTGAGGTGAAGAAGACACTTACTAGAATGAGGTTAACATACGGTCCTCGAGCTTCTCTAACAAAAGAAACAGGAGAAAATTCACGGAGGGAAGGGAAACCGTAATGCGATACACGGAAAAGACATGAATAATCATTTCGTACGACATGTTCCTTCCAGTAGATAAAGACAAGAGTTCTTTTACCAGTCCAAAGGCATTGAGGGAGATTCAAAAGGTGATGTCGAAGAATAGGACTGGCAATGTCGGACATGACGCGACGAAATTGGCTTCAGCCATGAGGTGTATCACTTGGTGTTGCAATGGTGGGATGTGCACGCCAAGCTTGCTTCAGCCCATTAGCTAAGTCCACATCGTCGATAGTGTTGTGTCCACTTATGGGTTACTCATGTCAATGACTTGTTCGCAATGGACCACTTCCTCTTGGCTAACGTGATTCAAGAGTCATTCCCTTGAATTCGTTCAGCAACTTCACCCAAATGCACCACGCATCAAGTCCTACGTAATAGAATCCGAGCCGTAAAAACCTCATATTTTTTCAAACATAAAATCTCAATTGATTTATTGTTTGACCAAACCTTTACACTGTGAATTGTAGGCTGTAGAGAACCATCAAACAAATGGGTAGGGTCGAAAATAGTTCCGACCCAAATTAACTCATTTTATCATTTTTTAAAATCAATTTCTATGCAATATAAATCTAATGATCTATATTCGACTTGATCCTTACCTGACTTATGCTCGGATTATGCCCAACTCGATTCATATTGTTAAAATACTTCTACATTTAATCTAATTTAGGAAAATCATGCCTAAATTGAGGTGAGAGCATTGAGTGAGTGAGTGCCAGATTGAGTATGGGCGAGGGAAAGTTATAGGGGTGGGTTGGATCTAAATAAGTTGTAAATCCATTTAACAACACTCATATTATTTTGGGTTTTACAATGCTAAACTTATTTATAACCCATTTAATGAATATAAGTAATTCATATAATATTTTAACCCATCTAATGTGAATTAAGACATGTCTAATTGCAGATGAAAGGTAGCTTGATGACTTAACGCACAAACTAGAAACTTTTATTGAACCATTGCAGCCCTTCATTTATATAACTAGTTAAGGTGTGAGCTAAGTATGTGTTTGGCATTAGACTAGGATAGAAAGCTAGTGCCAACCCGTCTACAAAGTGAATTAATATAAGAAAGAGTTTGGTGTTTTGGGGACAATAGTAGAGATTTCATCTCTTGCGGCTCGTCGTTCATATCCTTTGAAGAACCTTTTAATGTTTTAACATTGATGTGATTCTTTATGTGGTTACTACACTCTAATTTGCAATGGATACGACAACACAAGCCGGATAGTCGACGGAGCACATGAGTTCATGATCTTTGCATTGCCTCAAAGAGAATGAATTGCTACGTCGGGGTACTAACATGAATTATAAACACAAAAGGTGCAATTAACGTTAGTTTTGACCAATTTTACCTCTCGAGGGATCCACGTGAGCGGTGGAGAATTTTTTTGGGTTGAAAATCGCAATGGGCTGAGTTAGGTTTGAGCCTGTTTATTCAACAAACTTTTAGGGCCCAGTTTTCTGTACGTTGAAAAGCTAATGATGTTCACAATTACTGAAGACAATGTTTTTTCTCGGTTGATCACTGCACAATGCTCGTTATTGACGTAAATATGCAGTTCAAATGACAGAAACCTTAACTCCTTGCCTTTCCTAGTGATTCGATCGTCGGTGCCGATGATCAAACCAGTGTCAAAATGCAGCCTAAGATGATTCCCAGGTGCAGCTAAAATTAGCCGGTCGATTTCAAGCTGTCATTATGAACAAAACATCGGTACATCAGCTATCAACCTGATAAGCTAAGGAACAATTGTGAGATCAAGGGTTGCCGCTATTTATAAGGGTAGGCACGCGATTCGTGTTAGATTTCGTATCAATTTCTATGAGCTCCACATTGTCATAACTATCGTGGAACTTGTTGAATAAGTCACTTGTGCATGACACGGTACTAAATTAATAAGCAAAGCAGCGCATCGAAACTCCTCTTCCCATTAATTTCATGTTCGGCTTGGCGTCTCGTAAAAAGGTCGTGTCTGAACACGACCAGCCCCCCAGTAGCCGCTCGGCCAGAGCTTTATTGGTCAGGTCGGAGTACGACACGACTTTCATTAGGCCCAAAGATTTTGCACCAGGCCAGATTTTGGGCTGGGGCTATAATAAGCCCGAATTCTTTTGGCAAGCTATAATCCTTCATCATGGGCTTGAACTATGAGCCCGCATTCGAACGCCGAATATCGTCTCGACCTATTCTCATGGCAATCGCATTTCGAGGGATGGCCCGACTGAAAAACAGCCCTGCCCTAATTAAGAGAAGGCGGTATGTGATGTGATCAATCCAATCACATGTCTTCATTTTTTATTTATTTATGCTTGTTTGAAATTCACGGCAGGTGACGCTCTTCGTATTCCAACAAGGCACGCCGCTGTTTTTATCGTTCAGTAGATTGGGTTCTTGATTCTTTAGAGACATTAGTGCAGCACTATGTAAAAACAACGTTCGCAGTCAATAATCGATAGACAGGGGAATAAAATGCTTTGCAAGATCGAAACTCGGTTAGAAGTAATTCGCACGTTGACATATCTGCGTGGAGGCTTAGGAGAGATCTATGTACACATTCCCATCTCTCGAAAGCAGAAACGGAGGACAATACAAACGCCACAGCAGAATGAAAAAACCGGGAGAAAAGGATGGTGGAGGTCAAGAAGACCAGCAACTGAGCTCGAGCGCCTCGCGAAACCTCGCTGCCGCGGAAGATGTCGAAGCAGGCGACTCGGAACCGGAACCCCACGCCGATTCGACGGCAGCTTCGGCTTTAGGTCGTCCGCTGATGCTAAGTTTCCCTGACAGAAAAAAGCCCGTGAAGAGGCTGCGGGCGGGAGCTCCCTGGTTTGGGTTTCGGGGGTGAGACTGCGCCTGATGAGAGTGGAGGAGGGGAAGCGTGAGCATTGCTGATGTTGGCGACATTTTCTTGACTCTCGGGCTCGAACTGAGAGGCGCAGAGCGATGTCGGATCAAGAAGAGGGATCTTGATTGATGGCGTGACGCGAGCAAGTCTGTATGTGGATTCGAGATGATCCAGGAGGGTTGGATTATATATAGAGAAGAGAGAGAGAGAGGTTCAATGAATTGAGGGTTGTAAGGAGAGAGCAGATAAGAAAGGATGAAGAAAATCTGGGGGCGCTCCTTGGACAATCCAAACCAACATGCCAGTTTAAGGAAGACGAGTGTGTTGGTGGGCAATCAATATCTATGGGCAGGTTTTTGCTGGGTTTCGTCCAGGAGGCCATGCTCTCTCTCCCTCTGTCTCTCTCTCTCTCTCTCTTCCACCACGCTCTTTTATCTTGACTCGTTTTCATTTTATACAATTTAGTTGTATTCTTCGTCAAAAGCTTGTGTTTCTTTTTCCTTCATAAAAAAGAAATGCCTCAGCCTTTTGAATTTGGGGAAAAAAAGAAAAAAGGAAAGGAATAGGAATTCGAGAAAAGAAAAGGGGCTTATCGCAAATATCAAAATGATCTTACATCAATTGTGTTGTAAACAGGAAATGATTACATATTATAGATGGAATATTTAAAGTACAACATTCGATAGAAAAATAATACGTAATGATTGAATCATTATTAATTTGCATCATCTAATGTGATATATTTGTTAGTGTAAATATGAAACCAAGAAATTATATTTTTGGGCATATAAATAATTCTTGACATGTTATGTTGCTAATTTATACTATACGTAGGATATTATAGCAGAACTAAACATTTGTCTGTAGGTTGAGATGTCAAAGATTCATCTCTCAAAGTTTTACTTTTGTTGGGAAAACTTTAAACTTCTATTTGAAAAGGAATAGACTCATGTGTTGCATTGGTTTTTATCATTCACATTTAAATTTTAAAAAAAAAAAATTTGTGACAATAGGCAAAGAAGTTCTCCCCCGAAGCATATTGCTTATATATGTTAAAATATAGAGTTGGATATCTATATTTAAATTAAGGTTTCAAAGATTCTTTCATTTACATTCTCTAAGAAGGAAAAAAAAAAAAAAAGTTCATTAATAAACATCCACATTAAATGCATTCCTAGTTAATATTAGTCATATAATAGTGTATTTGTCCATGTTTCACATGGATTTCATGTACAATTTTTACTTTGAAATTTTGTGTTTGTTATATGAAACTAGTATCTTTTAGTTGTAGAATTGACGATAATCATCAACAAGTTAAAGAAGTACACATTGAAAATAAATCATTTAGAAGATAATTGAAATTATGGGTTCATTTCCTTATTTGTAATTTCTTTCATTTTGATAGTTTCTACGATTCCATAAATTATACCTATTTGTACAAATACCTCGGTGATTCCCACTCGTTAATACATATAGACCAATAAGCATATCTTGGGTTGGTACAGAAATGGGATCCCCAAGAACTGGAGACAAGAGATTCATATGAGAAAACATATGTAAACGAGCCTCCGCTTGAGCCTCCAAAGATAAAGGTACATGAAAAGCCATTTGATCCCCATTAAAGTCTGCATTGAATCCCTTACGAACTAATGGATGTAAACAAATAGCATGTCCTTCTACTAAAATGGGTTGAAATGCCTATATGCCTAATCTATGCAGAGTAGGCGCTCTATTCAGCAATACGGGATGCCCCTGCATAACTTCTTGTAGTATTTCTCATACAATGGACTCCTTTTCCCGAATTTTACTTTTAGCAACTCCTATGTTCAAAGCAAGATGTTGTCTAATTAGATCACGAATTACAAATGTCTGAAAAAGCTCTATTGCTATTTCCCGAGGCAATCCACATCGATGTAATGGAAGTGAGGGTCCTACGACAATGACAGAACGACCCGAATAATCAACCCGTTTGCCAAGCAGAGTTTCACGAAATCTTCCCTCTTTGTCTTCAATTACATCTGAAAACGACTTGTAAACCTTATTATGACCATCCCTCATTGGTTGTCCGCGAATTCCATTCTTGAGAAGTGTATCCTTCAAGTAATATTAACTACAACATTGTATTTTATTGGCATTTTATTGGATTGAGTCAAATTGATTTACTCTTTATGGTGTATTATATCGTAAGCATGCAAGTCAAATTTTCTCTCGATATTATTTTGTAAACATATCACATCACATATGATGCAAAATAGAATCAATTTTGCGTGCAATTATAGACATAGTTACTTTCTCGTTCTCATACAGTTTACTAAACATATGTAATTTCTATAATCATATTATTATTAGTTTTTTGAAAAAGTACCTCTTAATTTTATAGATATTTTCTCATTCTCATAGATTAAATTTACTACTTATTGTCGAGAAATTTCCCATTAAAATTTCACTTTTTTTTTTTGGAATAGCTCTTATATTTCATACAAAAATAAATCTCCCTCCATCAAAATTAAATTCATGGGAAAAAGCCACGAAAAATCCTGAACTTTGCTCAAAGTGACACATTTACCCCAAACTTTTTTTTGTGACGTGAAAAACCCTAAACTTTCTAAACCGTGACACATTTACCCCATAAGGGCATTTTTGTCTTTTTATTCTGTTTTTTCCTTTTTCTTTTTTTTTCTTTTTTTCTTCTTCTTCCCTCCGCCGGCTCCGCCATGGCCGGCGGAGGGAAGCCGGCATCCGCGACCTCGCCGGCGTTGGGCGAGGGCGGGGACACCCTCGCCCGACGCAGCGAGGCGGCCCTCGCCGGCGTCGAGCGAGTCCCCGCCCTCGCCGGCGATGGGCGAGGGCGGGGACACCCTCGCCCGACACACGGGCGGCGGCCCTCGCCGGCGTCGGGCGATTCCCCGCCCTCGTCGGCGACGGGCGAGGGCGGACACCCTCGCCCAACGCGGGCGGGCGGCCCTCGCCGGCGTCGGGCGAGTCCCTGCCCTCGCCGGCGACGGGCGAGGGTAGGGACACCCTCGCCCGACGTAGGCGAGGGCGGCGCTCGCCGGCGACGGGCGAGGGCAGGGACACCCTCGCCCGACGCAGGCGAGGGCCGTCCTCGCCCGACATAGGTGAGGGCGGCCCTCGCTGGCGTCGGGCGAGGACGGCCCTTGCTGGATCTGGCGAGGGCGGCCCTCGCCCGACGTGGCGAGGGCCGCCCTCACCCGACGCCGCGAGGGCCGCCCTCCCCGACGCCGCGAGGGCAGCCTAGCCCGACGCCGGACACCGGCTTCCCTTCGCCGGCCACGCGGAGGAAGAGAGAAGAAAAAAATTTAAAAAATTTAAAAAATTTAAAAAAATTTAAAAAAATTTAAAAAATGAAAAAGACCAAAATGCCCTCTAATTTTGGGGTAAATGTGTCACATAACGAAAGTTCAGGATTTTTGTGTCACAAAAAAAAAGTTTGGGGTAAATGTGTCACGGTTGACAAAGTTTGGGGTTTTTCACGTCACAAAAAAAGTTTGGGGTAAATGTATCACTTTAGGGCAAGTTCGGGGTTTTTCGTGGCTTTTTCCCTATAATAATAACCTAATATACTATACAAAAAGCAACTTTTGCCCATTAAATGAATTTAGGGAAAAAGCCACGAAAAACCCTGAACTTTGCCCAAAGTGATACATTTACCCCAAACTTTTTTTTTGTGACGTGAAAAACCCCAAAAAAATTTTGTTTTTGACAAAAAAATCCTGAACTTTCGTTATGTGACACATTTACCCCAAAATTAGAGGGCATTTTGGTCTTTTTCATTTTTTTTAAATTTTTTAAATTTTTTTTCCTTCTCTCTTCCTCCGCCGGCTGGCCGGCAAAGGGAAGCCGGCGTCGGGCTAGGGCGGCCCTCGCCGGCGTCGGGCGAGGGCCGCCCTCGCCTCGTCGGGCGAGGGCCGCCCTCGCCAGATCTGGCAAGGGTCGTCCTCGCCCGACGCCGGCGAGGGCCGCCCTCACTTGTGTCGGGCGAGGACGGCCGCTCGCGCGTCGGGCGAGGGTGTCCCCGCCCTCGCCCGTCGCCGGCGAGCGCCGCCCTCGCCGGTGGGAGGGCGGGGACTCGCCGCCTCGCCTCGCGGGGCGAGGGTGTCCGCCTCGCTGCGTCGGGCGAGGGTGTCCCCGCCCTCGCCCGTCACCGACGAGGGCCGCCCTCGCTGCGTCGGGCGAGGGTGTCCCCCCTCGCCCATCGCCGGCGAGGGCCGCCCTCCGGCGACCCCGAGGCCCGACGTCGGCGAGGTCGCCGGGCGCGGCGAGGTCTTCCCTCCGCCGACCATGGCGGAGCCGGCGGAGGGAAGAAGAAGAAAAAAAAAAGAAAAAGGAAAAAACAAAATAAAAAGACAAAAATGCCCTTATGGGATAAATGTGTCAAAAAGTTTAGGGTTTTTCACGTCATAAAAAAGTTTGGGGTAAATGTAATCACTTTTGAAGAAAATTCGGGATTTTTCGTGACTTTTTCCCATTATTATAATATATCACATGCTTTTTTTTAATATTTATGATGCAGAGTGCAGAGTTTATTGATGCAATTGCTGGGGAAATGTGACCAGGAATACAGCTTAATTAATGTAGTAAATAAATTGCACATCTATCATGGCAGATCATGATTTGTCTTCCATAACTGCAAAAAATAATAAAAATATATAAAATAAATCAAACTCTTAGGTTAAAAACCTGATTCTTTCGATGATCTTCACAGCACATAAGTGGCTTCACGACAAGGTTTAATCAAAACTGAGTCAAAGGCTATAATTGGGAAAGTAGGTACCAAAATCATCAAATTATAGTAATGTAATCAAAACTTCAAATATCATTACCTTCTAAGGAATAGTATATCGTGTGAATACAATATCATTGAATACTTTATTCTTACGAATCTACTAATCTCAACATGAATAATGCCATCTTTCAATAGCATTGAAAATGATAAATTTATTCATTAAATACGATTATTTCCAGATATCATGCGAAAAGGGATGGTAAATAGTTATGGGCTAATATTATATAGGGAGTATTATATGTTTGAAAGATGAGCGTTGAAATGGAAAGTGCAAAGATTAATCAATACTTAAGACTTTCTTGACGCGGGATTCAAAATTTGAGTTGAAAGCTATCGTGAAAATGATATGAAGTAAGCAGAGTTGCTCTACGATAAATTAAAGCGACCTTGTATTCTTTCGATCGAAAATTAGGTGAAACGTTGGTGACATTTCTTTCTTTTTTTGGTCCTTTGTCTTAAAGAAAGGCTCAAATAATAAAATAATTAAATGGTAAAATTACTACAGACCCAAAAAAGAAAAATGGTAAATTATTCATTACTGAGCGTAAAAGGCAACCCGAGTTGACAGGAGCGCCTTCGATCGCCATGGGATTGGCCACCACCGTAGCTCGCAAGCGTCCGACACGGAGTGTTTAACGTGCAAGAGCGGTTCACCGGGCCGACAAGACTCCATCTTTCCAATTCGATTGTGCCCAGAATGTTTCAACCTTGGAGTTCCATGTCTCTCTCACGACCGAGGGCTCACGTGTAATGTATCTGCATATACCCAGGTGCTGCCTTTGAAGGATTTGCTCCAGCTTTGAACGCTTCAACTTCACCTGCCACCCCCACTCTCTCTCTCTCCTTCCAGAATCCTCAAAAGGGAAATGATAAAAATCCTCTCTTTGTCGCTAGATCGTCGCCGCCTCCCTACTTTCCCGTTTGTCTTTTTGACTCTTTCTGTTCATCTGGGTTTTTCTTCTTGTGGGTTTTTCTTGGCAATTTCATCTCCTGCATGACCGGACTCTGACTTACTTGTGTAATTTCGTTGGATTGAACTTCTTCTTGCTTTCTTGGGTTTCAGTGGGCATTTGTTTGGGGCGTTGTTCGGGGGGTGTTTTAGTTTAGTTTTTCTGTGCTGAATTGAGGGAATTGGTGGTTAAGGACACGTGTCTCGGATCATCTTGGGTGATCGGTCTCTGACGTGCGATGTCAATGGTGTCGAGCAGGAGAACCTTGCCTCCTTATAATGATCGCAATTACCCAAATGGGGAGTCCTTTTTGTTAGGATCACCACCAAATCAGAGGCCTTTCTATGTTTTCGGCAAAGCATCATCTGCTTCGCTGGGTTTCACCGCATCCGGAATTAGAATCCGTGGAATGTTCGCCGCCATTTTCCCGGGAAAGTACTCGAGAAGGTCTCCACCGCTGTGGAGATCATTTTATAGGTTTTTGTTGTTTTTCGTACTAGGATTTTTACTGGGTTTGACCCCTTATGGGCATGTGAACGACTTGCGAGCTAATCATTCGCTGGAGGTTAAGCGGCCTCCGACCAATGTCCGGTTGGATGCTGGAGTGGATCAGTCGATTGAGCGTAAGGATTTCATCATTAGAGCTGTTAATTTGAGGGTAGAAGAAAAGGTTGAGGTGAATTTGGAAGAGGGTTCAAGTTTGGTGCCTAAAAAGCAGCTGATTGTGGTTACACCAACGTATAACAGGGCCCTGCAGGCCTACTTTTTAAACAGGCTTGGTCAGGTATTAAGGCTCGTGCAACCTCCATTGTTGTGGATTGTGGTGGAGATGGATGCAGCTTCGATGGAGACTGCAGACATGTTGAGAAAAACCGGGGTCATGTATAGGCATTTGGTGTGTGTTAAGAACATGACAGATGTTAAAGACCAGGGTGTGCATCAGCGGAACAAAGCATTGGAGCACATCCGGCACCATCAACTCGATGGCATTGTTTACTTTGCGGACGACTATAACATTTACTCAATAGAGTTGTTCAAGAACCTAAGACAGATTAGGTAATTATAAGCTTGACTGTTTCTTCTTTATTATGTTGTTTCTGTTTGTTTTGATGGGATGCCATTTAGAAGCTCTTTAATTGTCAATAATTTCATGGCTCAAATCTTTATTTCATTGTATGTATCTTGCTTCAAGATCTGGCATTGTTGGACTGAAGGTGTATGTGTCAGAACAGGAACCGTTGGAAGAAAGTCAGAGATGAATCTTATGTTTTCTGAATCGTAATTGGCCTTGCTGGCATGGGATTAAGTAGCCCTTAACAGAAAACACCATAGGATTGTAGATGTGCTTGTTAGTAACTTTTTACCTGTTTATTAGCTTCCAGTAATTTTTTTATTCATTTGTACTGGTGAATGTTTATTGCTGAATGTGCTATTTAGGTTCTTTGCTTCTTTGCTTCTTTGCCCATCTTGTTTGATGGATGCGTAAGGTTGCAATCAAGTTTAGAGTCTGCGGACATCTTTCATCCAATTTGCCTGACAATATTGACAATCAGGAGTTTGTTAGGATACCGCACTCTGCGGATCATGTTTTGTGTGTGGCCCCCTTATCCATTATCTCTCACATGCTCATGACTAATACACTTCAATTCATGGAGACAACTTTTGCATATTCTATATCGGAGTTGTATACTTTGCCCTTAGTTATTAAGTTCTATTGATGCACTATGACACTATCTTCGGTGCTGATATATTTTTTCCTCATTATTTGAATCTCTGTTTTAGTCTTAACCCATTAAGTTTCCGCTCTCTTTTCCTTTTATCAATTTTACTGACATTTAGATGGCAACCTGTGTATTGAGCAGGATGGCTATAAAATTAAGACTATTACGATGATATTTGAGAATATTATAATCAATACTATATGAAAAATAAAAAATGAAGCTGGATGTTTAGATGTAGTTACTGAACGTAGTTGTGCAAGGGATACTTGAACAAAGTTGGTGTAGTTATGTGAATGAATATTGTCTTGTTGAATTAATGAAAACGTAGAAAATGACTTGTGATTTTATAGTTAATCAAAACATAATTTAAAGCAAAGTGAAAAATGAAACCACACTTGATAGCATAGCATATTGACTATATTTTAAGTCGCTTAAGCACACACTTAATAGCATTTAAAAGTACATAAATATAATTAAGAGATGGTAGAAGTTACGTAATTAATTCTCCAATGGTTGAAAATACTTGTAGGAAAATTTTCCAATTGCTTGGGTGGCAGCCTACTCTGTGGAGAATGGAGCAAAAAAAAAACAATTCTTGCAATGAGGAGAAGGCATCTTTGGCTATCTAGAGTCTTGAGTGCCAAACTTTTAGGCAACCCCTAAGGGAGAATTTGTAATATCTACATTCTGACTCTTCTAGCATGTAGTGTATGTGTGTGTCCATAGTGGAAAAAGGACTTGTTGAAGTCTATTCTGTCCAGGCGAACTAGACAATTGGCATATAGTAAATGAATATATCTCCTGTCAATTGTTGATCTGTTATATAATTGAAATTTGCATCTGTTATATAGGATGTCCTGACTTAGCTCTGCTTGCCTTTCAGTCGTTTTGGCACTTGGCCTGTCGCGATGCTTGCGCAGAGCAAAAACAAAGTAATATTGGAAGGTCCCGTGTGCAACGGAAGTCAAATAATGGGTTGGCACACAAAAGAAAGAAGTAAGAGACTCCATAGGTTCCAATTTGATAAATCTGGATTTGCTTTCAACAGTACAATCTTGTGGGATCCAAAGAGATGGCACCGTCCCATATCTAATCCAATTCGGCTGGTGGGCTCTTCGAAGGAAGGTTTCCAGGTAATAATTGGAGTCCAGAAGTAAAGAATTTGCCTAGTGTGCTCGACGTTATGATTCATGCAGTTTACTGTTCCTCAATTTCTTTTGCAGAGTACAAAATTTATAGAACAAGTGGTAGAAGATGAAAGTCAAATGGAAGCAATTCCTCCCGGCTGCTCGCTAATAATGAACTGGCATCTCTATTTGGATGGTCCCGGTCTTCCGTACCCCCCTGGCTGGTTGCTTCAGAAGAATCTTGATGATGTTCTCCCTTTAAGATGACTGAAGTTTGACCGTTGATACTTTTCACAGGAGAGATGTATTGATCCTCAGATATTCCTCTTAAGGTCATACATGGTGGAAAAAGAGGAGAGAAACACAAGCAGATTAGTCATCTCTCATGTCTGCATGAACGGGATGTGCTGGCGCTGGTGGTGGTTGTACAAGCAGCACCAGGTGGTGCAGCGTTGATGCCAATTGAAGGTGCACAACGCACAAGTCATTCTTTCTCAGAATGAAATTTTGATTAGAGCTTCATCCTCCAACACAAGGTTTCCAATTTTCGTTTCTTTATCTTCTTCGAAATCTTTTGGGTTTAATTGCACCCGTTCGATGCAAAAGGTACGCGGTGCTGGTTTCCTGTTGAGGTTGGGATGGTTGCTTATCATTCATGTAAATCAAACGTGGGCAAATGTCCAAGATTATAAATGCCAAAAATTTTCTTTTGCTTTCCAGCATTTGACACACTATGCAGGTTTAAAAATGATTGCACTTAAATGAAGGCATGATATGTTCATTCATCATTTTGATTCACTGATTGTCTATTCTGAAAGTTGCTGATATGGAAGTGGCCAAAAGGAAGTCAAGCAGTGAAAACTGAAAATAAGCAGGATCAAATTCGCATCTGGTACTAGAGCAGTTAATTCCTCCTTATCTGGCCGAAACAAAAAAAAAAAAAAAAATGAAATTGCTCTTCATTAGAAGATTATTTGCTTGATTTTTCGGAGGCGAACTCAAGCTTTTGCAGAAAACACAGTTGTCCAGAACCCATTCATATTAAGTTTCCAAGTTCCAAAATCCTGGCTAGGATCATCCGGGACGTGAACATAAACGCTGGCCTGTTGCGTTCCATCAAGTCCTATCTTCACAAGCTCGTCGATGCATTGATTTGCTGATGTCGCAGATCTCCTATATTGGCGCAGTGACTAGAGAATAATGCATCCTGCATTTCATCAAACAATGGTTTCAGACAAAGGCGTGGACAATTCTAAGAGAATGGAACTTCAATTTTTCCAAACGTTGAACTAAAACTGCTGTCAGACTGGTGGGTTCGAGTCCCGCCTTCAAGTGGATCAGGCTTGCGTAGCAAAGGCGGAAGCGGAAAACCAACAAGCCAAAAGCTTTATATTTCATCTGGCACATGACCCTCCTCCTGTCCTTGCCTTTCCCATGGTTTTCTCTGTTCGGGCTCTACGGGGGTCGGATCTCACTCCTCCAATTCTGTCACTTTCTCTACCGCCATGCTTTCGTCTGCAGTTCTTTCGCTCGATCTGGCAACCGGATGCGCCTTCAAATTCTCGATCACTTCCCTTGATAAAGAGCCTGCAGATACCCTTTCACGAAACCATGAGTTTTGATGCAACGGCATCTAACGAAAGGTACGATATTGAAAGCTATAAATTGATCATATAGGATTTCTTCGTGCCATTCGAACCACTCGCTATGAAGGGATACGATAGCCCACGAATGAGTATACTCACATTTTGCCACCCGTGTACAAAATTTTCATGTGACTGGAATACTGTAGAAAAATTATTATATATTGCCTCGAATTTCAGTTACCTTTTTGAATAATACCTTGAGGAGAAGGGTGAAAAGAGCCATCCGAAAGGTGAAATAGAACTTTAAGTGACTACGTCATTCGTCGTTAACATCAACAACAGGAGCTGAATCTCACATACAATGCTTATCCATGGGGATTGGATAATCTTGTTTTACAATGTCAAAGACTCACCAGTATTTAAAGAACTTATTCAAACGTGTGCTTCTTTCTATCCTGTACAATTTAGGAGTTTGTCTCTTGGAAATTACAGTATACATCTCTTCATGATAAAATCAATTACAAAAAAATGCTTAATTATTTGATATATTTCATGCTTGTTTTTTGAATTTCTATTTTAGAGGTTAGAAATTAACAATTATGCTTAGGTTAAATTTCGTAACTTAGAATGGGTCAATGAGATAAAAAGGGAAGTCTTTTCCTTGTTTTCTTAATTTTTGTTTGGTACCGTAGAAGAGAAACTTTTCAATACGCATTGTCGCCAGAGGAGAGAAGGTGATCGATTTCTTCGAACGCTGCTTTATCTTCATATTAGAGTAATTTTCTCACAATCGATAAAAGAAAAAAGGACGCTTAACTCAATTTGTTTTACTGAAATTAAATAATTTGAAAATTATTTTTCAAAAAATAATCATTTGTATCTTTTAAAATAATAAGTCAAAAAATATTTGTATTATCACTATTTATTTATGTTTAAATATTTTCATTGACGAAAAAAATTTTTTGTTCATTTATTATTATAAGAACTATAATCGATCTTCATCTTCATATTCATCGGAGAAACACAATTACGAAGATGATGACCTCTAGTTCAGTCGGCATATGTATCGAAACAATGTTGTTTACGTGTTTTGTCCCAACATATAAACCCTAAATAACAACTTACAAAGAATTTTCCAAATTGATCGCAACCCCAAACTAAAACCTTATTCAATTTGCCCTCAATGTAGATGGAGGAGGGTTGAAGATGCGCCGGCCGTCATTTTCTTCGGCAAGGGTTTGGCGCATCTTAAGTAGTTCTTGCTTGAGGATGTCCATTTTAAGGGTTTCATTTTGGTTTCGACATTGATGGCAGGAGGAGACAAATCTGCATGAGTTCAGTTTAGGTATTCCATTGAACATGTGGCGACCAATTTCCTGACAGTATTTACATTCAAAGCAATTTAGAATCCGACATCCAAATGAAAGCCAAACAAGCAAACATATAAAGAATCATCGAGCTAAAGTCAAACTCAATCAGATTGTTGTTCAATCGGAAACTAGGTTTTGACATAGCTATTTTTTCCTTAATAAATCAAGATTAAGTGAATAGAATTGTACGTTGATGAAGATTCTAATCACAATCTATGATTAAGGAAGCGTGAACTGACTTTAAAACTTGTCAACACTCGAAATTAAAATCATCATGAGGACTTCAATCGAGGTCCAACAACTTTTGAAATTTTAGGTGATAGAACAAAGTGAAACAAAGCACTCTTTGTGCTCATCGGAGATGAAGCCAGCAAAGACGACTTACAATGAACGGCGACGGACAGCAACAAACAACGACAAGCAACGTTAATGGCAATTGGGATCGAAATCTATTGAACGATCTGCAACCGCGATTCCAGCTCTTAAGAGCTTTTGGTCAAAGAACAAGGAAAATAGAACTTGACAAATCACAACTATGGACGCAGCTGAGAACGGCAACGATGACGATCTCATGGCAGCTAAAGTGAAACAAGGCGAATTTTTTCAGTGAAGAGGATGGCGGTGCTTGGCATGGTGGGTGGTGGCTCCTGGGCGGTGGTGGAGAGGATGACAAAGGAGTAGAAGATGATGAATATGGTAGTGGGGAGGGAAGGAGGGAGGCGGAGAGAGAGTCGAAGCAAATGACTTGTCGGCCACATTGGATTATGCAACATCGTTATATTTGTCCAATGTGGACTAATTTTTCTTTTTTAATTGACACCTTAGATGAAACTTTTAATTATACAGTCACATATTTTTTTTTTGTTAGAATTTTTCGTTGAAGGCACTTAAATAATAATAATTATTATTATTATTATTTTAAACTTGACACTTAAGTGAGTCAACAGAAAATTTTGACACTAAAGTGAGTAAGGTATGAATTTTTTGGCATTTCTAAGATTCTTATCCCTAATTAAGAAAGACGAACTCCACAAATATAAAATCTTCTCCTGAGATTTAACTTTGTTCAAGCCTAGATTTCTGAGCCCGCAAAAATAGGAGTATTCACCTTAGCTTTGTCCAAACGAATTTGAGCCACTTGTACTACTATTTTCCATTGCAAAATTTAGCTCCTAATTTTAGGGTTCTGAATTAGGATTTGAAAATTTTGGGGAAATGACTTGATTTGTCCAAATTAAAGTTTGTATTTGGGACAAAACATGTAGAGAACATTGTTTAGGGCTATTAATACTAACTAAGCATGCTAACAAACTATGTCGGTTGTGGAAAATTGATAAAATATTGACACATTATATTTCTAGCATCCCAAATTAGAATTGACACTTAAATGATCGTTTGTTTTAATAAAAATGGCATTTAAGTGATTCGATAAAAAGTTTTGACATCACAGTGAATGTCATATCAGAATTATGGCATTTTTAGTATCATTTACCCATCAATAAAAGATGACATAAGCAGGTGGTGATCCCCTTATTTACGGTTAAAAGAGAAAACAAGGAGAGCAAGTGGAAAACAAAGGAAGAAGTAAGATGCGAAACCAAAAATTTGATCAAAAATGCTACTCAATTAGATGACGATAAAGAGTCCTATTCTGCATGTCGATACTTCCATTTGAAAAATCTTCATAGTGACTTGGGTTGGTCATTAGGCCATACCAATAGCGGGTTGTGCCGGGTCCGGGCAGGACTGACCCCAGCCCACATTCTTTTAATTAAATTAAAAATTCAAAATGATGATTATAAATTGAATATTATATTGTCACAATAAATACAATTTGCAAGACATGCAAATATAATGATATTTCGGGATATATATATGTTTTGAAGTGCCGGATACTTGGAGTGCCAAAACTTGGCACGAAGAGACATTTAAGTGTCAAAAGTTAAGAAAGTAACACTTAAGTGTCAATCCGACCAAAATGCTGACGTGGCGATTTTCCGACGAAATAAGTACAAAATAGTATCATTTTGTGTTCGACGTGATAAATAATTAATATAAAAATTAATTAAATTAAATTTATTTAAAACTTTTAAAAAATTAAATTTTAAATAAATAAAAAGGGTGGGGGTGGGGGTGGGGGAAGGGGGGCGGCTGAAAGCTAAGCCCTTGCCGTTGTTGCCTCCCCTACTGCCGCCAAGAAGGGCCGGCAACGGAGAGGGGAGGGTTGGCCGGGGTTGTCGGCCCACTGGTCAACCAACGGCAAGGGCCCATGAGCCCTTACCACCTCTCCGCCGTTCTTTGGGAAGGCCCGACAATTGTGGGGGAGCGTCGGCTGGGGTCGTTAGGCCCTGGCCAAGGGCCGATGACCCCGGCCAACTGTGGCAGGGCCCACGAGCCCTCACCCAAATCCGACGAGGTCAACGACCCTTGCCCGGTGAGCCAAGGGCCGCTCGCCGAGGTGACCCCCAACGTGCGGTGGCCCTTGGCCCAACCGGCGAGGGCCGCCGACCCTCGTCGAATCTGGGTGAGGGCTTGGGTGAGGGCCACGGCCCTCACCCGGGAGCTCATGGGCCCTCGCCGTCGGTCAACCAAGGGCCGGTGACCTCGCCGTCCCTCCCCCTTCATCACCGGCTCTTCTCGGGGGGTGGCCTCGGCCCTCCGCCTTTTTTTTTTTTTTTTAATATTTGTATTTTTATTTTAAATATTTTAAATAAATTTAGTTTTTAATCTAATTTTTCTATTAATTTTTTCACTACGTCAACACTAAAACGATATTGTTTTTGCATTGTCTAGCTACATCAGTGTACAAAACGATATCGTTTCGCACTTATTTCGCGGAAAATCGACACATCAACATTTTGACTGGATTGACACTTAAGTGATCTATTTTGTTCCGATTTTGACACTTAAGTGTCCCTCTGTGCCAAGTTTTGACACTTGGGCTGTACTTCTGCCTATATTTTTGTTTCCCAATATTAAGAGTAATTCAAAAATCATTTGAGGAAAATTAAACAAAAACACTCTCCAAATTGAACACAAATATAGTATAAATATATCATCAAATTTGAAAAACAAATTACATGTACAAGTGCCACAATAATAATTATAGATAGATTAGACCCAAGAGAATTATGATAAACTCAGTATTTTCGTGCCAATCCCTCATCATAATTCGGATGATAAGGTGTCATTGACCTCATATTTACGTTGGACACATTTAGCCATTCATTCATTTTGTCGCAATCAACTTTGCACCTATAGTCTTTCATAATCCGTTGGCAAGTATTTAACATGGACTCTGATGGTACCATAAAAACCAATAAAATCGAGCTATGGTGGAAAGAATTGGAAAACATGACACTATGCTCTATCATTACTTTAGAATGTCGAGTTGTCTTCACCAACTCTTTTAATGTTTTTCAAGCCGTTTGTTTTCAAGTACATTTCCAATTTATTAGTAGATGAAGACAAAGAGCTAGCGGAAGGCCATAGATGTTCTTCTTCTTACAAAGAAAATATCATACAGATTTCTTAGTGCACCATCTCCGTCTATGGACTAGAGTTCATCATATTGAATTGACTAGATCAAAGCATTAACTACTTCACTTAGACCTCCTCATCCAATCCCAAATGGGCGCAATACTGAACAAGGAGACTTTCGAGCCCCTCTAATTTGAACCAAGGATCCAAGACGATGGATTTAAAAAAGAAAAAAGACAATTTTCTTGTAATACATTTGACAATTTCTCCTTCACGGCCAATACTACTTCATTGGAGAAGGTATCACCTCTTTTGTTCGCTAATTCAACCGATATCATGTATAAAAACAGAACGTTGCTAGTTGTTTGACAGAAAATCATTAGACGACAAAATATTTGTTGCACCATTGAAAATCTACAAGAAGCTCGTAAAGACTTCAGCAATCCTCCAATCTTGTGTAAACAGTAGGAGATCAGCGCTTCTGCTATGAATGGTGGAGTATAGCGATAGCTCACCCATTTAATTGCATGTTTTCAACACTTTGTATGTGAAATTCCACCTTATTCTTACATCTAAAAGGAACTTCTCAACTTTCTTTGCTTGTCGTGTAGAGGACCTCTAGCTCTTGATGCCTAAGGGGGTGGATCTAATTTGCTGAATTTGTCCATGCAGGGTGGCCATGAAATCGTACAACTGCAGAGATTGTTTCGTACACACAAGTTAATACAATGGCATGCGTGCCGCATATGGAAGAAATTCACATTGCACAACAGAAGTTAGCTTAGACTTTGTTGGAGAGTTGTTAGAGCCATCATTATCTAAAGTAATGTAGAAGATTTGATCGGAGATGGCAAACTCATTGTCAGCTCTTACTATTTTGACAGTCACAATTCGAGAGTCATGGGGATAGCTAATTTTTTAATCGCAAGAGCTTTGATGTAATTTCCTTTCCTCATTGACCCGATGTCCGAAAACAACCCAGTAGCTCCACAAATTAAAAGTGAAAGAGGTTCAAAAGTTACCCATCAATGATAGACATGCCAAATCCCCATTTTCTATGGGGAACGAGCCCGAATTGAGTCTGTAGAGCTGTTTAGGAATCATCAGTGAAGCCAAAGGGTTGCTCGGCAGTAAAACATTGAAATACAAGCACCCTTTGTCGTTGCATCTCTGTATTTTGTCCTGCTGGCTACCTATTGTAGCTGAGTATCGTGCAAACGGCTATCTTAACACCTTTAGTATCAATCTCGACCCCACAATCCAGACATCGGACGTCCATCCCGCCTCACCGTCGCTGCAATTACTAGTGAGTTTTGTTCGGGATAGGGGATTCTCTAGAGAAAAGAGTCTCGCGGAAAACTGGCTTTCAGCATTCACCCTTAAATTCCTACCGATTGTCGGGTTGTTGCATCTATTCACGGGGACATCATCATTGCATGACTCAGTAAGTCCCATGGCAATTGTGTGATGAAGTATGAATTGAGTTAGGATGAACGGAAATGGATAATATTGTTATTATTCTCTATGACGATACTTAGAGCATGATCAAATAATGGTAACGGGAAATGAAAGCCGAAAGGGAAGGGAGCCAATTTACAAGGGGACAAGCTTTTTCTCCGATCAGTCAACTAATCGGCTGTACGGCGTTCAACGATCACACACCAAGTGACCCCAGTTTCAAGGGTCGGGCCCTTCAAATTGATTTCATGTTCGCCCTATACGGCCATGACTTCCAACGTAGGAATTCTGCAATAAAAAAACAATCCTCGGGCCTGAACTACCCCACCGAACTTGACCCAGTCCGGCGTCCATGCACGGGCCCAGTCTGGTCCGGCCATTCCCCGGCACCAGCACCGGCACAGGCCCATGGCCACCCCTAATGGCGTCAACACGGATTCTGCTTGACTGAGCCCAATTAAATTATGGTCTGAATACGTAAATTAGATGATGAAAAGTTTTATATTGCTGTAAATGGTAAAATGCTAATCTAGAGCGCTATTTCCTCTCTTTTTTTTCGCTTTTTGTCGGCAACTTTTCGAATCAATTATTTCTTATAATACAATGATAAGAAGAAAAAATTCAGAGCCTATCCGATGGGAACTGGATCACCGGAACTATGATGAAATATACAACTAATGTACATTTCCGGAGGAGCAGCAGCAGCAGCGGTGGCGGAGGGATCTCACTTAAACGGCAATCCCTCCCGGAGAACATAATGGAAGCAGAGCTGAAGTGACCCCTTCAATTTTAACGAGGCCAACAGCCACCATAACGAGCCGCCAATTTACATCTTCCACTCAAAAAATTTCAAAGAACCAAATTTGCCATCCTCCTCATCCCCATCTGCTGCCGTATAGCACAGTTTGGTCAATCTATCAAGCCATGTGTTTGTGATATCATGTCATCGTCGTTCCATGGACCGAAGAGCTTGCGCCCGAGGCCAGGGAAGATGCGACATGCGGTTGCTGGACATGAGTTTCACTTGTGAGACCAAGAACCGATAGAGTCGTCCTGCCAACAGTCACAGTTTAAAAACCAAGTAGAAAACAAGGACAAAGTTATCCAATTTAAACTTCAATCAGAAAAGAGGACATCAAAGACCCCGAAATCAGAGGGAAAAATCCCTAACAGAAGACAAAATGGAAAAGCAAAATGAAATCAAACTACTTAAAGTCTAGAGCCTAATTAGTCGATGCAGAAGGTAACCCCAACATTCCTCTCTGGAGCTCTACATCTCACACCTAGTGGCGGAAAATCAGTCCATTCGTGCTCTATGTTAAGTCATTCTTTCACCATAGATCAAAACAGAAAGAGTGATGTTCATCACACTGTTGATCCGAGCCATTCATGCATCAAGATCAAGATTTATAGCTGAAGTGCAATGCCGGGTAAATAGTAAAATACTATAATAATGGACAATCAAGAAATACATCTTGTCGGACCTTTTACCCCAGTGGTTCGATAGCAAATATCAGGTTGTGAGGTGTATAAATCCATGTAAGGAGATGAGTGAACGGACAACAGCAGCAAGTAGTGAAAGTGAGGACCACAACCAGATTAAAGCTCCCACGGACTGTACAAAACCTAAATTTTCCCAATACCAAACAAACCTATTCCCATAAGATGTGCCAACAGATTCTGCTTCTGCCAAGTTGGTTAGCCAATCTAAAACTTTGTTTATGCAATGTATTTTCGTTTGGAATTCAACCCAGCTACCTTTCCAAGTTGGCTGTCCACTCATTTACAATAACAAATCAACAGTCGATGCAAATGTTCTTTTTTCCACAAATTAAAGTAGAACCAAATCATTGAAAACCACCATGGGACATGCTTCTACATCGGTCATGGCACGAATGGCTCTCCTTATTATTAACAAGATCATACTACAATTGGCTGGCAATCCGAGTACAGAAGATTATTGAAATGCCAAATCTGCTTGCGGTGCACATCTCTTGTTTTACTCTCAGTTGGAAGTACCAGAAAAGAGAAATGTCTGGAGGAGGAGGAGAACAGCAATGACAAACTGTACAAAGTTAAAGAGCAAAAAGTACCTGGGTAGCGAAGCTCTAATATTTGGTTGACTTGCAAAAGCAGCAAGAGGCCCTCTCAAGGTTGCATATTTATTTAAAGAACTCTCAAGTTGCGGCGGGGGCAACTGCAAACAGCAATTGAGGGGAAAATGCTGCTTACTGAATTACATGGAGAGATTAAAAGTATTCAAAGAAAATTATCATAGGCACCTGCAACAATACGCCGAAAGAATGTGGCTGCGTCTGGGATACACATTTCAAGAAGCCCACCCAAAGCTTAGGCATCTTCCAAACCTGACATAAAAGCATAGATCATGTTAGCTTCCACAAATCAAAATTATATAAGCCAATAAAAGAAAAGCTAAATGGCAGATGAAGCGAACATACCTGCTTACTA
The DNA here is from genome assembly GCA_014182575.1 of Eucalyptus decipiens. Lineage (NCBI taxonomy): Eukaryota > Viridiplantae > Streptophyta > Magnoliopsida > Myrtales > Myrtaceae > Eucalyptus > Eucalyptus decipiens. The sequence continues at coordinate 31,477,949 of CM024614.1, forward strand.
ACCAGTTTGGAGAGTATCTCCATTACAAAGTCAACCTGTGTTTACAAGCAGAACAGTCAAGTTCCGTGCAAGTAACAGAAGGGGACCTCTTCTTCTGAAGATTAATACAAACACCACTATTCCATGGCTTTTAGACAATTAAATCAAAAGGCATCAGGAACAGGAGAGGAGACACTGGAGCCGATTACGCAATCAATGTGCTTAACTATCTAGAAAGCAACCACTTAACAATAACCTATATCAAGAAAATCTGCACAAGTCAAACTGCTTCAACTGCCAGTTTCCTGTCATCTTAGCCTATATGCTTGCTGAGGGTCTGAAGGTAAGATAAAGCATCCCTAAAGCAAGGAGTACTAGGATCAGTTCCCTACACCTATACAATCATTTTTCAATTATGGGATTCAATAATTATATATTTGGTCAAATTTAAGAGAATTCACCCTTGCAAGTCCCCAACATGTCGCTTCCTTTATTTATTTCCCTGAAAGACCTCTACTTTTCTTAATTTTTTTTTGTTTCAGATTCATGCTCTCTTTCCCATTTGTAGCCCATCAATCCAGAACAGGGGAGGAGCTTTAGCCCTTTAAACTTGAAGCAACAACGTTACTGAAATCTTTCATTTTTTCTCTTAATTCCATTTTTCTTGTCTACCCAATTGATGCATTGCAATTAGCCAAGAAGGTCATTAGCAAAGGAGACTGGCTGCCTAAAATTCAATTGCTATTAATTCAACTTAGCTCATCCAATCATATTAGAGATGTGCTTTCTGGTATTTCTACCTAATTAAGCAAGTGAAAATATCAGCCAGACAAATGGAACAAATATTTAAATATAGAGTAAAACCCCAATGGTTAACCACCAAAAATATATAAATAAAAATGAGAGGCAGTTAAACAAGTCCTATCATTACCATTGACAGTGAAATAACCTTAAAGCCTAGAAAAAAGAGTTACCAGAGCAGGAAATGCATCAATGGCCTGAATGACTGTTCTCATGAACAGAAGAGGCAATGGAGTTCGATCAACCTGGAAGATGAATAAGATTTTGTCCATAAAACAATGAACAAGATATGTTTCCCGGCATGCGTCATGCAAAAAACCACTCACCATCTGGTTTAAGGCCTTCGCTAGCACCTGCTGGGTAAAAACCGTCCGCTGCTCAAAACAAGTTGAGCAAGCATCCATCACCTGTAAAATCAATGGCCAACCTTATAGATGAAAGACAATGTCATAACGCTGCCTAAAGCATCGACCTTAAAGTGAAAACCACAGCACTCGATGCAACAGGCAATTTTTAAATACTCAAATAGATTTGCCATAGTTAAAAGAAAGCTACAATCAACATATGAGGCTTTCTGATCCCACAAAAACATGCTGACAGCATGAAGAATATCGCAAGGCTGTTTCTTTTTCTGCTAAGTGATGCTAATTTTCCCTTGCCAATGACTGAGAATTAGCCCGAGGTCTTCATGCCCTCATATGAATAGGTCAACATTCAATGTTGAGAAGAAAGCCTGACTAAATGATTGGTGGTAAGCCCAGGTGAAGAAACTCGATTAATACTTGACTGGCGAACCTATCTGCTTCTTATGATTAACCTAAGAATTTCAACAAGAAGAATCGTATCTTGCCTCAGTGGGCAACTTGATAGTGCTGTATGGTACTGCAATAAGTTACTTTCCCGTTGGCAGAAGACTTTGACAGGTTGACCCACTAACCATACGAGGAACAGCAATTCACAAAAATGACTAGTCTCAGAAAATTGAATTTAGCTATAACTGAATAGGTACCTCAACAGACAATAAACATTTAGATTGTCTCATCCCTTATATCCCAGACAACTTCCAAATATTCAGACTTTAACTGCACATCAGAGTTTGGATAACACCATTTGGTTGATGTACCTATTGGACGTAAACTCTCTCTCCTCCTTTTGATGTTGCCAATGACAATGTTAATTATGTTTATCACTTCATAGAAATTGAGCATCTTAGCGATTGGACTACCACAACGAGTTTAAAAAAGAAACAGCTAATTAACATGGTTATAGGAGTTTGCATATTTTGACCGCTTGCACAAGGAGATAACTGCTCCCAATGGTCAATCCACCTAAAATCCCCCATGCTGGTATAAAACCAGTCAATCCAACAAGATTTTGTTCAATCAACCAGAAATTTTTACTCCAAATTGTTCGGTCAACCAGGTTAATGTATGAAACTGCTAAGATGCTTCCTAGTCTTGTATTCTTAGGCACACTGGCTCAATCACGGTCACAGTTAAGATAATGCAATACTGAGAAAGAGAAAACTGTTCAGCTAGCCCCCCCCTTCCCTCTCTTCTTCTCTCTTAGTCGCAGAGGATGTGGGACTTCTATGTCTCCGCTGAGCATGATGACTCCATTTCTCATACAGTCAACAAGAAAAGCAGAGTGTCCAGGAAAAACAGCAAATAAAATAAGTCAGTCAACAAGCACAATATGTATTTGTACAGACATTCTTAATTTTAGCAAAATGATTCACTACAAAGTCCAATTTTCGACCACCTGGGCATTTTTAAAAACCCTTAGTACCTGCAACAAAAATTAGCTTTACACAGTATCGTGCTTTTTATTATCTGAATAACCAAAAACATTAATGTAAAACCACATCGAACTTTATTTGTTGTCGGACAGCCCTAATAGATACAAGATATACACTACAATGATCAAAGGCATAATTTAAGATTGAGGAACAGTTCACTTTTGAGCATTGAACCGCTCAGGCTCAGCTGTGACATCAGAGGCAGTTATCTTAAAGAACATTTGCCAAGGAATCAGAAAAAATGTACACGCTGCACAGAGAAGCAGGATATTGGCAGTAACTTTGGTAGAACCATAAGTCAAAGGGAAAAGGACAGCATCATACAACCACCAGATATAAGAATCAGGGCTGCCTAAGGAGTTGCCTCTATCCTACCAACTGATATACTCTTCCATCAATTATTAGTAGAATGTTGAACTAAAGGTAACTCCAAATCAATAGCACCTCAGGTAGGCCAAGGTGATCCTCCAATCCAGGGACAATCAAGAGGAACCTAAGTAAGGCCGATCAAACAAGCCAACCATCTGTTCTTTTAAAGTTCTGTCGAGCCTTGAATGAACTAGATTCAATTTCTTTGCAAAACCTGTTTCCATCATTGAAGCCTAAATCCAGTGATTTTTTAATTTTACATTGCAGTACATGCAGTTATATGACCCTTAAATCATAGTGGCTTTCTGCACATGGCACAGCCTATGCAGCTCCAACCAAAACAGTCCATTACTTATCAATCAAGTTGAACATTTTTCCCTGTGGATGTTTGGACCCATTATTTTTTGTAGTAACAACACATAAAGTTTACAGGCACTAACAATGAAGACTTAAGTTTTGCTAAGAGCTTCCAACTGAATATGGCTGTCTCCTTCAATGGACTGGCAATCTAAAACAAGATGAGTCACCTTTTTCAGCGGAACACCATCCTTCTCAGGAACAATGTCATGTATGGCAACCAACACTTCTGCCGGCGTCAAAGCAGGACCAGTATGAGCAGAACCCTGCCATTAAAGAATCTTCAGATCTTTTGTTGAACTAAAAATTTGTAATTTTGTTCTTTTTATTCTTCGTGGACCTTAAATGGACAAATTCTCCTTAAGGTCAAAAGAAGACTTCTGTAAAAATCTATAAGTTAATCTAGCAGCTGATACAAGGAAAGATAGTTAACTTCGCAAGACATGGTCACATTTAGAAAAATTAGAAACCATCATAAAAGTTAACACCCACATATGAAGATTTCACAATCGATACAAGAAACATGAGCACATCTTCTTCTGGCATTTACATCCAGATCGTGTCTCAGTCCATAAAAGCAAAGAGTCCCTACTTTTTACAAAATGGCTCTCTGTATAATCGAAAATTCTCCTGTTTCTTTCCCTCCAAATCGGCCAAAAGGATGCCAGAAAGATCAAGTGAATCTTCTCTCTTTTCTTTCTCAATGCATATGCCCACAGGGGTTTTAAGCTCTTCTTGCAGTCTTTGCACTGACCCACTGAACACCTAACAACTGACCTAGCCGAATTCCAAAAAAATTCTTGAACAGCCATAGTGTAGGTAAAAGTAAACGGTCTCTGCTGCCTCCTTACAGAGGCAAGACCTATTTGCCAAGATTTGACCTCGTTTTTGCAAGTTATCCAAAGGAGAACTCGCTCAAAGCTATAGTTGACATTCTAGATGGCAGTTTATAGGTGTTGCTCACATAAGGATATCCGACTTAGATACCCCATTCATGACGCCCTGCTAAGCTTTCCCTTATCAAAGAAAATACCCTAATTAAAGTACCTTCTCTAATGTCATAGAATAAATATAGAATACTACTCTTTCCGACAAAGAAAAGCTTAATAGACTGGCGAGGAAATAATCATCACCTATCCTCTACTTGACAAAATTGTTGTGCACACCACTTATGAATCCACTGGATCCATGAATCCAGGTAAACTAAAAAAAGTAACTTCAAAAGTATCACTGCACATGATAAGTTGCAATAATAAAGGATAAGATTCCTTTAAAATAATCTTTCTGGATTGAAAAGTACACGCCAAATCACCTAGTCAAATTCTATTAATTTAGTGGATTCACTGGATTTTAACATAATGTCAAAGTAACTAATCAAAACACAATGGTCTCCACACTATTTTGCCAGAAAAAAGGTGTAGGAATAATTTGCCTAATCTGGTCGTAGAATAAGCAAGTTAATCATAGATAAGAATGTCAACTTTTCAAGTTGCTCAAACTTATAGCATAAGACTGTTTTGAGATTGGAAGCACAACCTTGTCAACTATCTTGACTGTCCATTCCAAATTTAATGTACAACATTCATCTGAAACCAAATCTAACTATCAACCCTCACAGAAAGGATCAGTCAATGCGCTCTGCAGTAGAATAAGTATGGCTATGCAAATGAGAAATAAGTACACAAAAGTTGTCACCCCATATTGATCACTATGCTCTTTACAATGACAAGCCAATATATAAACTTCTTTTGGTACCTGTAATATGTGGGCAAGTGCCTTTTGGAACTTATCCGGAGGAAGGTTCACCATTTGAGGGAAGATGGGTAAAACCTAATCACAAACATAACCAGTTAAATCTCTATTTGATGACGACAAATAAAGCCAAAAAAGCTGCTTTCTAACAGACAATTGACGGTCCAAAGATTTCTTGGACTCTGTCACGACCTATTTTTTAGGGGTCAACAGACTCAAATAAGAAAATTGTAAGGAACAGTGGCAAAAGAAGATCAATGTAATTGGACCACCTTAGTGGGAAAGACTCAGTTATTTGTGATTTCCTTTCTTACAAAGATCAAAAGTTGTAAACAAAATAATTATGATCAGACACTCATAAAATGCAAATCATTTACAGTTTGTAACTGAATGACAAAGGTAACGGACGATAACAGAGTCAAATTCGTACATACACATACACTAACTTTATCACTTTCAAATCAATTAACAGTAATATTATTCTCTGAGTTTCCTAGCATTGGTGGCACGCAGCAAAACACAATCATCACCATGGGTTCCCAAGCTAATTAATACATTGTGCAAGAAAAAATCTGAACTCCTGCTATTTAAGACGGTGGACATGCACAATTGGCTACAGGCAATATTTACTTTGTACTGGAAACATAGACGTTCAACAAATCATTTCTTTCTCTTATCATAGATGCAGTTTAGTTGACAAACAGTTGGAATTAGCACAATCATGATCATCGGACTATTGTAGATAATAAACAAGTAACTAGTACAAATAAAGAGAGATAGAGAGAGAAAGAGACCTCGCTTTTGGAAAATGAGGGTAACATCGGGATAAGGATTGAAACATCCTGAACAAGAAATACAGTTAGTGGAAATTTACGTACACAAATTTTTGAATTATGTAGCAAAAGGTGGAGATTGTCATAAGAACCTTCAGCTTAGTTTCATATAAGTGTTTGACAGTGGTTATCAGATCTGGAGAAGGTACTGTTTCCTCGGTCAATATTTGGAGCACCTTACACACATAATCATAAGTAACGAATTCAAACATACAAGATCCATAATAAAAATAAAACTCAGATATATAACAAAAGGATTATACCAGCATCAAAAGATTTTCACTTCCTTGAGGCGGATCTGATATTATTTGCAGCAATTCAGAATAAGATGACCCTAAAGCCCGAATAAGAACAGGGATATGGCGATGCACAGCCTGCAACATTTGAGGAAACACACAACAAAGCAAAATGTTAGTAGCAGTTGACCATTTCTCTTCATACTATATTGTGTTTGAAGCAAACCTGAAATTAAAAGAGCGGTGATGGGCAAACCATACTTTTTCACCAATTAAAATCGCATATTGAAATGCACACAAAACATAATAAATACTTGTAATCCTTCATGCTGGAGAGCACTCCGCTGACCATGTGCAAATTGCAAGTCATGACCAACATGCAACCCAATCCAGTCCAATCCACCCAACATGCTGATGCACATCAGCATGCAAATAACTATTTACATACATCAGAATGCCATTCCCATTCACACAAAGTTAGAAACACAAAAATAACACAGAAATTGGACAATGGAAGATATCATCTTTTTAAGTACTAAATGAGTTCAGCAAAAGAGCTGTCAAGGCTATGTCAAACAAAAGAGCAGTTAAAGCCAATTTAGATATTAGAAAAACACCTGCTTTACAGGTCTCGGTGCTTGACCATAAGCATCAAACACAAGGCGAAGTAGGCTAGGTTTCTGCAAGAAATAAAATATCAGCATATTTTCGATATATAGAAAAAAAGGACAAAAGAAACATCTCCATAAAACTCTACGACACTATTGGATATTAAGGGGGCAACTACTGACCTTCATACACAAAGCAAAAAACAAAGAAATGAGTCGTTGAGCTTCAGACAAAGATAAAGAAGAGATGCCCTGGGCCAGAGGTTGTGTGCCACCTATAGATTCAATTTCAAAAGTCACAGCCTCTGAAAATGGTACTTGAGAACCACTGCTGGAAGTATTCTGGCTTCCAATCTGTTAAAAAGATATGAAGAGATTTTAAGCTCATTTGTGAATGTAGGAATGAGTTAGGGTTGTCAAAAACCTAACAGATTTTATGTGGTATAAGGTTTTGGCAGTTTGGGAATGATTTTCAAGCCCGTGATACTCAGACATGCAATCCTGCCTAAATTCGCATCACATATTTTAACAAATATGTTAGAATTTCTAATCCAAAAACTTAAATTTTAAAAATGAAGAAGATTACATGCACACAAGCCCTACTGAACGTGTATTTAAGCAATGTGGGATATCACTTCAACACCCATCTCACAAGCAAAATGTACTGAAACTGTATGAAGCACGGGAAACCACTGTGAAATTAACTTAACTATTACACCAAGTACGTGGAGTGATACAACGTCAGAATCTCCAATCCAAAAGCAGATGTTAGGTGGAAGGAGAATACATGCTATAAAATCCTATTGTAACTCCATATTCAATCGAGGAAGATAACGCTCTGTCAAAATCCAAAAACGCATGTATTTGTGACTTAAAATTAGTAGTCCCTGATTCAACCTAGTAGGAGCACAAAGACGGCAAAAGTATCAAGCAATACCTATATTGGACATCAGAAAGTAGACTATTCTGAATGCAACTTTATTACAATTTTAGGCATTCTTATATCTAAACAAGATTTAAGGCAATAAAAAGTGAGAAAGCAATGTTCCATACCTTCCCTTCATCCAGCTGTTCATTCAAGCCAGGTTGGCAAGCCTCAACATCTGAAGCATTCTGATTAACAGCTGAGAATAACATACTTTTTGCAAAATGCTCAATAGTCTCAGCAACATAACTCAGCTGAAAGAGTTTGTTAGCCACCTGTCCAAATGCAAAAAGCAGAAAATAATATGACATAACAAATCATGTTCTGACATCGCAAAGAATGATTTTTTGATATATTATAGAACCCAAATGTTCAAAAAAATCCATGGGAAAGGTCAAACATGTAGATACATCTTGAGCTTCCTTACCAGACGAATAGCTTTAGCTCGGATTTCCTCTTGTGAATGAAGAGCACACTGCCATGAAGACAAGTGTCATTACAAGATGCCAATAGCAAGAAACTAGCCAGGTATAGCCTAGAGGTAGCAACAATAACTGCTAAATGAGTGTCATATTGTGAAAACATTCAACTTTTAAAGACCTCATCCTCTCTCTAAGAAATACACAATCAGATATAATCATATTATCATTGTTTACAGTTTCTACACATATTCTTTTGCAAACTTACCATTGTCTTCAAGTTAAGAAGGTAGCCTACATAGAAAGATGTTGTCCTACAATATAGACAGCATTTGCCATGCTGGGCAATTACTTACCAGAGAAAAGTGAGAAGAAGATGAGCTATTACACTTTTTGGATATAACAAAAACAAACTATGCCTTTTCCCAAAATGCAGAAGAGTGATACATGAATTTTTTAATGCCATTGTGTTCGATTCTGTTTTAATTCTTTTATAAGATCCATAAAATCCAATCCTTTCCTACTGTCTCCTTCCACGTCATTTTAGGCCTTCCCTTTCCCCTTTACCCAGGTTTCCATCTACTAATCACACCTCCTCATTAGAGCCTCCAAAGGTCTTTGTTCAATGTGACTAGATTATATATGGATGTAGAGGGTAATCAACAGTAATCTATAACTGGACTCTGAAGTCTGCCTTTTCTGTAGATTAGGAGGTTGCAAGAATAGGTTTGAAAGAAAGAGTAATATTTTACTTTTCCTTTTCATATAATCAAATCTACCAATAAGCAAACCATTTCAAACTCCTTTTTCTGCCAAAAATCCCACAAGCAATATGCTTTAGAAGAAACCATGTAATAGAAGTCCACTTCGACACAGTCATCTTACTTCATGAAATCACAATTGCAGATTGAAGGAAAGAATCAATTTGTAGGTATAAACCACTACTTTCGGCTGAAAATTTCTTTTCGGGTCAAATCATCATCAGTAGAAAACCTGGTAGGTAATCATACTTTCAGTTCTTCCATAATCAGGTGAGTAAGAAATTGGCAAGCCACAGTATAACATAACAAACACACAAACGAGGGCATAAATTGAAGAAGCAGTGCATAAATTTAGGAAGGCAAGGAACTGTACTCAATACAGTCCCAAACAGGCATCACATTAGTTTCATACTTTTCACCGTTAAGTTTTGAGATTATAAGATTGAAATATTAGTAGAGCCATGGGGTAACAAAAATGTCTTAATAAAGAGATTTTCATTGAAAAAGATTACCTTCAAAACTATGTCCAAGCAGGATTGCCTGTAATGAGAACGGCCCAAAATCAAACTCCATACAGCACCAAGGCCCTGGGTGACACGATCAGCATCACGCAGACTTTTTCCATGGTAATCAGAAATGTCAGAATTGCAGAGATCATCTAAAAGTTTCAAGACAGAACTGGGCAAAACTGGAGCTTCACCAAGAAGTCTACTCAATGACTTGTCAGAAGCTGGAAACTTGAGTAGCAAAGATTCAGCCTACACAAGAATGCACAAACAATAAAGCCTCACAATATAGGAAGCAACATGCAGTGAGATGGACGAGTACCTACCATTTCCAAGAGAAATTTTTCATATGTGACAGCACATGCGGAGCTTTCAGCCGAATCAGATCCAGATATCGAATATAGATAATAGAGGACTTCCAACACAAGCTCATGTCCCTGAAAGAGAGCTAAGTGAGTATCAATTATCAAACAACCAAGTTAAATGTATTATAACATTATACCAAGTCATCAGCAATAATAAAAGTTGATGAAATTCCACCAATTAAGTATGAATGGACAGATGATGTGCCAAATTATATGAATCACCTAAGTGCAAATTCCTTGACTTTAGCTAGCATCTGACAAATTACACAGCAGACTCACCTAGATAAAATTCCTTTAAATTCTAGCTAGCATCTAATAAATAACACAGAATAATCAAACTTTAATTATTCCTCAGGAAAGTCTGTTCCTCGACATATGTGCATGGGATGTCAACTATGAAAGATCAAAGGCCTATAGTCTTGAGCTTAGATTTGTGAAACTGCAAGGAAAACTAGGCCACACAACATCTCAAGTATCCTACACAAGATTACACATTTAGGGACTGGAAAGAAAACAGTTTCTTTTTCAAACCAAAAACACATCCTATATATGTACTAAGAGGGCAGCCACCCTATGGAAAAGTTAAAAGAGAGAAAAGGAGAGGATCTACAAAGTATAACATGAAAAGGGGCTTTCCAGTGATCAAAAAGCTCAAGACCTGTAACCATCTATCTATTACCCCCAAAAAAAATAAGAGGCTAAACTCCCAAAAACCTTGAAGTTTCTCTTGAAAGCAGCAAGTGTCAACCTTCTCTCTATGTTATTTACAAAAAGAAAAAAATCCAGTCCAGCTCAAAAACAACCAAGCAGGATTTTAGGAATTTCTTTTTACTGGCTTTGGAAAATTTGGCAATACAGTCATCCAGAACACAATATACCAATGGGAGAGGGCATGTACTAAAAACTGAAGAAGGATGAAATTTGCCAACTTCCACTTTAGAATTCAACATAACATTTAGAAAGCTAATATAAGAAACTTACCATATTTAAGCATGTAAAATCAGACAACATGCTTGGGAGGCTGTAGCCATTAAAAATTTGAAAACATGGAAGCAAATGTACCACTAAGGTCCCAAATGCGAAGTACCTTTTGTAATTGGTAATCCTCAAGGATGTGGTTCTTCAGCATCTCAACTAAATCATCATCAGCGGCACTCTGCATAAAAATCATATGTTAGCAGCACAAGATTTGTTGATAGGATCAAAAAATATACAAATGGATTAGCGCTGCCCTAGTATTCAGACAAGAAATGGCATTTACTATAAATGAAGTATAAGAACCAAGCTTCACAACGCAAATTCTATATGAAACTTGAACAAAGATTATAAACAGCACTTCATCATATACCCCATCTTATATCGTAATTTCTAAAAATCCAAGAACAATTGAACATTATACAGCATCACCAGTGTGGAAGAGCTTTTGGTTTAGGTTTGTGATGTTTCAATTCATATGGAGCTAATATCATCAACCCAGCAAGTGTAGAGACAACCAGAATCTTCGTCTCATCAGGACACCAAAAACAAGCAGCATACTTGTTGCCAGCGGATATCCCATTGTTCAGCCCAAGACAACATAAAAACGGCAATAAAAGTAAGAGCAAAAAACGCCACTAGCAGGCATACACAACAGATATCTGTCTTCAGGCTCACTATGGAAGACGAACTTTCTCTAGAATTTGAGGAAAGCCTAGTGAAGCTAATAGTATAGTCACCATGAGGCATATGATATGCCTAGAAACCAAGACAACGTGCATTACAAATTCGATAAAGAAATATCCTAAGATATCCTTTCCATCTTGGAGGTCGCTTGCAAAAGTATAGTTACCATCAACCCCCTCCAAGAAAGGACTGAGTTAAAAAGGATGTTTCCTATGGAAGCTGTAGTAGAAACATTTAGTCACGTAATGTTGCATTAATCATAGACCACACTTGGTGAGATCTGGCTCTTCTATGACAAGTATTTCTTGATGTGAGAAGCCACAATTTTGCATGAGTTTCAAGCGTGGAAAAGCTTCAAACTCCTAAAACTATCAATCGTCTTTGAATTTTTTTTCCCATTAGACGCATAACAAAGTGAGAGGTTACAAGCAAGACAAAAAATCTTATTCATATTGGTCATCATGTCCTTCATCTTCTGAATGAACTTCCTTCCAGCATATTATAAACATTAAAGACAAATGACTCCATAATTTATAAAGAAGGTTTCCCACACCAAAGAAACTTGCTGATCAGAAGAAAAAAGGAAAGCCTCAGTTTTCTATGGGCAATAAAGAGTCTGCCTACCTGAGCAACAAGTCGAGCAATTAATAACATCCCCATACGTCCACATTCTCTCCCATTTGGATGCTTGCATGACTCAATTATCTGCTCAAACAACAATTTTCTGACACTGGCTTCCTGTTCTCCATTAAGCTCAATATAGGATGGAACAACAGGTAGGTCCTTTCCTGTCTCCTCAAAGGCTGCCATGTTGGCAACAGCTGGAGGACTGTGATCTAATTCCACATTTGATGGTGTCTCAGATTCATCCATCTGTATGTCCTCTGCTTTCACTATATCATCCTCAGTTATTTGTTCAGAAGAAAACGCTACATCTGAAGAAAGACCAACTTCGGCAGTAGGTTTAGTTTCCTGAAAACCATCCTGAACCACCTCTTTTGGAATTAATTCACTGGTACCATGCAAAGATGATCCCAAAATCTCATCATCACTTTTCTTTTTAGATAGTAAAGGTGATGAAGCTGTTTTACCACCCACCATTGCAGATAACTGCGGCTTATTCGAATTAAAATCATCTGATTGAGATTGCACATCTCCAAAGTCAACCACAGTGGGTAATACAGCTTCAGGAGGCACTGCTAATCGTGGATCCTGGCGGCGGGGATCCTGGAACATAATTAACATCTTTTATGTATTCATTCATCCCATATAAACTACCACATAACATCAACAAGTTCAGAAAAAGAAGCACATGAAAATTAGCCAATAAAAGCTTTTTTACCCTTCTTGGATCACGTTTAGAATCTGCAGAGACGCTATTGACAATGGATGCTTCAGGAAATGATTCGCTGGTAATAGAAGCAGAGGAATATGGTATCTGCATAGCGGACATTGGAGATGGAACAGAACTTGCAGGAAGAAAAGAAGGTGCTGTAACTTGTGCTGGACTACTTGCAGAACCTAATTGTCCAGTTACTTCAGATTTTCCAAGCCTTGTTAAAGGTGGAGGAATCTTAGGCAAGTGTTTCATATTAGTTATCACAATATCAGCTAGTAAATCAGGATGGATTTTGGAAATAAGGATTTCAAGTGATTCGGCGCCTCTTTCCCCTTCCGCCAGCAAAGCACCAATCATAGCAATCATTTGTTCCACAGGTGACAAATCACCATTTAAAATTGAAACATTGGGGGATACACCATTTGCAGAGGTGGAACCATGGCCAGAATCAGCTGTTTGTTGACCTGAAAAAGTTGAGTTGGTATCAGCAATATATCGACCTCGCTTGGGTGCCACTTCCAGATTGTGGGCTAACATTTCTTCATCTTGAGAAATTGGCCTTTTCTTAATCAAACTTCCATGAGCAGACATTTGGCTTGAAGAATGATCTTCCTGCTCATCAAATTACATCAAGGAAAGGAGATTACACACTTAAAGGTTAACACTCTTCAAGAAGAAAACATGATATCAGTTTTAAAAAACAAAATCAAGAAGATTCAACCTTGACCAAACGGGCATCACGTGATGCTCGCTCAGCATTTCTAGCTAACTTCTCCACTTGCCGAATTACTTGCTCGGCCGCATCCCCTGCATTCATTGCTCGTAGAGTCCCAAGCAGTCTCTCTCTAGACTGAAAATGGAAGTCAATGCAACTTATCAGACTTAACTTCGCCTTAAAAAGCAGGAGATATTTTTCGAGCTCATTCTTTTGCACTAGAGAGATGATGAGAACAAGATTCTAGAAGCAGTACGCCCATAAGGGGCAGTAGGACTAACTTGTTCGAACATGCAGATCAACAACCAACTTATTATAGGTGCAAGGTTTAAAGACCAGCTACAGTCTTTCGAACTTGCAGGCATTCAAGCACTGAACAACTATCAGAGAAATAAGATGCAGCCACTCATGCAAAACAAATAAAGGGGATGCCAAGCTCAAGTTACACAAAGGCTTTTGGAGACAGACATACAGCATTATTCTCAACAGTATATAACAGCAAAAATTATTTCTGACAACAATTCAAGCCAAATTTTCACTGATAGTGATCCCCAGAAATAGTACAAAAGCATAAAACAACACTATGAAGATATACGAACAGTTAAGGCAAAAACAACTATACCTCAAGAATGGCGGGACTAGTACACCTAAGAAATCCTAAAAAGGCAGTTCTCAATGAATAACGAACACTGGCAGCATGATATCTCTTCCCTGTTTCACAGTTTGAATCGAAAGCAAGCAGTGCTGCGAAGACAGTGCTGAAGTGTTGTGGCCTCTTTCTTCCTATGGATGCCAGACTGTCAAGGTTGAGCAACAATAGTGATAATTAGAAATGCAGAGAGAGAGAGAGAGAGAGAGAGAGAGTAATTCATAGAGAAACCGTATGCCATTGCCAAGTGATGACAAATGAAAAGACAACAAAAGACTTTCCCGCATGAGACAAGACATTGCAAGATCAGATATAGATAAATCAATCAAAATTCACTCACGGTCATGAATGTTAGTGCCAAACGACTTACAACACTTGACTTCAAGGAAAAGAGGCCAATCAACAGAGAAGGGCACCAACAACAGTTTCACATTTCTATTCCTTAATTCCTAAGCATCATCCAGCGGAAAGCTAGATGAGCTATAAATTTGGATCTGTAGTTCTCAAATTCTCAATATCACATCACCCCAGAAATGTCACAATTCAGAACACATTTATCATGCCAAGACGCCTAAGCTCCTTCAACTTGCAAGTTTAAATATACTAGCAATTGATCGACCTAATTCAAACCGACAGGCACACCATGGATATAAAATAGTTGAATAGGCACACTTTACAATGAACAGTATCCATGTACAACAAAATTGTCAGACAAAAGGCAACCATAAGCACAATGCACTTGACCACAGACAAAGGGATGCAGTCAAGAAAAGACTTTTATGTCAAATAATGTAGCACATGCAAGTCCAATACTGCAATCAAATAAAAGGCCAGACAGTGATGACCAGTGGCTTAGCATACATAAAGTGAAAAGTTCACTTAAAAATGAAGAAGGTAATATCTAGATCCAACTAGAAGACTTTAACTTCATTCAGTTTAACATGTGCATCTGAACTCAATGAGGATGATAGTGCTCTCAGAGAAATTATCATGCTCATGATAGCTGTTTTTCTAAAGCTTCATCAAAATACACTGGAGAAGATGGAGGGGCATCCTAGATTATGGAATTATCTAAACAGCATAGAACGCAAAACTCTGTGTCACCAAGGTAAAATGGAGATTTGATTCAAATATTACAGAAATTTGCCTGAAGGAAAATATATGAAGATCAAGTCCTATGATTCAACATGGTATCTGGAAATTATCAGTTGAGCTTCTCATCCATCAAAAACCAATCTAAGGTAGAGCAAGGGTACCTCCTTTAGTCACCCAGAATATACCCAAAAGGTGCAGAATAAACAAATGCAGACCTCATTGGTCATGGCATTGTATTTTTTTCACTATTTTTATATGGGTAAGATGACGAAGGGCTGATAAGTGTTGACCCAAGACCTATTGAATCTTGCTGATGGTGGATTTCCCCCAAGTCATTAGACGTGATCCTCTTAAGTCTATTGTAACACTTAAATATTAGATCACACTTTTATCTAGCAGCTCAGCTTGAAGATCAGTTGGCAGTCATCCTATAAAATTTTACAGGGTATTGAAGCGAGAGGTCTGGAATACAAATCTCTAAAAGCCCTTTTTTTTCTCAACACCACCCCCAAAAAAAAAAAAAAAAAAAAAACAGAAAAACAAAAGATATGCATTTTGACACTTCGATCGTATGCAAATCTCAGGCTACGTGTTATGCAGAGTATTAGAACAATTAAATATTATAAAACTCATTTTTTTAACATAAATCTTAAAATCAATTGACTTTACAGAGAATTGCTCTCAAGTATAATTTTCAAGAACACAATCTTCTGGCAGCACCTCTGCAATATAAAGGTCATTTTCAGCTGTTGTACGAAAATATATCCCTTCCCAGCCATGGCTAACATTAGGCGCTTCAAGCAAATTCAAATCACATACAACAAGCCATATCCACATGCATCAGTATGTAGCAAAACCCAGAGAAGAGCAAGAACCTATCTAATCCAAAGCCAACAGTTAGTCACATGACAAAACCAATATGAACATCAGAGCAAAGTGCAGCGACTGATGAGAGAACTCGAGAGAAACAATTCCAAGTCAAGGGAATTAGGCGATAACTTGTCCTGATACAGAGGAAAAGTTGGAGGTCACCTACAGAGAATATTGGAGGAGATATCATCAAGGAAGCATGTGTATCATGAAGAAAGACCACCAAGCAACTTCCATACTCATTAGTGTGAACACAAACGTCACTATGATAGAAGACCAGATGTATGTTAAACTTATATAGTTTAACCCTCCCTCCCTCCCTCCATCAACAGCGTTGTTAACATTGTGTGATCCACAACTTGATGCGATTTATATGTGAAACAATGCGACTTGAATGTCCGGATCAGAAACAAGGTGCAATTCAATGAGCTTCCCTGTAGTTAAACTAAAGCACAATTGACATTTTTCTTATCAGTCCCTCAAAAGCAGGTCAAGACACTCAAATTCTTAAAGAGATTTTTTTCTCCACAGTATAAATGGCATCGGGAAAGATTTAGCTCCCTCTTCTTGGTATACTATAATAACAGTCCCTAGAGGCTAGAAATAAATATATCAGACATGCCTATTCTTGTAAAAAGCACCTTTCGAAATGCCATTCAACTAATAAGCCAATCATTTGTCTTCCTAAAGATTCCTGAAAGGGAGAGGTCCACAGAAGTACCAAGAACTCATCAGACATAAGGAACTATCATTATTCCATATTCAAACAGCAAAAGTAATTAAAGAAAAGTTCACACATATGACAGTCACTTTCACTAAACCCTTATAAAACTCTGCTTCATGCACCTAGTACTCATTTAGCAGGTAGATCTGGAAGTTTATCATTTCAATCATTGAGTTAACCATGTACATAACACCCAATTACATGTAAAAAATTCCCATGATATATACATATGAAAGAAGCTAGTATACAATTTAAGTATACAACTTTGGACCAATGACTCCCTTCTTTATTCAAGTTAACATGGGTCTTCCATTAAATCCTCATCTACATGAAAGAAAGAGTTAAATATATTGCCTCTGTGGAAATCTCTATTTCTTCTATGGTATTGTAATACACAAAAATAGAAGAGAAGCATAATTAATGAGTACTCTGTTCATTTTTTTTTTACAAAAAGAACATCATGTGAGCAAAACCTATTACGAGTTCCAATCATAGCTCCTTTCTCTTCTTGGTCATATAAAAATTCTTCATTGTGACATGCTTTGCCAAATTTTACATCATTTCACAATTACACAACTATGGACACATATTAAAAGCATCATGGTGCCCGCATGAGCATCACTAACAGGGTAGAACAGTCATGAGCAGTCTCATAAGAAGATCAGCCAGCTCAATAGAGCAAAACAAAGTTAGAATCTATTCATTCCCCACTTTAGAAACAATAAAGAAATCCCATGGGCTAGTTTAATAGTTAAGGACCCGAGGCATGGGCGTAAAAGTCACATAATACAAGTCCATTTCATCAAACCAGCCAGTTTAAGCAATCCTAAGTTGGAAGCAGCCATTGGACTTTGGCTTGTGTCTTACTTGACCAATAAGTTGAGAGGGACATTGCAAGGGCCCGCAACTTACCTACTTAAATTGAGTTTCTTTACCATTGAAATAAAAATACAAAATAAAGAAAAGCAAAGTCCAGGGAAAGTACACACCACTAGAGGAGATGAGAAAAAATTCAAGTAGGCTTCTCATTATATCTATCTCTCTCCAAAAACAGAAAGAAAAACCAGACACATCTTTGTCCAGAAACCAAAAAATGTAAAGGGAAAAAATAAGCAATATGACAACTGCAACATTTGAGAAGAACATAACATGACAATTCCTAGAACAATTAATCTTGAAGAGCTCCATTTGAAAAAAAAAAAAAAAAATCTTAAAGAGCTCCATGCTACTACTGCAAATGACATTTGGAGAGGGAACTAAATAGTACGTCAAATGCAGGGTATAAGCACCGCAATACTAGCCTGAAAAGGATGATAACACCAAAGAAATTAGCACAATGGTTTTTGCTATGGATGTATCATGACTGGGAGTAATGGAACATGTGAAAATTCGCCTTGTTTGACAAAAAGCAAATGAACACCTAGCAAGAGAAAACAGACTCACCTACAAAGTTTAACATACCAAAAGAAAGAAAACACAAAGTGTCACAACAACAGTCAAAGACTAACAATAGCACCCTACCACATCCCATCCTCTTCTTTGGCTAATCATAAAAAATGCAAATAACACACGTGTGGAGATTAAAAAGAAATTTGGAAGGTCCTCCACATGTCATCATGATTACCATAACCAATGTTTTCAACCACAGCTGCATAAAAATACCGGAGGTTCTTTTCTGGAATTTAGAGATTTTAAGTATAGATCACTAACGTAGTACATCACCAGAAAATGTGAGAACATCGGGTCACTATATCAAAATCAGAGGATTTATGTCGCTCTCATAGAATCTGAATGTTGGGAAAGAAAACTTCAAATTAGATTACATACAATTGGCTTCTGGATATATTTAATTCCACTCCATGAACCGTAACAACTCAGTTAAAAACATGAAAAGTCAACATACAAATTACATATCCATCAAAATCCATTCTTAAAAATAAAATTAACTTGCCCTTTCTCTACAATTATTAGCTTAAGAAAAGGCATTACATGCCAGATATGTCCCACTTCCTACCCTTGTGATCAATGACTTAAAACATATTAAACCAATCAATTGCCGAACACTATACACTGAATAATTCTTGCCAACGACTTATTTAGTTCTATCAGCACCGATTGATAAGCCGGACCAGTTCATGGGTTATCTATTGAAGGATCCCTACAGTAATATGTACCTGTGACTACATAAGTTATTATCACTTTCTCAAGTCAAAATACTCAGCAGACAACCAAAGAGTGTCTTTAGTTTGTAAACGCCCTGCTTTAGTTTTGCCATAATCAGTCAAGATTCGTGCTAATGAGACAGTAAGTCTAGCATTTTGGCTCCTGGGAAATGCATACTAATAATTAGTACAGATATGTGTGTAAATAATGTCAGCAAAATCAAACGTGATTTCACTCATTTTGCAGATGGCCAATCAGAAAAGGACAAGAAGATGCAACTCAGCCCATCAGACATCTCTTCTGGATCTGCTTTCCTGTGAAAAACCTCTTTGATAATTGATATGGCTTTGGAGTACCCATTAAAAGAAAAGGAAAGAAAAAAGTATGGGAGTGCAAGCATTAGGTGAATAAGTCTACCGACACTTTGATACAAAGACCCATCGATGGGGTTGAAAAACCAGCAAGCGCAAAAGATCAAGCTAAGCATATCAAGCTAAGCATATCAAGCTGTGAGGTTCCCAATAAGAATTAATTCTGATCATTGAATATATAAAATGTGCATCAGCTGTCATGAATAATTTGTACACATTCAGCTGTAGGTACAGCAGACAAACTCAAAGAACTGTGAAGTAAATGGTCTATACGTCAGTTTACAAAGCATAAACTGCATCATTTGACCAAAAGTTTCCCTGCGCTCAAGGATGGCCATTATCCATTGCTTAACAGTTCTACATTGGCCAATGGCGCTCCCCAAATAAGTGCAGTCTTAACACTTCTAGCCCTGTGACTCCAAATATCTGAACCACCATTGCTGCAGTATCCAAAGCCATTAACTCCACAAAAGAGAGCTGATCAGCATAGTGCACTATTATCATGCACAAGCAGTGAAAGTTGTACTACCTGTTCCAAGCTTCAGTGACATCTCCAATGTTTTCAAGATAGTAAAATGGGTGGGCAAAAACGCAATTCTAATCACTACCTCTGCATGATTATGTGACTTCACTTATTCTAAAGTTGCTTAATAACATCAGCAACGCATTAAAGATTATGGTATAGCCATAAAAAGCATTTATATACAAAAACTCACAATTCTAACAAACTACAATCTCAATAACCACTAATTGGAAATTGATGCAGTAAGGAACTATAGTCACTTCCTGCTTGAACGAAACTAAAGCAAGTACTACAATTACCAGCCATCTTTCCAATAATTGTAAAACTCAAATTCAGAATTAATAGCATAGCATTCATACAACTGTCAATACATATGTTGGGCATTTTGGCATACGGGTGTAAACTACATTCAGTTGGTATTGCAACACAAATGTATATTAAATAAATAGTTCCAAGTACAGGCATCAGACATACAATAGCAGACACGACACAAGGCACCTACCGTCTATAGGGTGCAAAGACCAAAAACATGGACAGAAAGGACAAGCCATTGGAATCATTGAATATGGCAAGAAGTGGCAAACATGAACATCAAAATCTTCAGGGAAGAATTGAGGGTCACGATTGTGCATGAAGTCATAACTCAAACAGCAAACAAGCAAGAGGTCCCAGTATCTACCAAAAAACACTTTTTGAACTCAAATTTCTCAACAACCAAGACACTTGATAGAATACCTGATAATAATGACAGAAAACAAGAAAAAAGCACTATCCATGTTCCCTCCATACACCATAACAGAAAGCACATTTATCTGGAGTAGCGTGCAATATCAGTATAAACTTCAAATACAGGGTGCTGTTTCTGGAGGTTTCCTATGATTTCATTTTTTTACTATTTATTTTAATTATAACTAGTTTCAACTGTTCTTTCATCTCAAAACCACCACGCTGTCGTAAGTCTGAAATATGTATATTTGGCAGTAAAACAATTCTTTCCAAGATAATATGCAAGTATCTTCGCAAAGGTCATCAACAAGTTAAATAAAAGATAAATGAAACACTATCTTTTGCACTCTAAAAAAGCTTGTAAAGGCAATACCATGACTACACTCAATAAAAAAGTGTGGGATGCACATTTCTCTGTTTCTGTTTTTACAAAGGGTGAGAATTTTCTGATAATCAAAGGCTGACAATCAGTCATCCCCCAATTTCTGATATCAAGCACATCCAAAAGGGATTGAGGTTTGCCAACTAACAGCAGTGGGCAAAATCCTTTCTCAAACAAGGATGGTCACAAAGTCCAAGAAAATTCACCCAAAACCACCATGACAAGCATAATAACTCCAGGAAAATCCTCTCTCAGAAGTTAAAATGCTAAGTATGCTATATAGAAGCAAAGGATGCAAAATAAACATCTAGAAGCATCAGCATTAATTACAAGTTAGCCCTGTTACTTTACTTTGCTCATTGGCAATCTCATCAAGAGAATTGTCCAGAAACTGACCCATCCAGACACTACTCAGATCCCTGCTTGTTAAAATAGTGCATTTTTAATGGTCTAAAGTAAAAGAGTTAGGAGTCAGATTCCAAAATCATTCAAGCGTATACTGCATCCAGCCTCTATCAACTTTAAGCTAATTTTGAAAACTAAAATTCCGATTCCATCATCCACCAGTGATTACTGAACCCTATGGACTTCACAATAAGGAGAATATGTCAACAGATATAATGTAAAGAAGAAAAAAAATAAATGTGCCAAATAATATGACATTCAGCATGAAGACTAACAAAAACATTCAAGCTCACCAATTTATAACCGCAATTGCCAGACAACCCGGTAGACCACTGGCCATGGACAACATATCCAGTAAGTAGTCAAGAATCATCCCTGCTTCTGACATGAGCAAAACAGGATCAATAATAGAGTGACTCCCAGAGAGCCGTGACACATTAAACACCTGTCCACCTGTTTTGAACAGGCAAAGACAAATAACTATCCCATCAATTTCCTTAAAAAAGAATCAAATCCAACAGAATAGGGTAAGCAAAAGGACAATTGAACTATCCATACCAAACTGCAAACTGTGAAACAGTAACCTTCTTATAGTAAGGACCAATACCTTCGGGCAGAGGTTTTCCCAATTCATTGTTGTCGGGTGTGAAAAGTAAGACATATCTCTCCAAAAATTTCAATGCCAACAATCTTGTACTAATACAGCCAGGCTACAATATCAAGTCCATAAAGTTTCTAGTCAGACAAAGGTATTCTTCAACATAGTAGGAAATATGCTAAGATGGACCAAAATGGGTTTTAAATGGTAATAAATCCCGATAACATAAAATCCACCAAGCAAACACCAATTACAATAGAGAAGCTCAAATTAATGAATAAATAGTAAATACCAACAAGCTCCCAACAAATATCAATACTTCAGAAAGAAAATTTTATCTATATGCACTATCACACGTAGGCCTATCATAAGAAAAGAGGACTTTCTACCAGGCACAAAATATATCTACGTTCACAACAAGCCACTACCCAAGAGCAATCTAAGATTTACTTAGTTGAATATATGCATTAGAATATTATTGTCTTTTCACATATTGCACAACAAACAAATAAGAATCGTAGATAAAATCATAATTCAAACTACCTGGCATGGCATAATTAAGCAGTTGCCCTACCACTGTCAATTTGGAAAAGCAACAGACTGCCTTCACTAGGTATTTTATGGACATCATCAGGTTCAGTGAAATGAATAGATGCAGGCATGTAATTAAGTCAAATCTAACCTAGATAAGATTAAAAAATTTCACTATCATATTTCTCCATAGCTTTTTTTTTTTTTAATAGAGACAAAAAATGAGCCTTCAAGAGCATTCAATAGACTAGTCATGCTTTATACATAGATGGCTCCAGCCAGAACACTTTTGTTAGAACCTTCTATAAAATGTTTGACCGTGCTAGACTATGTAGCTGATTCTCTTCTAAATGATAATATAAAAGTGTCAGCACCTCCTTTGTTCCCTATAGTAACACTTCAATATTGAACATAAAAGGAGAAGATTATAATGGCAATGGTAACAAAATCACAGAGCATATACAAAATTGGGTGTAAACTAGAGAAACACATAAATATCTAAATAAGTATTGTTTTAAATTTGGAGATTATATAAAGTCCTCACTTGAACCAACTGTCAAAATATCATAAACACGTGTTCTGATGCGCAAATACAGTCAATTACTATAGGGATCATCTAACCTACTCCTCTCTTAGAAGCTCAGACAGTATAATCTTATTCGAGCATTTCAAGGGAAATGCATAGTGAATTATCAGTTCTAAAACAAAGATAAAATATTGTACAAATTTTATTAACTCATTAAAACACAAGAAAGAGCAGTAGTCTTGATAAATATGCATGCTAGCATATCATGGTATTCCATCATACCAGGACTGCTTGATGAGAACTTAGAATTCAGCCATAGAAATGAATGTTTATGTAGTGAAATCATAAAATAATGAAAAAACCTTGAAAAGGCAAATCAACACACCTCCATTGCCGTGGTAACAATGTTCTCTCTGAACTTGAGCATGGACAGCCACATATCTTCGAGCCATCTCTCAATTTTGCCACGGATATTTAGCTGTTTCCAACAGAATGGCCATGAATCAGCTTTTTGAATTGTAAACCTTTTTTTCATTACTTTACAGCAACAACTCTCATTAAACAATTTAAAGAATCCTACAGAAGCACTAGGAAACATGCATGACACAGAGAATACTACCACTAAGACAGTAATTTGAAATAGGAACTCAATTACGAAGTTATAAGAGAACAGAAGGATCCTCCGTTCTGCCATTCACAAAGGAAATTACACGCACCATAGTGTCACTGAGATTTCATTATGCCCAGATGTGCAACCTATTTGTACAACAGCTTTCTATGGTAAATTAAATACATGTGAAATTAATGTAGGGATATAACTTAAAAGTACATTCAACAATCTGAAAAACACAAAGACAAAACTGCGCCAGAGTGGCATCACTCAAACATCTTAGAGTTCATTGGCAATCCAAAACAAATGGCCATCAGAACTCCTAATTTAATGTGCAAGCGCACTTTTGTGTGTGTGAGTCAGTCAGTCAGTCAGTCAGACAGACAGAGAGAGAGAGAGAGAGAGAGAGAGAGAGAGAGAGAGAGAGAGAGGAAGAGAAGACCTGCACTGTCATCTCCTCTAGAACTCTGCAAAAAATTTTGGTACCGCTGATTATAGATTGCTTAGCAACCATAGAGTCAACATCTCTTAAAAATGCCAGTAATACCGGCATTAACACACAAGAATGCTCCAACATTTTCAGTCCAAGTTCTTCAATAGTCCTAGTAACCACAATTGAATAGAGTTAGAAATGCTAGATAAGCGCCAGAAAAAAAGAACTACACCACAGCAACATCAGAAAATCTAAGTAATCAACCATAACTAGTGGTGGCCAAAGAGATATAAGGGCAATTGCATATCCAACAATGGCTTCTAGTAATACATACTGAATGACTCCTATCTCCAAGCAAAACTAAGAGGTGTGATTGAGGCCTTATTCCCACTTCTCCCTCTGGCCATGACAAGCAAATACCCAGAAAAAAGAGTATCATTGTTAAGCTCTCGGTAGATCAAGACATATCCAGTCATTACTAAGTTGTAGGATAGAGGCTTAGACAGATTGAGAAAGTTCACTAAAATATTCTCTACTTTCTCATGAAACAATCAAAATTGGAAGAAAGTGAAGTTAGACAGAATAACAAGCTCCATAAATTGTATTAAATGTAAATCCTCCAAACTTATTAATTCTTCTCCAGATTACAACTAACTCAATGAAAGATTTTCTCTCGGATGACATTTATCAAAGACAAAAAAATCAACTGACAAATAGTAAATCTGTGTGATGCAGCTCAGTAGAAATAATGGCGGTTTTGACATGAAATCAATAGACAATAAAAAAGGAAGAGTCTTACCAACCAAATCTAATACATATATCTCCATAATCAATTCCATAAATGGTGATACAGCTCCACAAGCATATATGCAACACCGAGGATCAAATCACATACCCAAATACATAACAAAGAGTTCAACCACAACACAAAGATAAAAGCAACACGAGTTAGGATTCATGAAACTAACTCGATAAGAGATTTTTGGATAAGGCTGTCCGGCGAACACCGGATCTTGGCCAAATGTCGGAAGAGACTGGAAGCCAAAGAAGGGTCAACACAGAGTAAAGCATGCTTAGCTCGCTTGAGATAAGCAAGTTTCTCCGTCAAATTGCCACGATTGTTCACAGCAGCAATGAGGGACAGAATTCGGTCTCTCGATGCCATGTGAATGGGGAATGAGCAACGTTAGAGGAATAAGGAGAGCTAGGGTTTTGAGGGAGCCGCAGAGATTTGGTTGGGGAAAAATCCCTCTCTTTCAAGGGAAGTGCTGAGAAGGGCACAAGAATGCTGCATTAACTATTAAAAAGAGGGGAGGAGAAAAAGGCGCCGTGATAAAATTTACGAAATATGCCCTCAAGAGATTCCTTTAAACCAAATAGAGAAAATAAAACTCATTTCATCATATTATATCGTATAAGTAAAAATTAACACCATTTGCGTTTGATAATCCTAAAATGCATTAAATATCTGAGGTCAATCTTCAATTTCAACACATAAAGGCCACAAAAAATCGATTGCCCATCTCATATCCAAACCACAAAAACACTAATAATTGCCATCTTCCTTTTTTACCTAAACAAATATTCTCAAATGAGTTTGAAGAAGGCAAGTACATATTTCCTCATTATGTAGACAAATCATGACAGGAGATTTTAATATCCACTTTTGACATGTGCACCCCCTAACATCATTCGCCACTTTATGTCTTTAACATGACAGGTATTCTTACAAGTAAGAGACATTTGCGAGAAAGTTAGAAGCATTTAAGGAATGAACACCAATTTCGCTCCCCATACTACCAAGTGCAAAAAATTGTTGGGCCACCGCTTGGCTCCACAAACGGGTCCACAAGTAAATGAATTATTTCCTGAGCAGGGGTTTACTAACCTAATGGGGGCTTCTTCATGATTAAGAAATGAACTAAGTTTTAAAAGTTATTCATATTTATAAGCAATTGAAAGAAACCATTCACATAGGAAAGCATAATGCTATCTATTTTTCATGCTATTCATCCTCTCAATATGTCACTTCTTTAGCACAAGATGTTATGCCTTTTGCTAATTCAATCGTTCAGAGTAGGCAAAGGTTATTGGATCTAAATATATAATCTTTCTTCCCATCATGCTTCAACATTTTGACTAGTCTTTCACTATTGACAAGCCTTTTCTCATCAAGTTCCGCATATTTTATTCATGTCCTTACTCTGATCCTTTTTACCTTAAATCGAGAAGAGTTGAAGTGAGAAGTTTATGACCAAAATAAAATCTCGAAATCTCTACACCGTTTACCCTTCAACAGACATATTGACTACATTGAGAATATCATTTACTGGTCTAATAAATATGGTTTAATTAGCCAAATTTCTTTTCTTCATATCTTTTTAGAGATGCTCCTCTGAATTTTAGTTGTTTTCATCCTTGCTATTACCTATGAAGCAAATTTGTTTCACATCACTTACTGACTAAATAAAAACTAGGATTTTCTAAAAGTTCTCAAATTAAACCTTGATCGAAAGACCAGCAAGATCAGCACAAATCAGGTGCCCAAGGGGAATTTCTTAAATCACAAGTAATTTTATTTAGTTGTACCTACAACCAATGTTCAAATTAAGTTTTCTGTATGTTTGATCTCTCTCTGTAATATGTTCTTTGTAATTGCAAAAATATTCAAGCTTTCCCTTATATTTAAGTAATTCTCTGTGGCCCCCACAACGCAACCCAATTACTACACTAAAGAGCTTGAAAATAGAAGTTCAAGATTATTTCACCATCTTTCCTACATCCTAGTTTTGTGATCATGAATTTTTTTTTAGAAACAAATTGCCATCTGTATCATCACAAGACCATGATTGTGTACATCGAACAAACACATGGCCATATGTTCATTTCGAATACAATTCCGAACCAAGTCTTTATCCACATCAACTTGGAAAATATAAGATTAATCATCATGAAGCATAAAACAGATCGAATCCCCCCTGCTGTGATTCTTTTATGGACCTTGGGATGAAAGGCTCCACTTAATAAAAATTAGTTTTTTTCAAGGAGGTCAATAATGATAGCGAAAGCAGCTTTATTAGGGGGAAAGTATCTCTGTTATCAATAAACTGACTTTGCAAGTTATGAAGAAACCTTTTAGGGAAGAAAGAAAATAGAATTGTTAACCAGCAAATTAGCTCTGTTACTTGGTAAAGAAGCTATGTCCACAAAAACTGAAATTTTAAAAGAATAAAAATCTTGGTCCAAGCAAAAGCAACTCAGATGAAGTAAATACTCTTTGATAAAGAGAATCTTCTTTTATCTCAAAATAGTACAATTAAAAGATTGTTAACCATAAGGCATTTAAATATCAGGAAAGTAGCAAAACCCACAAATAGCGGAAGAAAAGTACTCTGAGCAGGGGGAAAAAATATTCTCTAACCAAAAGTGACTTTGCCAAGGCATACGTTCTCTACTCATATAAACATGGCTTTCTTATCCAGGAGTAGCGTTACAATGTTCTCATCATGGGAGGTAATGCTTTCCTTGCCAGAGAGTTAGCTCTGTTTAAACCTCAAGAGCTTCATCAAAGTATCTAATGGTTTTATTCTGATAAGTTCGCATGTAGAAAAGATACACTAGTTACATCTTCTCTATTGAAAGAAACATTTCATAGTAACATATGACAAAAAGTTGGACAACCAATCCAACGCATCCAACACAAGTGTAAACAACAGCATCCACAAGTTTAGGGATAACCCATAAATAAAGATCACCAATGAGATAAAAGGGCATGATGTCAAATGATAGCTTTTGCCAATTGCAAACGACAAATGAGTTCATGACAATGAGGAAAATAGCCAGTTACGAAGACCCAAATTTCCATCCTCTCTATTTTTCTGCCGTAACTGACAAAAAGCCACCGGGCAGAAGATCACTCGTGAGGTTTCAACGGTCAATTAGAAGTATCACCCGACTGAGTTAATCACAGCGGAGTAAATTCTGACAACAGAAAGTACACCACAACGTCCTCAGCAACAAGAAACACTAGCAAGGTAAGTCCTTTACACCGCCCAATTATTCTTCAAGTTCGCCGACTCGGTACCCACACCACCTAGGCACGACGCAGGCAATCGCTAATCAGGCATAAGAGATAAAGCCTAACTGGAAAAAGGACGAACAATTCCCAGAGCGTCAATCTCGCAACGAGCGATACACAGTCTCCTCGTAAGCGGACATTTCACCGCGACGCACGGATTCCGAAGCGAGCAAGAGCGAGTTCGTCCACACAAAAACCAGAAGACAGGAAAAGAAAAAAAAAAGAAAGAAAGAAAAGGAAAGAAGAAAAGGAGGGAGTTAGGGCTCGGGGAGGGGGGACTGACTCGGCGAGGGATTTGCGGACGAGGGCCTCGGGCGACGACTGCAGCTCGGCCAGGTAAGGGAGGAGCTCGGAGGCGAGGGCGGGGTCGATCGCGAGCAGGATGTCCCTGGCCTGGCGGAGGGAGGAGAGCTTCACGGCCAGGTCGCCGTGGTTGTTGGCGGCGGCGAGGAGGGAGAGCGCCTGGTCCCGGGACGAAGCCATGCCGGGAGCCCCCGAAATGCGCGCGGCGCGACGGGCGACGGGCGACGGGCGACGGGCGGGGGGGAGGAATCGAAAGTTGAGGGGGTGATCGGTTTAGGGTTCGGCGGGGCGCAATGGAGGTTTCCGGCTGGGGGCGGCGAGGCTCTGCAGTCTCATGGAAGAGAGAGAAAGAGGATGGATAGAGAGAGAGAGAGAGAGTAGTGCAGCGAGAGGAAAAAAAGAGGAGCTTTGAAGCAGAAAAAAAGGGAAGAGGGGGAAGACGATGAAAGGGGAAAAACCCGCCGTCTCAGGATCGACGGAGAGGGGAGCAGAAATGGAGAGAGAGACGGGCGCTGTTATAAGATTTATTAGCACTTTATATCCATAAATAACATTTTGATCGATTTTTTTCCCTCTGATTAAGAGATGAATTCACCAGGTGGTGGCGCCAAAGATTTAATTATTATGTGCTTTAAATTAATTCGTCATTTGGGCTTAGGCCCCGCTTTTCAAAAAATGATTGCCTGCATTAATTACTGAAATTGACAAACTAAGAATCTTTCACAAAAATATTTAGTTATATAATGTTGTTGGTATTGGATGTTTTTTTTTTTAACTAATTATTTCAAGCAATATAAATGAACATTTTTAGATAGATGTATTTATAATTATTCATTTTATGCAAAACAATAAAACCTTATTTTCTTTGTAAAGTCTTAGGAAGGTCTAAACATACTCTTAACATTGATTAGATTTGTTTCGAATTTTTAAGGATTGGAATTTTCTCCATTTTTTATATATGCTAATGATTGTTGAGATTATTAATTTGACCAAGTATTGTCATGTTCAAATCCCGCTAGGTGAAATTAATCGTGTGAAGCATTTGGTTATTTCCTTCTCTTACTATTGAAATATAAATTTTGATTTTTTCCATATCAACGGAAGTATACTAACATTTCATATATAAAAAGTTTGTGTAAAAATTGTTTTTGTTATGCTGTTGTTTCGATAAATCATATTGCCACGAAACCAACAAAACTTGTTTAATTTGTACTATTTTATAATGTAAATAGAACCACTTTTTTCCGAGGCGGTCGCCATCCCACGGCTTGGCTCCGTTGCTCTAGCGGCAGAGAGAGCAGACGCGAGGGGTTGGGGTTTATACGCGACGCCGCCGTTTTGGGGCGAAACGGCAAACCCCCTTGTTGAATACAACAACATTGAAAAAGGGATATATATTTTATGAAGTAAACGAAAAAAAAATAAAAATAAAAAGAAGATTGAAATGCCTTTGATAAAGATTAAAGAATATAGAAGATAATAAAATTATCAAATACACCAAAGATGAAAAGTAGAACGAAAATAAAGTTGCACCTATTATAGATAATGTGCAAGTAGTTTTGAAAAAAATAATATTTTAGTTAAATAATATTGATTTTTACATGTTCAAGTATATGATTGATAAAACACTTTTCATTTCCTCATTCCATTGTCTTTTCTCTTCTCTCTTTCTCTTTTTTTGATAAATAGAAGATACAAAACAAAGAAAAATTAACATATAAAATCTATAATCCCAACTTTATTATTAAGCAAAATATGAGATAATTTTCTAGGATGTGCAGTATCTACTTTCCGGAAAAATTGACCGGATGGACTATTAGTGGATTATCAAAATGTTTATTACTAAATTGATCAAATTAAAAAATTTAGAATTTAGTTGGCCCAAACAAAATTAATTTAGGACTTTTTTTATTATTCTCCTACAAGAATGTTGTTATGAATTTGAAACGAAGTTGGTGAGGTACGTGTAAGAGGCAATATATGACGCGGCACAAAACAATGACGACAGTATGATTTCAACCCGACACAAAATTACAAAGATAGGTACTTGCATAATGTTCGCTTCGAGATATTGTTAATCAATACCATAAATATTTGACTTCCCCAACTCGATTTTAAATCTCTCACGTCTTCCAATCATTGATTTTTTTTTTTTTTTGGTAAGCTAATTTGCATTCAAAGATACACCCTAGCCAACATGCCATATTCGTTTGATTTGCGATTCAATTGAATTTTGTAATTTCTAGTGTACAATCTATGTCTAGAAAGTTTTTTTATTCTTTACCTTTTCACACCTTTTTTCCAATTTCCACCTTTTGTTTGAAATCTTCCGCAAAGGGTATCCACGGCCATACACTGACTAGAGTTATCAATTTGGGGCACGACGTGAACAAATTAAATTCACAAATGATATTGCGAAAAAATTCTTAATGAGCATGTTGATGCTTTTCCAGCCAAAAAAATAAAATATATGTTATTCATCTCAGATAGCACAAAAAGAAAAAGGACACCTGCATCCTAGGAGCGCCAAAAGGACACAAAATGATACTTAAGTTCCAAAAGTTACGAAAGTGACACTTAAGTGCTAAAATCGGAGCAAAATGAATCACTTAAGTGCCAATTGTGACGCCCAAATTCTCATTCTCTTTTCTCGTTAATTAGATTACGCATATTAGAGACTAAGATCATTTCTTAGGTTAAAAATAAAAATGAAAAAATTTCATGTTATGCTAGTTCGGCCACGACCACCTCGTGCTTGGAGTGACAATTCAAGGAGAAGCCTTTCTCCCCTATGTAGATGCCAAGTGTATAACGCAAAAGAAAGGAGGGGGATGAGGCAGACCACAATTCTTTTTCTTTATTTTATTTTCTCCTCTTTTCTCCTTTTGGGGGGAATGTTTAGTCGAAGGAATCCATTCTTTTTTCCCTCATGTGCGTTTTCTTTTCTCCCTCTCTCTACCGAGACACCCACTTCTTTTCTCCCCTGTTCTCGCTTCGTTCCACCAAAACCCGACCCAATCTCCGCCCCTCGTAGCCCAATGCCTTCGTTCGGCAGCGGAGTCGTCGCTGCCTCATCCCATTCGAAGCTCTCGCCGCTAGTCATGAAGACTTGACTCGCCCGACGCTTCCTCCCTCTTCTACCGGTAAAAAATCCAGGCAAGTGCTGCTGTGATTAGTATCTTGGGTTCACGAAATGGTCGTGCCTAGTTGTGCATGTGAAAATCGGGGTAGATTTCGAGGTTGGGTGCAGGAAATTTGGGAAACAAAGCTCGGTTTGGGAGTTAGAATGTGAGCAACTCAAGTTCAATTCCTTTGCACTAGACTAAAGAATTCCTTTGGTTACTGGGTGAAGTGTTGTCGCACGTTATCTAGTGGGTCTTCCTCTCATTCAATTCTATTTTGATTCGGCTTCACCGATAGTGTTGGATTAATGGCCAGCATAGGTGTAGAAACTTTGCAAGGAAGTTGTGATATGTTGTTTTATTTGGTAGAATGCCATGCGTATTGTGAACATTTGCTTTGTACCGAGTTGTGGAACATTTGCTTTGCAAGGAAGTTGTGATACGTTGTTTTATTTGGTAGAATGCCATGCGTATTGTGAACATTTGCTTTGTACCGAGTGGTGGAATATTTATTTGTAAGTAAAGACCTACTATGATTATTTTTAGATTCTGTGAAAGAGTCTTGAGGTGTTGTAAAAGAGATTGGTAGAGAAACTAATGGTTTAAGTGAGCTAGAGATGTAGAAAACGGTGTATAACATTTCTGTTCTAGAGAAATATAGATGGAAAGCCTTTTATTTTGTGTCGCCTTGATTTCTAATGATGAAAATAAGGAAAAGAACAAGTTTACATGAGAGAACATTCATTAGATCAAGTTTGGTATCTAGTTATAGCAAGGTTAATGAGAAAATGTGTTGGTAAGACCTTGAACTAAGAAAACAACAATACCTTAGGTGATTCCACAAATTTTCTGTAATTTTCTAGAAAGAATCGGACATTAAACTCTTAATGAAAGTTGTAGGACACATCCTTAGAAATAACATATCAAAAATTGAGAGCAAATGGTCAAGGTTAATGTGGTGAAACGATATTTCTTCTGTAGGTACTAAATCTGAAAGTTACTGCAGAATTTTGAGAAGAAGAGAGCAAATTACTGTTCTTAATACATTGAAATATAGACTTAGGTTCCTTCATAAAAAATGTTAATCTATGTCTCTTCTATAACATACTGAAATTTTGTAATATTCCGATAAGGTTAGATATACTTTTTGTATCTGTGATTGAAATTACTCATTTTAGTCCATAAACTGCTTTGATCCAAGAATATGCAATAGTTGTGGTCTATGTAGCACGGACACGGCGACACGGACACGCGATACGACACGACACGACACGCGACACGTCATTTCTCAAAAAGTAGACAATTTCGACACGTTCCGACTCGTTAAATATTAAATAAATATTTTTATTTTTAATTAATTTGATTCAAATTCACAAATAAATAAATAAAGAGTTTACAATGAATTTATACTAATAATATTAATAAATCTTACACTTTTTTTTTTAATTTCATTATCCCAAATTTACATTTAATTTTCAAAATCCCCCCCCCCCAAATTTACTTTTATTTTTCGAAACCAACCCCTCCCCTCGCCCAAACTTCCCTCGTCTCTTTTCCCCCAAAATTTCTTTCGCTTTTTCTTTTCCCTCCCCACGTTGTCCATTTTCCCCCCACTTTATTCATCGACAGACAGGCTGTCCTATCACTTCCCCTCCCCCAAAATACGTGATGGCCATCCAATCAAAAACCCTAGCTTTACTTTACCTCATTCTCCTTTGCTGCTCGCCACACAACCCTTCCTCTTCTCCTCCTCTAGATCTGTCTCCTTCCTCGCTGCTTGCCGCTTGCCACTCACCGCACGACCCACTTCTTCTTCTTGATCTCCACGTTCTCCCGGTACATGCCCTTTTTCACATAGATCACGAACCGGTGTGTCCTGTGATCGGGCACAGCCTCGATCGCATCCTCCACCTTGGCGATATTGCTGCTCCTCCGCTGCCAGAGTTGGAGCCGGAAGATGGGTGGACCATGGTGAGAAGTCGTGTGACTAGTGAAGTGATTTGGTTGAGACTTTCGGAGATGACGCTCTTGACAATGCCGCTAGTGCCCTCAAACCCATCTCTGCATGTCTCCTAGTTTGCAAGTGCAGCACTTAGCCATGTCCTCGCCGCTCGCCGCACACGACCCCCTTCCTCGCCGCTCTTTCTTTGGCCATCTCTCGCCGTCGCGGGCTCACCGTCGGTCCGTCTCTGCTCCCTCACTGTCACTTCCACCCTCCATCGTCTGCCAAACACGCGAGTCCAAACGTGTCGGGCAAAGGTTGACCACGTGTCGGATTTCCAACACACGTTGACCGCGTGTCCGAGCGTGTCTAATGTGTGTCGACATGTTTGACACGCTCGACACGTGTCGGACACGACACGGAAGCATGAAGAACGTGTCCGTGCTTCATAGGCTGTGGTGTCTCTTGTACTTGATTCTCATGACACACATGGAATCTAGTGTCTTAGTAATCTTTACCTGGTTCTGTCCAGGTTAGTAAATTTTGAGTTTTCTGCAAGAAAATGTTGGACTCTCACCGTGTCGCCTTAAATGAGAGTTCCTATATACCTTGAAGTATTTAATAATGTATGTTTAGACCTATTTGATACTGAAGTTGTTGGTGCTGCAACAAGGTGGAATTATGAATGTGTGGTTTGGCTAAAGAGCCAATGTGAGACCCCGGGTGTCGGGATGCTTGGAGAGGGGTAACGAAGAGTAGTAGTATTCTCTCCGGAGGTCTAAGAAAGGTTGAATAGCTTCTCAGGGGACTCATGATGTCAGGTTGGGTGCGAGGGGTACAGGGTAGAGTGTCATCTTCCCCTGAGTGATCGTGGACCTCGTGATGCCAGGTTGGGTGCGAGGGGTTCATGGCGAAGTGTCGTCTCCCCCCGGGTGATTGTTGCAGCTAGGTTTCTGTGAATTCAGCAAATTGACAGTTTGTTTACGTATTTGTCGTGCAATTGACCAAATCCAAGTTAGGATTAACCGTCCATTTGCTGAGTTTTTATTTTAAAAACTCACACTTGTTTATTATGTCTTTCCTTTAGAGTAGAAGGAGGCTGAGGAGCGCTCGACGTGTGGGAAAATTTTGTTTTTGATTGTCTGACAGCATATACATACTTAACGAGAGGCGGGATGTTTAGTGTTTGTGGTTCCTAGTGTTTTTTTTTTGTAGAAATCCCCCTCTTAACCTTATTTCCCTACCTGTAAAGAAACAATTTTATTATAAATAGAGCCGAGTGCAGTTCAGTTTCTTATTATTCAGCTTGACTGAAATTTATTTTATAATTCCTGAAATTCAAGCAAGTCATGTGACTTGATCTAAGATCTTGGGTGTCATACCAATCCGGCCAAAATGCTAACGTTGCGATTTTCCAGCGAAGCAAATGCAAAACGGCGTCATTTTGATGCGACGTGGTAAAAAATTAATATAAAAATTAATTTAATTAAATTTATTTAAAACATTTTAAAATTAAAAAATATATTTAAAATTTAAAAAAAAAAAGGGAGGCGGGGGACCGGCGACCCTAGCCAACCCTCCCCTCCGTCGCTGGCCCTTCTGGCGCAGCTTGGGAGGGCTCAACTCTCAACCGCATCTCCCTTTTTTTTATATATTTTATTTTTAAATATTTTAACTAAATTTAGTTTTAAATTTAATTTTATTAATTTTATATTAATTTTTTACAAGTTAGCACCAAAACGACATTGTTTTTATATTGTCTAGCTATGCCAAAGATGCAAAATGACGCTGTTTTGCACTTACTTTGCTAGAAATTGCGCACGTCGCATTTTGGCCGGATTGACATTTAAAGGCGCGAATGATAACCATTCTGGTCAGAAATTGATTTCTGGAAGATAAATGGAAATATATTTCTATTTTTAAATGAGTTTATAATAATAACCATTTTTTTCAGAAATTGATTTCTGAAAGGAAATAGATTTTTCTATTTCTAGATGAGTTTCTAAGAAAATACCCGTTTGATAATGATACAAAATTTATACTCTAAAAATAGAAATTCGTTTGATAACGACACAAAATTTCTCCATTTCGGACGGCGACGATCGGCAACCGGCGAATGGTGGCGGTGACGGTTGGTGGACGGCGGATGATGGCGGATGACAGCGGTGGCAGCTGGCGACCGGCGACTGACGACTGCAAACGGCGGCCAGCGACAACAGAAAATAGAAATTCGTTTGATAACGACACAAAATTTCTCCATTTCGGACGGCGGCGACCGGCAACCAGCGAATGGTGGCGGTGACAGTTGGTGGACGAACGGATGATGGCGGTGGCAACCGGCAACCGGCGAATCGACGACCGCAAACGGTGGCCAACGACAACGGGCACTAGGCAACTGGCGCCTGGCGGATGGTGACCGGCAACCGACAACCGGCGAACGGCGGCAATAGCGAATGACGGTGACCGGCGATTGACGGACGGTAGCGACCAGCAACTGGCAAACAACAGCGATTGGCAAAGACTAATGAACGACCGATTTGTAGTAAAGATGAACAATGAGAAAAATTTTTATTTCTCATTTCTATTCTAGAAATATAAAGTAGAAAATTTTTATTTCTGATTTTTATTCCAAACTTATTTATGGAACAAAAATCAATCTCAAAAATAGAAAAATGAAATAATTTTATCAAACGAATTTCTATTCCAAAAACAAGTTTAGAATAGACAAATTATTTCTAGAATAGAAATTATGGTTTGTCATGCACCCCTTAAGCAAAAATACCCGTTTGATAACAATACAAAATTTTTACTCTAAGAATATAAATTCATTTGATAATGACACAAAATTTCTCAATTTCGACGGTGGTGACCGGCGAGCGGCGACTGATGACTGGCGGTGGTGGCGGCCGATGGCCAGCAACCGGCAGGTGACGACCGGCGACCGGCAATCAGCAGTGGCGGCAACAATAGCCAACGACCAACGGTAGCAACTGGCAACTGACGACCGGCGACCGGTGACTAGCAATTGGCGGCGGGGGACGATCGACGACCGGTGACCGACGGCCGACGACCAACGGATAGCGGTGGCGGCCATTGGCGGATGGTGGTTGACAACGACGAATGGACAATCGGTTTGTAGTAAGGACGAATGATGAGAATAATTTTATTCCTCATTTTTGTTTCAGAAAGAGAAAAGTAGAAATTTTTTATTTCTGATTTCTATTCCAAACCTATTTTTGTAACAAAAATATTTTAATAAAAAATTATTCTTTTTTATTCTATTTCCGGGAGCATATTCTAAGCATTTTAAGCCGTTTGATAACTATCTAAAATAATTTTTATACTTTTTTTCCTTTTTTTCTTTTCTTTTTTTTTTTTTTCTCCTATTCTTCTTCTTCTTCAAGCCGGTGGCCGGATCGGCGATCGACCAAATGAGGGCCGATGACCTCACCAGACGAGGGCTTACCTTCGGCGAGCTCGCCGGATTGATTGCCGGCGACCGACGATGGATGGTGGCAGACGGCAACCGTGGAATGGTAGTCAATGAAGAAGAAGAAAAGAGAAGAAGAATAGTTGGTTTTGATTCTTAGATTTGTTTTCGGAACAAGAATCGACTTTCTTTTTATTCTTGATTTTATTCCAAATCTACTTTTGAGAACAAAAAAAATAGAAATTTGTTCCCGAAAACAAAAATTTTACATAATGCAATTATGTTCTCAAATTATTCTCGAGAACAAAAAATCAGAATCATCACTGTTGGGATAGTTACCAAACAAGCACTAAATGTCATTTTCGTAACGTTTGGTACTTAAGTGTCTCTTTGTTCCAATTTTTAGCACTTGAAGTAATCTTTTGCCAAAGAAAAAGCATCAACAAGGATGACGTACACACAAGTGTCACCAAGGCTTTTGTAGAAGAAGCAAAACCCATATGCTTTTGGCCCGTATTTCTACACACGCGGTGTCGCAGGGCTGATCACGACAGCCAACGCCGTACAATGCCTCTTGACACCGAGCGCCCACGCCCATAATGATTTCCAGCTCATTTCCTGCATATATTATAATTGCTATTATCATAAACTATAAAGAAAAAGAAGAGATATAAAACATAAAATAACCTTAGAAAACTATGTTGAAGAAACTTACCAACGGTGATCAATAGGACAAACATAAGAATGAGGGAAGTTGGGCGAGTTTTCATAGTGGTAGCTCATTGTGCTAGAAAAAGACAGAAAGAAAACAAGATGCGCAAAATAGAGGTTGAATACTTGGTTAATGATTGAAGTAGGCGATATTTATACATAATTCAGATACGAAAGATGGAAATCTCTTCAATGAGTCCTTGCCATATATTGTAGATATGTGAGATTAATACTCACTATCTTTGTTTTCCGTAGCCATCAACTAGGATAGTATTTAATTGACTTTCTTGATGTAGATATTGATTTATTTCAAATGTATTTCCAGATATTATTTGAGACCAGGTCAAGCAGCAAAGACATCCAACTATAGCAAAGGGCTTTCTGGTATTGATGATTTGTTCAAATTCTAGGGAATGATATTAACTTTTTTTTTTTTGGGTAAAGGTAAGAATATATAAATAGCTTTAACCAACTATATAAAAGATTGGCGCCAAAAACTTTCACTCAAAGTGACAATAGGTCAGATTGAGTAAAAGGGAGCCAATGTAAAAGAAAAGACACTCGACAGAATGGGGGACAAAACAACAAACTAAAAGCCGGGCTAAAGATAGCCAGCAGGAGCCAACACAAAGGAAGAAACAAAGGCCGACAATCTTCGAAACGGCCAACACAACAATGGCAAGGAAAGATCAACCGGCCGCAAAGGCTCACGGCTACAGACGGCGCTGAGCAGGAGGATCAAAAACGCTGCCAAAAATGGAAGAGTCAAAGCCCCAACATCTCTGGAGCCTCATGTTCCTTGGGTTGTCAACCACATTGCTGAAGGTGAGAGCCATGTCCTTGACCACTTTGATGAGATGGTTTTTCAAAGCCGATAACTCCAACGTCTCCCCCCGAAAAATAATGCTATTTCGCTTCTTCCAAATGGGGTGGCACATGGCTCCAAAAGAGAAATGGGCGATGTAATGGAGAAGGTCAAGATATTGATTTATTTCAAATGTATTTCCAGATATTATTTGAGACCAGGTCAAGCAACAAAGACATCCAACTATAGCAAAGGGCTTTTTGGTATTGAAAATTTGTTCAAATTCTAGGGAATGATATTAACTTCTTTTTTTTTTTGGTAAAGGTAAGAATATATAAATAGCTTTAACCAACTATATAAAAGATCGGCACCAAAAACTTTCACTCAAAGTGACAACAGTCGATTGAGTAAAAGGGAGCCAATGTAAAAGAAAAGACACTCGACGAATGGGGGACAAAACAACAAACTAAAAGCCGGGTTAAAGATAGCCAACAGAGCCAACACAAAGGAAGAAACAAAGGCCGACAATCTTCGAAACGGCCAACACAAAGCAATGGCAAGGAAAGATCAACCGGCCGCAAGGCTCACGGCTACGACGGCGCCGAGCGAGGATCAAAAGCGCTGCCAAAAATGGAAGAGTCAAAGCCCCAACATCTCCGGAGCCTCATGTTCCTTGGGTTGTCAACCACATTGCTGAAGGTGAGAGCCATGTCCTTGACCACTTTGATGAGATGGTTTTTCAAAGCCGATAACTCCAACGTCCCCCCGAAAAATAATGCTATTTCGCTTCTTCCAAATGGGGTGGCACATGGCTCCAAAAGAGAAATGGGCGATGTAATGGAGAAAATCCTTATCATGAAAGAACTTCAAGGCCCAAAGGAGATTCTCCGACCAAGACCCATTTCTCCACGAAAGATTACATCTCGCAGCCCAAAAAAAAAGCGAGACTAGCCGAGCGACAGTCAAAGAACATATGATCAACAGAGTCCGGTCTGGCATTACAAAAAGCACATAACCCACTATCAATTCTACCATAAGAGAGAAGGAAAACCTAGGTGGGTAAACGGTTTCTAATAATTAGCCAAAGGTTGAATTGAAATCTAAGAGCAATCGAATCGTTCCAAATAAGCGAAGCCCAAGGAACACGATCCTTCTTCCTCCTAATGACTTCCCATGCTAAGGCCACCGTGAATGATATTAAATTCTTCATTTCATTTGGGAATGACACTACTAGTTTTCTTAGTGGTAACACAAGTATCATATATTATAACGTGTTGGACGTAATTAAGATAATTCTCTAAGATATTTTCCTATATTAGAGATAATTATAATATTTTATTGGTTTTCAGTGCAATATCTCATTTTATTAAGCATATGTTGATTGATATATGTTATTTTTTATAGTTTCTCATAAAGCCTATATATAGGCTAATGTTCTTCATTATAATATATTGAAATACATAGAAATTACTCAAGTCTGTCTTCCACATTATTATTCTTAACTTGGTATCAGAGCTAGTCAATCTCCCATTTCTTGTTATTTCTTTTCATTAAGTCCTAATATCCTCTAGTCAAGTGCTTTCAACAATATTTATCTCATCTAGCAACCAACATACTTTTGTCACGTGGTCTGCAAGGCCCCCTCATATGAGGAAGCACTTAGTTGAGTTCATTTCATGATGGTAATGTTTCAATGCCAATCACAACGATCACATCAACTAGTCGAGCCTTTCACTAGGGTGGCTTTTCTTTTGATGTTAGCTGCATAAGTTGCATTGTTTAATAACTATTTTCCCAAGCCAACTGGACAGGCCACTTGATACTACAATGCCTGCATCACTTAGTTACTATGTCACAAGCCAACCACATCGATTGCTTGTTATTTCCCTTCCATTTCTCGATGTTTGCTCTTAGACCAACTAAATTTGGAAGTTTTGCGAGGACAAACTATCAGACCCACCTCATCCACCATGACTGAGACATTGGTAAGACTTGTATTCAAACTCGAGTGGACATATTTAATGCACCTTGAGGGAGGATATTAGAGATAATTGGGATAATTCTCTATGATATTTTCCTATATTAGAAAAAGATTAAAATATTTCTATTAGTCTTTTTGTATCTCCCAAGATCACGCAATATCTCATTTAGTTGTGCATATATTAATTGATATATATATGTTACTTTTGATAGTCTCTTATAAAGCCTGTAAATAGGCTAATGTGCTTTATTATGACATATTGAAATATTCATAAATTCTTCAAATATGTTTTCCGCATTATTATTCTTAACTTAAAGTATCATGCAAAGGGAGTGTTATTTCATGAATGTTTAGTTTAGTAATTTTTATCCATTCCTAAAGGTTGAACGCAATAACCACGTCATCATTTCTAAATCACTTATGT
This sequence comes from Eucalyptus decipiens, assembly GCA_014182575.1. NCBI lineage: Eukaryota > Viridiplantae > Streptophyta > Magnoliopsida > Myrtales > Myrtaceae > Eucalyptus > Eucalyptus decipiens. The sequence goes on from CM024614.1 coordinate 31,518,776, forward strand.
TAATCACTAATTATAAACACTTCAATTACATTTGTGGTAAAAGCACTTTTCTAAATACTACCAATAAGGTTACATCAAAAGTAACGTTAAATTACAAGTTAGAACTAATAAAAGTAGAATATAAATGAGGAAAGTAAACCTTAATTTAAGAAATTCGCGAGGACCCTTGTTATTTCATTACTGATTAATTTTCTGGTACTTTCTATTGATTTGAGTTCATTTGGGAAGCAAGATTCTATAGAAATGTGAACCTGGAAGGAAATTAAAATCATTACAAGTCTGCCTAAAAACATCGTCCCATCTTTGCTATTCATCCATCTATCCATAAAAAAATATTGGAGTAGTTTTAGGGTTAGGTGGAAAAAAAAACAATATACGTAAATATATATAAAGAAAAGTTTGTTTGGAAAAAAAAAAAACTCATTAATAAGCTCTTAAAGGAATTAAGCAATTCTCCGGCACCCTTATTATCCCTTGAATACTTATCTTTTCCTATTTTTCTATTGATTTGAGTTCATTTGACAAAAAAGAATCCATAGAAATGTAAGTTTGGAAGAAAGTTAAAATCATTAGAAGTCTTCAAAAGAACATCCGACCTTTTAATATAATCATCTCATGATTACTCATCACCCATTCATTTAATATGTATTAGAATGCTACAGCGGTTGAATATATATATATCAATCATTTATCAATTGATGATTATCATAATTATCAATCAACGATAAATACATACTTAAAAGCTATGCACTTGGATTAATCACGAAGCTGCTCACTGCTAGTGGACAAACTTGTGTAGGGATTATGCACATTGCTGCACTATTTTGACTTTCAAATTTACTTTTGCCTTTTTAAATTTCACAAAAAAGAAATTTATAGATAAGTCATAATGAGGGCCAATTGCCCTCGTAAAGTGATTCAAGTTAATAAATAATCATAAAATGTAATCAATAGAAAAACAAACCAATAATCCATTCTAATTTTCTAGGCTGAAGAAGACTGCTTTTATTTCTCGAGCAAAATACTTCATTTTTTTGCAATGACATATCATATCCGTCCCCATTAAGAAAATATTATAGATGGTCCCTCATCATCAATCAACGCTCTAACTCACGTCTTATTAAGTCCATCAAATAAGTAAGGCACTTCATGGATTTGAACAAAATTGTCCAAAAAGCCTTAAACCTATTATATGGCGGTAAATTCAATCATAAACATTTTAATTGTATTAATTTAATCATAAACCTATTATGCAATGGCCAATTTAGTCTAAGACCTTTTAATTATGCTAATTTAGTCATGACATTGCTAAAGCATTATCCCAAACGAGAACAGCCCAAGGAACACGATCTTTTTTAGATCTAATGAAGTTCCAAGCTGATGCTACCGAGAACGAACCAGACGGGTCGCAACACCACAAGAACTGATCACGGGCATTGGACAAAACCGGGAGGGTGAAACCCCAACTCTCCAAGAGAGATTTGAGCATGGAACTAGTCAGAGTGTAAAGATCTGCAACAACTGCATAGTTGGGTAGGCCAGAGTCATCCATAATAGAAGTAGGGACCATCGAGTCTAACGGACCGCAAGGAAGCCAATTGTCATACCAAAGAGAAACCAAAAGACCGTTACCAATTTCCCATAAGAAGGATTGGCGAAAAAAACTTCTTAGCTGCAAGATCTTCTTCCACGCCCACGAACATACAGTAGGCTGGGAAGAAGTCCAGAAATTTCCTTTAGCAATTGGATTAATATTATGAAAAAGCACAAATTAGTGTCAACTGCTAGATATCATCTAATTTAGCAATTTAACGGTAAAATTTAACGAAAATTAATAAATGATAAATTTATCATTGGTGTACTGGTTTGGAGTTTTTGGTAGTTAAAAAATTAATATGGATTAAACTTATTATAAATATACCGGTTTTGGGTTGTTCGTGATATTAACCCTTTATTATATGCATTTGGTACTCGGCATATTTTATTTGTGCCTATATTTTACTCTTATGATATTCCCAATAGAAATTTTATATCTCGCCCTGCCCGAAATAGGTTATTGCAAATTTTTGTTTAATTCTTAAGTTAAATTTATGTCGGCACTACTTCTTCATCTAATGTTAATGCACTTCCAATCAATTTCTTGTATCTAACCCCCTCTCAAATTAGGTTATTGCAAATTTTTCTCTCGCTCTTAAGTTATAATTATACTTCGTAAGTTAACAATTTTGAACAGTGTTTTGGTCATAGCCGAGTATATGACCAGAAAAAGAAATTATACATCATGTAATCATCTTTTAATTTTAGAATATTTACAACATTCTCTACATAATTCAATTAAAATTAGCCAAATATTTCTCCATTGCGTACATACAAATAGATAGCTATCTAATGACTATCGTTAAGATATTTGATTTGAAATAGTAACATCTGAAGTCAATACTTTACACAACAGAAATTATTGGGTTAGTGGTTAATATGAAATCAAGTTAAGATATCTATCTAATGGCCACAAAATGTTTGGCCCATATAGATGCCACAAGATGTCAGCATTGATATTGATAGACATAATTCTTCATATATAGCATAGATCCATTATGGTCCAGTGATGTTTCTTCTTGAGCTTAACGAGACAAGTATATCGAAGATGATAAAAAGGGAGTTTGGAAGCCATGAAAGTTATAAATGAACAAAAATGAGTTTTGGAATCGAAGCAAGAGAGGAGAAGAAAGATTTGGAAAAATGGCGTACGGTTGAGGACGGGAGGCAGGTAAAAGTAGACTATAAATATGGGGTCTTGCCAAGCCAACGGAGGTACTGGCTCAGGAATATGCCTATTCAAATTTAGACGGCTCCCAATGGCAATGGTTTGGGAAATAAGTCGATGGCGATGATGGGTCTAGATTTCACAGGGCCAAGAAAAAGTAACTGTCAAATTACGAATTACAAGTTAGAAAGGTGACAAGCACCTGGTCATCCTTTAGAAAGGTAATAAGCCTTTAATCCTTTTAAAAGGCATATGCTAATACCAAAAAATGACCAAGTTGTCTAAAACAACATGCCATCGATACAGAAAGGGATTATACCATCGATGAGTTGTGGTTAGTAAAATGCTTGTCGATGACCAAGATAATTGGCGACCATAGTATAACTATCGACATACAATTAGAACTATTGATGACTGAGACTTATCATATCAATTAAATAAACTTTGAAGGCATAAACTGAAGAAAATAAAAATGTTGGTCAACAGTTAAATCCAGTGACAATTGAGAAGTCACAAGGGCTTGTGGGAAGGCCGACACACAATTATGGAGAGTGATCATAGTCTTAAATATGAAAATGCAATTAAGTGTAATGATTACTAGAGAGTTGTAACTGCTTATAGATAATGTTCACGTGCAATTATGAATAGTGATCATGGAGCCTAAAAGTTGTGGCCTTTAATTTGGATATCAACCACTTAGAAGCAGATACATTTTGCAATAAGCTATATGAGCCGTGTAGAGCCGTTGTGGATGAGAGACAATGATCAACACAAATTATACCTTTCAGTTTGTCAATTTATCTTTCCAATTCCTACACTAGCTTTCCTTTAAAACAATTTGTTCAGGTTCTTGGTTTTTTTTTTTTTTGTCAATTCTACTAGATTCCTACTCTAACGCTCACTCTCAAACTTTGCCCTATTTTTTTGCAGGTCGTGAGAGTCGAAACCCACTCCCGAAATTATATCGTCCCAACCCCCACTTCCATGTTAGAAAAATGGCCACTAGGACAAACTTTAGGTTCTTGGTTACTCGTTCTACTTCCTTACAATTTTCCACGGAAGCCGATTTAATAAAAACCAAGAATCAATGTTCGATGAAAGATACTTTGTCATGTGAATCAACTCCCGACGATACAATTATACAATAATTTTCCAGAGAACTGATATCTCAAATTAAAATTAGGCTCTATTGGTATAACAACTCCAAAACAGTCATTGCCTCCATATATCAAAGTTTAAGTGCAAACAGATTAGCAAATATGAACTTAAGCATAAGTTCAAGCGCTCCTCACTCATTATTGCCAGAAGTTTTTTTTTTTTTTTTGTTCCGACGTACTTTCTACATAGGACATCTAAAAAATTCCCAGAATGAGTATACAGCCTTGAATACAAAAGACACCAAATTCCATGCATGGCCTAGTTGATTTTTAAACATCTGCATCGGAATAGCTCAATTTGACGCCATCCCACACAACATAACAGTTTAAAAGAACTGAGGAAATCATACTAAAGCATTAATGCTGGAGCATTGTGACATGATTATCAAAATCACGTACTTGAGTCATAAAGTTTTGCTGAGGATCACTTCAAATCTCTATGTAAACACACAAAAAGGCTAACTGGTCATAGCAATCTCATCCATGTGATACGAAGCACAAATCGATACGAAACTTGTCGCCAGATTATTATATGACTGTCTTGCCGGAAACTAACGAGTAATTACCGCTATCATAAAGAATCCAACTCACATTACAATGCAGTGGTGAGGATTTTCCTCATTAAAATGATGAGCGAAATTTTCGAACTCCTGAGGAAGCACCGACTTATAATAATCGTGCTTGGGCGGCTGAACATCGTCGAACCGAGACAGCCTTCGATCCGAGGGTGGGCTCACGGTCAGTCGAGGTTCTTCTCTTTGTTTCGGGGCTGAAGTCGCAAACCCTCTTGGGCTTTGATAATCCATCGAGGTGTGTGAGAACTTGAACAAAAGATGATCTCCTGCGTCATGGACCGATCGATCAGATTCTTTTTACCGACTTATACGTGAAAAAAAGTATAAGAAAAAAGTGACTTTGGCTGACCTCTCGAGCTTTGACCGCTCGGGGCAACTTGAGTTTTCTGTCCTTCCTTCTTCTCCTTCCTCTCCTCCTTCTGCGGCTTCCATAGCTTACTGTAACTCACTATTTTCTTATCCGGCGCCATTGAAGCACTTCTCGAGGCCTAATAAGTGTCGATGGTGTTAAGCGTTGTTGATTTTATATGAAGTTGTGTGTTTTTAGCGCTAAGCAATTTGTGAAAGTATGGCATGGAAGAGATATCATCGTGAAAATCTAAAAAGTTTCCGAAAGTAACGCACTTAATACAATATCATTATAGAAATTTCTATGCGTGTTTAGATGACGTAATATACACCTAAAAGGTATAAGAATGCCGCCTGTATAGCGTATATTCATATTGGAAATTGGTTGTACATGTGTCAATATAGGCTGTGATATTATTTCCTATTATTTCTAAGTTGTTCGCGGATAACTTGTGATATTATTTCCTATTATTTCTAAGTTGTTCGCGGATAACTTGTGATATTATTTCCTATTATTTCTAATCCTTTTGTCCGTCTGACCTATAGCTTGTCATATAAGTTTGGAAAGGAAAAAAGAAATATTTCGATGTGGGCTATCTTTATATGGTGAGCATCTGTGTGGGTGGTATTATTTTTCACCAATTTTAGTGTAGTTTTTCCCCTTCGATAGTAAAGGCGCATGTAGCAAATCGGAATCATCGATATTCTAAATTCGTATCTGCCGTCTGAATCTTGTAATTGCCTCCCAAGAAGGATCTCCAACAGCATATGCGCTCTCAAAGCAATTAAGAACAAAAAAGCTATATATCGAATTTCCATTTGAATCATAGTACCTCATGAATCGAAATCTTAAATAATGTTTGGTATATGGTCGAGGCACTCTATGAGAATGCCAATTCATTATGTTCAAGAAAATAGATAAAAGGAAGAAAAGTGGAGAAATAACAAGGTAGACATGATAAAACTGATCGGAAACTTGTATATATGCATTAAAACATAGAGTTAGACTCGGATAAAAGAAGGATTAGCATTCTGGTGATATATTTGCGGCACAGCAACTTTTAACTAGTCAAGTTCTAGATTAATTAGTCATTTAATCTCACAAGTGCGAGCTAAGCAAATCATGATGTTGAGTTTTTTAATTTGTATAGAAAAACTTCAAAGTTTTAAAAGATGAATAATTGTAAATATCTAAAGTCACTTTGAAATCTTTACAATATTTCAATATTTAAATAAGCTTTTCTTTGTGGTCAATAATTTTTGGCTGGAAGCTAAGTGAAGCCAAGCATGCAAATAATTATATGGGATAAGTGGGCTAAAAGCTCTAAAACTTGTCAAGAAAATGCAATAGAGTCATAAAATTTTCAAAAAATACAATCAAATCATAAAACTTGTCAAGTTAGTACAATCAAGTCCTTCCAATAATTCCGTCCAACTTGACAAATGACAAATGCTAACAAGTTTTATGATTTAATTACACTAAATTGACAAATTGTAGGATTTGATTGCATTTTTTTAAAGTTATATGACTCAATTGTGCTTTGATGACACGTTTTAGGACTTGATTGTATTATTGAAAGTTTTAGAACTCAATTGTATTTTCATAATAAGTTTTAAGACTTGTAGTGCTCCTATCCCTAATTTTATACAATAAACTTAAGACAACATACTTAGAGAATCACAAAAACTACATAAGTCGTAAAAATCAAAAATAACTCTACACATCTTTTTCAAGAAACTCTGTTATTAAGGAAAATAAGTGAATATTTTGAAATGAAGATGAAAATAAAAGCAGATATGAACCGTAGAAAGTGAACTAGCAATTTATTTTTTTATAAAAGTAATTAAATTGCTATCCTCAATCAAAAAAAGAAGCCAAAAGAAAAGATGAGGTGAATTGTGAAACCCTCTTAATCTGTTTTTTTTTCTTTTTTTATATATAGATGTTGAATATAAATACAAATAGCTACTAGCTAGCCTAAATATCGTTACCTTTTTTAGTATTTCATAAAGATGGACTTCCAGTGACAGAATTAAAATCCACATCACAACTTGATTGGCGCCAATAACCGTATGTTTAAATATAACTAAGATAAATTTAATTCAATTTCGACAATGGGCAGTAACCATATTTTAGCGCAACAGATACGCTATACATGGTATCTATAAATAATCACAAACATGATAATTGTGGAACATCATATGGGTATTTATTAAGATAAATTCGTAGCAGCCATGAACTTAATTAAGATAATTTTATATGTAAACATGGATACGCTTAGGGTATTTATTAATAATCAATAAAATAAAAAGAAAATATAGAAAGTTGGATTAGCATAGGGAAAGAGAAAAGATTGGAGAGAGTAAAAGTTCAAACAAAAAGTATGAACAGGGTTTGATTATTTGCATAACATATATTTTATGTTAAATCTGCTACCCTTTTCTTTTTTGGCTTCACGAAGGATACACAATTTTTCATAGGGGCACAATCGATATGATATTAGGTTATGTTTGGTAGTTAGAATAAAATTCGGGTTAGGAAATAATTTATTGTATCCTGTATTTAGTGCCTACTCAAAATAGGATAAAATAGAATATAAATAAGATATAAACCGGATAAAATTGTTTTATGGTAGAGGTGGGAGAAAGATGGATAGGATTTATAATATCTATAATGGGAAATTTTTCTCAAATAAAAAATTTCTTAAATTAACAAATAATAATTATATTTCAATATTAATAATATTTGGATTCAAATATAATAAAATTAGTTTTTCAATTTAATCTTATTATTTATATATTCAAATTAATTCTATCTTATAATATAAATTCGATATATACATATATATTTATTATATATTTTAGGTGTTTTAGCTAAATTTCTATTTAATAAATTTTTATTAGATAATGATGGAAGGGGAAGAAAGAAACAAAAAAGAAATTAATTAAAAAATAGAGACAAATGAAATATAAAATAAAATAAAAATAAAAGTAGATAAGAGTGTCATGAGAGATTTTTACCATTCCGTTTGTAAAATTTGTGATTCATATAGGCGTTTATAATAAACGATATATATAATATGATGTAAATATATCTAACTTTATTATTACAATCACCAAACAGTATATATAATATAACAAAATCCCATGGATTTCATACTTTATCCTATTTAGTCATATCCCAATTAAAAATGCGGATGAACAAACGTAACCTTAGATCTCAGGTCATGTCCAGGACAAGTTTAGGAAACATGTAGAAAATCTCCACACACATGACTATCCGAAAAAAAAAAAAAAAAGTTACATTTTGGAAAAGAATGGACAAATTAAAAAGATAAGGAAAAAAGAAAAACCAAATTAAAACTACATGAGTATTTACTAATGAATGGTCCAAATAGCTATAAACAATAACGAAAATGGTAAAAAAATAGAGGGAAAAGAAGGAAATTATAATGATTGCCATTATCTACGCCATTTTACTGGCCTGTCTTTTCTCTTTCGGGTATGCAAAATACACCTGTTGATAGAAATATGAAGATGTGCCCGATTGCGATGCCTATTGCCATCTTGTGGGATTTGCAGGAGCGAAAATGTGTTGAGCCACTTTTCCAATACCGTTGCGGTAATGACCAAACTCGTAGGGCCTACATGTTAAAGTTTTTAGTTCTCCCAATTTTCGTTCTTTTGTTCTCTGGAACAAAAAAAAGAATAGAAATCCGTTTTGTAACACTAACTTATTTTTCTATTCCTCGGAATAGAAATATAGCCAGGGAATAGATTTAGAATAGAAAAAAAAAAAGAATAGCTTCTCGTTTCCGGAATAATTTCTAGAAATAAACCAATTTTATTCTTTTTTCTTTTTCTTTTGTTCTCCTTCCTTGCTGTAGCCACCGTCGTCGCTTGCCAAACGCTGGCCCCCTCTGGCCGCTTGTGGCCATACTTAGAAATTATTCATCGGAGTAGAAATAGAAAAGAATTATTTTTGAAAAGAAATTGTTCACCGGAGTAGAAGTGTCACCATGCGTGCCTTTAGTTTCTCCTCCATTTATATATATACTATGATTGAATAGTGACATAATATGATATTTAAATAAAATAGTTGAAATAGTTCTTTCTAAAAAAGGAAAAAAGATTGTGGAGTTGCAGAATATTGATGTGGTGTAGAGCATTCATATATCCTAATTGATCCATAACTCATTAGGTTCTCTCTTGATGATCTCTCCAAATGAAAGTATCGAGTTTCTGTTGCACGCTTCCAATAAATGATATCAAAGCCAATGGTTGATTGGTGGCCCATACCTAATGTGTATCAATGTTTGATGAATATCTCAAGAAAGAAATATGGTGACCAACACAGTTTCGGGGTAAATGGGTATTTTGGCCATGTAGCAACGTGGTCCCCCGATGGTTCGGTTTGGAGGGAGTTGATAGAAATTCAAGTTAAGATAAGTTGATGCAAAAGGTACCACAAGAGAGGGAGATTGTTGAATTGTAAACAATTGATGTGGTGTAAAGTAGTTATATATGCTGCTTAAGCTTTTGGATGAATGTGGATCTAACTGGATATGTTAACAAGTTTGGATTTTGGTTCTCTCTTAGTAATCTCCTCGAGTGAAGGTTTCGAGTTTTTGTTGCATGCTTCCAATAAATTGTATCAAAGTTGATGGTTGATTGGTGGCCCACTTCCAATATGTATAGGTGTTTAATAAATATCTCAAGAAAGAAATTTGGTGATCAACGTGATTTATGAGCAAGTGGGTGTTGTGGCGGTGTAGCAACGTGGGCTTGATAGTTCAATTTGGATGGTGTCGATAGAGATTCAAGTTGCGATAAGTTGATGCAAGAGAATATTACATAAGGGGGAGACTGTTGGGTTGTATATGATTGATGTGGTATAAAGTAATTATATATTATAATTGGCTCATAATTAATTAGTTTGAGTTTTTGAATTAATGTGGGTCCAACTAGATATGTTCGGCTCGAACTTAGGTTCTCTTTTGATGATCTCCCCAGCTGAAAGTATCGGGCTTTTGTTGTGCGCTCTCAATATTTAAAAAAAAAAAAAAAACAAGTAAATGGGACGATGGTGTATGGACTGAAAAATGAGGATGTATGTGAAATTAAATAAGAATTTTTCCCACTGAAGAACTATAGACATCGAGCTTTCTAAATGCCTAACATGGTTTATGAACAAACAAATATTTTATTTATTAGGGTTAATACCCTAAAAAACCCCAAACTGCTATACTTGTGACAAATTTACCCCAAACTATTTTTTTAACCACCAAAAACCCCAAACTGGTATGCCTTTGATAAATTTACCCCAAACCGGTACACTTGTGACAAATTTACCCTATGTTAGTTTTTGTTAAATTTTATTCTCAAATTATTAATTTAAATGACACGTGACAGTTAACTGGTATACCAATTTAGGATTTTACGCTCCGTTTGTCACAGTTTACAATTTTTATGATTTTTTTGTGGTATTAATCCAATTTAGCATAAGGTATATTTGTCATAAATTAACCAGTTTATGGTTTTTTGCATTCGAATAAATTAGTTTGGGGTAAATTTGTCATAAATGTACCAATTTAGGGTTTTTTATAGTTAGTTGGGATAAATTTGTCACAAGTTTACTAGTTTTTGATTTTTTATGGTCAAAAAATAGTTTGGGGTAAATTTGTCACAAGTGTACCAGTTTGGGGTTTTTCAGGGTATTAACCCTTTATTATATGTTTTGAATCATGCATCTTAAATTTATAAGAAAAAAAAAAGTCTACAAGAAATCGAGTAAAAAACAAAGAGAAATAAACGATATAAAGGGAGAAAAAAGCTCAAAATGGAGTTAGTGAACCCAATCCCACTATCATCTCTCCTATTCTCTCGCTACTCTTCCCAAAGAGCCTAGAGAAAAAAAAAAAAAAACCTTCCCTTTAACCCTTAATTATAGATAAAAACAACAAAAACGATGAATAGATATCTGATATATGTTTTCAACCTAATTTCACCAATAGAATTCTTGATTATGAGAAGGTTGTTGCCAGAAAGGGAGGGTCTTGTGCAATTTCCCAAATTCTGTATATAGAATGGACATCTATACCATATGTCGCTTTCATTGCCCTTTTCTCTTTAATGCAATTCTCCTTTTATACGACGATTCCATATTTTAGCTGTAAACGCATTAGACTAGTGAAAGGAGTAGGGAAGGGTGAGGTTCACTTCCCACACTAAACCAAACTTGTAAGTTCATCAAAGACAATGTAACTTCATCGGAAAGACGCGCCGTATCGCGCAATCACAAGTTGCGTCCGCACATGATGTGGAACGAAAGATTCTCAAAGCCTTCTTTCAATTATTCATCAGCAGTCAAAATGAGTTATTACTCCTTTGGTGGACAGAACTGTCGATCTAACAACCATAAGAACATACGCAAGCGGCCCCGTTGCACTTGCCAAATGCCCAGTTTCCCCCGACCTCGTATTTATGTCTACAGTCCGAGTCGCACGAGTCAGCCACGCAGCCATAATTCCGTAACACCTCTCTGCACTCGTTGAAGCCGTTCGCATTCACCACCGCATCGCCTGCAAAATACAAACCAAAACCTCAAAGTCATATCTTCACTGCAATCTTATAGCGAAAAAAGAGAATGTCGACATTCGCAATATGGTCACAGATTAGATTCATACAGGGAAAAAAGAATGTTGGCATTCGCTAGAGTGAGTGTGCAAAACACATAAAGTAAACCCAAAAAAGATAGTCAGCCCTGATTTAGTAATGTAAAGCATGGTTGACATTCTCCGGTTGACATTCTCCGCTTGGGCTTATGAGGGAATTTCTCGAGCGAGAGTTAAATTCCAGATATATTTTTAGGTTTGTTTTGCACATGCACGCTCTTTCTTGGATTCGTGCATTCCTATCGTCTCATGTCGGTTCATTTGTGGAAAGGGGCTTTTGTGTCTCGATGTCACGTAGGCCAAGAACCGACTAGAAAGGAAGTAAAACTACAAGGAGAAAAAGGAAAAGGGTTTGGTACCAATAGGTAAGAAAACAACGAGGAGGAGGAGGAGCACACAGCTTGAGTTCCGACCCATGATGAGCTTCGTACGCCTGATTAACCAGCTATGGAGGATGAGGGGATGGATTTCCAAAAGGGCGAAGGTGAAATTTTTACTCGGAATGGAATTTTCGTGGGTTTTGGTGTGTCCTATTTATGGATGGGACTGTGTAGGGTCAAGAGGGAGGGTTGACGGTCAGATCTAGTCCTAGAAATCTGCCTTAGATGACACGTGTGGTGCTACTAATAGAGGGTTAGGATTCTCGAATTTATTAAGTAAGACCAAAAAAGACGAACAAAATCCGCACTTTTTAGAACAATTACTTCAAGAATCTGCCAGAATTGTCCATAATAAATGATTAAAAAAATAAATGTATTTTAAATTTTAAAACTTATCATTGAAGTGTAATTAAATTCTAAAATTTAAAAAGTATAATTAAATCCTAAAATTTTTCATAAAATGCAATCAAATTATAAAAATTATAAAATTGATCTACTTAAATTTTTTCATTAACTGTATTTTTAAAAGTTTTAGAACTTAATTGCGCATCATGACAAATTTTATAACTTAATTATCTTGAAATTTTTAGAACTTAATCATACTTTGATAATAAATGTTAGAACTTAATTGTCATGTTTGAAAGTTTAAGAACTTAAGAAAAGTTTAGGATTTAAGCACTTTTGTGATAAATTTTCGAACTTCCAATGCTTTATTCCAATAAAAAAAAATGGTAAGTTACAATATCACATTTGTCAAATGACATATGAATTTTGATTTATACGTTAAAAATTTTCTCCCAAACTAACGAACTCCTTGTCTTTTTGCTAGCACTTTTTGCTAGGTAACCCATCTAGGTGGCTAATTAACGATTAATGGGAAACCCTAAAAACTTGCCTCTCCGGCAAGAAAAAATATTTCTTTTAACAGACATTATTATTGTGCATGTGAAAAAAATCATAATTAAGCTAATTATTAGTTAGCTAATTTAAAAATGTAATTCAGTATATGATTCTCAAACATACTATATTTTAAAAAGAGGCAACTACTATAGTATATGATTCTCAAACAAGCACTACTAGCTAGGATGCTTTCCGATCAGGGAATTACAATCCAGTATTTTCAAAAAGGGAAGGTAGAGTTGTATTTATGATTGCTATAATTGAAAGATAAGCCCTATCATGTGATCATACAAAGAAAATATTATATTATACTAATTATTACTTTGGTAGGTAATCATTTTTGTAATAATCTAAATCTGTTATTCTGATATTAATATATAATGGTTAGTTTATGATGATAATATGAATTAATCATATGATGTGTTACTATCCTAAGAAAATATTATTTACTACGTAACTAGTAGCATGACTGAAAGAATAATTATACAACAATTTGAACATTATTTCTATACGTAATAATTAAGACAATCATTATATTATAAACAAATTTTAATATAATAATATGTGTATGACAAGGATAACATAGTTGTTGTTATATCTTGCTATAATTGATGTTACCACCATAATATCAGCGTAATAAAATCATTTATTACTAATACAAAATTTAATTGTAATTCATAATCTAATATTGGTAAAGTAATTGATAGAAAAGAGACATGGTATTTTGAGGCTGTAACAGCTATTACCCGAGGAAGTCATGTAATAGCTATCATTGCAAAAAAAAAAAAAAAAAAACACACACACACACACAATAGACAATTAATCTAAAATAGACATGTAATGTAATGGCTACTTCTGTAACTAGATGTGCTGTGACTAACTCAGTTCTACTCAAGTTATTGAATAGAAAAGGGAAGGTTTAGCACATTAGAAAACAAGGACACTAAATTTACCGAGATAGGTTTACAAAATCAGTTTACAAAGTAACGTGTCAAAATATATTTTATCCATCGAATATGACATGCTTGTTTAAAGGCGTACTTACAATTCGATACATCACTGAGTGTTGTAGATTGGTCTTAATAAAGACTGGCATTGCTCAATAGAATTATTACTTCAATGACTTGATGGAGGAATTCATCAAAGTTTACCAATAAAATTTATCCTCTATCCGAAGCTAGGATTAGAAACATCTCATGACTGATGGGCCAAAGGCATTTGCCTGCTACTCACAAACAACCATTTGATGAGGAACACCCAAATACTTGAAACCTCCTCTGATGCATTGGTAAGGAATCATTATTTGAATTCTAATTCTAGGCAATTGTCATTTGACGTAACACAACTACTTTCTTCAATTGATTGGCTGAAGAAGAAAATTCAATCTTTTGAGAAATGCATTTGATATGTTCTCTCTCTTTCCATATCATCATGTGATCCTCAACCGTTGCAATCATAAGCCCTTGTCATTGCACCTAAACAACACCTTCACCACAAGTTGCCTGCTCAAGTCATCCCTTGTGCATAATTCATAAGCTGAAAAGTCTTTTTTCTCTCTTCTCTTCTTTTTCCCATAGTCTTCATCAACTTTCAACCATGGAGAAGGGTTTGAGCTAGTGTCGTCCTCCCCTCTCTCTCTTTTGCTAATTTTGTCCACGTTATATTATTCTTTCTTATTTTTTCTTCTCTTCCGATTTAGATTTGGGAGTTCTCTTCTCCTAGTCTAGTTATCGATTTGAGAGTTTAAACTCTATCGATCTAATTCTAAATTTTGGTGTTATCCTCTCCTGATCTAAATATGGAAGTTTAATAAATAGGCCTTTGGGAATTTGATGCCTCTCTACTCTATTTATGTATAAGGTTCTTTGCCTCTAGTCTCAATGATGATAGCTGGAGTTTTAGCGTCTTGTTAAACTACAAAGATTTTCTCCTCCATATGTTAAATCTGTGTTTGTTTAACCAACCTATTATAGTTGTTTCCATACGAGGTGTAGAGGAAGTTGAACCTAGGCACACATTGCCAACTGGTAATGTCATAGTTATTGAAGAAGAAATTTCTAGAACCTAGGCATGTGGAACACAACTTTGCGATGATCCTTCTTATGTTCTAAATTTGGCTTTGTTTTTCTGTATTCACGCTTTATTTTGATTTGCTTTGTCATCTTTTTTCTATTTTCTTTCGATAAAAAAAAAAAAAATCATCCCTTGGAATCGTAGGCATTTATTAACAAGTGATTTAAAGCAAACTTCCAATTTCTCATGCATCATTCTTCTCATGTTATGCGTAATTAACACTTCGAAAATTGATCAAGTATGATTTACAATTTTTCCAAGGGCACTCAATAATAAGACTTTATTTGAATCTTTTCTATTTTCCTTCCACGCCATCGATAAAGCAAGGTCAGCAATAACGTGGTACTGATCTAAATCCCCATGCCAGCATTTCCCATTCAAATATTCTTTTTCATAGTGTCGTTGAGATTAAAAAAACCTAAGCACGACATCGAACATCTAGACAAAAAAGGTCACGTTCACGCATGCCTCCGGGGCAGTTACTAAGCATGCTCAATCAACGAAATATTCAATTGTCGATGCATGGTGAACACGCGAATCATGTTTCACATTGGAAATTAGGTAGAAATGTGCTGTATTTTTATATTATCATCGCTCAAGAAGGTCAAGAAAAGGAAAGGAAGCAGCTCGAGACAGAGCACCTGCCCGACCAAATCCTTTGGAAACAGTCACACGTTTACTCTGTCCCTCTGCATCTTCCCCCCTAAATTTGACTGGATCTCTCCAGCCGCGTGGTCAACTCTGTTGTGCCGGACACGGTCACCGACCCCACCACGCTGCACGAGCCCCAAAAGCAAAACAAAACTACTTCTCCACCTCCACCCACCTCCATCCATGCCAGCCCATTTCTCTGACCTCAAGCTCCCACCTCCCCTCACCGAACACCCACCAGAAAAATCGGACCTTTCTCTCGTATTCGGCCTCCCCGCCACCTAATCTCCGAAACCCAGGAAGGGTTAGGCCTCGCTCGCTCCGGGTTTCCCGCCGTCCATGGCCGCGACCGCCCGGTTCGCCGGTCCGAAATTGGAGAACTTGAGGCTGCGGGCATTCTCGCCGGCGCCCGCCGCGTGCTCGCCGTCGAGGAGCTTCGCGCCGCTGAAGAGGGTGGGGCGGGGACGGCGAAATGGCGGAGGAGGAGGAGGAGGAGTGAGGTGCGAGGTCTCGACCGCGAAGCAGGACCCGCAGCTGATGATGGAGCTGTCGGGCGTCTCGGCTCTTGAGCAGCTCAAGGCGTCTGCTCTCGACAGTAAGTCGCGCCCCCTTGCGTTCCGATTTCTGGGTTCTTTTGCTTCGTGAGTGATTGCTTTTGGTTTCTTGATGGGGCATAGTTGTCGATTCGTGCGCGTGGAAAGGTCGGATTTTGGGATCAGTCGCCCTGCGTCGAGGCTCTTTAAGATATATTAGCTATGGAAACTAAGGGAAACTCATGAAAGGAAGATAATTGAATCGTTTCCTCGTAGTAAATGATTCGGACCATTTATCTCTTTCCTTGAATGGTGTGAATTTTGACCTCATCTTCGGTCGCAATTGAAATTCCGTCCTTCTAGTCGTTGAAAATTTTTGATGTAGTCTACGGTAGCTGGCTACATGCCTTAGCTTGATCCGAAGTGTTTGGAGGTCGTCGTATCATTGTTGTGATAATTCATGTAAAATTTCATTTGCTGCTCGGACGAGATTGATCTAAGTGCAGTGCAGACCATATTGGTTGCTTTGCCTTTCTATTGTTGCAAGTTTGTAGCCATAATCACTAATTAAATTCCGACAGTTGCTGATCCTAACTTTACGATCCAAGATGCTTGAGTTTCCATCCGGTGAGTATCCCTGAGCTTGATGTGATTTGGTTTTGCTACCATCAGGATATACAAAGGAAAGAAGCAGTATTGTGGTTATCGGGCTTAGCGTTCACACGACACCTGTTGATATGCGTGAGAAGCTTGCCATTCCAGAAGCAGAATGGCCCCGAGCCATTGAGGAGCTGTGTCACTTGAATCATATAGAAGAAGCTGCTGTTCTCAGCACCTGCAACAGAACAGAGATATATGTGGTGGCTCTATCTCAGCATCGTGGAGTCAAAGAAGTGACCGAATGGATGTCTAAGGTGCTTGCACATTCCCTTGTGTCTGTTCTTGCATTCGTGCCCATTAGGGACTAAATATTATAGTTCTATTATAGGAGAATGATAAGGCATAAGCTCCTGTCATAGTTATATAAGAGCCCAAGGACAATGCTACATAGACTATCATCAAAATGCTAATAGAATATTTCACTCTTTCATCTTTTGTTTGGTAAGTTGATCTAGATGTTTTGTGGATCTTCTTTTACCGACTCTAAAATTCTCCTTAAATGGTTATGATTCTCTTTGATGTGGCTAGATTGACTTTTACTTTTCACTTATCACTTAATCTAAATCCTGCGGCAGATGCACTTCAACCTGTTTTTCTTAAATCTGAAATAGCTGAAATTTCATTCAGATTAATGTTGACATGGAGATCTACCTATAATTTTTCTGTGATGGAAAAGCAAGAAGTATTTTTTTTCTTTTGCTAAACAAAAATGCTTTGATAACCATTATATGTTCTTTTGCACAGTAGGCTTTATAAGGATCACCTTCTTGTTTACAGTTTAAAACTTGCCATGATTTAATAGTGTATAACTCAAAATTGTGTTTTGAAGTTCTGATTGATTGCTTTTTTCTCATCTGGCAGACAAGTGGAATCTCTGTTTCAGAGCTTTGTCAACACCGGTTTTTGCTGCACAACAACGATGCTGCACGACATCTTTTTGAAGTCTCAGCGGGTCTTGATTCCCTTGTCCTTGGAGAAGGTCAGATTCTAGCTCAGGTTAAACAAGTCGTGAAAGTTGGACAAGGAGTTGTTGGATTTGGGAGGAGCATCAGCGGACTTTTTAAGCATGCCATCTCTGTAGGGAAACGGGTCAGAACCGAAACACACATTGCGTCTGGTGCAATTTCCGTTAGTTCTGCTGCTGTTGAACTTGCATTGATGAAGATTCCTGAATCATCGCATGCTACGCTAGAATGTTAGTTGTAGGTGCAGGCAAGATGGGAAACTGGTGATTAAGCACTTGGTGGCAAAAGGGTGCACAAAGATGGTCGTCGTAAATAGAAGTGAGGAGAGAGTTGCAGCTATTGCTGAGGAGCTAAGAGGTGTGGAAATAACCTATAAACCCCTAACTGAGATGCTATCTTGTGCTGCTGAAGCGGATGTGATTTTTACAAGCACAGCTTCTGAGGCTCCTTTATTTTTGAAAGAGCATGTTCAAAATCTTCCCCCTGTGGGTCAAGAAGTTGGAGGTTTGAGGCTTTTCATCGATATTTCTGTACCTAGAAATGTGAGCCCGTGTGCTGCAGATGTTAGAGGATCAAAAGTATACAATGTCGATGATCTAAAAGAGGTCGTTGCTGCCAACAAGGAGGATCGGCTCCACAAAGCCATGGAAGCTCAGACTATAGTTGCCGAAGAAACGAAGCAATTTGAAGCTTGGAGGGATTCGTTAGAGACCGTACCTACCATCAAGAAATTGAGAGCTTATGCCGAGAGAATCAGAATCGCAGAGCTCGAGAAGTGCTTGTCCAAGTTGGGTGACGATGTACCCAAGAAAACAAAGAGAGCCGTGGATGACCTTAGCCGTAGCATAGTAAACAAGCTCCTTCATGGACCAATGCAACACTTGAGATGCGATGGGGATGATGGCCGTACGTTGAGCGAGACCCTCGAGAACATGCATGCTCTCAACAGGATCTTCAGCCTCGATAACGATATAACACAGATGGAACAGAAGATCAAAGCCAAAATCGAACAGAGCCAGAAGTAAGCTCTTTTTCCAAGATCCTTTTGAATACCTTTTTCACGACCTCAGGAGTTAAAATTGGAGAGATTCTTTATGCATCTCGGCAATGGATTTTCTTCGCCATTGTTGGGATGTCGATTAAGATGGACAGATAGCTGTTCTCAAATCATTCTTTCGTTGTATTGGTTCAGAACACACATGATGTGCTGACCTCAAATTCTTTCGCATGATTTATGGTGCCAGTTTGGCTTTGCCGGATGAGATAAACATACTTGTAAGCATAACTTTAGTCTAATTGTATCAAGCCATTGTCCCTCTTACCTCAGGGTTTCTGAATGTTGTACTTATGTGTTCGCCTTGGTCAAAATGCATCAAACCATTTGTGAGTTGTCCCCTCTACCTCAGCATTTTGGACTCGCGACGGGCATATCGATTTCCGCACCCTTTATCCCACTTGTCGTGGTCTGCTATACCGCCGAAACATGTAAACCCGAGACCGACTGGAGGGGGCATGGTGATTTCTCTGCGAAACATCAGTTGATTTCATGATCTTCAGACGACATCTGCTTTCCTTGCTTGAAGTCATTTGAATTGGGGATGAGTAAGACTGCTTTCCTTGCTTGAAGTCATTTGAATTAGGGATGAGTAAGACGGACCGACCAAATTGAGACACACCCAGATCGGGCCAGATCAGCTGATTCTAGGCGATTTCTGTAGGCGTCGGTCCGATTCCCTGGTTTCGATCCCTGGTTCCAAGAGAAACCGGACTCTCTGGACAAGACTGATAATTTTTTATTCTTTTATTTCTCAAGCAAAATTCTTTTCTTTCCCTTTTCACGTGTCGCACTCTCCGGGGTATTATTCTTAAATCAACTGATTCTGTTAGACCGCCCAAGGACTAAACCGGATCATCCGGTTTGGTCCAGTCCCAAAACTAGGCAATCCAATCCCCTGTTCTAGAAATTGGGAAGCGATCCTTCTGGTCTAGTTCCTAATTCGTTGGTAGGATCAGACCAAACTGGGCACCGATCACCGCAATTTGAATGAGGGGGAGAAAAAGGAATGAACTGTTTCTCCAAAACTCACTTCTCACAGCACTCTCATCTCAAATCTCTTTCTATGCCACATTGATGACTTCCTAAAAGCTACAAACTCTCTCTCCCTCAGGAGAAAAAGCCCAGAGACTAAAACGCCCAAACCAAGCCCACTCAATCAACACCACTTCGTTGACCAGTCAAAATAGATACAATACAAAATGCCCAAAATATCAAATCTCCAGCTTTTCGCCCTCCCTTTTTTGGGTTCTATTTTACCTTTTCTTCACCTATTTTCTAACGCCCTTTTCTCAATATCTAAAGAAAGAAAGCCAAAAAAAAAAAAAAAAAAAAAGGAAAATCATCTTTTCTACCTAAAACCTGGCATTCTCAAAGCCATGCAAGTCGCTGACTCTCCTCAGCGACTTCTTCATGTCGGCCAGCTTAGCCAGCTCCTCAGCCGCCCTCCAAGCCGACGTCGGCGTCAGCGGCTCCCCGTTCTCGTCCACCAACCCCGCCGTCGCCGCCTCCCTCCGGTCGTTCCCGCTCCGCCGCTGGGCCGCCCTCCGCCGCTCCGCCCGTTCCTGCCTCCTCCAGCACACCTCCGCCAGCTCGGCGTCCAGCGCCCTCGCGTGCTCGTCGGCCGACGCCGCGCCGGTCCGCACGACCAGGGCCCGAGCCGACGCCAGCAGCTGATGCGCCGTGCCGTACTCTTCGCGCTCGACCAGCCTCCTCGACTCGGCTAAGGCCCGAGTCACCACGAAGAGGCTCCTCAGCCGTCCGATCTTCGCGTCTTCCGATCCGACGGCTCCCGTCTCGGGCACCGCGAGCGCCCGATCTCCGCCGTCCACGTCTTCCTTCGTCGCCGGGTCCTTGTAGGAGCATCGTACGGTCAGGACGTGACGGGACCCGGCGGCCGACGCGGGCATCCTCAGCTCGACGAGGAGCTCCCTCTCTTCCTCGGCGTACAAGTCGCCCAGCCGAACCGACCCCGAGCCGACGAATCGCGGCCGTCCACCGGACGAGTAAACGGCCGCGATCTCGGCCGGAGCCGAGCCGGCCGCGAAGCCGAGCTGGATCCTCAGGTCCCGCACCACGACGCTCAGCAACCCGCCGACGCATTCGGCGAAGGCGTCGTCCGCCGGCTCCAGGCCGCAGCCGCCGCCGCCGCCGCCGCCGAGCCCGGTGGCGTGCACGGGGATCTCCACGTGCGCGAAGCGCGTGGACGACTCGTGGCTCCTCGGCTGCCGTCGATTCGCGTCGCCGCCGCCACGCGCCCGCTCGTCCTGACCGTCCGATAGGAGGATGATGCTGGCGACGGGGTTCCTCTCCCGCCTGTCCTCGAGCACCTTGGTGGCCTTCCGCAGCGCATCGCCGACGCTGGTCCCCTGGCCACAGGCGAGCCGGTCGACGATCTCCCGAGCCGCGCTCCGGCCCCGAGCCGTCATCCGCCTCAGGGGCAGCAGCCTCCTGGGGGCGGCCGAGAAGGCCACGATGGAGAGCCGGTCGGCCGCGCCGAGCGACGAGACGACCAGCCGCACCGCGCGCTTCAGCATCTGCAGCTTGTCCCCGGTCATGCTCCCGCTCACGTCGAGCACGGCGACCAAGTCCACCGGCGCGCGGCTGCGCGCCGATCCCCGCGGCTTCGTGGCCGGCGGGGCCTTCACCCGCAGGGCCACCACGCGCGTCTCGTGCGACTTGGTGGCCGACACGACGGCGGACTCCGGCGAGAGCGTGACCTCCACCTGGGTCGCCTTTGGTTTCGCGAAGAAACCCTGAAATTCTTCGGCTTCTTCCGCTTCTTCCGATTCCGGTATGGGAATGAACCTCGGAGACGACAGTGGCTCGTCGTCGTCGTATCGGCTTCTGGGACCGGCGGAGTTCGGCGTCCTCGGCGACGACGACTGGATCATCACCACCTTCTTGTCTTCCACGGGGACGACGTCGTCCTCTCTGCTGTTGCTGTCGCGGATGGCGAGCAGCGGGACGTCTTTCCAAGCGGCGCCGCAGACCGGGCAAGCGAGAGAGCCGCTGCGTGCGCCCTGCTGCACGAGCGAGGCTGCGCATGCGAAGTGGAATCCGTGGCCGCACTCGGCCGTGTAGATGGCCGTGCCTTGACCCGCCTTCAAGCTGTTCGAGCAAATGCCGCAAGCGCTCTGCAACAACCGAACAGGCCACCATTTTGAATCAGATTCATCAGTCGAAACATGTACGAATGTCAAGAGTTCTTTTCGCTTTTACTTACTCTGAACTTGAAGCTGTTTTTGAAAAGAGAGAGCTTGAGAGGAGAGCGCGGAGAGGATGGTGTGGAATAGGAACCCAGCAACGTCCTCGAGCTCTTCGTTGACTTAAGAACGGCGGGTTTGGTCTTGCATTCGAGCTTGGGACTCTCCTCCGCCGTATCGTCAGCCACGTGAGCAGCTTCCGTTATGGTCCTGCAGCGCAATGTCGGGGTCGAAAGAGCTTGCGGAGCCTGAGCCTTGCCCGAGCGAGGCGTGGACGGGTTCGAGAAAAACCTCAGCTTCGTGCACCTCGCCAGCGCGGTCGGGCTATTGGGTTCCTCGTCGGAGGGCGACGTCGTGGAATCCGGGTCTTTAGGGAGCGTGGAGCAGAGAGCTCTTCTCCAACCGGTCCCCATTTTTCAGCCACCGGATATGGGAAACTCTCCACTTTCCTATGCACTCTGGGCTGGATCTTTTACAGCTCCCTCGGTCAAGAATGCTGTTCAAGAAGCACCTCTGTTGTTCGTATATTCCAGAGGCTATGAGGAGGATCGTTTATACGGATTGGTTTTTGTATGGAGCGATAATTGAAGAGCTGACGCTGACGCTGACACTGAACACAAAAAGGGACAGGATTGAACCGTATTCTGCAGTGAAGACAGAGCATGGGATGGGATGGGATGGGATGGGATGGGGTTTTGGAGAAACGAAGGGGATGGGGGACAAGAGATTTTTGTGGAGATGATGAAAACAAAGCTCAGACAAAAGGCCTCTCTTCTTCTTCTTCTTCTTCTTCCCCCTGGCTTTTCTCCAATTTCTATATTGCTCTCTGCGGATGACCCAGGACGAGATCTGCAATGGAAAGGCTGGAGATCTGCTACCACTTCTAGTTCTACACTCTCTCTCTCTCTCTCTCTGTTTTGGAAGGAGCAGGCCTATGTTCTTTCCATTGGTGGGGGATATTTATATTCGTTGGAGTACGTAAACAATGGGGGAGTTGGCGATCCCCGCATTGTCTGTTAATCAGAAGAAAAAGGGTAATCATTCAGCGGCACGTTATCGCATGAAGGCTTTGTTTCGGGCCAAAATGGAAAAGCATGGAGAAAGTCAAAGCTTGCTCAAGAAAGAAAGAAAATAAAAATATTTGAGAAGTCAAGCGATGCCTGAGCAGAATTTTAAGTTAAAACTTGATCATCAGGCAGTGCTCTGTTTCAGAACTCTTGTTTATATACATAGAGAAAGAATCTGCTTATTTGTCATAGTTAATCATTTAGCCTTGATAATTAAGTTGGCGAAATAATTCAGTTGTACCTGAGTTTCATTGAGTTTCATCTTGATAAGCATGAACCAAATAATAATTAGGGTACGTGATTGGAGCATGCTTAATACGATGTGAAATCATGGGGGGTTTTTTATTTTATTTTATTTTATGTATCCTTAATTTTTTTGTATAGATAAAAGAAAATTAAAGGGTGGCATTTTCCTTTGTCCTTAGCCGGAGGAAATTTCCTCTAACTGTATTTTTGATTAATGGGTGCGTATTATGACGTCACTCACTTAGATGGCCCTAGATTAATCATTTCTCATATTATCAATATTCAAAGTCTTGAACACATCTTGCGGGTTATCAACATGTATTTTTTTTTTTTTTTTTTGGTGACCCGAACCCGCAATCAAAAACCCCCGGGAGACACGTGGGAAACCACCACCCACGTGCCCCGGGTTTTACTAGCAAAACTTGGGACCTCTCGTGAAAAGTTCCCTTGCTCAACCACCTACGCCACCACCACGGGTGGTGTTATCAACATGTATTTATATATATACAATCAAAAAAATACTTTTAAGCTGAGATTGCTCTTATATAGTTTGAGATTTCGCAGATCACATATCATTAGAGCTTTTTTTTTTTTTTTGGTCGAAATCATAAGAGCTTAAAAGCTCAATTATATTTCATATCCTCTCTATTGAGGTTGATGGTTACTGACTTCCTTTAATACGACAAGTAAATAGATACCATACTCATTTAGCTAAGAAGATTCAATATAGGGGACTAGGAAAACACAACATAATAAAAGCCCGTTCCTTGCTTATTCAAATCTCACAATTTTTTTTTTTCATTTTACACTTGTAACTTTTACTAACAAAGCTTGTTTAATACAGCAAAGCAAATAAAAACAGTATTAACGAAGCAAGAATAAAATGCACTTCTCTCTTATGCGTAATTCCTTGTTCTGGGAATTGGACCATTCCCCTTATCTATTATAATTGATAATTCACATATTTTATTTCCCATCTCGAGCTTGTTTCTCAAAAAATTTTCCTATTTCGATAATTGGGAAAATCTCTCTCCCCACACCACCCCCCCGCCAAAAAAAAAAAAAGAGAAAGGACATTGTGGAGTGGGCAAAGTGGGTGGGGATCGCAATGAAATTGGACAATCATGGACTGACCATTTTATTTAATTCCCCACACCAATTAATTATGAGCCGCTGATTAGGTGGGGCCCAACTTGTCATTTGGGGGATGAGTACGTACACTCGTATAATTGTATCAGCCCTTCTTCATCTTCTTAGGAAGTCAATAAGAGGAAGGATTCGACCAAAAAAAAAAAATAATAATAATAATAGGTGGATGGAAAAAAATGAAAATAAAAGAGGATGGGGCTTAGTTCGGTAGGGTAAGGACCACGGTAATTCTCTTACTCATTCAGTTTCAGAACCGATCAATCTGACGTTTTAATTCATGATAACAACAACGCAATGAGGACCCTAGGATCACAGTGGCAGTGGTCACCGTACAATGACATCCTTGCGAGAGGTTTTTTCTAAGGGTTCTTCCAAAATGTCTTTTTTTTATTCGCCGATAGTGACATAACATGACAAAACGAACTAATCATTAAGTAGCTGATCACGAAGCGAAGCGTGAAAAAATTTAGCCAGAGTTAACAAGGATATTAATAGAAGGCATGAGGTTCGTGGCTCAAAACTACATTCATAACGTTAGCTAAGGTTTCTTGATTATGTTGATAGAAGGGCGAGTTAATAACTAATCGTCTGCTAATGATCTTTTGTACATCAGTAGAGTCTTCTATGTTTTTTTTTTTTTTGGAGGGGGGTCATTAGGTTAATATGAACATTAAATTATTTAATAGGGAGAACCTAGGATTCATAGAACTAGTTGATTCTCTCTCTAATTTTTTATTTTATGAAACATGAATTTACATGATTGGTTTTTAGCTGAGTGGCTTGGGGACCGGCATAGATAGAAGAGGTCCCTCCTGTAGGTGCGCTGCACAATTCAGCATGAGGTCCCAAATCAAATTCGTTCTCTCTTTTTCCAGCTTTTTCAAGGGTATTGTTGGAGGCTTTGCTCATGCAATATAGGACGTTTAATCTTAGCTAAGCTGAAACACATAAGTTGCAATTATTCCACTTCCCGATATGCTTAAACACAGTCGGTGTCGAACGGTGTCGCGTGAAATCTAAGTAAAAACGAACCCCACCATAGCAAATAATCTAGCTGAGAAACCCTAAAAATGGCCATGGAAAAAAGGCCACGAAACCAAAAACCTCTTTGCCAAGATGACCCGAGTAGCTGCTAGTAGCTGTATCGCAGCTGTATTGCGCCGGCGTCGAGCCAATGAATGTGGAGGCTAAGGCAATAACAACGGATCGCAGCAATAACCATTACGTGACTTGCAGTCGGATCGAGCTGCATTATTAATTACCAACTCTGACGCAAATTGAATTGTCGCGGGGGAGGGATCGCGTACGGCTGCTGCAGCGGCTAGCTAAGAAGGAGGATGCCCTCTCCGTCCGGCGCAGAGCATCGCAGCCAGGCAGAGCCACGCGAAGTTGGAGAGTTCTCTTCGACAGCAGTAAACTCAGCATGCTTATTACACGTGTACGCACGCACGCCCGCAACTTTTATGTTGAGTGTGCTACGATGGATGAACGAATTTATAGTTTCCCCTCGCCGGCGGTGGTCGGCAGACCTAATGTCGAGGTCTCCGTGGCGGCAATATGGGTTTAAGGTTTTGTATTGAGGTGGACATCGAGAGTCGATACATTCTAGTTCCTTAATCACGGCTTGTTTGTTTAAATTTTTGTGTGAAAGTGAGTGTTGCTATGTATTGTGATTGGATCAAACTTAGGTTCTTTCTCCGTGATCTCGACTCACTCTGAGTCGAGGTATAGGCACTTTAGTGGTGCATCCCAACATCTATGGGAGTTCGGGGAACACATTTGGATCGAGGCAAACGAATGTTGTTGTGAGCGTAGATTGGTCCGCAAAAGGTGGAGGGAAGAGAGGGAGAAATGGACAAATAATGCGTGAATAAGTTATGGTTCAGAGTACGAGGATTACTCATTTTGTAAGATGTATTTGTGTTCTTAAGTTCATTTCGAATTAACGAATAAGTTATACGTTTAAATATACTTCTATAACTGTTGACTCCTTTTTCAAATCCGAAATCATTATAAAGTTTGCCTTGAAAGAACATACACACACTAAAAATTTATTCAAAGCATTCTATCTTTATTTCTTTCATTAAAGAAAACATGAAAAAAAATTTTCTTCGTATGTTTGTCAAATTGAAAATTAATAAGTGACAAAAATTTTCTGACAATAAATCAATAAATTAATTGTGAATGAGTCTATACGGACCATGTGAACTTGCGACGTGGCATGTGAGTACATGAGCGAACAATTTCACGGTTCTTGATATAGTTATATATATAATAGACAGATGTGATTTAAACTATATTATATATATACACACATACATATATAATATATATAAATGGGAATACACAGCCCAAGTAATTCCAACGCACTCCGTGACTCTTTTCCTCGTTTCAAGGTAAAAAAAAAAAGCGGGCGTCCCAACGCAACGCCGTTCATCCATCTAATCTCTCCTCTCTCTCTCCATCTGCTTACGTATTCAAGTTCATCGAAAACATCAAATTTTGCTGAACTGCGGTACCATCAAATGTCAACTCGCAATCAGAACAACATCATGATCTTATCTCAACCTAATCATTTCTTTAATCCCTAACTTTCCCACCGTTTTCCCCATTAAGTTAGGCGAAAGCTTCGTTCAAAAAGCTGCTTTCTACTTTGAACTTTTATATTATATTCATCTTCCACCGGAAAGCTTCCATATGGAAAGTAGAGCAGCCTTGCGTGATCTTGCTCCATCGTCTGCGTCTATTTTTAGTCCCTTTTTCCAAGGGTTTCTTGACGAGGGGGCAAGTTTTCTAGTCTCGCACGATCTCGGGGGCTAGCAAACTCTGACCAGTTTTGCAGACTTAATTAGGTTGAGGGGCATTAACTGGCTAGAATGGTAGGTGTGGGTGAGAAGAGACTTTAGGGTTTCGAGAATAATTTGTTGAATGTGACACTTGTTGATGACTCAAGCTAATGGTGGTAAGCTAAATTAAAGATGGTTGACAGTCTGAAGATGTCAGCCTACTTAGGTTGATTTTACACTATAGGAAGTGGGAGCTGAGATTCGATTACAACATGATGCGGTTTCTTTTAGGACGATTTTATGGAAAAGTTACTCATTGAAATTTTCGTCAGAGATTGTGGGGTGACTTTTCTTCAACGAAATCCTCAGATTGATCAACTTGATTAGGTAGAAGATTATTTATAAACAATAGAACAGAGAAAAGAAAAAGGAAATAATATCTAGTCGCTCAATTTTATTTATTTATTTATATTTGGTTTATTGAGACAATAGTTTGCAAATTTTATTTAAGAAATCAACATGATATTCTCTTATCAAGTGCTAAATATGTCCTAATTATGTCTAACTGCCAGTTTTGTTTGCTAGTTTAGTTTCGGAACCAACTTCATACACTGATCCTAAAGAAATTTCCATGTGTAGTGTTGAAGTATTGTCAACTCCCTCTCCATATATAAATTATGTAAGTTCTCTATTCATAGATTGTAAGGTTCTTTGGGTGTCGAAAAACCACATATATTTAGGATTAAAATAGTGTAAATATTATTTCCAGCATTTAGAAAACATTTAGAAACTTTATAACAAAAAAAAAGAAAAAGAAGTCCATCATTTTGACTCGTCTTCATCAAAGAGAATGCCTAAAATCAAAATAAATACGAACTTTTATTGTTAGAAGATTTTAATGGGGGGTAAAAAAGAGGAAAGATATGTTAGTGGGGAGCTTAGATAAGCCAAAAGAATTCGAATACCTGCCCCCATCCAAAAATTAAACCAAATAAAAATGAATTATTAATTACTTAACGACGGCCTAATTTGACCCCAATCGAGTCCAATCATCGTCTCAATTCTCAACCTCTTATGGAGAAGTTATTATCCTTATGTGCAGATTAATATCTTAGTGCTAAATAAAATACGAATTTCTCTCTCACATCCTTTCAGCACATGAATCTATACGAGAAAAGAAACAGCTGCATATGCCTGTGGAACCTCCATGCCGTCATCATATAGTTCAAAGGGGGATGTTTCTTGTTATTCTCTCTATAGGAATGTCGCCTCTTCAAATACAACAAACGAGTACCGACCAAAAAAAATTACAAACAGACGAGTAGCATCAACTGAAATCATATGATCGGTTCCCAGCAACCCTTTGACCGACCAAATTAAATGACTGGCACTGATCCGCCCCCACGGATCACATATAAATAATGCGCCACTTACATCGTGCTATGTGTCGTGTTATGAACGAATCATCTCAATTATAGGATGACGTACAATTAGCTATCATATAATACGCAACAAACAAAATGCCAAATGAGTTGGTAATACTTATATGAGCATATCGAATGATACAAACATTATATGATGAGTTTTAGCGTCGAACAAGCCTTTTTACAATCGATCATGATATATAAAATCCTTTTCTTGAGGTCCTCAAAATAAGAAGAACATGGACAAGAGGTCTGTGTATACCAAGAATATTGTTCATAGGTGACCATTAGAGATACTAGAATATGAACGAGGTGGAATTTGAGAGCACATGCACTGTTTGGATTGATGGTCTACTCTACACTGATTCATTGCCACTTTAATTAACGCGGTGCTTCAAAATTGGAACGACTGTCCTGACATTGCACCATGACGTTTGTGATGGAACAGCTCCACATGGTTTGACATGCAATGCTCCCATGGCTTTTTATTTAATTGATTGATTGATTTATACATCCTTTCAATGCAGTTGATGTCTCAAATTTTGCCTAATTAGTAAGTAACCCAGTTCCTTCACACGTACATTTAGGTAGTTGACTTTCCCATCACCATCTCACTCTTAAGTATTTGATCGACTTGGATTTTCCAAACTAAATTGGTTGCAATTCAAGTCTAACATTTAAGTATATGATCAGTTCTTTTGCATCCTGCGGACTACGCGAACCTAGAATTTGGGAAGATCCTGGGAAGTAAGGTGCCATCAGTTGGCGACCTCAAATTCAAGGTGCTTACGGATGTATTACGAAAACATGTTTCTACGTATGGGTAGCTAGAGCCAGCTCCCCACCACACATCCACTCCTAACCACCACCAAACCATTCGGCCGCCGCCTCTTGCACGCCACCGTCTCTATCGTCGCTCCACCACCAAACATATTTTTGGCAATGACGGACCTCCGAGGGGCCGGCGGTGGCCCTCGCCTCCTGAGTAGAACTATTCATAGTATTATTGGACAGAATTCTTTAAAAGACCTATACTATATGATATTTCAAATAATAATTGCGTCTCCGCCCCCGCCCCCGCCCCCATTATAATCAAATTATTGGTCCTCCGTCGGTCAATCGGCGGTGAGTCGGGACATCCACGAGAGAGTCGCGCAAAGTGGGGTCGCATCGACGGTGGGGCTACCGGAGACAAAGCAGCAGTGGCGTGTGGCCGGAGGCAAAAGCAGCGGTCGAGGGCGTAGACGAGTGCAAGAGACACTCCTTTCCTTTCTGCCTAAACGAATCACCCACGAATCAGGAGAAAAATCTGCTCAGAGCGAACCTCGAACAAGTTGGAGATCGCTCACCAATGGAATGAGACCGCTGAAAACCTGAAGTCACATGCAAATGGCCCATCACTCACCGTATCAAGAAATCAAGGGCTGATACCAGAATGTTCATGGAACTGACAAGAATTAGTTGAGACTCAGATAATTGATTGGAGATTGACTTGTGGGCTCAGAAATGTTCAAACTCTAATTTATGGGTGGTGGGTGGATTAATTGTTGGCATTAGCGTTGGCACATGCATTGAGCTCATAATTACTCATGGGAATCCCTAAGCACCTTACATTGCTTGAAAAGTTAAATTGATCATATGTAGATGTGATCAGCATGACTGTATGATGAGATCGATCAATTCCTTTTACTACAGAATTAGGGAGCATGCCTTCCTAATGTCAACGGTGTGGAATGAAGGGAAATCTCTTTGAGCTTTCCGAGAGGACTAGATTAAAGAGAGCATGTTAGAGAGGAAATTTCTTTAAACTTTTTAAGGGTATCGAAAAATGAAAGTGTCATATGAATATTTATGGTTTAAATAAAACCTAGGTGAGTTTATCGTGCTTAGTTTCCAAAAAGTCCAATTGATCTCTCTCTCTCTCTCTCTCTCTCTCTCTCTCATCCCTGCCACCATCAACTCTCCCTCCTCTACTCAGATGGCCCCATGGTCGTCGCCAGAGAGCAGCCACCCAGTGGCGGAGCCACTTAGTTGCAACATATGTGACTTTAACCTCAGCTTTTTTTTTTTCAAAGTCAACACTGCTAAAGTTTATTAGAAATGACAAATTTGACTTGCTGAAATTCAACTAGCTCAAGTGACGCGGCGGGGATACAAACATAATTAAAAGTTCCTTATATAAACTTCATCCTCGAATAACTTGTTTATTCATGTTAGTTTTACCATTAAAAATCTAGAAAGAAAATTGCTTATGTGACAGTTCATGTCAACATCACGTCATGGTCGGCCTTCCTTAATATTTTATGTGAAATAAAAGCAGAAAAAAATTAAAACTTCTAATCAAGGGAGAGAAGCGAGCAATCGGTGAGCAGTCGGTGACTAGAGGGGGGTGAAGTGGGGTCGACGGGGGATGCCGGTACGATAACAAAGAGGCATTTGGTGTGGTGTATTCTCAGTGGATAGCAATTAGCTTTAGGTGCCACTTTTATTAGGAAAGTACAAGTGACAAGAGATTGGCGAAAAGTGGCTAATAGAAGCCAGCGATGGATTGAAAATGTCTTATCCTTGTTTGGTGAGAGCTGGCCATTGGCACTGATGGTGCTAGCGACACAAGGAAGTGACCACAAGCAGTCTACAAGGGGAGAATGTCGTGGTCCTAATTCTTCCCTTGCTTAGAGTATGTGCACAAGAGCGAGTATTTAGGGTATCATGGTGCAGTACTAGGGACGCAATGCGGAAGATAGGGAGAATTACCAAAAAAGTCCTAAACCTATTGCAATTGTGTCAATTCAGTCCTAAACTTTTTATTTTGGCCGATTTAGTCCTAAACCTTTTATAATTGTCTTGCTAATTCAATCATCCAACCAAAATTAACCTAATGGCGACCGACCAGCAATGTATCCCATCCAGCGAACGCTACGTGGCATTTTTTTTTTATAATTTTTTTAATTTTTAAATATTTTTTTGAATTTTTTAATTCTTTTTTAAATGATTTTCTTAATTTCTTTTATTCTTTCCCCTTTGTCTTCTTCCTTGTTTTGTCTTTTTCCCATGCACCTTCTTCTTCAACCTTGCACCTTCTTCTTCCCCGAATCTCTCTATTCCTTCTGCAACTTAATCGAACCAGAATTTTTGGTGACAAATCAACCTCTATATGCGTCGTATCCAGCATACACATCGCCACCGAACCAACACCAACCGGCGGTCACCTGCTCCAATCGACGGTCACCAACTCCGGACGCTTACTCTGGCAATCGCAACAATCAACGGAAAATCTTTACACGAGATTAATTTCTTCCATGCTTGGCTTTCTAGCAAGCATATAATCACCAGTGAACTACAAATCACGAACTGACTAGGGTGGCCTTGAACCACATGGCACGCCGGCGGGGGGAAGATTTCCGGCGGAGAGGAGGATTTACGGCCGAGGATTGAACCCGAGAGAACGTTCTTCGGGGCGGCCGCACTGAGAGTGGTGAGAGATGGGAAGAAGGATGGAGATGGTCGAGGTGGCTTGGTCGAGTCTATCTGAGGAGAAGGAGCGGCGCTCCCAGAAAAAGAAAAGCCCCCGCTCTCTTTCTTTTCTTTCGCCTCTCCCCTTCTCCCTCTGAAATCTCTCTTCCTCAAAGCGTTCCTCTCTCTCCCCCTTGCGATATGGTTTCAGCCAAGAAAGAAAAGATGCCCCACCCGTCTCTGTGTGAGGAGAGCTTCCAAAGAACCCCAGAACGTTTTGATGCAGCCTTCTGCAATTCCCCAAAAAACCAGTGAGCCCCCTTTTGCTTTCCCTCAGTGAGCGCTCCCTGTATTTCCTTCAAGCTTTCCCTCTTCTGTGAAAGTTCCAGGCGGTGCAAGCAAGAAGAATGTTCTACTCTCACCAGCTTCTCACCCCCAAAGGTCTCCTCGGCCAGAAATCATCATCCTCTCGTTTGTCTCCGGTTTCTCTCAGCAAGCAACCTCTCTCTCTCTCCAATGGCCGGCCGGGGAAGGAGAAAATGGAAAAAAAAAAAAATTAAAAAATTAAAAAATTCGAAAAAATAAAAAATTATATTTAAAAAATGCCACGACAGCGTTCGTCGGACGGCCGGCATCCACGTTAGCGCCGGCCGGCCAATTTTGGCCGGATGGACTGAACTGGCACAACTGTAAAAGGTTTAGGACTAAATTGGCCAAAAAAAAAAGTTTAGAACTGAATTTGCACAATTACAATAGGTTTAGGACTTTTTTGGTAATTCTCCCCGGAAGATACGCTTAGGGTTCGAAACTCAGACAAGCAATCTATTTTGATCTACTCATTTCTTGATCCAGTTGCAGGCTTTGTCGAGGTAAGCTCAGCCGATCGTCCTTCTAGCCTTCAGCGCAGTTCTACAGAAGGGCAAGAAGGATCGTTTTGGAGCCATGCAAGACTCGGTAGTGGTAACGGTCATACCAAGTGATATTTCCACACGGGGAGGAGTCAAGTCAATCAAAAACACGATGCTTTTTCGAAATTCATAAGCAGAATTGTTTGGAACGCGTGTTAGAGAAGTGTTTACCGATCACATCATGTCTGTCATGCGACTGGACACATGAAAAGGCAGGCATGCATTGGCTCGCAAAGAGCACACGAGCACTCTCTGTCCTCCACCAGTGAAATCAGGTGCTGCTGTGTGATGCAACCCCGGTTCACGCCTGTGGCTTTTCAGAAGCAGCTCGATGCCTCCAATCAAAGACACGACCGCACGTCTTCATGTGAGTCTCGGGATGAAGCACATGTCCCTGTACATGATAGGACGGTCCAACCATTGCGAACGTATGGCTCCTTGCTGAACGAGTGGAACCTTCGTTGGTGTACGGCCTACATTACACCACGACATGGCTCAAGAGGCACGCAGCAATCAAACATGGCTGGCAATAATGGAGCTTCGGTTTTCAGTTCAATTTGAGCATGTGCCGACTAGAATAGAAAAGATTCACGCCATCGCGCTGGGGTCGAGAAATCATTGCATGTTTCTAGAGCAGACGACCCTCCTTTCAGTTCACATGACAGTATATAAGCTACTTCGCCACTGAGCAGGAATAGGTATTTCATGCACTGGATTCACTGAGCAACGATGAATGGAGGGAAGGAAATATCGTTCAAGCCTAGCCAGGAATGGGGGGAAGCATGTGCTCCGAGTACATGATGTAATTTCATGAGGTGAAATCGTCGGTTCTTACTTTCAACGGCAGTCGACAAAAGTAATATGTCATTGTCATGTCATGTCATTATCGATCTAACAAAAGATCTAGAAAGAATAAATCAAGAATTATTTATTTTATGAGGGCCTACACGTTCCAATCATCGAAACTAAAGACAAATAATCGACTGCACGATGTAGAATGGACATGTCATTATCAATTTATTCAAATGAGTGAGAAGGGTTAGCTGAAGGGGTGAGAAGGGTCATCCGACTCATCCCATCAGAAAATAATTTGGATCATCTTCATTTCCCCTCTAGAGACAGCGACAGTCCACCCATAGAAAAGATAAGCTATGGCAATAAAGAATGGACTCTACTAAAAAGACAAATGTTCATGTATTTTTTGATAATGTTGCTAACCACTACGGTTGATTTTGAACGTATCAGGCGAGACATTGCCACATACTTGGTGATGCTGATTGACTAAAAATGATTCTTAGTGATGCAAGACGAATTTGGAATTATCTACATGTAATTCCATAGATTTTAGAGCTGTAATAGTGGATTTTGAACGTACTAGATGCAATAAATGGGGCGGTACTACAATGAACGATGAATGTTATGAGTGGAACATCCAGTTATGCATCATTTGCTTCCTCACTCCAAGCAAAACCTTGTTTTTAGGCAATCCTCGGAGGAGACTTTGCCGTGCAATACTCATTCTACTGCAGTTGATTTCAAGAACACGGGTAACTACTGACAGATTAGATGTGCAGAGCATACCAGACACATCGGCTACAATCACGCGGGGTAGTAACACGCAGAAGAGATCGAGCTGAACAGGGACAGGTTTAGGTCCAATCCAAGAGAAGAGGCATCTGTAGTAAAAAAAGAGACAAATTCTATCATTGGACCTGGCCCAATGGAGCAAATGAGGCAATCTGAGAGAGGGGCAAGCCGATAAATCTTCTTTCAAAAGGATAGGCCCCTTTCTAGTCCAGGAATGCAACAGTAGAATGATACTAATAACAACAATTACACCAACAAAATCCATTAAGAAACATCATTCAGCCGTAGTATCCCTAGTGCTACTTGCTCATCTTGAACAATCAAGTCAGAAGTATCAAAACTCGTCCAGGACTAGGTTATCAAGAATACAAAGCATGGAAATTTTTTGCTACTGCACAAGCACATAGTAGAACACACTTTTAGACATTAAGAACAGGCAGGTTTACATAATTTTCGAAATTCAGGTACTCTAAAAGTCTTAAACACAAGTCTTGACAGTTTCTTTTTTTTTTTGTTTTTTGCATAAACTATAGTAGAAACGTGGTTCAAGGGACATTTGAGTCCCTCACAAGTGAAAGGAATTACATAGCAACAGAGTAGATTAGCCATACACGGTCCTTAGCTGATCTGATGTCTGTCTGTCTTGTCAATTTCCACTCTTTTTCCGGTTCAAGTGACTTTCCGTCTTGAGCTGACTTCCACCCCATGGGCTACCTGATATCTTTCATCACGAGTGATGTTAGCTAGTTCTTGTTCTTGGACTTCTCCACTGCCCTGGGTGCTGTAGAGAGAGAGAGATTCTTAGTGAGAGAAATATTTATTTTCTTCATGAAATCTAGGGACAAAAACAAAATACACAGGTGGATGATAAATCATAACCAAATTCTGCCGATCTGATTTAAATCTGGAAGTGCAAAATTCTAATATGGTTTTGTGCCATGCAGAAAATTTGGTGGATGCCGACTTTCCCCTTATTCTGAGTGCGTGTTTCAATGTACAACATGGAAGAGATCAGATTTACATAAGATATCCTAGATTTATTTAGTGTTCATTCAACATATTTTGGAGATGAAGAGATGGAAAAGAAACAAATTTATCTTCACTCCAGTTGAAAGAACTCATGCAGGATACCACCACGTGCAAGCATGATGATGTTAGGCTGGTAAGCAGAAAACATCATCATACACAAGCACCAGGTATTGTATTTAAGCATACCCAGATGCTGGCAGCTTCAATGTGGCGAGAAAAAGTGAAAGCTTTACGTAACCAGGCATCATAAACAAGTGAGAAGTCGGATAAATTCAAAGATTTAGCAAGATATTACGCCATAGAGAAATCTATGAGGGTGGCCTAAATCAAGGTAAGCTTTCTCGTTACTGACAGTCAAACAATAATTTGTAAACTATATTGGTCTTCCGCTTTCATTTGCATCCCTGATAATTCTTCTAGACCTCAGACAGGCCACCAGTATACTATATAAATAAAAAAATAGTAAAATAAATAAATAAATAAATTTTATTTATAAAAATAAAAATAAAAAACGTTTGTCTGGCACCATTTATAATGCAAAGGTGGAGAATAATAAATTCAAAAAATCTGTGTCATTGTTTTCAAGAGGAACCACATGTCCTCAACCATGACTTATGGAGTCATTTTCTCTATCTTTACTTGAAATTCAGACCCGGAAGTACATTTGCCTCTGGAGAGATCTCACAACTTTACTCTGC
The DNA here is from genome assembly GCA_014182575.1 of Eucalyptus decipiens. NCBI lineage: Eukaryota > Viridiplantae > Streptophyta > Magnoliopsida > Myrtales > Myrtaceae > Eucalyptus > Eucalyptus decipiens. The sequence continues at coordinate 31,555,063 of CM024614.1, forward strand.
ATTTGGTTTCTAATGGTTCCCAAATTTAGCCACCCACTGTCTACGTGATTTTTGAAAAAAGAAAAAAGAAAAGAAAAGAAAAGAAAAGAAAAGAGAAAAAAAAAAAAAAAAACGACATCTTCTACTTCTTCTGAAAAACTTGTACAAAATATGCCAAGATAGTGACACATCCACCCGTTAATCAAATCTAATATAATCAAAACAAAAAAAAAAAAAAAATCAAATCTAAAATAAATTATTAGAACAAACCTATCATCAAGAACAAATCTAATGCTGGAACCAGGTACTTGCATGAACCTGATATGATTTTTGACAATAGAAGATTAAAAACATAAAAGATTGTTCCTCTTGTGTTTGTTGGAATAAGCTGGTTTCTGATTTCATAAGTTGGACGTTTTAGACTCACAGGCAAACGCTATGAGAATATCCACAGCATACATCAACAAAATGTGTATTTTTCCCTTACCATTGTATGGGAAGCTTCATGGAATCTTAATAAAGTCTCAAAAGAAGCTTCACATTTCGATCTAAGCTTAAGTATGAAAAGTCAAAAACTTCAAGACTTCAAGTTTCTTAGATAACATCAACAAGAACCCAGAGTAGAAGCATAAAAATGAAAAGCATACATACAAGAAAAGGAAACCACATTTTTCATTAATTGAAGTAGAGCCGAACTTGTTTCAATGGAGACTTCTCTGAGAAATGTGTTGTTTTTATTTGTGTGAAAGCCAGTTAAACAAGAACATTCTGCAGTTGAAGTTGCTCCTTGATTGTCTAAGAAACATGCTTTGAAAATGAGAACTGTTCTCATTTTGGATTGGAAATAGTACCTTCATTTTCCAAGAATCAAAATTGAACATCCTTCCTCAGTATTTTTGAAATTGTTTCATCAGTGTCAACAAACACATTTTTCCTTCCATGGTTCTCATTCTCAAATAGGAAAGGGATTAAAATCTTGAAAACATCTTACAAACCAAAAACGTCCCTAAGTATTCAATTTTCATTAAAACAGAATTGATTAGGAAAAAAAAATTTGACATCCTCCAATATTTTCGAATTCTCAAAGAGCAGAAAATGGTTTTTTAGAAAACCAGCAAGTTCCAAATGTTCAAAATTGTTTTACAACTATTTTCAGGGAAGATCTTCCCACCTATTTCAAACCATAAGTAGAAGAAATTATGAAAAACAAGTTATCACGAAAATTGATATTTAGGCTCCAAACAGTTTTCCATAATAAAGAAGGGAAGAATATAAAGGAAAAAAGAATACAAATAATTGATGGAGTTTAAAGAAAGGATCAGTCATCTGCACATAGTATGATCAGAGGAAAGAAGAGAGTTGGGGTCCTTGGATTGGAAGAAAACCAGGCTTTAGATGCTTCCAAGATCAAGCTAACAAAGGACCCACCCAGTATTCTTCTATTTCAGTCTGAACAGAAAGTAAGAGAAAGAGGATAGCCCAGGATAGTGCTCCCAGCAAGTGAAATCGTAGATAAGAGATGATACTTGACATTCTAGATAGTAAGCAGCATACTAAGTAATAAAAAAAAGGATGGACACTGATACTTTCTTAAACTGTAAGGCCCTGGCTTAATTGCATAGTTTTGGTGGTAAATCTTTCAAAATTATCAAAACCTTCTCTATGGAATTTCAATCTAAAAGTCCAGGTATCAGTATAAGATTTTCAGAGGGCAAGCCTCGGTGTAGCAGTAAAAGGTTAATCCATTGTGGGTTGAATTTATGGGGTCAAATCACAAAAACAGCCTCTCTGGAAATCAGGGTAAGGCTATGTACGTCAAACCCTCCCCCAAACCCTCATATGCAGAGAGCCTTGTGCAGTGGAACACCCTTTTTCAATTGGTATATGGTTCTCATTTCATCTGCATATAGGTGGAAGAAAAGGGGGATGTGATTCTATTCAGCCCTTCCATATGACATATGCAGCACTTGCTCTTCATCTTCAAGAATGTCAACATGATCAGATCTGTGAAATTCTATGACTTATACACTACATTGTTTCAAGATAATTGAAAACAAATAGGCCTACCTAGTCCAATGGCATCGCAACTCTTCATGATCCGAAGTCTCTTGCATGTGTCCAAAAACATCCTGCCACAAACCTCAAGGGTGAGCCAGATAGGAGAAGCTAACTGTATAAACATGGCAAAGATTTAGCATATCCAATCATAAAACAAAAAAATATGAGGCTAAATGGAACTTAGTGGCATATACCAAGAAACTATAGTCAAGCACCTTTTACCAGACAGGCAATCGCAAAAACCAGCCCAAAGGAAGGAAGTAAATGCTTTGCAAAGGTTGACGTTACATTCTTGCGGTCAAAGGACTTGATATAGGAATAAGATTGAGTGATTTGAGTGACATAGACATTGGACCAACTCCCACACGCTAATAGCAAAGCACCTTGAGAAGAAACAGAAATATCCACTTCTCATCTATCTAAAAAAAATAGCTGCCACCACAGAATATAGCACTGAGTAGATTTTTTGATGCATCAAAGTAGCAATAACCCTTATAACTAATTTATTGTGTCCATGCTTTGGACTTAGGAGTGAGGCAGTCTTCATTACTCATTTCTGATAAATAAATAAAAAAGCCTGTAAATTAAGTTGGCCCATCTTCGACCAAAAAAAAAAAGTCGATGTCACTTATGCAGTCGTAAACAAGGCAAGTCAGTTCATGCCGAAACAAATTGAGGAATTTTTTATTGCAATACAAAAAAAACCTATACAAGCAAAAAAGAAAGAACTCGAAATGATGTACTTATAACTCAAAAAAGGGATAATGTAAATCATGCAGCTATTGTAGTCCCTGTCCCTTTGTACCAATGCTTTCTGTACTCAGTGTCATATTTAACTATGCATTGTTTGTGATTTGCACAGGACAAGGAAAAAGTATACAAGGCCTTTGAGCATACAAAGACCAGATGAACACAAATCTAGATTTGGTAGCAGAGAAGCAAGGTGTAGGAGGATGAAAACTTACTCCCAGGGAACATCACCCACAAGCATCCAGTCACCATCTTTATCCTCGTAAGTCAGAACATACTCTGCTCCATCTAAAAGATCTTTCAGCTTGCTCTCACTTAGCATCTCCCGGCCCAGAGCACCTGACACCATGGAAAAAGATAGCACTAACTGCAAAAACTATAACCATATGTGGCGAGACACATGAATAATTCGTCGCTATTTCTCTCTTCAACTTCAATCTTTGCCATCAGATCAATATGTGGACATATCTCACCTATGGTGAAACAACTGAACATCTTTTCAAGGGCAGAAGACAGCTCCTGGTATGCACTGTAATGTTTCAAGTCAACTTTCCTCAGATATGGAGCACCATCCATGCTGACTTTGATGAACAAAGCACCAGATCCTAGTTTTCCATCGGCTTCTTCAGCATTCTTCGAAGTGGTAGCTAGGGAATTCTTCCTGAATGATCTTATAGGTGGCCACCCTACAACTTGTGCCCTGCCATGAAAACGCAATTAGTGACCATAATTAAGTCAATCGCAACCATAATTCTGATAGCTTTATGCTTACTTAGGAACAGGTGAGCTGGCATTATTACTTCTGGAACCATTGTTAGGTTGGGTTTCCTTGGTAGAATAGGGCTTTTCTGGTGCAACCTGTGCGGTTGGTATCTCTTTGACTTTGGCAGGTCTAGATCCAAAGCTTTCAAGGCCAGAACCATTTTTCAGTCCTAAATTGGGAGATGGCCTGGGCGACAGCACGACATTCGCCTCTGGATTTGCCATGAACTTTGCCTGCATATACAGCTTCTCATCATGAGGAACAGGAGAAAAAGAATCAAGATGCATTCATTCAGCAAGAGCTTTTCCAGCTTTGGTTTTGATTTTCCAGGAAACCAGAACCGACAGGAAACAAGCTTGGCGGCCCACCTTTTGTTAATTTCTTGAAAACTAGAAACGAATTTCAGAAGGTCTCAGAACTACAATAGCAGTTTCTCATTTTTCCAAATTGAAATGAGAAGGAATGTGAATTTCATGAAGAAGCTATCACAGTCACTTGATTTTCAATCACAACAACATTTAATGGAAGAAAACAAAATAAGTAAAAAACAATTTGACAATGCACTGGGCCACTAAAGTGCAAAAGTTTTGTGGAAAATTTCAAAAGAATAACAGAAATAAAAGGTTCTTCCAAACTGACCACAACCCTAAAATTTCAGATCCACTAATGCAGTTACTTCACCTCTGAATCACCACACATAGCATCAGCAAAGCCTCTCTTATTGCCTGAGACAACAATTTTCTGCGAAGAGTAGTGACCATCATTTGAAGGGTGTAAAGGAAAGAACGGCTTTTCATCAAGCTTCGCTGAGCTTATGGCGCAAAAGTCTGCATCTCTTTCTGGAGACTGGGATCCAGGAAGTCCGAGCCTCAATTCAGTAGCCCTCAGGTTAAGGCTGATCTTGCAACCATCAAAGGCATTGGGGATGACGGAACCGTCTGCTGAAGGATGATCGCCCATGCCCATGTAGTTACGCTCTTTCAACTCAGCATTCTGGCATACACTTCCCAAGGAGGATGGAGAAGCCAGCAAAGTGACATTGCTCTCACACTCCTCCTCCCCAACACTAAGAAGAGGTGGGGACATCAAAGTTTTTGATTTCTATTTATCGTCTCACTAGCTGGAGCACCAAAGAAACCTAGGAAAACGAAACATCGTTAGGTCAGGTTATCGGAAAAATATGGACTAGTCCATAATACCCACAAAATTAAATGAACCAAAAATCAGAAACATTCGGAAATAGCTGCCAACGCTTGTCTTGCAAACTTAAAAGCAAAGTCAAGACAATAAGTCCCTAAATTAATTGATACATCACGAGAATAGCAAACTGCTCCAGCATTCATGCCATCGACTAAAGCTTGCTGAAGGCAATTACACTCAACGGTCACAGACCAAAATTAAGTGGATCACTCATGCTTGCTGACATATTAAGCGATAACACAGATCATCTTCAACAGGATCATACTAGACAATCCTTGCACAGCAAACACTCCTCGATTCACCCAGGATACGCGAAGAACAAAGAAAGTGGAGGACAAAACACAGAGGCATAAAAGTCAAAACCCAGAAAAACATCAACTTACTAAAACCTCTCCACAGTCAAACTAAAATTCAAAAGTAGGGGCAGATAGAAACTGAGTCTGGGGCAGTTAGCAACTCAGCCACTGCAGATTATCAATAAAATATCTAAGTGAAAAAGAAATTAAAAAAAAAAAAAAAAGGAAGACAACCATATTTCGTTAAGGCAGTTCAAGAGAGAATCTCCACACACACAGAAAATCCCTTAAGGCTAAATCAATGGATCTTGGGTTTCTAAAAGTTTCAGACACTAGCTAGACATACACGAGCACGTAACCTCTACACAGAGCTATCGGAACTGTATTCCTCAGAAACAGCATCCAGCACAGAGTCTAAAATAACAAAGACTTCAAATCTTCCCATTCTCCACTGTTCACCCCCCAATCAAGCAACAGAGCCCAAGCAAAAGCGGAATTTAGCTCAAAACAGCTCCTAAAAAAAATACCCACATGAACAAAAACTGGAAAGAAAGAATCTTGAGGGGGAAAACGAGGTCCTGCTCAAGAAAGCTGGAGACTTTGGCAAGCCGGGATGGATGGGAATGAGAGAGAGACATTACCTGACGAGGTTCTGGGGGAAGAATCTTGGGAAGGAGGAGAAAGGGTTGATTGAGAGGTGCGTTGGGTTAGTGCAGCAGCAGAGGAGGAGTGTGCTCCGAGCTTAGAGAGAGGGAGAGAGAGGAGAGAGAGAGAGAAATAGGAGAGAGAAAGCTAAGGACCCTCCATTTGGCACAAAGCCGCAGGAGCTGGTTTTGGCTGTCCGACGTGAACCTCTCCCCACCATCATAAAATATGCACACGCTTTGAGGAAAATGTGCCCCAAAAAAAACACACCCTCCCTTGTCTCCTCCCTCTTCCTCTCCCCAATCAAATGACCAAAATGCCCTTCACATTTTGTTGGGTTCTTTCTTTCCTCTCCCCAAAACCATCATTGTCTGTCTTTTTTTTTTACTATCGTTTTCGTTCTAATTCGTTCCGATGGTGTTCTTCCATGTCCATGTTTTGTGAAATCATTAAAAGTCTTACTCAAATTTCCCAAATTCATGCATTCGATATTGGGTTAAAATTAGCGTTCTTGATAAACTCTCTATAAATCATGAAAATTTTCTGATTTTCACCATGGGTTTTTTTTGTAATAAGAGAATTACTAGCTTTTAGGCATGACTGATGATGTAATTTCAATCGGACGGAGAAATCATGTGAGGGGTATTTTCTATAAGTAAGAAAAAATACCCGACGTGGTTTCCTATGCATGTCGGAGCTAAAACGCAAGAGACGCCCCTCTTTAATTCCCGAAAGTGCCAAAATTCTCTTCCTTTATGATTCAAGGCGGATAAACACGAGAGGTCCGACTCAATTATCTTTCTATCTTCCCCAACAGAGTAAGGATAAGTTGATAAGAGTCAACAAAAAAAAAAATGTCATCCCCTCTTTGGGCAGATATTCCTAACTCCATTATGGATAATTGGATATAGAATCCCCTACAATGACCATCTTACCCTCCCAACAAATAAATAAAAAAATACAACGATGTTGGTTTCTCGAGCCAACTTTCGTATCTAAATTATGTCCAATCTGAGAAATATGAAAAACACTCATTAATGGTCCTAAGCAAGACCTTAAAAGGCTTTGATAGCCCGGAAGTAGACGGGCTAGAAGGCGGTTATCTCCTCGATAAAATTAGGTAACCCGCAGGCTTACCCGCCACAACCCCCCTCGAGGGGTAGGGAAGCCACCTTGGATCCAAGCGGGCTTCCCCGGTGAAACATCCGGGCGCGCAGCATAGGAAATGAAGGGGGGTGCCCCGAAAGGGTTTCTCGAGCCAACTTTCGTATCTAAATTATGTCCAATCTGAGAAATATGAAAAACACTCATTAACCATCTTACAATTTTATCCCGAGAAATTACTTGGGAATCGAAATTGAGACATCACAAACTCTCCATCTCTTTCTACTTCTTGAAGATAGCCCAATTGCTGTATATGATGTTGGGGAGAAATTATTAGATTAGATTGATTAGGTTGAACCTATGCAAGTCCTTCAAAGGCCTACAAGAAAATAGAGGGAAAAATCCTCCATGGAAGAGTGACCCCTTATGCCCTTGTTGCAAAATGACGTGGCTTATACTTATGGTGGGTATAAGTCAGGTGATTACCGTCGGCCTCTATTTGAGGCGTCCTCCGGCATTAAACTCAGTGGATAGATGCAACTTCCATGCCTCGATAAATATAGTGGCTGGAGACCTCTTCGTAAGACATGGACCTTTATAAGTCTTTAAACTGTTACATCTAGGGTTCAATTTGGACCTCGAGGCATCCTGGACGTTAAGCATCTATCGAATATTCCCTTTTTCCTGGGAAAGACAAATATATAGAGGGGAATTAGAAGGATTAGGCATGTGGGTACCGACACGTTAAAATAAGGAATGCAATCCTGTCAACTCACTATAGTTGCTTGGCAGGCGTGGTAGCCCCAACTCGGAAGGTCACGCTTCCTGCAGCTTGGTGAGGTTATTTTGTAACCAAACATCAAGGATCCAAGTTGTACCTCCAAATTCTCTCTCTTTCTATTTTTTTTGAAGATAACCCAATTGTCGTATATGATGTTGGGGAGAAATTATTAGACTAGATTAGACTAGATTAGATTATCCTCTTCCCTTACAAAAAGCCATCAAAAAGAAGAGAATACCCTGAAGATAATGAGGAACCGAGGGAAAAAAGAAAAGGGGCACCGGCCTTGTCTGGCCATATGTATCAAATTCAACCACTCCACTCATTCCTCTCACATCTTAAACAGGAAGATTCTCTTATTTTCATATGCCCATGTTACTTCAAAATTAATTATTTCTTATTTCGCAAGAAAAAAGGGGGAAGGGGGGTGGGAAGACGAAATACTCTTCCCACTCAGATACACTAACTTGTACGAATTGAAATAGATCCCCACCAAAACTGCAATCACATGCCGTGTGTAGGCCAACTAAATCGATAACGCAAATCCTCCTGCTTTGTTTAAAGATACTAGAAGACTATCATTGAGCTCCCACTTTGAGCTCAATTTATAATATAACTTTAGAAAATGAAATTGATCTGCCGACTAAGCATTTGCACATCAAATTTCTTTCATTGCCTTCTAAAGAGTTACTTTATGTCCTATTAGATGGAAAATTAGGGATAGCAGATTTACAAATTTGATGTTTGTATTTGGTTAATCAGCTTTAACCTTTTTTACATCCAAAAAAACAAAAAGAAGGAGACCATTGAAGTATATGCACGCTTAAAAAAGGAGCCAAATTATAAGCATATTTTGACATGATTTTTCCACATAAAAATATGAGAAATTTCAAATAAAAGTCTGAAGTTAGGTCATTTTCTCCAAATACGGTCTAGAGTGGATATTATTTTAAATATATATTCACATTAGTCGCGTGTGAGCTTTGGGAGACTAAATTAACTATTTTGGGACCTCATTTGAGATATTATCTACTTTGAACATTACTTTTTTAGAAATGGTCACACTTCAGTTTCTTATCTAAAATTTTTGCAAAACACGGAAACACCATGAAGCTCTCGCGAAGGTGCACATTTCCTTTTAGTGGGAGGTGAAAAGAAAGTTTGTTCGTGCATCGCAATCACGTTTAATCTTCGAATGTACCCTGTTCAAGAATTGTCAAGTTCGTTGTTCATATTGGTCTTTAAAAGTTTAGTAATATCATTGCCTTTTGAGGTCTAACTCCTCATTGAATGTAAAAGTCATGCCTAATCGGATCGAGGTATATATGGAGTTTAGCATTCTCGATCTCACCCAATGGACCCTGGTCATGTGGTCGCGTCCAATCGTCAAATCTTAGTCATGTAATTATGTGATTTTGAGGCATCTGGCTCGAACAAACCTGAATTATTTCAATCCTGAGTCATCTTTTTTGTTACAAGTAACGTAAGGCTTTAGAAGCTATAGCTCGAGACTTTTGCCTTAGCCTAATTTTCTGTAAAAAGAAAAGCCTTGCCCGTGAACTCATTCTCGCTCTAGGGTGAATGGCTAATACAAACAATTAATCACAATTCCTACGCGATATACACCTAACTAATCTCGGATTTGCCTGTTAAAATATCTTACTCGCCATTAATTTGATTCCGTGCCTCATCGAGGATCTCAAGGCCTTGCCGCACTGATTGAATGGGGCTACACTAATCAATGTATATAATTGAATACCTGATCAAACCCAATTGCATCAGCTAATATCGATCGATCGCTACTATGGTCCAATCTCTAAGGTGATGTGCGTCACTTTTACGTGGTGTGTCTTATGTAAGCACGAAAAGAAAAAATATATATATCCCTGACGATCTTCATTTTTTTCTCCTAAAATATTGGGGAGAGAAAAGAGGAAAAGGGAGAAAGAGGAAGGAGGAGGCATCAAAGAGGGCGATAAGGCGAAGGGGACAAGGAAAAACAGGGGCCTCAAATCATGCGTCGGGGGAGACAGGAAAGCGGCTTTTTCCTTTGGCTTTGCCGGGCCACGACGGCGACGGCTAACCTCCCCCCCCTTCGCAATTTCCCCGCCACGCGCTCGTAAAGTAATACCGAAGTAGAAATCTCTTGGTTCGACGCTCGATTTCCATGCGGATTTTACTAAAATTGGCCTGTCGAAATCGACTTGCTAAGTGATGTTGGCTACGCATCATTCCGCAAGTCAATTTTGTAAACTAATCTTTATATATCGAGCATGGTACGGTCCTTAGTTCGAACCCTCTGACAAAATATCAATCTCGAGGCGTCTTGTGAGAGCAAATCCCGTACTCTTGACGTACGTAATGACAACAACCTCATTGCTCATGCTTTGGAAGCTACGAGTGTAATAAAAGCATCCGTCGACTAAAGGATTGCCCTAAAATGATTAGAACGAATCAAATTGGATGATTTTATTTCTTAATCTTTTCGGACTTGATCTTACAAATTTGAGAAAAAGATGATAAAAAAGAAGAAACTGTTCATTCACAACCATGACGAAGGATTCCTCGAAAGTTAAGAATTACATCATTGGAAATAAATTAGTCGATAAAAATAATATATTTTCACTTTCAACAATAACTTATGTTTAAACATTTTTGTAACGATACAAATGATCATTAATAATATGAATATTTTTCAAATTATTCATTTTCAATGACATAAGCACGTCCTTAAGATCGAGTGAATTCGGTCGTATACATAAGGCTACCATATGTGTTCTTTGTTTTTTCATCACCTAGGAGCTGCACAAGATGAAAGTCTTGTACACGGTCCGCCCTGTATTTCTTTTTCTTATTATTATATTGTTACTACTACTATTATTATTATTATTATTATTATTATTATGATTGGTTTGAGTGGGACCCAGGCATAAGAAGAGCAATCATGGTGCTTGGACTTTAGTGGCGGGGGAGAGATGGAAGTGGGGGGCGGGGGTAAAAGTGGAACACGCGCGTCAGGTGGCTCGTGAAGGCCAGTCGCCAGCAAATCGAAATGATTCCTCCCGGATATTTTCTTTTTCTTTTTCTTTTTTTCCGGCTTATTTTTATTAGTGACTACTGCCACCGATAGCCCGCACGCTTGGATCCGTGGAAGGTGCACCATGAGTACATAGACATAGGCATGTGGCATGATTGTCATGCAACATGATGATGATGATGGTGATGATGACGACTCAGGCGACATCATCATCATCATCCATCATCTATCCATACACATTATACTCCGCCGGCGAGCAGCGTGTCTAGCATGCCATCATCATTGGCTTCCTCCTCCTCCAATTAATCGAAAAAATTCATAAACTTATTATATTTATTTCAATTTAATCTTAAATATTTTTTGCCTAATAAATTCTAAACATTTTGTAATTATGTTAATTTAGTCACCTAGTAAATTTTGATTGGTTGGCGCTACTAAACGCCAATCGTTTTACGTGGCTATTGACGTTGACATACATAATTTTTAATTTTTTTAGTTATCTCTCTTTCTCTCTCTCTCTCTAACTAGACTGTTGACCAATTAGAGGCAAGGCTGGCGAGGTCAACCTCGTCGGCCTTAAGTGAGCCTCCCTCCCTCCTCTAACTAGATTAGTGACTAGTTAGAGTCAAGGCTGATGAGGTCGACCTCGTCGGCCCTAGACGAGCCTTGCCTAGCCCCAATAGAGGCTTAAGCCTCGCCAAAAGCCACAAGGCAACAACCTCGCCTGATGGAGGAAGAAGGAAGGGAAGGGAAAAAAAAAGAGAGAGATAGAGAATTTAAAGAAAAAAAGGGAAAAAGAAAAGAAAAGATTAAAAATTTCAAAATATCATTAAAAACTGTCTCCATTAACATTGATAACGCCACATAGGACAACCAAACTCCATATCAGTATTAGTCAGATTAAATTGGTATAAATGCAAAAGATTATATATATAATTTCCCCCTATTAATTTAACAGAATAACGATACAAATAATTCTTGAACTTTGACTTGATATGTAATGTGATCTATGAACTTTTAATTTGATTAATGTAGTCCTTAAATTTTAACCCAATGCACAATATTGTTCATGAACTTTTATTTTGTCAATATAATCCTTAGACTTTTATATATGTTTAGATTACTCCTTGAATTATATGAAGATGTCCATTGTTATTATTCCATGAATTTAACTTCAGGAACTACATTAAACATCTTCATGTAATCTAACATGTATAAAAAATTTATGGATTAAAGTGAATAAATTAAGGGTTTAGAAACCACATTTGGATATTAGACTAAAGTTCAAAGGCCACATAAAATAAATTAAAAGTTCATAGACTATATTACGCATCGGTCCAAATTTTAGGGACCATTTATATCATTTTCCCTAATTGAACATGTGAAAAATTGCACCAAAATCAATACATTCTGACTTTTCATTTCTATGCCTAAGTTTGTATTCCAATTTTCCCTTTTTTCATTTTGTGGTTTAGAAGACATGAATGGTCCTCATATCAGTCGATTGTTTTTTTTTTTCTTTTTCTATTCTCATCTCATGATTTCCAATTTAGACACAAAACTTCACCGAACTTTTAATATGACCCCAAAAATCATTAATTTTATTAAGAAACAATCAAACTTATTTCCAACCTTTTTCCACGGTCATTGTGAATTGCCTTTCTTTTATTGTATATTTACTTGCCTTACTCATCGCATGTACTATTTCCTTTACATTAACATTGTTTGTCAAATCTTTTTATATCAACAGGATGTCCGAGACTCTTTGAGAACTTGACTAATTCTCACTAGGTGCAGCAATACTATTCATCCATGAATAAGAATAACTGACATATTGCCATACTAGTTATTTATGCTCCTCCCTTTTATAGTTGATAATTTGCTCTTAAAATGGTTATGGAAAATGGTGCACCCAAAAGATGAAATGGTAATAGTGAGTTGGTAGTGCTATTTATATTTTTCTATGTCTAGACACATTTTTTTCCTCTTGAAAATGCAAATATTTGAAATGAATGACAGTGGTTATTAGAGATTTTCAAGTGCATATTGTCGATCTTTTCAACTGATGTATGTGGACTAATAATTTTACGTGTTCCTAAAATGTAGTGACTTTTCAATTTTTTTTTTTTGGTGAAGTTATCAAATTTACCTTTCATCTATACCTTTTTAAGATTGGACTATAACAGAGGCAACTTAGGCAGATAGCATCCCTACAAAATTAGGAGATGCTCTTTTAATTGTGTAATAGAGATAATTGGCAAATTCGTGTGCAAGCTGGTGGTATAATGCATGTTTGATTTCGCATGACGTCATGTATAAATAATTTCATGTTTGGGTCATCCACTGAGTATAGATAGTTAATGTGCTATCATGTGATTGATAGAGCATTTAACGAGTTAGAATTCAAATACACTTAAGTTGGAATCCCATTATAATAATTAAAAAAAAAAGAAGACAATTCTTGCACCATGTCATGAAACTCGAATTTCGATGCTACTTAGTCTTATGCTTCTTATTGAGGAATTATAGATTTCAACATTAAACATATTTAAGCACGGGACTTATCATCTTAGTTCTATTGAAAATAAGTATTGCCACACGATGGAATTTCACAATGTGTATTAGAAATTAAAAAAAAAATAATAATGATATTTTGCAAATCATTGGTGGCTAAGTGAAGCTTAATTTCTATCCATTAATTTGCTTATTGAAGCATCTATAATTTTCAAATGAAGTTACACTTACGTGTTATCAATCGACTTTCTTTTGTAGTGATTACGATGGACGATGATGGGAAGATTGAAGGACGTGGCCAAAATGATCTTTCTATTGAGAGAGAATCTTGTCTATGGACCCCGCGAGCAGATATTACGGGATGTTGCCCCCCGCAGGTGGGTCCAATTCTTTCTGGAGAAGCTTTCCCCAAATAAGGGGCTTAGAATTAGGGGTGTGCAAAATACTCGGGAATCGCCCGGAACCGGACCAGACCGCCCGGGAACCGGCGGTTGAGGACTGATCCGGTTCGGCTCCACTGTTGAGAACCTTAGGTGGGAGCCGGTCCGGTTCGGTTCCGTGGGCGGAACCGCCCGCCCGCCGGGCCCCTGGGCCACCTGCACTATTTATAATATAAAAAAATACTAAATGAAAGTTACTGAAGCCCTAATTCACGAAGCCTAATTCGCGTCTCATATCTTCCGGTTTCTTCCTCAGTCTTCGATTCTCTCTTTGTTTCTTCCTTAGTCTCTTCTCTTTGTCTTCAATTCCTCGCCGAGCATCCACGCCGCCGCCGCCGCTGCTCCTCCTCCTCTTCCTCATTCACGTGTAGTTGATTGTTATTTAATGTTGAGCATTCGTCTATTAATTATTGTTTTAGTTTTTGGAGATTGGAACTTGGAATTTTAGAGCTCAAAACTTGAGAACCGGACCGGACCGGTGGTCCGGGAAACCAAAATTGTTTCGCGACCGTTTTATGTTGAAAACTAAAAATTTTCGCGTCAAGATCGGTTCCATGGATCCACCCGAGAACCGGACCGGACCGGCGGTCCGGTTCCCGGGTGGATCCATGCAACAAACGGGTGGATCCCGGTTCCAATTTTTCGGAACTGGTCCTTAGCGGGCGGTTCCCGGTTCTAGGTCGGGAACCGCCCGCCCGGACCATGCACACCCCTACTTAGAATTCTATTCATAGATGGGCGCTACAACAATTAGGGTTCAATTATGTTCAAATTGGGCCTCTAGGATAGGAATATGAAATTTCTATCTAGCCCATCCCATCTCGTTTTTTTTTTCTTTTTGCACAAAAGATGCAGGTGAGATGCACGGTATTAAGACCTTCAAGGTAGGAACATGAAATTACTGCTCAGCCCATCGCGTTTTACCATCTCTATTAACTAGGCAGACCTAAAAAGACTATCGGTAAAAAAAAATCAATACACGAGATTTCAATGGAAAATTTATTGTCTATCCCCTAGCCTTGAACTAATGTACACAACACGGGTTCGATTCCTCAATACATCAAAGTCCATGTCTTATTTGGTTCATGAGGAGTGCTATATATTTCATGGACTTGCATTTATCTTCCTTAATGAGCTTTTCTATGGTCATACGGACAAATGTAAAGTTCGGAGGGATAATGACATAATAAGTACTATATAACTTTTGTACGGCGCTCACTTAAGTGGCATAATTTTTTTTTCAACTACTTGAGTGCCATAACTTTTAATCGATCACTTGTGTGCTACAACTATTAAAAAAATGCTCACTAAAGTGCTGAAAATTCGGAGCAACATAGTACTTGTTGTAAATTTTTTTAAATGTTATGATACTCAAGTTATCAATAAAAATATTATATGACACTAGAGTGATCATAAAAGGAATTCAAGACACCCAAGTAAATGCTATACATAAGTTATGGTACTCAAGTGATTGATAATATATAACTCGAGATGTCCTCTTTCCAAAGTTTAGTGGATCGCTAGTGCACCCTCCGGGTATTTGTTTTGATGGTTCAAGCAATTTTGGATATTTAATTTGGAGAGAAATGGTGAAAATAAAAGAAATAGAATAGAAATGCTGATCCAAAGGACCTCTCTCTTATCTTGTATTCTTTCCCCTCTTTTGGTTCATCAAGATGAATTTGCATTGCATTTAAGAACCGGGCCTCAGCTTAAAATTGGGCTTTGGTTCATGGCTATTCCATAGACAAATAGCCCATATGGCTAAGCAATATGTCAATTGGAAATAGCTTGGATCTTCTATCCTCTTCACCATGCCCTTCCAAACAAGGTCTACATGATATGCAAAGCTTTTGAATCCTCTCCCCATCGACCCATATTTTCAAAACGATCAAATGAGCTTTGTCATATACGATGATCGAGAGAAGATCGAAACGCAGTGAGGGAATATACGATCTCCATACCATGAAACGGAAGGAGAAGGACGGGACGGTCGCCCGGCATTTTTGCCATTACATATTTTAATCTCGAAGAACCACGAGCACGGCAAAGGACATCGTTCAAAGATTCCATTGACCATCAAGAGACCTGATTAAACAATTAGCGGGAGATTCGGGGACCGCCAAGTTAGATCTGCAGTCCCTGAACTTCTAGACATCGTTTCCTCGTGGATTCCTAGGGTTCCGTGCGTGAAAATAATGGACGCGGTCCTGTCCTGGTAATTCTTTAACAGCGTCGGTGAATTTCAAACCCGGTCGGTAACTAAATTTTGACCGGCTAATCGTTTAGCTTGTGACATGCTAGTAAGTTACCGACGATTCTAAGGAAGTGCCCATAATTATTTAGCCCGCAGCCTATTAGCAAGTTACGAACTGTTTTATAGAAGTGCCGACAGTTATTTGATTGTTATAAATTAGCAGCTATTCCTATAAGTTACCATCATTTACTTGCGTAGCTGACCGACGTATTAAAGTCATTAATTTCAAAGAACATTACCTACTCTTATTTGAGTCAATTGATCAACTTCTATTCAATTTTCCCAAATTACCAATCGTTCCAAGAACGTACAAATATAAATTTACTGAGGTTACTGTCATATTAATGTTACTAAGTATTAAAGCAAACTACCAATATAATTTAAGTGATTTACTAACTCAACGCAGATTAAAATCCTAACTATTATTTGATTTGAATTACCGATGTTTATTTGATTATTATGAAGTCATCTATTATGATAATTTGTTGACGTTTTCTTGCGAATGTTATTGGCATGTTAAAGTTACTAGCTCTTTTAAAAAAAAATTGCCAAACTCCTATTTTAGTCTTCATATCAATGTTTATTTGACTGCAACACGCATTCATAAGCTCCTCAAACAAATGTAACTTACTAAAACAGTTGGTAATTTTGAAAAAATTAAATAAAAGTTGGTAAGTGACTCAAATAGAGTTGGTATTTCCTTGTAAGAGTTGGTAACTTAAAGTCTAGGAATAGATGGTAAATTATTGGGATACATCAATAATTTTGAAAAAAGTTGGCAATCTCACATATGAGTAGTAAGTTTAACGTTTTGAGATGCTCTCCAAATTAATGTAGGTTAATTATTATTATACTTGAAAATATCCAATAAAAGTTGATAATTTTGGATATAAGGCTTCATTTATTTCGCGAAAAGCTAATGATTTGGAAAATATTTTCTAATAAATGACCACTTTATATGACTTGAGATAATTGGTCGATGACAAATATTTTCATTATCTGCTTAATTTATGTCTAGTCATTTTCATGGACGATGAAAATGTTTTTAGTTCATTCATTTTTGTAAGCAATTGAAATGATTGTTTTTAGGAAAAATAATTTCCAAGTCATCCATTTCCTCGAAAACAAATGAACCCTAATTTATTAACCTTTTCCCAGTTGGTAAGTTGCTTGTTTATTAGACTTGTTGGTGGTTTTGAAATAATCGATAGATGTTGGTGACTAATTAAAATATCTGACTAGTAGATTCATTTAAAGTTGGTAGATTAACCTGTGCAAATAGATGTAGGTAAATTATTGGAGAAGTTGGAAGTTTTGTAAATAGTAGATAATTTCCTATAAGGGTTAATAACTTTAACACGTTGGTAATTTCAACAAATTAATGTTGGTAAAGGAAGAGTCTAAGTTAAGTTGGTAAATAGACTCAAATAAGATTTGAAATTTCCTAGATGAGTTAGTAACCTAAGAAACTTAATAAGCTGAGCAAATAATGGTGGTAAATTAATGAAACGGTTGGCAATTTCAAAACAATCAAATACTCCTCAGTAGCGACTCAAATAAATGCTGATGCTTTAGCTATGAGAGCTAGTAAACTTAACATCCTGGTAACTTTTAATAATTAGTTGTTGTTAAACTACCAGACACATCGGTAACTTCAAACTATCAATTAAACATTGCTAAAAGAACTTAAATTAAGATTTGGTAATTTCCCATAAAAAGTTGGCGATTTAAGCTCTGCAAATACATATTGGTAAATTATTATAAGCAAGTGATAATTTTGAAACAATCCAATCGATATCAGTAACTCCCTCAAATAAAAGTTAGTAAAGCTAAAGCTAGTTGGGAATTAACCTTTGAGAAGTTGGTAAATCACTCAAATCAAATCCGGTAGTTTTCTATAAGAGTTAACAACTTTAACAGATTGGTAACTTTAACAGGAAAAAAAAATGCTGATAAATTATTAGAATAATAGGTAATTTCGAAAAAATCACATAAAAGTTGGTAGTGTGCTCAAATAAAAGTTGGCAATTTTCTATAAAAGTTAGTGATTTTTTAATATATTAGTAAAGCACACAAGTAAAATATTGGTAAATCATAGAAATAATTGATATTTTGAAGCGTTCAGTAATTGTCAATTGTTGGTAACTTACCAACGTGTTACCTATTAAAGCAAGTCACAACCAAAATTCTATTAACAATGAATCTTGACAATTACTAATGCTTGATGTTTTATCAACACGAAACGGTCTTCCATTTTTAAAAATTGGTAATAGGGTAGTCGTGCCTTTTCCTCAAATCCTCTACAAAGTGTGAAAGTTTGTGTTAGATAAGGTCAGGATGCAAAAAGCAATGGTTCTTCAAATAAAAGTTGTCTCAGCAGCTTCCTCAACTGCTGAGGGGGAAAATTCCCAGCTTCTTCCTCATGTTGGTTGCTTTTAAGTAACGTGAATATTTAAATATCTTCTTTTGAAAGTGAGGCCACATCTTGGATCTTATCAATCAAATAGATTCTCACAAACTCTTAAGACTTCTAAGAGCTGGTTGGCCATTAGTATAGTCACCAATCAGACCAACCCACGAGGAGAAGAAATTGAACCAATTGGAAAAAGGAGAAGAAAAATACAAAAAGCAATGGGAGATAAGACAGAGTAATCAATATATAAAAAATGAAGGGGCCTGCATCTTGGCATGTACTAATATGGGGTTGATGCTTCTAAATATGTCATTATAAGGAGGTTGAAATTCCTTTTAGGATTTTGGACTTGCACTCTTGTGAGTCATCTATTGCTTTCGATGTATCGTGTACCTATTCTGGACTGACTCTTTCATGCTTTCATCTTTTTCTATCCCCTTCTGTTTTATGGCACAGAAAATCGAAAATTCCACATGGGTTTTGTCACTAATAACCTCGACGAATCTCCTCCCCTCTCCTTACATCAAAATTCACTCACTTTTCAATTGATTAAGTGCGTATTTTTGGGGAAAATGTAAGCCGATTTCGAAATTCTGGCCATTTCACCTTGCTAAAGGAGGAGGAATGGAATATAGGGGGAAAACTGTACTTTCTTTCATTAAATTTATGGGTTAATATTAACTATTGAGATGAGAACATCTATTAAAAGAACTGTGCCCCAGATAAATGCAAAATGCAAACAACAATTTTGTCATTTATAGCACTTCAATATTGAAAATTTCCATCTCCATGACCATACTCAGTAACAGGAAATCAGAAGTTATTAATCTCCTAAATCACCATCTTCACATGTAACAGACATTATACTGCTCTGTTAGTCAATAAAAAAAAACCATAAAAAAAATAAATTGTTCTAGCCTCAGTCTCACTACAGCCTCACGTTCCCAAAACTCATTTTCAAGTACTAAAAGCAGAAGCATCCTTCACTATCACAAGCACCTCCCTCCGTATCCTGCATTCCTGAACAAAGCTTGCTTCATATCTTCAGAGCTGACCAGATTTCTCTGCTCCAATCCCTGTTCCCACAAAAGGGAAAACCACAGATATAAGAAGAAAGAAAAGATTTATTGGACCCACTAAAAAACCGATTCACTTGCTCGATGCTAATTCAAAAAAAAAAAAAAAAAGATTGTAAAACTTGGAGGATCTTGAAATGTTTATCTGTACCTCTGAACAGGAAGCTTGGATTGCAAAGTCATTGAAACAGCTGATAACGCAGTGCTCAATCTCAAGCCCTAATGCTTCCATGGTGGATATGGTTGATAGCAACAATCCTGGCTTCCCCGCACAGCAAATGTCAATCTTTGTGTCCTCATTTCTTTTCTCCACTTGGAACTGCAATGACAAAAAAGAAAAAACATATATTTATTTTTTTCCCCATGGTTTCTTGAAACTTTCATTAGGGCTAACTTCGAACTGAAAGTCAAGAAATTTTCATAATACTGATGTTACAGAAGAAGCACAAGAAACGGGGCATGCCTGTGGGGAGTTTCTGACCGACATTTCATTTGGCTTCATCTCCTTGAGAGGCGCTAACACATTCAGCTGCTTCAAATCCAGTTTGCTCTCTTGTTGCAAACTGCTGATCTTGTCAAGAAGTTCTTTCACGTAGTCGATGGTGTCTCCAAGAATCGATGTCCTGTCCATCTGCAGAGCAAATAAAAGATAACACATCAGAACATCAAAACTCAATTAGTCCATTGCCGCTCATGTACAGGTGCAAAAGCTCAACACAAACAGTTGTTGAACTTTTAACAGAATTGATGCATAAACTGCAAGTTGGTGGCATTCAAACAATTGGGTCATGTTCAGCTTCAACAAAACTCCGCCTTATTGCTCTGCAAATCGATTTTGTGAACCGGCTTCGGTACATCATCCAGCGTTTTTCCAAATAAATATATGTGTACCTCTTTTATCAGCTTGTGAAATTATTATTTTTTCCACTCATTCACTGTGTAACTAATTAAAAATCCATTACCAAAATCTGAATCACACACCTTGCTTATCTTGGGAACAATGGATCGGAGCATCGAGAGGCGATCGTTCAACCGCTTTCTCCTCCTCCTCTCGGCCATCAGATTTTTGGAAGGTTGGCCCTCCAGCTTCCTGGCCCTGCTCTTCCCTTCCAGACAAGAACCGCCCATGTTGAACACTACAGGAGGAGGTGCTGCTTCAGGAGATTCCTGATGTAGAGCTTCAAGCTTGCAAGTCACTTGTTGTAAATGTAGGTTCATGAAATCGTCCGTCACTGTCAGAGGCGGAACAGGACCCGGCTCGTCTTCCTGCATCAAAGGATTAAGGGGGCACTGATCTTCTTGAACCCCGGCATCGATCTCGTGCGGGCTATAGGACGAGTCAGTGAACTGTGGACCCGTGACCGGGCTGTAGGATGAGTCGCTCATCATGTGGGGTTGTTGCAAGAAAGGGTTCTCATTGCCAAATGAGAAACACAAACTGTTGAGGTCATCTTGGTCAAGGGAGACAGGGAAGGGTTGAGAAGGAGAGACAGGGAAGGGTTGAGAAGGAGAGAAAAAAGATGAGCTTTCGCCATAGCAGCGATTGTCAAAAGCCCAGGCATTGGAGGAGAGCTCGTTCATCTCTGTGGGGATGGTCTCAAGTAGGTGGTCTTGGCTCCTTTGAGGCCCCAGGAGCTCCTCCAAGAAACCATGTTGCTCATAATGCTCCATCTCTCTCTCTCTCTCTCTCTCTGTGGGAGACCCTGGAAGAGTGTGTGCGCTGCTTTGCTTTTGTCTGTCAAGAGAGAGCTAATGGAAAGAAATGCCTTGATATGAAGAGGTCGGCACTAAGTGGATGTATATATAGGCGTACTCGCCTAATTATTAGAAATGCATTATGGTTTGTGTTACCTTCCATTTATTAGCCTCCTCAGTCTAAGATTGAAATGGAATCTGCTTTTCTCTCTCTCTCTCTCTCTCGTGTGTGCGAGTTTGTGTGATTTGATGTCCTTTTCACCGAAATATGCAATCAAACCAAGGTGAATAATACAATAATTCAGCGTTCCTCTCTGTAAAGCTTTGACCCACATGTGTGCCTCTGAAGCGGAGGAGAGATGGGGGTAGGGAAATACCATCGCAGGCCCTGTCAGGTTCTTTGTATGAGCCAGGCCAGAAGCTCTCTCTCTCTCTCTCTCTCTCTCTCTGCGGAAATAGGGATGAAAGAGCGTCCCTCTCTCCGTCTCTTTCAGAGAAATAATGCTCAGCTTGGGTCCCATTAATGGAACGACGTTGCCCTAATGCTGGTGGTGGCTCTCGGTTTGATTAGATGCGGCCACGCAATATAGTGAACGAATTCTCACATGTCCCTCTAATGCCACTACATGGAGGTTTAGTACATTAACAAAAGTGCATTTTGAACGGCATAGACTTTGTTCTCTTTGCTTTTTCTTCTCCTTTTCTTTTTTCTTTTACTTACCTTTCGCGTCCTTTCCACTCTACCCTTCTCGTCCATCGACATGTGCCATTGAGTCTTTTGTTGTTGCGTCTTTTGCCGATTGCCATCTAGATCCGTTCGAGCCCTACGACTCACCGTCCGCCTCGTGATTTCGCCGTGGTAGAGAGGAGCTTCATGATAAATGTTTCTAAAGGTAGGAGCATGTCATGATCCGAATATGATCCCCATCCGTAAAAGAAGTTTAACTTTATTTCACTTGGTATGATCCAAATTTACCAACACAATAACACAGATTAGTAGCATCAAATGTCACATAATCAACCCTCTTTTCTTTTTCTTTTTTTTGGAGAAATTGCCAAACACTACTTAGAAAGTTATCATCATGAGCACTTTATCTTTTGGTGACCGACCCTTGCATTTTGCTATCCAGATTTTCAAAGGCAGGATGCTCGAAAATCATCATGGCGAATTGTTTTTTAGCTAATATATTAATTTTTAGGTGCACATTTAGTTAAAAATTACCATTGTTGTAATTTTTGTGGGCCATGATGACGAGGCACAACATTTTATTTGATGTAAAATTTGTGCATAAATTTTAATCGTGACCGCATGTAACATTGGTGTTCCAGGTACTGTGCATAACTCTTATAACTTGTGTATTTTCTTTTTGAAAAAATTCAATTTGTGACCTATGAAAAATGCTTTCCATTTCAATTCCTTTTCCACATTAGGTTGAACTATGCAACGATTACTCAATTCAATTGGAATAGTCGGCCTCCTACATTCTCCTTTATTTTATTTAACCTATAGTCGAAGTTCACAAAATCGATTGAAAAGAAAATTCTGCCATTCAATTATTTCATCATGGGCTTATCTAATCTCAAGTTGTCTTCTAGTTTATAGGATTTACATATGAGGGCATATTCTCCATTGCCTCCTTCATGTAGCAAATAGACAATAATATATATTCCGTACATGTATAGGTCTTCAATCAACAATTATAATACTTCGCCTATACTTTATTTATTTATTTATTCTCGTAAGGCTGGATTGGCTCTACACTGATATAGATATGATCAAATGGTATTTTTCTAATCTCCTGTTTTGGCTCATGCGGTCGACCAACTTTGGCTGCATGCATGAAGGGCACATTTTTTGCATGGCATACTGAGATTAAGTTTATTTTCCTATGTATTGTAGGATTTCGTGGATATGACCCAGCCATTTGATAGGCCCTAGCAACTAAGTGAACTCCAAACATGAGATTTGTTTTCAATTATTAAGACTTGTTAAAAAAAAAGTAAAGTTTACATTGTGTATCGAGACCTCTGTGTGTGTGTGTGTGTGTGTGTGTGTGTGTGTGTTATGTGTACTTACTGCTTGTACTCCATGAGAATTATTTGCCTGGACCCTAATTTAGTGGACCGGATTAACCATAATCGTCGGTCATGTGAGTCCCGCTCTTGACTAATGATTGTTGTGTCACTAGATGTGTGGATTTGAATCTGGACATTGTTCTCACCTACTCCACAAACAAAGATCCTGCCTTTCATCCATTCTAACTCAATTTGATGGTTGCATCGAACCAAAGTTAGAGGCTACATGGCACTTGCACTGCATTTGATTATCTAGATGTCTAAACCGTGTATGATTAGGAGACATGGTATAAAATCCCTCAAATTTCTCATATTCTTTTAATGAATGACCAGATATGATACTGAGCATACGCATATCACGTGCAATTAAGTGCTTAGGGTGTGGATTCTTTACTCTACGTGGTACCCCACCAGAGTGCCTCAATAAATCTTAACGGTAGAGATTTATTGCAACACCACGAAAGCATTGTGCAAAGGAGAGGATCTTCACCCAAATGGAACATTCTAGGTGTGGGAGTTCGACACGAGGTACTGTTAATGAGTTCCCTTCGAGCACGATTGCTGCCCTGATACTTTTCACATTACGATATATGAACACATGCCAAAAAGGAAAAAAAAAAAAAATCACGTATTCATGATCCCTACTACTATCAAATTAGCAAGCTCCCGACTATTATTGAGGGATATGCTGATATTTGGGTGTAAGGTCTCTCCTAACTTGTCTCATGTATGGTTTGGCAGAGTCGCTATCAATCCATCTAAAAGTTTAAGTGGGTAGACAAGCTGAAATATACAAGTTAGACAAAAATCATCAATTTCTTTATGTTCATCTTGATTACTAAAATGGAATTAACATGTATATCTATCTATCTATATTGACTATCTAAGAACAAATGGAAGCTCCAGGTGCTTTTATCTGACTTCTGCCATTGAGGATCGTTGATCTGATGATACTATAGCTAGGCACAGTAACTTGATTAACTTCTTTGTCGTGTGGTGATTATTATAAATACCGTACTAAGTGTAGTTATTATAGAGTCTAGCGAAGTAGCGTGTTTCTATATGCTTGTTGCTATTGTAGAACGGAATACGATTCGCTGTAAGAAAGCATCTGAGGGTCTTTTCTAGTGGTTTTTTTTTTTTTTTTTTCAAATATACCAAGCCATGGAGATGTCATTAGCCAGAGTGTACAAAAACTCAGTTTAATCATGAAAAAGGGTGAAACTTTAGGGTTTAATCCGAGGCAAAGCCCCCTAAGTGGAACGAATCTGAGAGCCACATGCTACCATGAAAAAGCAAATTTTGTTCCGGGTTAATAATTATTAGCATTGGTGTGAGAATTCCAGACTTGTGGGGTTGACTCCACCAATTACCTCGTCTACATCACTCCGCTCCTTATCTTTTCCTGTGTCTTTCAGCTCCAACTTTTTTGGAGAAGTATGGAATATCCTGTAAATTTCATGAATCGATTAAATATAAGTCCTTGGCTCATATAGGTAACCCTAATCCAGAGTAGTTCATGCACGATTCGTTCCATTTGAACATGCGACTTTCAATTCATGAGCTGAAAATTTTCCCGATGTCTCGGAAAACAGCGCCCAACCCTAGAGGGTTAAAGTGAAAAGCTTTATACATGCCCGCATTTACCAGTTAACTTGGTTCTCGAAGCCCATAAACACACCAGAGGAACTACAGTTGAGATTGGCAGCTTTTGGAGAAAAATGGTTTTCCGACAAAACAACCAAATATTCTTTCTAAATAAGAGAAGTTTTCAGATTAATTCCATATAAACACTTGATGAACTACTTGAGATCGGCAGCAAATTATATGAACAAGATCCCATTATTTCAAGTAGCATAAAACGAATTTTTCAAGCGAAAAATTGCAATCGTTCAATTAGCGCAAAAAAATTTAAAATTTATGTCATCGATCACGTTTGCAATCA
Organism: Eucalyptus decipiens; assembly: GCA_014182575.1. Lineage (NCBI taxonomy): Eukaryota > Viridiplantae > Streptophyta > Magnoliopsida > Myrtales > Myrtaceae > Eucalyptus > Eucalyptus decipiens. The sequence continues at coordinate 31,580,092 of CM024614.1, forward strand.
GCCGACCCCACATTTTCCACAGCAGCCAGCTGCACTTAGCTTCTGCAAAATGATTAAGCGTGTAGGATTATGATGGCATTATTCTTGTTCGATCATCATATTCATCTGCTAATAATAACTTCTGAGTCGCCTTTTAGAATATAATGATGACGCCGTTCATTGCCTCGAACATGCATGAAGAATCCTTAAAAAGTATAAAATGAAATTGATTATTATAAAATAAAAAACGACTTGTGAAATAGAATAGTATAAAATAGTATGACAGATTTCGAGAAAGGGCAACAGAAGCAACACGAATTTCCTCGAGGGAAGTTCACGAAGCCCGGACCCAAGACGACAATGTTGTGAATATCTCGTTTGATTTGCAAGTGTCGGAATGAAAAAGGAATAGTAAATCGATAAGAATATTTTTTTTATATTACTTTGACTAGTGGGCATCTAATTATTCACCTCCGTGTCACATGCATGGAATCTCCTCAAGAATTGTAAACATGAAGCACATTGTAGTATTAGTAATAATAATAATAATAATAATAACAACAACAGTGGTGGTGGTGGTGGGATTGGATTATTACGAGAAGTTTTGGAAACCCAGAAGGCAAATTAACATCGGTTCAAAGTTACATTTTACTTTATATTTTCTTAAACCTGTCAACTTTGGCGTTTGGATTTTTACTTGACGCAAAAAAAATAAAAAGGAATAACTCAACAAATTATAATTCTTGACGCATACGACTTCGTATTGATATTTTAAAATCCAAATTATTTACGTTGCCTTTTAGATATTAAAAAGAAAATCCCTCAAACAAGCCTTCATGGAAACAGACAAGTACTTGCATCGTGTGTCCTCTGAGTGCAAGAAAACAAATAGCCATTTAGCAAAAAATTCCAAATAAATAGATAAATAAATAACAATAATGCAGCCAAAAGATGTCAGCGACTTGCAAGAGAGGTCAGGAAAGCGAAGCAAGCACGCAGAATCTAAATGGCTGATTTAAGCAGTATTTTGCTGGCAATTACAATGTTCTAACTTGGGTGTCGGTTTTGGTTCTTGGTTTAGGGTTTTGGTTTTTTGCCCTTTTGCATCTGCTTTGTTCTTTACCCATGCCGACTATCCTAAGGATTTTGTCAGTTCTTGTGACTTTCATGTCTTACTAGCTACTACATTCATGCACATTTTCTGTTTCGATGACATTCTTAATTTTATGCGAAGTCTCAATCTCATCTTGTCTCACGATGCTTATTAAAGAATGTTAATTGACCAACTTTAGAATGTGAGAGCAACCTCCACAGGATGATCATACAAACTTCTCAATAAAATCGAGTCATAGCGTAATGATGAGACAGATTGTGGATATGAATTATAATAAATTCTGATATTCATCTTCTAGGAATAATCTTTGTCAAAAAATAAATGCCCACTAATGGTTAGACTTATCGAAATGTATCTTTCAATTCTTGTCATAACAAAAATTAACTGATTTATTTAAATTTGCAAAAGGAATTACGCGAGATTAAATTAGTTTTCGACACCGCAACCCATACCATAGAGATTGTATTAACTTTATCAAGAGTTGATAAGTGCTGCACAATTGATGGAAATCAAATGTTGGAGAATGATGGAATAGTGAATGGTGAAAGTGTTGGCAAATTGCATTTCTCTTTCTCCCAACTTTAGATGCTCTCATCACCATTTGAAAAAGCCTAATAATCCAATTCTGCTACCAAAACCATCATAATACCTTTTTTTCTTTTTTGTTTCTTCATTAGAGTTTGACATTCAATTCCACTCTTTTTCTCCTTTTTAATCTCAAATCCCTCCAAACAAGAGCTAAGCAAGCTGCCTCGAATTGTTGGCAGATCGTTGTTCGTGACTGGTACCTCGGTCGAAGAGGATGGGAGAGGTTTGTCCATGGATGATATCCTATGATGCCCGAACTAATGGTAATATATCCTAAACATGCTCGTTCATTAAAACACGACAAAAAAATCACTTCCACCGCATTTCTTCGTACGGAAGTAATGGTATGATCATGATTCACGGCACTTTGCATCGATTGACCCACTCACGATGCCTATGGATTTAGTGGGGTCGCCACGGCCATAGACCTGGGTCCAGTCACAATGTAGGGATCGATCGATCCGAGCCGGCCCGAATGATAAAGAGAGAGAGAGAGAGAGAGAGAGCGCAAGGGCGGGGGGAGGATGAGGGCCGTGACGCAGCCACACACCAACGCACAGGAATGTACTGTCGTTGTCACGAAAACCGCGGCCATCTTGATTCGCCACCAACACCCGACATCAGCGGTTTCACCGAAAACCCTCTCTCTCTCTCTCTCTCTCCATAGAAAGCATGGTGTTCAGCTTGGACAGCAGCCCACAGGAATCTAATCGAGGGAGGCTTCCACCACTCTTTTCTCTCTCTCTCTCTCTCCCCCAAGAATTTGTCTGTTTTCTTCTGATTTTTGTTTGTACCCTTGCGTCACTGCTCACTAGCCCTCCAAGGGCTGCTATGCATAGCTTTTCGTGTCCCGACCCATGTCGGAAAACCTCAACATCTCTTGTTATTTTATTTTTTTATTTTTTTTTGGTGGCCCAGGAACCTCCGAACGCCGCTTCGGGAGAGTAACCTGGAGCGCCGGGGCCCCCCGCGTGACCCCGCGCGGTAAGACGCGCGTTATGCATTGAGGCGCTCGGAGGAGGTTCAACCCTTCCCTGCGTTTGGGGTCGCAAGCCAACTAACGCTTCCGCCGCGGGCGGTGGTAACATCTCTTGTTATTAATACTTGGAAGTAGAAAGAATCGATTGGGATGCTTTGAGTGAAACTTTTGATTCTCTTCAACTCAATTGATGATGATCTCTGTGGGTTTTGATTTTCGCCTGTCTATCGGTATATCTTTTGGTTAGTATAGTTCGGGGGGATGAGTTCAAAAGCTTTGTTATTTCCAGACCCATAGAATACCCCCAAAAATCTGACGAACTGGTTGTATTTGGACTTTTGAACTGTATAGATAGTCCCAATCCAAAGTGGTTACGTAGTTTGTGAGATTTGAATAGAAAACCTCCGGTTCCGAGCTCAAATTCCCTAATTGTTAGGAATCGCATTCGAATTCTAGATAACTTAGGCATGAAAATCATTACGGATAGAAAAAATAAAAAATTATGACTTTCACAGAAAAACCATGAGAACAAAGTGTTAAAGAGATTCAACATAGATAAGATAAAACAAGTTGCAACTCTTCTATCAAGTTACTTCAAACTTGTTTGAGTACTCAGGTTTTGAAAGATGAGATGGTAAATCCCATATGCATTAGCACTACGAAATTTAATGTATGCTATGATAAGCACGAGACTAGACATTGCTTAGGCAATAGAAATTGTGAGTCGATATCTATAGAACTTGGGCAAAGACCATTGGCGCTTTTGACAGTATCGAAGCCAATAGTTAACTGGTGACTCACTTCCAATATGTATAAGTGTTTGGCGAATATCTTAATGAAGAAATCTGGTGACCAACGCATTCTAGGTTATGGATGTTGTGGTGTAGCAATGCAGGCCTAATGACGGAGCTTCGGGATGACGTTGCGCCTTGATGGAGATTCAAATTGTGAGATATCTTGATGCGAGAAAGATAGTTGGATTAAGGGAGAGTAGACCTAACATTAATGACCTAACTATTTGTGTTTACCCTAGCGCTTGAAGTGACTATGATTGAATATGATTTTTTTTTTAGAAATAAGTTGATTGTCTCAAATATATATGACATACTATATAATGATCTTCAGTAATTAATGTGCACATTTCAAATATCAATTGTAGCTTTCATATACGACCATTGAATGTGGGACTCTCATTCCATATCCGTCTTTTTCTCTTAATGTAGCATGTAACGCAACGCAATCTTGAAATTAGTCAACACTCGCATTAGATGTTTTGACTCCTATTGTCATTAGTAGGTTAACACAAGGCTCCTACTGTGCAGGAGCTCTACCTAATGTGGGATTCTTGTTGCATATCAAAGTCTCCCCTCCCTTTAGTGTAGCTTATAACCCAACGCAGTTCTCAGAATTGATCAACACTTGCGTTAGGTATTTTTCATCGCCAAAATCTGTTAATAGTGTAGTGAAAAGGGGGAACTCACTCTTGACTGAGCTCTTTTTCTCTTCTTCCCTTCTCCCAAGATTCTTGCAAAAATTTCCATTATTACGAAACTATCAATCCTAAAATGACCTTGCTCAAGATTCTCCATACATCATTTGAGAAGTTCCAATCTAAAAGGTTAAACGGTTAGATGAAAAATTAAAATTTGATACATAGATACAATAACAATTCCTCCGCTCATGTGAAATCGATCATTAGAGAGGCAAATAAAGAGGGGATATGGCCCGTGACACGATGCTCTTTACTAGGCTAGAAATCCTCAGTCGAAATGTGCAAAATGTATATTTAAATGCCTTTGCAAAGGTGTAGTAACCCTTTTCCCACGACAGGTATGTGGCTGCTGGCATGTGAACAGTGATTAGCTTCTTCTTTTTATGAGTCAGATGTGGTGGTGGCGAGAGATTTAGTGGGAAGTGACATTGCAGAAAACTCCCACGTCACGAGCCGCTCGTTCGAAGAAAGTTGGTGCGAACGGATCTGTCCACACCCGCGACACGGCGCAACTCCAAGACAAAATTGATGCATGATGATGCATTCCAACGTCCATTTTCAGGATGAATTCTTTGTTTGTTAACGCCTCGTTTGGGGTCCATACGCTTCGATGGCTTGGAGGGATTAGCGCATGTGAACCCGTCGAGAATCTACCCTCTCATCGATAGGGTTGGTTAAGTCTAATGCCCTCGAGAAAAGCGCAATACTTTGATTAAGACAATGTATAAGATTGTTTTATTAAGTGACGTGACGTTACTACAAAAAGGTCACTATTTAGGCGGGTGCATTTAAGAACCAAAGAGAATATCCTGGTAAATGGATGTTATGGATGGGTCTCTTCTTGAGAATCCTACTCTTTACCACCGACTGGTGGATAGCCTTAGGGCGTGCATGGAAACGCTCCAAAGAAGTGTTTCGGAACACTTCTGTACGGATTTTGTTAGAACAAAAAAAGAACAGAAACACGTTTGGTTGCGTTTCTGTTCTTTTTTTATTTTTTTGTTCCCGGAACAAAATAGGAACAAAAAAAAAGAAACAACAAATTCTTGTTTCTGGCCTTGAGAAACACTTCTTGGACGCTCGAAAGGAACAAAAATGAAAAGAACAAAAAAACAAAACCGGAACACTTCGGAAACACTTCGTTCGTTCGTTCCGGCCCTTCTCCTTCGTTCGTTCGTGCTTTGTCCTTCGTCCCCTTCTCCGTCGTTCGTCCTCTCCATTTTCCGGCGTGTCTCCCTTCTCTCCGAGCGCCTCCCACACGGCCGACTCTCCGGCGACTCCTCACTCCGCCGACGCACCGTGAAGCTTCCGAATCCGGGTACGTTTACGGTGCTCCTCCTTCTCCGGTCGACGAGGGCTTCGGCGGCGGCTCGCTCGAGGCTCAAGCGGCGTTGCTCGCCCGGATCTGCGGCGAGATCGGGCGGCGGCTGCTCGCTCGAGCTGCTGTGGTCGCTCGCGGAAGCGGCTCTGCCCGGCTCGAGCGGCGGACCGGAACTCTTATTTAATTCCACTTCGGTCCCTATTCCCGCTCCGGCGTGCTTTCGCTCCGGCGTGCTTTCGTGTGGGGAGCTTCACGTTCCGTGGCCGGCGACGAGCCACCGACGGCGGCTGGCCGACAATCTTCCCCTCCGAGCTCGAGTCGCCATCTCGGTCGGTGTTCCCGATTGGCGCAATGGCACATTATCTATTCTTAAGTTTTTTTTTTTTTTGGGATTTTGTCGTGTTTTGGTTGCGGTCGAAGCGCGGCGTGGCCGGACAGAGGGAGCGAATTAGGCGACTTGGTTCGTGTTCTTCCTTCGTTGTATAATGTCGGAATCCTCCTTTTGGGTATGGAATTGAAGTTTCGATGGGTATTCGTCTCGAAACCGGACTGATTCGTGCGGAGGAAGCTGAAATGTGTCCGGGATGGACGTTTTAGTGTAGAGGAAGAGAAGAAGCTCGGCGAATCGGAATGCGTTGGTCGAGTTTGTGTTTAGTATTAAGCATTCGATGCTTTGTTGATGAGTGGGCTTTGACTCGATCCATCCGACGGTGAGAGTTATGGCACCCTGCCTTTAATGGTTGAACCGGGATCCCAAATTGATGTCGGGCATTGTTCACTTTGGCATCTTGCATCGATTTTGGGAGGTGTTGTGGAAATTGGATTCGATGCTCGGGAGTGTTATGTGCCGGGCTACGGTTTATGGGTATTTAACGGCATCATCTCCAATCGAGTCCATGACATTGATTAGCTACTTAGACCCCGTTTGTTCCTTTCACGACCTTGTTAATCCGAGGACGATTTGATCGTCGTCTCCGGCTCCTTGGCGTCTTTGTTCGGAAGCTGCAGGTTCTTGGAGCTGGTCTATGAGAGATACGATACTTTGTATGTTGCGAAGCCTCCGAAGATGCGTGGACTATCTTTTCATCGACGTTCTTTGACATACTTCTTTGTCGGGGCACTTGTTGTGCTTCTTTGTGGGTATTAGCAACACCTTAGGTTTTAGATGTCATGGTGATTGATGCTTAGGGTTGTATAATTGCCTTTCTGGGGCTGAAATTTTATTTTAATCCAAACTTAATTGCTTATGATCTTTCTTATCACCGAGACTACCCAGGACTATTGATTATGATTTAGTAGAAACTAGTCTGCAATTTTTCAAGCAAATGAGCACACGTGGAGCTGATATGCACGGGTCCTGGTTCTACAAAATGAGAAAAGATTTCTAATTGAATGTCATCATACCAGCGGAGAGATTATTACTATTTACTTGATTCATCTTATGTCTAATAACGACTATTACTGGTTTTGTAGATGGCTCGAAGGATTTTATGTTATTTCTTTAAATTTGCTGCTTTAGGAGGCATTTCATGTTGATGAGTTCAGTGGTTTATAGTTTCCTGGATATGGATTCCTTATTCTTGATTCAAACGGCCCATTTGGGTTTGTTTTTACTTTGCTTGAGCTTGTAGATGAAAAGACTCCAGCATATTGACCTGCATGTGTCATGGGCTTTTTGTTTTCTAGTTGTCTATCTCTGCAACTTTAGTCAAGATCAGGTGTAGAGAAAGATTATGGCACAGAATTGTAAGAGCATTGACGTCATCTCAGGTTATCAAGAGGACTTGGTGGCGGCGTATCTGTCTTATTGATCACCTTGTTCATAAGAAGACATATCTAACGAAGCTGGAATCCGTGTGGATCATCACTCTTTTTTCCATCTGATGCAGAAAAAGTTAGAAAGTGACATGTGAGCACATGAAACATTAAACTCTGTTTGCATTGGATGAATTAGTTAATTGCATTCAATTCGATAGCTTCAGCCTTTACTATGAACCTTCAAATGTTTTTTTGTTTACAAACCGAATAGCTTTTAGTTTGTTAGATATGTTTTCTTACTAAAAGTTTGGCAATGGCACTCATTAAAAAATGTAGATATCTTTTTCTGCGAATTTCTTATTTGGCAATGGGTAAAATTTCTTATTTGGTGGAATTTTTCCTCCTCGTACAATGCATGTGGTGTCTCGAGATATCTTTCTATAACATAGTTCTAATCATCATTTGTTTCCTTGTAACTTGAGTTTCCGCCTACCAGCTTATTCTAGGTTCTTTTCTCGCATTATAAATCAAGTTATTTAGTCCAAACTCACTCATTTACTCATGCTTTAAAACTAAAAATTAAAAAGTACTTGAAAAAAATTTGATACAAACTTTACTTACAAATTTTTTACGAAATATGCCATATGATCACCCATATAAAATGTGTCTTCACTCACCATGAACAAAATAAAATTAATAAGCATTTCATAGGAATGAGAATTCAATATTAAGTTTAAACTTTATTAAATAAAAGTTTTTAAAAAAAAAAAAATTGGAAACAGAAATTTTTGTCATTTACCAAACGTGTTTCTATTCTTTTCTATTCTAGGAACAGAAATTGACTGCAGATTACCAAACGTGTTTTCTTTTTTTTTATTCCAAGAACAGTTTTTTACACTTACCAAACGCGTTCTTTTGTTGGCTGTTCCCGGAATGAAACACTTTTTTTTATTTCTTTTAGGGAATAAAAAAAGAAAGTGTTTCCATGCGCACTTTATATTATATTATATATATACACGCGCGCGCATTATCTTTACTCATGTTGACCCAACATTTGCCATCCAGGTTGTCAAATCTTTTCATCACTGCACCAAACACTGCTCATCGTTTGCCATGTAAAAGGGTACCTAATTTCATGCTTCTCCTTCGTCGCTTAATCTGCTTTTTGTAGATCGGATAGCTAATCCTTCTAACGGTCACCAACGACGAGTTTCTTAAGGAGCGCATGATAGTTATTTTATTTTTATTTCAAAATTATTTTTCCGTTCCTGACTTATTTTTAGAATAGAAATCCATTTGGTAAAATTATTTCATTTTTTTATTTCTAAAATAGATTTTTACTTTAGAAATAGGTTTGCAACAAAAAATCAGTAGTAAATTTTTACTTCTCTATTTCCGAAATAGAAATAAGAAATAAAAACTCTTCTCATCATTCACCGTTGCTGTTCATCAACCGCCGCTCGCCATTCGTTGCCGCTCGCCGCCGCCCATCGTCGTCCGCTGACCGCCATCTGCCATTCTTCGGGAGAAAGAAATTTTGTATCATTATCAAACGTGTATTTTTGTCTAGAAACTAATCTAAGAATAAAAATAGACAAATTTATTTTTCTTTTAAAAATCAATTTTTGACTAGAATGGTTATTATTCGCGCCCTTAATAATTCTCTTATATCTCGGTATAGTAAGAAGCAAATCTTCGTAGCTCGACTCTTGTTAATAAGGCTTTCAAATTACTCTGGTTACAATTATAACCACAAGACGGGTGGTTCCCACAGTGACGCGACAACCATCTCTTACAACAATCAAAGTGTTATTCAAATGCCAGGAAATGATGTTTGTCATTAGTACACTAAACCTATTGACATTGACAGTCACTTTATGCAACATCATACGCTCCACATAGCAACTTATCTTGTTTTCATTCCATCTATCAGTGGACACATCTTCACAAAGGCACGTCCCCTAAGACTTTTTTAGATCTTCTAACTAAATTCCAGCTAATCGCTTTCCACGTCACCGAGGGTTTGGTAACATTCTAGAGATATTTTGATACCTTGCTTTGATTGATGGTGAATTGTGATTATGAGATTCACACTGGGATTGGATGAATTGTGACTGATTGTATGTGGGGATAGGATATGTTTAGTTATATATACTTGATTGTATGTAGGGATATGATATGTTTAGTTATATATAATTCCGTCAGACTCTCTAAGTTTCTTAATAGGCCTCAATTACTACCTGTATCTCTCACCTTTGTAGAGTATAGAATTATATAAAAATGCACATATACTTCCTTCCGCAGATTTAATCTTGAACAAGCCTTTGTTGAAGCAAAAATTAGACGTAAATATTCATTGTTAGACGTTAACGAACATGCACTAATCTATTATAAGAATCAATTATGCACGGATCGGGTTTGTGCATCGTTAAAAATGTCATAAATTAGTAATCGAATTGGAAATATGCATTTTTACCCAGAGATATATAACTAGAATACACAATGCAAGTCCAGTAAATAATGGGGTTTGTACAATTCGTCTTGACAACTTATAATAGGAAAATTGTCCAAAAAGTCTTAAACATATTGCACTTTTATCAATTTAGTTTTAAACATTTTCGAATTAATCAATCCGACTAATTTTCAAGGGAAATCGCTGACATGAATACTAGTAGTGTCATATAGGACGGCTAACACTGACGTTAACAATTTTTAATAATATTTTATACTTTATATATTTATATTTGTATTTTGTTCTATTTCTTTTTTTTTTTACTTTTTTTTAATTAATAGTGGCTGTTGGTTGAGGTCAAATGATTTCGCCGGCCACAGCCCTCCTGCAGTGGTTGGCAAGGGCTCGCTGCCCTTGCACACAACCAATGAGCCTTCGCCCAAATTTTAGTGATGGCCATGAGCACTCGCTGGCTGAGGGCAAGGGTAGCAAGCCTTGTCCAAGCTGTGAGTGAGGGCTGCAACCCTTGCCCAATGGCTTGTGGGGATCGCCGAGCCTTAACCTATGGTAGGCAGCCCCTACCAACCCTTAACAATAAATAATAATAATAATAATAATAATAGTAATAATAATAAAGAAGGAAAAAAAAGAAGAAAAATTAATAAAAAAATTCAAAAATATTAAGAACTCAATATTAACAAAACTGCAATAAATTTAGGATTTTTTAAACAATTTTCCCACTTCTACTTGTTCGGCGGGTAGTGTTTAGTTGGCCAATTAGCACTCAACATCGCCCAACATCTAATCTTCAGCAATAATAATAGCAAGGTGCTTCAGAACCGACCCACCATCTTTCTAATCGCGGTTTGTCAGCTTGGTTAATGACACAATCCATCGTCGATCAGGATCCCCAATTACAATATTGTCAACCCCCGATTGATTCGCTCGTTTGTCGCGTGGGGTTCGTAACCGGAGTCCAAAGTCGAGATTTGTACGCTTGCGCGGGTCTCCTTACCGCAGGCGAAAGCCAAGTGTCGAAGGATGCAAACGCACGGAATCGAATCGGGTCTAAAACACGAGGCAGAAAAACAGAGCAAAGGACATCGGAAGGTGTCAATCGAGGATCCGATTTAGCATTGCATCCAGGAGTAAAATTGAATTCCCCACTTTGTTCGAAGCGAAAGCTACAACTCCTGACACCTAAAAGTTGAAAAAAAAGTATTCGGGGAAGTCAGGGTTAGGCCCCTCTTTGAAAAATTTGAGGTTTGATATGTCAAGAATCGGGGGTTCATCTTGGATACTCGAGTGTAATGGCATGTCCCACTTTTGTTTGTGTGTTATAATTCAGTCGTTGGTTGACAAGTCTGCCTATGATTGTACACGCCCAGTTAGGCGAAAAGGCATGTATAGAGTACACCGTCGTTAAGTTAAGAATTCAAAAAGAATCAAGATTGAAACCTAATATCGACTTCGAGGCTTTTACCAAGTCCAAATTAGTGTGTAAGAAGAGATAGTGGCATATTCATTATTGGACGGGTGACGTGTTTTGAAAATTAACTTTATTAAATCTGCAAGTCAATGTGAAAATACACATTTCCCTTCAATTGGATTTAAAAAGAAGGTCAAGGATTGTCTTGGTCGATAGACTCGAGTGGCGTTGGCGATCAAAAGCTTGGGTTGAATTGATCCTATTTGAACGGTGGATTTGGAAAAACTAAGCAACAAATGGAGAAAACAGCGCGTCGAAATTTATATAATTCGATTAGGGTGTCGAAAACTATTTTAAGTGGAGAGTGAATAAGATGAATCTACTAGGGACAACGGAGAAATAAGCTTAGATCAAAAGCTCTCTTACATTCAAGTTCCCGGATTCCCAATCAATCTCACACGGTATTTCACTCAATCTCTCGAGTGTATTCCTCACAAAAGTTTCAAAGAGAAATTCTAGAAATGCCCTCAAGAGTCTTTGATGTGTACTCTCTCTCTCCCTCCCTCTCCAAAATGCTCATCAAAATAGGCCCTTCACCCGGGAGCCTGCCCTTTTGCCTGGCCGCCTCCTAACAACCCGGTCCTCCGTGCCGGGCACTCTTCCACCTTCACACACCTTGCCAAACTCTTGAAACTTTGAAAAACATATGAAACTTTAAAGGAAAAATAACAAAATGCTTTTTACTTTTATTTAAGTCCAAACAATCAGTCCCTAAGTTCTTGCACGAAGCACGGCGATAATTGAATACCATTGATACGAGGTGCACTTGTTCCTCAAATCAATATATCAATGTCGATAATTGAAATTAACTAATTATAGTCGAATCTTAAAAGGTTGATGTTACTTTCGTGCTTATATTTTCCAAGAACTAGACTTGCACTCAACATATATCAATCAATCAGGCATAGTACAAAAGCTGAAAAAAGAGAAACTCTTCATTCCAATCAAACCCCGTCAAGTTGCATTATGATCTCATCTTTGCTTATACAGCAACAGAGAAGCTTCTTGAATATCTCTTCCGTCCTCCTTCCTAATCGGGACAAAACAGAGTGTGCTCTCCCCTTAATTTACGCACTAGGTTGTCCTCAAGAGTCTCTGCCTATTTTGAAAATTATGTAGAGCTCTTCTAGGTAAATCATTTCCTTTGGCTCTAATCACGATTGAAAAGAACGGTCTCATTCTCCCAAAGCCAGACGCCACCTTGATTCGTTACAATTCAATAGGACAACACAATCTTCTTGGGAGGATCTTCTTTCATGGGTATGTGTTGACCTACAGAGTTTTGAGCACTTGTTGGGCAGTCAAACTTCATTTATAGCTAATTATATAGGGTTTGTCCTTCCAAAAGATCTTGAGCTGCAATTGATGTTCTGAAAGGCACTTTAAACCTTAATATACTCAAAAGAGGTCGATGAATTCGTGTAAGAGATCAGTGGTTGGGTATCGTATGCATTCATATTATATGAGTTTTTATATTTTTTAATGTGATCTTGGTACTAGTTGTGCTGGTTTTATTGACTAAAACGCAATAATAGGTGCAGCTGTACTGAAGATCGCAAATAATTGACCACTTGATCCCATAGTTCTAATATGAAAAAATCTCATTAGCGATGCTAATCGGTCTTTTAGTGTCTAAAGAGGCCCATTCAAAAAAAAAAAAAAAAGAAAGTCTACAAGGCGTTGTTGTCTTCGTCACTCGACTCTTTCTTCCGAATTTTTAGGCAGTAATCCTAGTCAAATTAATGATGGGACCATAACGAGATTACTCACGCCACGAGATCAATACGTGTGATTATTTCCACGCATTGATTATTTCCATTGGCTTCTCAATTCTTTGCGGAAATTGAAGTTATGGACAAAAGGGATTTACATGTCCATGTTAATTCTGGCCTCAATTGTAAGGCTAATTTCCTTCATTAGGATGTCGTGATTAGCTGTCCGAGGGGTTATTAGAAATTTTTCCTGAATAGCTGGGGATTATGTGGGTAATTATTTGCACTAAACATGATATCTCTGACTCATGTAGTTCGGGGATTGACCAAAAATTGCGGGGACGTCGGCCAATCGGCTTAAAATCCTCTTTTTGGGCTTTCCTCATGGGTAAATTACCATAGAAGTTAGCAAAGTCAAGTAACTTAAAAAAGGGCAGAACATCTTATTATGGAGGTGGAAAAAGGTAAGCCATTCTTGTAGAATCAAATGAATATTCAAGTATTTGCGTAGTGAAGTTAGTCATTTGTAGATATTAACTAAAATCTTTTAGTTGTCGATTACGTGTGCTTCTTTTGAAAGTAGAGAAGGCGAATAGATGGTCATATATATAAGTTAATTGGTACCGTGTTGAGAGTCATTATGGTCTATGACATTAATATGGGATTCTCGGAAGAAACGCAATCAATTTACAATCCATGACATCGTAATTTCTCTTGCTTTTTTCTTCGTTCCAACGTGTGATCCTTTCTCCTGGTACATAAGCCATTCTGGTTATTGCGCGCATCTTGAAAATGCACACTTGATGGGTTCGGTGTCGTCGCATACGCGTGCTACACGATACATAATCTTTATATGATATACTTTCATCTGATGCACATGCGAGCGTATTGGACTAGTATCGTATCTGAGGATGGCCAGGTCTTATGGTGGTCATAAGTGAAACAAAAATCATTTGCATCGGAACTTCCTGGACGGGACAACCCTACCTACACAAAATGGTTGGATCGACGACCACAGTATTCCACAGTATTTTACACAGGGACTGCGATAGAATCCCAATACAATAGTTGTTTTAACTTACATGAATCAATTATCTCGAAATGGAGGAAAATGATTGCTGATGAATTGTTTCCAGAAACGCTACTACAAACCGCAATATACATAGAAAAACACGCCTTCATAACTGCTATACAGCGTAATCAAGCATAGAAGATAGGACGCTAAATGTAATCAAACACTTGCCCATAGAACATGGTCCGAGCGTTGAGTAAAGGGACATACCCTTCAGGATGGCGATACTCCTCAACTCATAAATTCTCCAGTTTTCTCGGTCATTTTCTCTTTTTCCCGTCCTTTCGTCAGGAATTTCTACCAAGACAACTTATTGGGTTGGCATGAAATTCATGTAGTACATGGACATTGAACAGCAGCTTCATGTTCTTGCATGCTTCACCTGTTTCTGCCGAAGTAGAAGGTTCCGAATTTCCAGAGAGTTGACCAGAAAAGAAACTGTATTTCGTTATACAAGGACAACAAAGGAATATAACAATAGTGCTTTTCCAAGAAGCTTTAACTGATCAACCTGTAGAGAGAGGGTGTCTAGCAGCCAAGTGAAGTGATGCAGCGTTATGTTGTCGACCCACTATAAATCAAGTTCGTGTAGAACTTGAATCATGATTGACTGCTCCTCACCCAGCCATTATTTGGATAAGCGTATAATACCCAGTAGCACATCACTCTCGTTTGCAATGACTCAGTCACAGATCCTAACAAACTACAGATAAAGAAAGATAATCTCAATGTGAGAGAAACTAGAAAACCAGTGAAACTTCCAGTGAACATGTATTTGAAGATACTCTTGCTAAAAGAATTTCAAGATCTGGCTGAAAAGAACAAAAGCCCCAGTAGAACAGAGAGGAGAAGCACAAGAATAGCTGCCACAGCGTTCAAACTGGATTGCTTGTTAGATTTCTGGCTACTTCCCTCGCTCTTTGTGTCAGCACCAGGCTTTTCTGAGAGAGATTTAGAATCCGAATGCAATGGTGCTGCTACATCCCAAAAACCCTTGGCGATGACTGCAGGGGCTTCTCCTTCCGGTTCTAGTACGTTGGAAGAATCTGTGAGAACTTCCATAGACATCAACTCAGCACAGTGATCCTTAAGAACCTACAACATTTCAAGAACAGAACAAAAACCATTTTAACCATGCTACTCTGAATCTGGAGACAAACTTTTGGTGGTTCGACTGCTTAAGAACACAGTTGAACCACTCGTTTATCAAGTCACACGCACAAACCTCAAGCGTCTCTGATGGTTGTAAATAGTCACAGATGAATGTTCCAGCTAACCAAGGAGCAAATACTCTTCGGGGAAATGAAAGACCGCTTGGTTTCCTGCTTTGATCATGAATATCAAGTGGGAGCCAGCAATATGTGACCACCAGGACAAAAGAGACCAAAATAAAGATGCAATTTCAAAGTAGTAGTTTCATGGTTCATATAAGCAAGGTTAAGGAATTAAGCACAAAAAATTCGTCAGACCAAACATTTAAACTCTGGTCAACAAACAATTTACACGTGGATATGAGATTATTTCAACCAGTTGTTATACTGGATCCTCTATTGACCCAGTTTTCCTTTTCAACTTCCATAACAAACCAGAGTTCATTCAAGCTTGGTTTTGTAATTTCAATGATCCAAGTTCATTCACATTTCCTCCCCTTGTACATCTTCAAGACCAGTTCCCGGTCCTTGCTTCTTTTGCCAAATAATTATTGAGGAAATTCACTGATCTTGTTATGAAAGAAATGATTCCACAGATGATATGACAGTTGAAAAATGGTAGAGAAAACAAAAGAACAGCCCAAAACAAGACACTGGAAAATAATAAGTGCTAAACAACAATAATAACACCCGAAGTTACACTAGCAAAGCTATAGAAAGAATATAAGGTGGTTGTTAGGCACACCTCAATGACTGGAGGTCAACTTGTGAAATAAGATTTTCCGTTTGTATATCTGGGCTAGATTCCCTGCAACTGTTGTCCGACTGACTTAGATCTGCATCTGCCTCATCAAGGATTATGTCTAGTCTACTTTGCAGACTTGTGATAATATCTGCCTAGAAGTACATGAAAAATCCATGATTGCTAAGGAGAAAAACAATGACTGAAAAAAGGATGAGAATGTTTTTCTTGAACATTTTTCATAAAGGAGAAAGCTCCTCAGATGCCTGACAAAGGGAATTAAATCTAGAGGTTCGTACTCAAGAGTTGCAGAGGAGGCTTGTTCAAGGAATAGACTAAGCTATGTTTCTTAGGTTGGGCTTCACAGTTTACGTCAATTTAAAGAATATTATTCTAGAGAAAAAAAAAAAAAAAAAAAAAAAAACTATCTTTCAAAGCACAAAGACAGTTTAGCAGTTACCAATGAAATTTTGTAATTCATCAGAAAACAAATGGATTGCACTACTAAATACAAATAAATGGTGTATTGTTGTCCTTTGTAAACATGGGGTTTGCATGCCAATTATTAAAGTGAATGCCAAACCCAATGAACCTATGCATGCATGCGTCCGCACTTACACCTATATGCATACGTGCTCACACACATGCAATAAAATCGTTTGAGGGCAAACCAAAAATGCATTATTAGCTTCATGCTCCAGAAAAAGAACAATTAATGGGTCAGAATGCAGTGAGACAATGGATATTACCTTGATATCAGCAATAGCTTGCAAAATTGACTCTTTTGAACTCAGGAAAGCAAAGGAACACACTGAGCCACTGAAGAGAAGTATGCCAACAACATTTTCTAAGCTGCTTGCTTTACAAGCATTGAGACAGTGGAAAAGAAGAAAATTAGATTGACATCTGGGGCAGCTTTTGGGACAATTAAATCCAGATTCAAGTCCCACTCACCTTCTAAACATGTATCATTCATAAAAGGCAGAAGTAATTCAACATCATGAAAACCCTCTGACGTGCATGGTTCATCATTAGTGACCTGACATTGAGGGAGAGAGAGAGAGAGAGAGAGAGAGAGAGATTAACAAATGAAGCTCAATATGCCAATCTGTCAAAGAAAACTGCTACATTGGGCCCGTTTGGTTCGGTTTTGGGGAAATGTCTTTGGGATAATGCAAATACCTTTGAGGTAAAGGAGTTTTCCGAAATGCTAGACTGTTTGGTAAACTATAACTGAAAAGTGCTTTAAGGAAATGCAAGACTGTTTGGTAAACATATATTTGAAAAGTCCTTTAGTGTGACCAAATTAAGTTTTTTAGTTTTAATATTTTTAAAATTGCAAAAAAGAAACAATGACTATATAACCTTTTACATTTTCATGTTGAGAGTAATATAAAAAATATATATTAGTAAATTTATTTAAAAATGATATTAAAACAATTTGATTATAGATTATATGCAAAGCTCAACTTTTGGCCTAGGGTTCTTTTAGGTTTGTTTTCAACTTTGAATATTTTTTTTTTAAATATTGTAGTATTAATCATCTTCGTTAATTAATGATCATTCTAGTGTATTGATAAAAAGTTGGGCTATTGATTGTTAAAAGATAAAAATAACAAAAAAAAAAAAAAAAAAAAAGGTGAACCCAACATTTGCAAAGGGTTTTTATTATTTTTAAAAAAAATAAAAATAAAATCCGATGAAACTCCATCGCCAATCAACGGCGGTTGGGGCGTGGGGAAGATGATCAGTTTAAAAAAAAAAAAAAAAAAAAAAAAAAGAAGTCAACGGATAAATAGTAGAGGTGGACTTGCATTTCCGAAATGCTGAAAGCCCAAAGCAGATCCCCACTTGCTTTGGGCTTTCAGCATTTCAAAGGCCAGCATTTGGCCAAGGACACCTCCAAATGTTGAACTAAACACCTCAATTTTTTCCCAAGGGGCTTTCGGGGCTGAAAGCCCCTTGGGAATGCTGAACCAAACGGGGCCAATTGTATACTTGAGGCCAAAATAATTAATTACAATAAAGTAGCAGTAAAATGAAAAAGCATCAAGCTTCACCAAGATTTAAAAAAATTCACATTAGTTGATATATGACACAAGACATGCATCTGGAATTAAGATTAACAAAACCTTGAGGCAGTATTTTCATAATTAAGAATTCTTGAAGCTGGTCAAACATTGGGGTATCATACAGCATCGTGCTATGCCTTAACAAGCATTTCAGATTGCGAAAACAAATTCCTCATAAAAACAAATGCATCAGTACACCTACTTAACCATCGTCCCAGAAAAGATCACAGAATGAGACCCATGTACCACTGCAAAACATGAGTCAAATCATCAGTGACTCAGTGCAAACACGAGTTAAACCAGTCCATATTGAGGACTCAACATAAATCCCATCCAACACCCCAACCGGCCTATCCCGCCAAATAAAAAAGAACAAAGTGAGAAAAATCCTCCCTTGGGCCTTGTTTGATTTACCGTTAAATTGAATTACTTAAGGAATGACATCCTATTGCCAGAATTTTCATGTTGCAAAATCCAATTCATAGATGAAGTTTCTATCCAAACATGAAAAGTCTAGTATTAAAAGTTCGAATCATAAGTAGTCAAAAAGAGGTCTTAAAGATTTCAAGGTTCAAAGGTTCACGAGAGGGAGTCATTCTCAGGGAAATCACTATGGATGTGCCCAAATTACAACCAAGTACATATACGATGTGGTTCTAAGTTCAATCATAATTCTGCTGACTACAGCTGACTCATTTCATAGTTTTGCCCCAAAAGTTCGGCTCAGAAAATGACTAATTAATTGCATCTGATTTTCCTTGGTGTGTATTCCATCTCTCTTACTAAGAAATATCTGTACTCTTCACCTTCTATATGAATGGGTTTTTAATACCCTTTCCCTATTCTTCCTTCTCAAGACAAAATGCTCTAAAGGCAAAGGCCATTTTCACAGGATCTTTTTCCCATCTAATTAGAGTGGATTTCAAATTCTTGGGACTATGGAGTATGGGTTTATTGCTTGAAAGAGTAAGTGTAGTTTGCAAAACTCTGCAATTTCTATAGCTTTTGCAGGCACAGTAAGGTTACTATTCTGGCATTCCCACCCTAAAACTGATAATCAAAGAATTTATGCATGTAAAAAAGATGTTATGGGGTAATGATTTTGACAGAGTAGATGAAAGACTTACCAGGTTTCCATCAACTATGGCCCTTGCACTTCTTAGCTCTTTAGCAATGACTGAAATTCCACTACGAAGTACATCACCAAGCTTCTGGGCATCAAATGTCTTCTCACGGCTCACGGGCAATCTAAATTAACATTTTTTTTCATAGGCATAAGCGATTCAGCATTACCACAGAGGTGCAATTATTCCTACCCATTAACCATTGCGTGAAACAATGCTGAAGGCCACAATGGACAAAACAAATAAAAAAAACTTCTGACAATAATGGCTAGTCAACTAGTTTGAGTCTTTCTGAAAAAGAGTGCTCTTCTTTTGATCAGCCCAATAAATTCTCTTGCAAAGGCTTCCAGAATTTTAACCGAAAAACTGAAACTCCTTTGGCGAAAAATGGTAACAAAAAAATAAAATCAACTAAATCATCCATTGTTCAGAAACAGAAGATAAACATGAAGTGTAACATTACCTCAGATTGAAGTTGTACGCACACCTAAATTTCTGAAGAGAACTTAAGACTTTTCCCATTTTGAAATCACAAGGCTTAAGGCTGCTAGACGTGATATTTGATGCCAGTACACAATTTCGGCATGTCCACCTACAAATTTAATCTGTTAAAGCAAGTACTGCAAAGGTCAAACATATCAATTGGACTTGGAAAGAATAAAAACGAGTTATACCTCCTTGGACTATAAGAAATATGTATAAGCAGTCTCTCCTCAGTATCAGTCCCTAAGAGGGGTGGTGCTGCCCCTGCAACTCCTTTTATCGTCTGCAAATGCCATTTTCCAGCAAGTGAACCCAAGAACATGAACGCTGCTCTAGAAAAGATAATCTCTTCATTACAAAAGCAGGAAGGATATCAGTTTACGACTAGGCCTAGCTCCTAGGGTAAAATTAATTATGAAAACTTGCCAGCATAAAATGCTGATTTGCCACAAGTGGAGTAAAACTCACACATTTCACTTCCTATCCTGCAGTTGCTAAAGTATGACTAACTTAAATTGCACTTTTCACTTACAAGATTATCGAGAACACGCTCATAGATGCAGATCAACTAAAAATCAAGTTTCAAATGAAGAACTAGAAGCAATGACTGAGTACCTGGCAAAGTTCTATGGTCGAATTCTTGAACGCACTCTCACTGGCCCATACATAAATGCCAATCACCCTAATGCCACCCACAAGCATTTTGGACACCTGAAACTTACAAGACTTAGTCCATGTCCTTTTGGCATACCATTGAAAAGTAACTGTCAATTACCACTGGCCCATAAAACAACATAATTCGCCTAATAATATATTGCAATGGAGAATTTGTTCCGGAAACCATTCTGACAGACTCGATCAATTATGACAGGACCTACATTACAGCAGAATACACATCAAAGGCCTGAATCCCTGTATTCACAAATATTCTTCATCGAATCAATCCACTCCACAGCATCATCAACAAATGCATGCAATAATAAGTCTAACAATTTCCCAATTATTCCCAAAGAAAAGGAGCACTAACAACCAATTCACAACAATACCATCAAAATGGGAGATAAAACTACCTGACGCGCATGCTCGGCGACCCAATCTTTGTCTATTACCACCGACGAAGAATCCGAAGATCCCTGCGACTTGGATTGCTTCGCACCCTTCCTCCTGTCATCTTTGACCGGCTCGACGAGGAACAAGCGGGCCGCCCCTCGTCGTTCGGCGGCGTCGGGATCAAGCTGAAAACGAAGCCTCTGTCCAGGCTCGAGCTAAGCTTGCCGATCACAAGACCGACCTGCAATTCGACGCGCCCGGCATTTTCCCAAACAAATCCAATCGAAACGAAGTGAACCGCACGTCGCGAAAATCAATCGGGGCAGTACCTGGGCGGGAATCGACGAGCTGGACAGGCGGTCCTCGGTTGATTTCAGCTGGGCCTCTTCTCCGACCACGGCTTTCACCATTCTTCCTTTTTTTTCCAGCTCGCGAGCAGAGCCGGCTTCGCCTTCGATCGATCGCCTCCTCTTCGAACGCGTCGGAGGATGGCCGGCGTCGTCCTCCCGTCGGTTCTCGCCGGCGGCGGAACTGAGGGCCGGTGGGCTGCGCGTTCGCGACGACAGGCGGCGGAAGAAGAGTTTACAGTAACGAAGAAGAAAAGAAACGGGCAGCGGCGAGGGGAGTTTATTAGTACGGACCGACCGGATCCGGTTCGGTTCGGTGGCGCGATAAAAAAACGAACTAATCCGATCTGGCTAAAGCAGACACTTTCTAGAGCTGACAAAATGGGTCATATATGAATAAAGTGAAAGTTAAATACGGATTAGAAATGAATTATTAAAAAACTCACTTTAAACGCAGGATTTTTTTAACTTTATAAAAATGTTTTTTATAAAAAATCAAAATTATAATTATAATTACTTCCCGTCGAATTCGACAGCAATCCTCAATTGGAAATCAAAGAGGTTTGTCATCCTCTTGGTCAAAGGTATGGAAATCAAAGAGGTTTGTCATAAGACCTGCGGAATTCGTACAAAGAATTTGGGAGTTAGTAAAAAAAAAAAAAAAAAAAAAAAAAAAAAAAAAAAAAAAAAAAAAAAAGTTTTTGTCATAAGACATTGGTCAACAAAGAATTTGGGAGTTAGTAAAGTTTTTCATTGGTCAAAGTTTCCTTAGCGTCTTTCGCTGCCTTGGTGAGAGAACCATCAACGCCAGCCATCCACTGGAAGCCATGGCCAGTGCCACCATCCAACGAGTCCAAATTCAAAAATGATATTGCGAAATAGGTAAAGATATTTATCCGAATTTAATATGATTATTTCCTTACTTAATTTATTGATATTGTCATTAAATTCAAGTCTTCGGATGTTATATATGATCCAAAGTTTCCTAAAAAGCTTTTTAAATTATGGATTATTCTCTAACTTTACAATGTGTATACGACTAACAGTCCGATTTCATGTTCAAAATATGACTTGCGATTGCATGGAAAATCATTAGTCCAATCTCACGTCTGAGATATGATTTGTGATTTCGTTAAAAATTAGTTAATCCAATCTCACACGCGAGATATGATTCATCAATTTATTTTAAAAATTAGATGGATATCGATGATATATTGCCCGATATGCTGCCGTGTTATTTTTTATGCTTTTGCTTGAATTGATTTTATTTTCATATATATATATATGTTTCATACAGGGTTACCAACTTACATGATAGTTGGTTAACCATTTCTTGTAATACAAACATCAATACTCCCTGGAGTGCGGATTACCGCCCTAGTGGATGACTTGATGCTTTAGTTTCTGCATCTTTCAATACATGTAATTTCAGCTTTTCAGCTTTATATAATACAAGTTCATACCACCTTCATGGTTGATTTTTGTTTATGCATACTCTTACTTTATATTTTATATATTGCCTTTGCTCTTTACATTATTTTTAATTCTCGCGATTTTATTTAAGTCATTTACTTTCTTGTTCTTTTACTTCATTTCCTTTTAAATATATCCTTCCCTGCTTTCATATAGATCTGTTAACCTCTTATACTTCCTTGTTCTCTCATATAGTACTCCAATCTTAACCCATTTATGGTATCAGAGCCAGTGGGAAGGTATAGATAGTCTTTGTAAGAACATACTCTTAGATCGAGAGCCATTCGTTGGCATCCTTCTTGTTTCTACAGAGTGGTCCAGGCCGTAAATCCCTGAGTGGCTGTTAGACCGTTGGTTTAGCTCAGAACGGTTACGAAGAAGGAGTAGTTTCGATCTTAAAGTATGAGTTTACATAGAAGATCTACATCTTCCTCTAGTTCTCTATCACAAATGGACTCAGATCCCAGTCCTATACATAGAGAAGAAGTAAGGATAGAAGATTTCAACAAATCTATAGAAAATTGGGAAATTCCTAAAATACAGCTTAAGGAAATATACAAACAGTCAAAATTGAAATTTTTCAAAAAATCAGACTATGTCATATCCACCGAAGAAAGAGATGTTCCTCTTTCTAATTCTTATGAAAAAATACATCTTTTAAACAAAGAGTCCATCCAAAAACATAAACAAAAATACAATTACATTCATATAGGACTAGTCCAAGTAGAAGTCAAACCTCTTACAAAAGAAGGTCTTAATACCTATATTCTTTTAGTTTTACGAGATTCACGTCTCTTAAACTATGATGAATCCATACTTGGTACTGTGGAGACAAGTCTCTATAAAGGACCTATACATTTTGATTATTACCCTAATTTCTCTGTTTCTCTCAAAGATAAAAATATTCTTAGAGCCCTCACACTCCAGATCAAAACCCATAATTACAAAGTAGCAGATGGATCTATTCCTTTAGCCCTTGTCTATAGAATTCATTATAAAGCCATGTCCTCCGCTTTTGGAGAAAATGCTTTCAAACATAGCCCTCGAGGAGAAACACTTCTCCTTCAAACTGACATTTCTAGAGCTAACACAACAATTCCTAGGTCTATTAATTGGAACCAAGTTACTTTACCAGAACAATGGGAATTAGAAAACCAAATCCCCCAACAAGTTGTTCAAAATACAGATCCTACTAATGTCATTCAACATCCAGAAGGAAGAGTGACCATTAGATTTTCTAGAAGATCATTTGATTCAAGATCTAGTCCTTCTTTTCATAATTCCTACACGAGGTCCATAGATCTTAATCCTAATCTTCCTCCTATAATCACCATTCCTCCTAGTACGCATAGAAACACTCCTCCTCCTAGTATACATAGAGACACTCCCACAAGCAATACAACACATTTACCTCCTTCCACTAGTAGAAGTAATCATGAGACACCTCTTGAACCGGAAATCAGTGGTTTAGATAATAGATCAGGGATTTCTAGGCCAGTTTATCAACAAAACCAGCCTGAACCAGTCCTAGAAAATACAGATTCTCCTCATCATTCTCCTACTTATTCGCAAATGATAGATGCTGAGCTTAATGTTTTAGAAAAATATTTTGAGCCAAACAAAGCTTTTCTTAATAAAGAATTTAATTCTGAAAATAACAAACAAATCAGAGAATGGTTCTTCAAAACCTTTGCTGATAAAGCAAAAGACATCAAACAAAAATATTACGACTACATATACGAATATGAAGTCCATATATTTTTCTTTGATTGGTTAGAAGAACAATTCCTCGAACCAAAAGAAATATTAGTTTTAGATCATCATTACAAATGGAAACTTGATAATGGTGAAACTATAGAATCCAATCATCCACCCCTTAGGAGAATAAAAATTCAGCATGGAGATAGCGAGGTTACAGCCACTCCCTTTAGGCTTCCAAACAAAGGAGACTCTCTATACACCCACAAAGTTATTGAACAAAACAATTTTACTAATCAACATTTAGTAACCCTAGGAAAACAATTAAATAGGATAGAATCCACCATCCAGAATCCTACTCAGCTTATTACACCTCAAGTTGACACTCTCAAAAAACCCATTTTTAAAGCCTTTGAATTTCCAAAAATCTTAGCCCGAGTTTGCCAAAGCTATAGAACAAAAGAAAAACTCTTAGGAAAATCAAAGTTAGAACCGATCCTATACTAGACACTCCTAAATTCCAGAATCTTATCATTAGAGACACTCCGAACAATCCACTATTAGTACCACGACCAAACACTCGTAATTCCGATAATGAGTCGAGTCAATGAGATTAACGAGACTCAATTGGAGACAACCTCGAAGCTTTATTATAGTAGAGCTACCCCACCGGACATTGCCCAAGAAGAATCATCGCAAAAATACAGAATAAATACTCTCCTAGCGCCATCTATGAATGGAACATTGATGGTGTTCTTTGAAACCAATATTATGAACATTCTTAACAACATGGTTATGCTTGCTAATGCCTACAAAACACAGCAAGATGTTTCTGACCATGCTGTTGCTAATCTTCTAGTAGCTGGATTTACTGGACAACTAAAAGGTTGGTGGGATAATTACCTGACAGATGAACAAAAAACACAAATTTTAACTGCTTACAAGGTAAATGATTTTGGTCAACGCATGGATGATGATCAAGGACATCTCATCCAAGATGCAGTCAATACCCTTATCTATTCCATTTCACAACACTTCGTAGGAGATCCTTCACATATTAGGGATAGAAACCAAGATCTCCTTTCCAATATGCGTTGCAAATCCTTAGGAAGATTTAGAGAATACAAAGAGCTTTTCTTTCAAAGGGTTCTTATTAGACCCGACTGCAATCAACCCTTTTGGAAAGAAAAATTCTTAGCCGGTTTACCTCAGATTATAGGTGACCAAGTTAGAGATAAAATTAGAGAAGATTACAGCGGTCAAATTCCTTATGATCTCCTTTCTTATGGAGAAATAGTCTCTTATGTTTATAGACAAGGAACACAAATGTGCAATACAATCAAATTACAAAGACAACTCAAGGAAGAACAATCCCTCACCAATAGGAGTCTATGAGATTTTTGTGCTCAATATGACCCCTCTTATAATGAAAAAACAAAAACAAAATGTAAGGGAACTTGTCCTCCTGAGAAAGAAACATCATAACAAACCTCCACCTCGTAGGAATAAACAAAGACACCAGAATAACCAAAATAGACCTCATTCTGATAGAAAATTTTTTAAAGACATTAAATGCTATTCTTGTGGTAGAAAATGTCATATTTCAAAATATTGTAGGATTAATAAAAAATTGAATGAACTTTCTTTAGATGACAATACTCTTAATCAGTTAAATAACATCTTCATAGAAAATGATGATACTTCTTCTGATGAACTTCTCGAGGAAGAAGGTCTTTAGATTAATGAGATAGAATCCTCTTCAGATTCCGATTATGAAGACGCTTCTCCAGGAAAACCCATTCTTGAAGTAAACGTCTTAACAAAAGAAGAAGAATTCCTTCTCAAAGACTGCCGACAAAATACTCGACCACGAAACCAAAAAGAATACTTAGATAGACTACACTCTTCTATGAATATTACTTCCAAGCCTAATACTTCCTACAATCTTAAAGACATTCTAAATAGAAACAAAAAACCACAGTCTAGACCTATAAATATTAATGACCTCCAAAACGAAATAAAACAACAAAAAATAGAAATACAAGCCTTAAAAGAAACTCAATTAGAAATGAAACAAGAAATTTCTGATATGAAGTCTCTTGTCATAAAAGGAAAACCAAAACTAGATGACCAAAATGAAATCACTAGTACCCCAGATACCTCTGATCCAGCCTTTCTTATGTTGTTAACAGAAATCACATCTAGGAAATGGATAATAAATATTAAGATAAAAATCAATAATGAGTATATTATTGAAACAACGGCACTCTTTGATACAGGGGCTGACCTCAATTGTATCAAGGAAGGTCTTGTTCCAACAAGATACTTTGATAAAACATCTGAATCCTTAAAATCAGCCTCAGGAGACAAACTGAATATACAATACAAGTTACCCGAAACTTTAATAATAAAAGACCAAATGTCTTATAAAACCTCTTTTCTTTTAGTTAAAAATATGAGGCAACAAGTAATTCTTGGAACTCCTTTCATACAACTAATACAACCTTTTACAGTTACTAACAAAGGTATTGAAACCCATGCTCTAAACAGAAAAATCACCTTCAACTTCATAACAAAACCACAAAACGAAGCCTAAATATTTTACAAGAACATTCTATTTCAGAAATAAATTGCCTTATAAAAGACAAAGAAAATCAACTTGAATTCTTAAAAGAAGATTTAGAATTCAAAAGAATAGAAGAAAATCTTATAAAACCAAACATCATAGAAAAGATAGCTTCCCTACAAAAACACATAGAAAAAACTATATGCTCTACTCTACCCAATGCCTTTTGGGAAAGAAAAAAGCATATCGTTGATTTACCTTATGAACATGACTTTTCTGAAAACAAAATTCCTACCAAAGCCCGCCTAACATAGATGAACCAAGAGGTTTTGAAATTTTGTCAAGCAGAAATACAAGATCTCTTGAATAAAAAACTCATAAAAAAAAGCCAATCACCTTGGAGTTGTTCTGCTTTCTATGTCAATAAAAATGATGAACTAGAAAGAGGAGTTCCCAAGTTAGTTATTAATTATAAACCTCTTAATACAGCCCTTAGATGGATAAGATACCCTATACCCAATAAAAAGATTTGCTAAACGAGGCTTTGTAGATCAAAAATATTTTCTAAATTTGACATGAAATCAGGATTTTGGCAAATACAAGTCAGTGAAAAGGATAAATACAAGACAGCCTTTACAGTCCCTTTTGGCCAATATGAATGGAATGTTATGCCATTCGGCCTCAAAAATGCCCCTTCAGAATTCCAAAGAATTATGAACGAAATTTTCAATCCTTATTCAGAATACATCATAGTTTATATAGATGATGTTCTAGTATTCTCTTCCAATATAGAACAACATTTCAAACATTTATCCACTTTCATAAAAATAATCATACAAAACGGTCTTGTAGTCTCTCCTACTAAAATTGCACTCTTCAAGACCAAGGTTAGATTTTTAGGTCAGTACATCCATTTAAGCACCATCACTCCCATAGAAAGATCAATATCTTTTACTGATAAATTCCCAGATGAGATTAAAGACAAAACTCAATTACAAAGGTTTTTGGGTAGTCTCAATTATATTTTAGATTTCTTTCCCAACATAAATATCATTTGTAAACCTTTACATCAAAGGTTACGAAAGGATCCTCCACCATGGACCTCTGTCCATACAAACATTGTCAAAAAGATAAAAATACATGTGAAAGATATACCATGCTTACATCTTGCTGACCCTTCCACTTTCAAAATAGTAGAAACAGACGCGTCAGAATTAGGATACGGTGGCATTCTCAAAACATTGGAATTCCACTCAACAAAATTATTCGACAATCAAAAAAGAAATACTTGCTATAGTTTTGTCTATATCAAAATTCCAAGGAGATTTATTAAATCAAAAATTTCTCTTGAGAATTGATTGCAAATCAGCCAAAGACATTTTACAAAAAGACGTTTTAAATGTTGCAACAAAACAAATTTTTGCCAGATGGCAAGCCATACTTTCAGTATTCGATTTTGACATTGAATTTATAAATGGTTCTTCAAATTCATTGCCTGATTTTCTTACAAGAGAATTTTTACAGGGGATACCAATATGCCAAGATCCAAAAAAGACAAAGACAAAGGCAAAGGCAAAGCCACTGCCGAACCCTCCAATACACCACCAAAGCCGAAAGGCTTAACATCTGTCAAGACATGGCTTGAAATGGTAGAAAACAACCAGACATTCATACACCAAACACCTTTGAAAATAGAACACATATCACCTGATCCCATGTTAGCCTTTAATCAGCTAACCGACATGATACCAAAAGAAACCATTCTATTACTTGCACAGTCTATACAAAACAAGACAAAGAAAGAGCCATCCAATGCCATCGAAGTAAGCAACAATCCTTCCCCACTGGTTACACAAAAACCAGCAGAATACAAAAGAATTTCGAATGAGGTGGTTATTAGGCCACAGGCAACCCCTCAATCCCAAAAATCAAAAAATTTCCCCAAAACATCATTTCAAAAAATATTGACTGTAGAAGATGGATTCTTCGATGAAGATCCAACCAAATTTGCAAAAAACATATTTCCAAAAAACTGGTTATTCAAACCACACAATACAAACAAAACCCTTGCTTATTATGAGCAAATTCTAGTGGAGACAGAATCAGCAAGATTTACCCATTTTGTTGACAAAAACAATACAGAAAACATTCTATACTCCACTATATCCATCAGTAAAGTCATACACCCCTCACACTGGGGAGCCACATCTCATACACCTAGAAAATTCCAAACCAGACTTACCCAAAGCCTACCATATTCTTCCTCATACACCTACTGGGACTACCAACAAGCTTGGTGGAACGTTTTCTTCAGACAAAATACAAATTTCCAACACACCTGGTTGTTATTCTTCAAAAATAACTTCCCAAGACAAAGCCTACCAAACTGGTTTGACTCTTGGTGGGATCTCTTTGGTCCTTTAGACATAATTCTACACCCCACAGTCAAACAATGTTATAAGGTTTTCAGTGAATACTTTGTACCAACACCACATGATATAAGGTTCCCATGCCTTATGCATTTCTTTATAATATTCAGAATCTCTTGGGTAACAGCCTGGGAATTTGAATACAATACATCCACAAAACCTGGGGTACCAGTCCTTATCCGAAAATACAAAACAAAATGGTGGGATGGATTCAAACACCATGAACAAGGATCCGAAGCTGTGGTTAGAACATGGCTAAACAGCCAGAAAAACATGATAACCACAGTCCCATCAAATACATCCTTTTTACAGGAGAAATCCATGGCAAGTGCAGCACTTGCTACAGTCCAAAGCAGAGAGGAATACTGTAACATCCTCAAGACAATGCTATCGGAAACGGAAGAATCACAATGTGGATCTTCCAAATCTCAAGAAAATACAGACGAATCCTCACAGTCACATCACAGTGGAAACACCAATGAAGACGACTGCTATGGGATCAACCTAGACAGAGATTAAATTCAAGACATCACATGCTGACACTGTTACGAGCGGCGCAAAGGCTATACATCGTAGCATACACTGTTCACTGTTCACTATTTACTTTACACTGTTCAGCACTGTAGCACTTTCACTGTAGCACCCGCTATAAATACACCCTCTCGACATAGAAGAAGAGGACCCAAAATTTTCTAGATTTCTCTCTTCTCCTTCTCCCTCTCTCACTTGTAACCCTTCATCCCTTCCATCTCCATCCTCATCTCTTCCATCTCCAAGCTCTCTTACCTTGTATCCCCTGGTTTCAAAGTAAGTTAGTTTTTCATATACATAGTTTCATACAGGGTTATATATATATATATATTTGAGTTGGATTAGATTCATGCTAAAATATTGTCCGTTTTAGGATAGTTTGTATGTTTAGATTGAGGAAATTTATTTATTTCGAATATTTGAAATAAAAAATACCAAAAACATTAATTTAGGATGTTAGATTTTCTTTTCATTAATTTAAATTGCACGTTTAATTATTAGGCAATTTTAAATTCAAATTTTATAAAAAGAAAAAAAAAAAGAAAACATAAAAAATATCATGCGTGAGTCACCTAAAATTAGGTCATCTCTTACATGTCATCTAGTCATTGCACGTTTGGATCATTTGAGTACATGACATATTATGATAGTTGCGTTTAATATTTTACTGTTATTAGATTATGTTAAATTATCAATGACGTGTGACATATAGTTTGCATAATAGATTGCATGTTACGTACCATTTTAGTTTGTCATTTTGTACGTCATTGCCACGCATTGTATGTAGAGTAGGTTTCATTGACGAAATTTGATTTCTCTCCCTTAACCCACTTTTTCCTTAATGTATTTTGTTCGATGAAGGGTAGAATATAATGTTCTTTTTTTCTCATGTTATGAGTGGAGGGAGGACCAGACTCTTATTTATACATTCTATTAATATGTACCTTCCATCAAAATGTCTTTTAACTTCTATGAGAGTCGCATCTCTTTGGAAGAATTGGTAACTTCTCAATAAGGATTGTACCCTTTCATTAAAGTCATAACTTTTCATAGTCAAATACATCTTAGCATTTATATATTTTATTAAACCATCAATTAATAATATCATGTGAGTCACACAGTAATTCTTACAATTTCCCACTTGGCCCATATAACATCCCTTTCATGATTTAATAAAGATCAAAATGTGCTTAATAACATAATGCTAATTTTTTTCTTAAATTAGCTATGGCATAATAATCATAATTAAATAAAGAAAATTAATGCGAGTCATAACGGTTGTATGTCATTAATCGATATAGTCCTTTCGATGTATTACAACATAGCTCTCTATTTAACATGATCCATAAATGAAAATTACAGTAATGGTCCAACCATAATGTCTCTGTTAGAGACTGTCCTATTTAACATTAATCTATTTTCATAATGTATATTAAATATAAAATATGAAATATCAGAAACACATAATTAAGATCAAAGTAAAACAGAGGCATAGTCGAACAAGCACAAGAACCGGGACACTTTAAATTCACAAGCCAAAGGTTAAACCAAGGTCCATCATTAATCTAAAATCAACTCAAGCAAAGATGAATCAAACCTCAATCAGAACAACAAATCAAATATGGACTTGTTACAAGCTTGAATGGATGCAACACAACGTCCTAACCAAACGTTAGTAAGTCTACTTACAACTTTCTAGATTGGCGGCCTCAAGTGGCGGCGAACGGCGGCAAGGACACCTAAAGAGAGAGCTGAGGAAAGAGAGATGGAGGGGTTGGTGTGGGCGGCCAAGGAAGAAGAAGAAAAGAGGAAGAGAAATTTGTCTGTGTGTGCATGCTTGGGAGAGAATGAGCCTTCTCCCTAATTATAGAACACCCTTCATTAATGGTCCTAATAAGGCATTTAATGTCAATAGCTTAGGTGGAAAGTCTAAAAGTAAGGTGGCAAGTTTATAGGTTCTTCCAAAGGCTTCTAAGTTCCAAGTGGCAAGCTCCTAATTGGTCAATCTAAATTTATATTGATGGCTCTTAATAAATGAAGTGATCCTCCTTATCTCCCCCAATAATTTCTATCCAAGATCTTCTTGAAGAGTTCCATTGTTGGCCTCTAATATATCCTAAGTCAAGAATCATTTGAGGAGGGCACTAAATCTAAGGCAGCTTGATCTTCTAGTCTCATCCTAGGGGATAATTAGTTCTATGCCATTGGGGACACCTTAATCTTGGCATTGAAGGACTAGAGTCCAAAAGTATTTAATGCATCCCCATGCTCAATTAAGAAGACTCTAGATTAGCCTTGCTCCTTAAGTTAGGCGTGCAGCCCCCTCCTCTTCCAAGTTGGGCGTGTGGCCCTCTTATCCCAAGGTGAAAACAGTTTTGAGTAGTTTTTGAAATCAACGTCAATACCTTATCAAATGAGCTCGAAAAACAATAAAATTTTAATATGTTATAGATAATACCTTAAATGACATTTTTCATGAGAAAGCCAAGTCCAATTCATGCTGTGGAAAGAGCAGAAAATCACTGAACACAGCCCAAAAATTCATCCGTCAAGCAGATTCAATGTCTGGCGTCACTTTTGGTTAGTTCCCACGTTAGAGAAGTTAGGCCAATCTTGAGCCTGAAGGTTTTTGAGTTGGTTGGTAGGAAATGACTATAGAAAGGCTTGTACTTATTAAACTTCATAGGGTTAACAGTAAATAATAAAAGCAATATTTTAGAAATAGTTGATGTGTTTACTATCCATGTTCTTAGATTGGTTGATTGGGTGTTTTTATTAAATGCTTTCGCTTGCGTTTAATTGAAAGATAAAAAGAATGGGTTGAAGACGCATTCTTGCACGTTGCAATTTAATCGACCGTTGAGGGATTTTCGCGTGCTCAGAGGTTCGAGGCGTGACAGTTTCATATGAGACTGTTGAGTCCACTTTTGTCACTTCCAAACAGTTATGATAGAAGTAGCGAAAACGACATCCTAAGATCTCCATAATTAGAATCTAGAATATGGTAATGGAAAAAGAGAGATTTGTGCACATTATTTGGAATCCATTGTTCTTGATATGGAATATTGACAATTAGAGCTAAACATCTCCTCTAATGCCATCTATATCACTTGTCCCTCGTATTACATAAATAACCGCTCCTTATATGAGATAATTTATATATAAGGAGAAACTTGAGCATTATTTATAGAGTTTTCATCCACAAGCCATCTCCTTGTAAGTAACCAGCTCCATATGAAACTAATTAAGAATTGTTATATCTTACCTTATTAAACTAATCTTATAAAGTAATAAATTTTAATTTTAATCAATGTAGCCCATGTTAGAAAAATTATCACAAGATCGCTGGTCATATTGCATAGAACGGTCGATGCTGACTAGGGCTCACATTAGCAATTTCCAATAAATTTTGGCCAAATGGAATATATTGAAAAATCATTAAAATGTTTTGAAAAGTTTAGAATTGAATAGCATGGGTATATGAGTACTAGTTAATAAAAGCTTAAGACATTAGAAACAATTAGGGTATGTTCGTTTCGCGGAAAATGACTTCCGGGAAAATGTTTTCCGTATTTTCCGGTGTTCGTTTCACGGAAAATGAACTAGTCAAGGAAAATGTTTTCCATCATTGGAAAAAACAACAAAATTTAAAGTGAAGAAAACATTTTCCATGACTTCTTCCCTCTTATTTCTTTTTATGAATACATTTTCATTTTATTTTTATGCTTTCTTTTTCCTTTTTTTTTTAAATCGAGTTTTTAATTTCTTTTCTTTCTTTCCTTTTCATCTACTTCTTTGGCGGTGGCCGGCAACCGGCCACGGCGGCGTCCGGCGACCGGCCGCAAGCCAGCGGCTGGCGAGGCTCCGCCTAGCCCGATCTGGCGAAGCCGAGATTGGGCCTAGCCAGATTGGGCGAGGCGGAGCTCTCGCCGGCCCGGGTGGGCTCAAGGCTCGGCCGATCTCGCCCGAGCTTGCGGCTCGCCAAATCCGGCGAGCCGGGCGGGGCTCGGGCCTCGCCCGAGCTCACCGCGAGCCCGCCGAGCTCGGCAAGCCGCGAGCTCGGGAGAGATCGGCCGAGCCTCAAGCTCGCCAGATCTGGCCACCGGGTCTTGGTCGACCGCCGGGCAACCGGCCATCGTCAGGCAGGAAGGAGGCGGCGGTGGCGGAAGGAGGAGGAAGAAGGAGGAGGAAGGAGGCGGCGGTGGAGGAAGGAGGAGGAAGAAGGAGGAGGAAGGAGGAAGGAAAAAAAAAAAAAAGAAAAAGAAAGAAAAAATAAAATAATAAAAATTTTGATTTTTTTAAAAAATATAAATAATTAAAAATTCATTTTCAAAAAAATATAAAAAAATAGAATTAATTTTTTGGTCAATTAAAAATATTAAAATTCAATTTTTGATAATTTTTCCTAAACAATTAAATGAGCTAACGAACGGTGGAAAATATTTTCCATTCAAATTTTAGGTTTTGGTAGAACACCTTTGGAAAATAGAGTCATTTTCCGGAAAATAACTTTCGGGAAAATGTTTTTCGGAAAAACATGATATTTTCCGGAAACGAACGGACCTAATGTCAAATAGCTTCAAGCCCATTGTACTAGTAGTCTTTTTAAGTTGTGAAACATGTCTTCTGTAATAGCTTGTTGTTAAACAACGTGATGGTTTGCTCATTTAATATAGTATCAGAACTAAGAAATCTTGTACTTTTCTTTTGTCATAAATAAATTGCCTTCATTACTTGAAATTGTTGAGGCTAATAATACAATTTGAAAGGGGTGAGTAGGTTTTATGAAGATTTTGAAAAACTTTTGCAAAATATAACAAGATGTAACTCAACGGCACCAAAAATGGATTAAAGATATTATATACAAGTCCTACTAATGAACATATGTTGATAGCAATGAGCAAAAGATTGATGCAAGTGCTACTAAAATCATTTCTTTTTGGCGATGGCTAGTAGAGGGAAAAAGAAAAGAAAAGGAAAGGAAAAAAAAAGAAATTCATTAAGTTAAAAAATTGCAAAAATTATCCACATCAACATTGGTTATCCGTCGGCTATACTATGTAGGATGACTAGAGCTGACTAGGCCATCAAGTCAACGATTACGATCAAAATCAATTGAAAGAACTAAATTGGCAAATCAATAAGAGATTTAGGACTAAATTGATAAATTATTAAAAGATTTATAACTAAATTGACACAATTAAAAGTTTTAGAATTGAATTGACTGCCGTAAAATAAATCCAAGACTTTTTGGATGCCCTTTCGTGCACTTGAAATTGCTATTTCTAAAATAGAGACCTTTCATAACCGGAAGGCTTTTGGAAGATCCTCAGAGCTTGTGTTCTCACTATTGCCCTGTTGAATGTAATCAAGTCCTTGAAGCCCATTGCCCCATGCTCTTTTCTTCTTTTCATCACCTCCCATTCCTTTTGTAGTGTAGTCCTGATTTTGATTCACTATTTTCTATCAAAATGTTGCAATTTTCTACTTGATCATTGACATCTTCCTTCCCTTTTCTCTTATGTTTTTTTTTTTTTTTTTTTTTGGTGACCATGCCTTTTCTCTTATGTTATCCATGACACAATTCAACAATTCTTTTAGGTACACATATTGAGTTCTAGCCTTCAAGCTATAATTGATCACTACACATGATCAATTGCACATATAATAACATGACAGCAAAGTCTCTCAATGAAATTAAGGTTTACTTTGAAAATTTTCTTACTGATAGATGCACTTCCAATCTTGAGAAAAACAGAAATTCTTGTGAGGTATATAAACTTTATGATTTCGCATGCAAAACCATCTCAACTTATAGCTCTTTTTAGATCCGACTATCTAGAGCGAATCAAATTTGATGAACATCGTGTTAAACATGATTTCCTACCTCTTTCTCAATTTCACTATTTTGCAAATTTCCTACTCACTCGAGATGTCGCTTAATCATATAAATATTTGAAAGACGAGAAACAATTATATATATCCAAGCTCATCATAGTTGTTGATCACGTGGATCTCACGTGAACTCAAGTACTAGCCAGAAAAGTTAGCAATCCATATGAATTTAGCACCCTCCCCCTCCCCCCCCAAAAAAAAAAAAAAAAAAAGCTCGAGGAGGATGTTGCAAATTTTGGGATCATATTTTGACTACTCTCTCTACTTTTTTTCTTTTTTTTTTTGACATTTCACTTAGGCTGTGACGTAGTACTAGTCAAAATAAGGAAACAACACATGTACGAGATGTTCTGTTACCTTAATTTTTTTTCCTCTAGGATAATGACCGCACGAAATGATGAGAATATTCTCGAACGTGTGCAAAAAATATATTCCAGCATAATGTTAACCCCAATAATTGGCCTTTGGAGCTTGTTCATCAATTCAAATCCCATATTTTACATTATCCTCTCCTCCAATTAATACCATAAAAAGATGTCACGGTCCAAAAACTATATATAAAAAATTAAAAAGGAAAGAAATTATAATATTATAAAGGAAAAAAAGAAGAGTACTTATTTTGGGGGCATTGTTAACGTGTAATTGAGCAACAAAAAAAGAAAGGGTCGCTCTCAAGGCATAACTTGCACGCATCCTCGCTCCCTCCGCCTCCCCTCATCGATTCAACCAGGTGGGCCCGGCCCAAGGGAAGCAGATGGGCCCACTGGGCCCACTAGCCCCACCCGATGGTGTGCGTGGCCACTGCAATAATTGAATGCAATCGTAATGATTAGATTCTTTATACACTCTTATTCTCGACAATTCGACCATGATGGAGGGCAAGGTAATCCCCTTTTTCCTTCACCATAAACATGATTTTGCAATTGAGTTTAAGGACAAATGATTTGGAGAGAATAAAAAAGATGATAGGGACAATTCCGGATTTGTAGATTTCCAACCATGTTCATAACTGATGAGAATAAAAAAATCGACTTCTATTTCCATAAGGAACTACATCTGATTTATTTCAATGATGAGAAAAAAAAAAAAAAGAATATGGCATGTGTTGTTACGTGAAGCGATGCGGCGACCTAAATTATTTGGCCTACTTGAATATCCTCTCAATCAAAGGACAATGACAAATCAAAATAAGGACATTGTACAAATGGTAACAGATGGGTGCACCAAACTTCGCTTTCAATGCCTATCAGCCTTAAAGCTCGGACAAGTAAGAATGGATATGGCAGATGATGTTTCGAAAACATTTGCACAAGTGGCCTTCGTTTTTTTTTTTCTAAAGTTTTTTGTGGGATTGAATTTAGCATATCTTGTGTTAATTGGGGGGAGACTATTAGATCTGTAGGTATTGATAGATGCATGATGTGTGGCATATGGACACCTTCTACGTGAGGGTTGAGCACAGTTTAGTCCGAATTGTCAAACCAAGCTGAATTGAACTATAATTATCAATTTAATTTCGTTTGCAAATATGCTTTCTTGAACTAAATTGAAATACGGTTCGATTTGATTTTTTGCCAAACTAAACCGAACCACCAATTCTAAACTACATATCCCCTAGCCATGTTATCATGTTTTTCAAAATGGAGACCAACGTGTGAGGTGGTGGAAATTGTGTTTACATCAAAACTTCAATTATGTCACTCAGCTTCATCATTAAATGATAGCTTGACTTTGTTGGCCAATTCATGTCTTGATAGAGTCAAACATCACGAGAGTTAAAAGCATTAAGAGATATCATTTCAGTGTTAATGGATGGTTAAATTTATTATAAATATATTAGTTTGATTTTTTTATAATTAAAAATTAATTTTTGGTATATTTGTTATACGTGTACTGGTTTGAGATAATTTTTTTTATGGTTAAAAAATCAGCTTAAGATAAATTTATCATATATTTATAATTTGAGATTTTTGTGATATTTATCTCTAAGAGAAATAATCATTTTAGTTCTGCTTCATACCAAATCTAATCGAACCCAAAAAATTTCGGCATTTTTTTTTTTTTCCCAAAACGAAAATTATTACTATCATTTCAAGTTCAGTTTGATAGTTTTTACTCAGATAGGACTGAACTGAAACATGCTGGCCCCTAATCTACTCTCACACCTAAATCTAAAAATCTCTCGGAATTTTCCTTCCTAATTTAGAAAAAAAAAATTAATCAAAAACATTATCTCCGGCCATGGGGCCCACCGACCAATATAAATCCGCCACGTCAGATAGATGACAGGAATCAACTTCCTCTCTCCTTTCTCTCTCTCTCCTCCGTGTACGGTCTCGTCGTGAACTCCCAACAACCCCCCCTACCACTCCAAGCTTCATCACATCTCCCATGGCGTCCTCCTCCTCCTCCACTCGCTCCTGACCTCGAAACCCTAGAGAGAGAAAGAGAGAGAGCACTAGAGAGAGAGAGAGAGAGAGTATCGCCGGCGCTCCGGCCATGGACAGCAACGCGTATTCCCACTCGTCGTACCCGGACTCCGGCAACTCGTCGCCGCGCTCCCGCGACGTCGACCTCGAGACGGCCTCCTGGGACGACCCCGTCCCCAACAGCTACCGCGTCCGCTTCATGTGCAGCTACGGCGGCCAGATCCAGCCCCGCTCCCACGACAACCAGCTCGCCTACGTCGGCGGCGAGACCAAGATCCTCGCCGTCGACCGCGGCGTCAAGTTCGCCCCCTTCATGTCCAAGCTCTCCTCCCTCTACGGCGGCGCCGCCGCCCCCGAGCCCTGCTTCAAGTACCAGCTCCCCGGCGAGGACCTCGACGCCCTCATCTCCGTCACCAACGACGAGGACCTCGAGCACATGATGCTGGAGTACGACCGGCTGTGCCGCGCCTCCGCCAAGCCCGCGCGGCTGAGGCTCTTCCTCTTCCCGGCCACCGGCTCCGCTCCTGCCAGCTTCGCGGACGGCGAGGGTAAGGCGGGGAGCCAGTGGTTCGTGGACGCCCTCAATTCGGTTCAGATGCGGAGCCTGGAAGGTTCGCCGCCCCCGGAATCGACGGCGGCGGCCGTGGGGGCGCTGAATCCGGACTTCCTTTCGGCTTGGAGAAAGGATTCCCGGCGAGGAAGCTGCAGGATCCGCCGGCGGCGGCGGCGGCGGCTCTCGATAGGGACGTTACGGCCGGATCGGACTGCGGATCGGAGGACCGGCATGTCATCGGAGAGCCGGTGATTTCGCAAGCGGAGATTCACCGCCAGATTCAGGAGCTGCGGAGGATGCAGATAGCCGGACACGAGCAAGTTCATATGTTGCATAGAAAAATGGACGACGCAATTGTCAACCCTAGAGCTCCCGCCGGTGATTACTACGGATACCGACCGCCGGAGAAGGTAGCATCGCCGGCTCCGGCGCCGGTGGCTTTTCCGGTTCCGATGCAGATTCCGGCGAATTTCCCGCCGGAGCGCCACATGACAGGCGGAACTTATTCAATCGCGGGAGCCGGAAATGAGCAGCCAGTTTATTATATACCGGCTCCAGCAGGCAACTACATGGGGGCACCGCAGGGGATGCGTCCGGGGACTGGACAACCCGGCCAGGGGCCTTTCTACGGAATGCAGAGGGCGATGCCGGATATCTTCCGGGAGCAGCCGGTGTACAATGCAGTGCCACAGGCACCAATTCAGCAGCAGCAGCAGCAGCAGCAGCAGCATCAGCAGCAGCAGCAGCAGCAGCATCAGCAGCAGCAGCAGCAGCATCAGCAGCATCAGCAGCAGCAGCAGCAGCCGCCAAAGCTCATGGCTTATAGCACAGAGGGAATACAAGTGATGCAGGCACAGCCAAAGGTCCCGGTAGCCGAGCCGGGTTTCCCTCAGGTGCCTCAGGTGATGTATGATGGGTCGGGCCGTCAGGTTTACTACACAGCCATGCCGGGATCAATGGCGCCACCGTATCAAGCGGCAGGTGACGTGAGGCAGGGCGGCGGCGCTGGGCCGGCGAATCAGGAGGGCAAGGTTGTGGGAAGGGGTCCTCAGTCTTCTTCGATATGATAGAAACTGCTGTCTATATTGGTGAATTGAATATATGTGAACACCTTTGAATATTGATTTAATCGTCTCTGTCCAACGCGGGTTCGATCTTCTCTTATTTAATTATTTGGTGAGCGTTCTCTTCTCTGCTATCATGTTCTGGCCCAGCAGTGAAATTGGAGTGCATTAACTTGCAACTCTTTTTCCTTTTTCTTCTTCACACATTCAATCTGCATTCCTTGTGGCTTGAAGAAATTCCTAATTCCTGAGTCAACCATCGAGACTCTCTACCCGTAAAGCTTTACATGAATTGAATTTTGAATGCAGGGTTCCATATAGTGTAACATTAGTCAAGTTAATCACATGCCGAACTGCTTGTCTTCTTCAGCCAGAAGATTTTCGAATTGCTTAGTTCTGCTAATTCCCGGCACATGTTAAGAAAGGAAATTGCGAGCAGTGCTGCAACATCAGTAACATTATTATCATGTTTGAAAATGTCTCGATTCTTGAAACGAACTATATAATTCAGTCTGAGTAATATGCACTGCCAGGACCAGAAATTGACATGACATACTATTAGTTTAGACTTCAACATCAATCATATATCCCTTCTAGCGACCTCCACTGCAACGGCTGCTGCAACCGCCGCCTCCACCACAGCCACCTCCCCTGCAGCTCCCCCTGCAGCCACTGCAACCGCCACAACCGCCGCCGCAACCGCCGCATCCACCACCAGCCACCATTTCTGCCAAGGAACCATTGCAGTTATCTGCACCAGGGCCACCTTCATTGCTGCCACTAAAACTCACTCGTGTTTCTATTCGTTCCTGCACAGCAACTGCATCGACACAATTTGAAAACATGATGGGGGTCGCCAAAAATTGGTGACTATCTGCATAAACGTCGCTCGAATATTTGCCTTCCGCCTCTTTTCTGTTTTCTTCCTTGTTGCAGACACTTGTATCCAGAGCATCATCCATCCATTCCCCATTCTCTTTGTTCTTCATATTGTGTTGCAGCATATTTGACAGTATGAATGCTGATATTACTGCGGGCAGTACCATCCAATCTTCTTTCACCTGTCAATTGGAGAAGATGTGTCCTAGCAATTCTTCATATTCTTTTTTTTTCTGGAAATGGTCTTAACGAGTAAAAGATGGTCGTTTTTTACCTTCACTGTGCCACATTTCAAATTGAGCAATGCCACCGACTTCCCATAGGGATATGCCGCTGAAAATTCCACTGCTGTCATGAATCCTTGTTCATCTTCCTTCTCACAACAATTCCTAACCTCATATTCTAGCTTTTTCCCAGGAT
Organism: Eucalyptus decipiens; assembly: GCA_014182575.1. Taxonomy (NCBI): domain Eukaryota; kingdom Viridiplantae; phylum Streptophyta; class Magnoliopsida; order Myrtales; family Myrtaceae; genus Eucalyptus; species Eucalyptus decipiens. The sequence continues at coordinate 31,620,954 of CM024614.1, forward strand.
ATATAATGACCTGGAGAGTACAGAACGCTCAATGAGTTGCTAATTGATAGCCTGGACTCTTCCAGAGTAAACTGTAATTCATTGTGAAATGATACATAGTGGAACTTGTGGAAGGACTTGGTAGATTGCAAAAGCACTTGTTGTATCATCATTTAATCTCTGGCTGAGACATTTCTTTGCGAGCACTTCTACACGTACATAATATGGACTATGAATAAGATTAGAAGGATAAAAGATGCCTACTTGTCTATCACCCGTGAGCTTAAAAATATGGCTGTCTCCTGAGGAATCTCTTTCTAGGCAAAAGAACCATTTTGAGTTCATCAGAGACCATCCTGTTCCTTGTAATTCTGCAAGTAGATATGCTTTCCCATCTCCTGCTGTTCTAATCAGCTCTCTTGGAAGCCGATTTTTGTCTGCCACAACTACTTTGAAATCCCTATCACAGTCAATACTGAAAACTGATTAATAGTTGCATAATCGTGCACATGTGAGGTTATATGGACAGCGGCCATTTGTATTTCCAAGGGAGGAGAATGCAAGCCTTGGGAACCAATAATCAGGATGGTCTGGATCCTAAAACGTAGTCAGTTTAAATATGTTGCTCAATGTAACTTAGATTCATGCATCAAACCATGTTGTCATTTCTAGCAGCTTGGCAAATTCTAGCAGTGAGTTCCATTCCAGTAAATTGTATTCCTTGACTTCGTTATACTAGAAAGAAAATGCAAATTAATTATTGAATGACATAGTTATTCAGTAATGCACATACCTCATCTGCATGTTGATGATTTCCTTGCCTTCCTCTTGTAGGATAACTGTCCGGCTTCTGTCAAGATTAGTCCTCCTGAGAAGTAGCAGGAAGCGAGCACTTTTCATTGATGGATTGGCAGGAATCATTTGTAACATGTATTCCATTGGAACCGGAGGAGTGAAAGACATGGCGATACGGATGCTGATGGGACTGGAATCCAAATTCTCCGAGTCTGTTAGGAGCTCAAACCAATCGTCCATCCAGAGGGGAGATCCAGGCTCCAACAGTCTGGTCAAAGAGACAGAAGTTCTCCCCAGCGGTGTTTCTGATTTAGTGTAAGTTGTATAACACATGAGTTCGAAAACAAGCTCTCCTTCAAGTTCACAGTGAAGGCTAGCGACCTGTTTGTACCCTGATTCAGACTGTATGCTTAGTCTTGTTTTAGTGTTGAAGTGCACATCTGGCTCAGCTTTTCTTAAGGTTACAAAGAGATTGCCTTGATGCCTAACTGGTAAGTCTTTGATTGCTGCAATCTCCACCATGACCTTTACAACAATTACAATATTAGGAATGAGATCTTATCCAATTTATGCATTACAAGGTAGTGAAAGTCACACATCCTCTACCTGGTGGTGCGCCCACATTTTCATAACTTATAGGATTGTCTATGAGCTATTTCTAGCATGACCCTAATTGTAATGCAATTCTTCAGTGTTTCAAATTCCAACGAGTATACAAGGAAAGAGTTGCATAATACTTGAGCAGCTCCCTCTATATATTGACAAAGTATATGCTATAGATAGACTTGACTTTATGTTGAAATAAAAGAACAGAAACAGTTGGCGTCCCAGTTACATTTGAAGTTCATTTAGTTCTTCCAACATGCGACTAAAGAGTTGAGTGGGGGCAGCTTTTCTGTATTTGGACAAAGCCACACATTAAGTGCAGCTTTTACGGTCAGATAATAGTACATGTGTATCTGGGCTGAGCACGGTTTCATAGTCCTCGTCATGAGGTTTGTGCCATACGGTAAAGGAATATAGGAAAGATATGGATTGCTTCGGAAGTTTAATTACCTCTACTAGCTTTTTTGGGGGAAGTGGAATGGTATTCTGAATCCCGCCGGATGAAACCGCCGTCTTGGCCACTGTATTCAGCTGAATAGGAGTTACTGTCGGCGGAGATGGAGCGCTGCCTCTATGCACTGCTCCTGCCTTCCAATAGCTCATTCCAAATGTCTCTTCCCACAACTTTGTGGTTTGCAAAAACCCCGCATTGAGCTTCCCACCCTTAGTCCGATCAGAATCAGTATCATCATGTCCTAACACCTTCCCGATGATTGCCACTGTATCTCTACAGTATGAAGCGGGGTTTAACTGGTGAGCGTGCCAGATGAGATCAATGTCGTATGTCGGGACACAAAAGCATTCGTTTGCCTTATCTCTGTTTCTCTTGATCAGATAGAGAAAAGCCTTGTATCTGGCCACGGCTTCTTTAAGAAGTACATCGTCGTTCATATAGGGACGGGACACCTGACAAGAGAAGCAATTCGTTGAGTAATTGTCCACTGCCAAAGAGAGGTTAGATAAAATCCATGTGCCAAAGGTGCGCTTCGATGGATTTCACCAGGAAGTGACCTGAGCTTATAGTTATGTGGCAAGATCCATACAAAACTGGCCAAGAGCCAAACTTAACAGGTATGAGTAACATGAGTAAAAGACACATCTTTAAATCGTCCATTTTTATGTTTCTTCCTTCCTCTGACAATCCATAATATGGTCGCTTCGTAAACCTCAAGTGTCTACAAAACAATATCATCCCCATAATTCAGGGTTCAGTTCAATTAGTTAGATACGATTTTTTATTTTCTCTGAGTTACTTGTTGTACCTCCAGCATCCCCAGTGCTAGAGTTCATTAGATGTGAACAACTTTAACTGGGAAGGGCGATATATATGAATTCAAATTTGGGGAGATGTAGAATGATCAGTGAAAATAGGACTTAAGGAGTCAAGAGATCATGTACAATGATCCTTCCGAGAGAATCATAGCCTTTAGGTGATAAATTACTGTGATGCCTTGATAAATTCATCTTTGTACCTGGTAAAAGAAAGAACTCTGCCTCTTGACAGCTGCAACTAAGTCATAATCACTGTCTCTTGGAGCTCCCATGGTATTTCCAGCTCCACTCTTTGACAGGTTGCCATTAATGTTGAGTTCATAAGGTTCACTTGGATACATTCTGTTCCAGATTGCTTCGGTTTGTTTAGTGCAGGTTCCTTGGACAGAAGATAAAACATTCCAGTTGTCCAAAATGCTCCCATACAATTCCTGACAGTCGATCTTATACCGCACCTGGGGACCAAAAAACGTGAATAGCTGGGAAAGTTTCTCTTCAATGGGTAAAGAGCAAGCAGAAGAGGATGATAGAGTTCTAGAGAGCAAGACACATATGCCTCATTATAATCTACCGGGTTAAGCCTATGACAGTGCCATATCCATTCGCAGTCAAAAGGCACCACCCGGGGTCCTTCAGAAATCGGAGAATCTAAGTGCTTGGCAAGCAGGGGAAGCCAACAATGCTTGTATCTGAATTTAGCACAAAATTGAAAAATCTGAGAACCAGAAGATATTGTTAGGAGTGCAAAAAGATAAATATACCATCTTCGAGTCTCTGGCAAAGTTAATTATCTCAAGACGGGAGAGTGGAATTTCATTAACTTTGATTAAAACTGAAAAATTGGTCAAGAATGCACTAAAGCTCCATAACAAGTTTTATCTTGTGACCATGCAAGGCGCAACAGATACTGTTAAAATCTCTGTATCTGGCTCACTCAATGGTCTGAGAATCATTCACTGCTCACCGACAAATGGCATGGTCCAACACCGGGCCGCCGTAGAGATGCCGATTCCGATCTACTGCTGCTAGAAACTTTAGTTGCTGCTTAGCACCCGCCACGAGGTCTGTGCTTGTGACTATCTGCTGTGCTTCAGCCCACTCCAGGTTTTGTTGCTTCTGCTCCATCACCTGCATAGAGGTCGGCAGCAACCATAGAGTTTCGGAATGGGAAAGAAAGTTCTCTTGCTGTTGCGTAGGCACATCCTAATGTGCTAGAGCAGTTGATTTTCTTTTCCGGAATTCCTCATGAAATTAAACTAAAAGTGACCCAAAAGGCAAAACACTGCATAGATGAATTAAAATCATGAGAGTAGAAGTTACAAGAGGTCATGCGGGTTCATTAGTTATTAATGTCTGCAGAGCCTGTAATGCAAATTAACTCTGAAAAACTAATGTAAGACCCGTTAAGCCATTTTTCGAAACTTTGAAGGACGAAGCTACGTTACCTGTATCGATTTTCTTTTTATTAGATGATAACAAATTCACGGTTCTATCCTCCTCACAGTAGGCCATATGTAGGCTCTGTATCTCTAATTCAGATCTTCGTTTCGCAAGTCCTACGAATGTAAAATTGCAAAACTAATCTTGCAATATGCAATATTGTGCTATGCATGCGCCACAAATTCCTTACCATGGCTCTTTCTTTTTGTGATTCTCCGAGGAAATGCTACAACTGAGAAGGCAAAGATGGCGAGGAGTCTTAACCTTCTTTATGGTGAAAGTGCAATATCTAACTGGATTTGTTTCTCTCCTGATTCAGCTGTTGTCTAGGAGGTTGATATTTATGGATTCCCTAGGATGAACAGGGAGCGAGATGGAGGATGAACTTGATCTTTGGATATGGTTGAGAAAACAAGAAATCTCTTCTGAGTTATGGTGCTAGTCACACTTTGGGCGCTTCATTGGTATTCAGTTGTAGTTCTGTGAAGAGTTTTCGGCATGCACGCAAGAAACTTCACTTCTTGTTGGGTTTCATCGATCATGTCATAAGTTATATGTGATCTCCTCCAACAGCTCATTGGAGAGACAATTTGTCGTGTTAGTAACTAGTGCATCGGCATCAATCTTGATTCCCATGGTCGATAGATGCCACGATGGAACACTGTAATGGGAGACTGAAGCGTGGGGAGATGTTGTATTCTCCTTTTTTCCTGGATTGGATCACTAGCTGCGATTTTGTGGGGGCAGACAGAATTTCCATAGTGTTCTCACCTTCGGAAGGAACTTAAAGAGTGTAACTATGAAATACTGCCCCATTTTCTGCCCTCAACTGCACTTGCGCTAGCAATAGCGGTATCGCTGCAGTCCTAGGATTGAATACAACCTAAAATATCTTGCGGGAAGGCTTCCGAGTTCCGACCACTATTGTCGTCATTTTGTTTCTTATGTATGAAAACAGTTCATCCTCTGAGGTTGAATGAGTAAAACGGTTGTATGACTGTGCAACCGAGGAGCACAAATCCAGGCTTGTGTATTACGTTAGAAAATCAGTAGGCAACATGGCTGATGGATTAATTATTGTTTCCTGCTTGAAAGCATCACTGTCTTGCACTTGCCGTTTAGGCATTAGTTCCGTGACACACTGATTTGACAACCTGAGAAATCTGGACCATTCATCTTTTTAACTTGCAGGACGAGGCGGGAAGATAAATAGGGTTGACTCTTCCTCCATAGGAAAACTGTAAATAATAATTGGACTTCTGCTGCTAAAAGCGAAAGTTTCGAAAAGGGGAAGATTGCCGGTGATAGATGATGTTACGGTACTATTAAGTTATGCTTTTGGTCCGCAAACATTTCAAGGTTTTGCTTAACTCGACAGCCACTTTGGCGCATTCTTCCCTTTCGTTTTTCCCATCATCACATGCTCTTGTTTTCTCCTTCCAATACAAAGCTACGAGCTTCTTGTGGACAACAAGCCTTTAGAAGGGGAATGCCGATAAGATGCTTAGAGAATTAGCCTGTATAAAGTCTGTCAGCTTTGAATACCAGAAACACTTCATGCAGCCCTTTTTTGTCACGGTGGCTTATGGTCTTTCCCTAACAGCAGTATACCGTAACTCGGCACGATGCAGGTGTGTGCTTACTTCTCATGACGCAAACCAACAAGCCATGAACCCGTGCATTTGGTGCATCATGCCCAGCTACTAATCGTGCATCCACCCCTGGGGAGTTCTTTTTTTGCAGTGCGTTCGAGCATTTAACAATGTCTTCATTCTGATCATTGGGTAAACAATGGCTAATCTCAAACCATTTCGTTATTGCAAGAAGACATGTTTCTTATGTGCATTACAATGGATAGAAGGAACCAACCTTTGATCTGGGTTACAGGCTCGCGTTGCTGCTATATATTTAAAATTTTCATTCTGTCTTAACTTTGTCTACCCTCTTCTGAGTTAAGAGACCAGCTGCACTCTGATATGCCCCATGGCTGGAAGGGAAATTCCCTTTATTTTCCTTATTTATTGGGTTGATAAATGTACTTCAATTTTCATAACATACCAAATATTGAGGGACACAAAGCAGACACTATAAGACCAATTGCTGAGCACTGACGTCAGTAACACTCATGCCTGAGTATATAAATCTCCTGAAAACTGCTGCAGTAGAAAGCAAACGGATTGAATCCTCCGATCCACCAGCCATGTCTGAAGATCCAGCCTTTTTCACAAGAATAGACATGAGATGGCCTATGCGTGCAGGCAGCAAATCTGTGGAGAGCTTAAGGTATCAAAAACACCACAAGGAATATTTAGGAGCAAGGATAATGCATACTGGTAACTCGCAATGCATAAAATTATGTCCATCCAAATTTGCAACCAGTAAAAGCAAATTGTAAAGCAGGATATGCTTCGGTTTATCAATGTTATGAGCATATTGGACAAACAATTCTTCCACTTACAACAACTCATTCATTTGTTAATCATCTTGAAATCTAACAATGCCAGTGATCAAGAAGAGAACTTGCAACATCCTATGTATAATCCTACTTCTGGATTTCTCTTTTATTGCCAGACAAAATGGTGGAGTGCAGAATATTGTTCTACCAACTTTTCTGACTTCAATTTCTAAAAAACGCAATGACTTAATAAATGTGGTTTGACTAATTAGTGAAAATTACCCACTGTTGAAGTTGCAACATTAGGAAGACTCCTTTAGTTTTTGTATCTCATTGTTTCCTTCTCAAAGCCGATTGTTGGAAATTGCTTGGCATATTCTTCCACACCTTCACGGAGTTTTGTAATTTCAGATTGAATATTGGCATCTGATTGCATGGTTGCCACGAAATCCTTCAACTTCGTTCCTGCATTGGAGAAAATCAGAAAAGTTGAGATAAGCTCACAAACAATGGATCATGGTGCCTCTGAAAATTCATTCATGTTAGAGGACAAAAGGCAAGAGTCCTTGAACCTTTAGAATTAGCCTTGACCTTCAAGGCCAATTTGACAGCAGCATCAAAGAAATCAGCTACTCTTGTAAAATCCTCCTCTCCAAAGCCCCTGGATGTGAGTGCAGGAGTCCCTGAAGCACCAGACAAGGTGAGATAAAAAATCAAGTACTTAGAAGAAATAGCTTTAAAATAATCAAAGGGAAAAGGCTCTCACCCATGCGGATACCACCAGGAACCATGGCAGACACATCCCCAGGGACGGTGTTTTTGTTTGCAGCTATATGAACTGACTCCAAAACTTTCTCGACTCTAGATCCATCAATACCCTGTGAAAGGAATGTAATAGTACCGGTTTGTCATTGAGATCCACTTTAAAATAAATATATTTTGTTTCCTCAAATTGTACCATCAATCAAAAACTTAAAGCATCAATATCATCTAAATAATCAGGATCTCCTGCAAAACTAGAGGCTGTGATAAACATCACCTGAACTGCCATGATAAGATACCTTCAAAGCACCTTAACATCCAATAAACAAACACAAATAATAGGGAAAGGGCACAAACAGTCTATCTCATCAATATATTACACTTTCCTCAATTGTCTTAAGTCCTACTTTAAGATGTGAGAAACAAAGTGAACAAGTAAAATGCAATCACACTACCGAGCTTTAAAAGATTTGCTCCATGGCCAAAGGAAACATTACTGAGAGAGTTGCATAAGAGAGAAACTATCTTTCATAATCGGCATAAAAAAGGTTTTCATTGAAGATGTTAAACCTAGTGTATATCAGTCATTGGAAATAATATCCCCGGTGTTGAAGTATGTGATTTGCAGATGAAGCAGCACATGAAACCAAAAAACGAAAAGGAAAAACAAGTTGACAAATTTATTTACCTGGTTCCTCAAATTTACCAAGACCAAATGGTTCTCAGTTCCACCTGATACAAGTTCATAGCCCTTCTCCAACAGACTCTGAACATTTAATGCCACAGTAAATGACACATGAAGTTATGCTGTGATATTGATAGAAACAGAAGGTAAACAACCATCAGGAATCTTGTGAAAAGTGAATTATGGCCCTTAATCACCTGAGCAAATCTTGAGCAATTGCTGAGAACTTGCTCTTGATAGGCCTTGTACTCAGGAGTCATGGCCTACAATCAGATGGAAACCCATGATTCAAAATGGTTTGTTGCAGTATGAAATGTACAAAACAGACAAAAAAATAAAAATCAATCCAAAAAATCCTTTCTGCTTGTGAAACCTGCTTGAGTGCAACAGCTAAGGCAGTAATGGTATGATTGTGAGGCCCTCCTTGAAGTCCAGGAAAAACAGCCTGATTGATCTTGTCTTCATAGTCATAGAGAACCTAAAGAACAAAATTCTATAAATGATCAATCCACGAGTATTCATGAACCTAACTTTTACCCATTTATGCTACAAAATTTTGGATGTTTAACATGCACAATAAGGAAGATTTGCAGCCCACCTCTTGCCCTTTCTTGTTAATCTCTTTCACCCCCTTTCTGAAGAAAATCATTGCTCCACGAGGCCCACGAAGTGACTTGTGAGTGGTAGTTGTCACAACATCAGCATATTCAAAGGGAGATGGGATGACTCCAGCAGCGACCAACCCGCTAATGTGAGCCATATCTGCCAGCAGTATAGCTTTTTGTTTGTCACAAACCTGTGGAACCCAGTAGGGAACAGCATAGCAAGTATAAAAGGTGTTAAAGAATTGCGGCAAGGATTATGAAGCTGCTTAATACAAGTCGTCAAGGTAATTTACCTTTCTAATGCGTTCATAATCATAGAGTCGTGCATAGGCACTAGCACCAGCTACTATCAACTTTGGCCGATAGAGGATCGCGCTTTTCTCCAACTGTAATGTTCAAGTAAAGTTAAATTCAGCCAATTACTAATTCCACAAGGTTATTGCTGAATCTGAATTTTTTTGAAAGAAAATCAGACCATTTGACTATTTTCAATGGAAAGCACAATCGCACTTTTAAGCATAAAAGTCTTCAGATTATTTTGGTAACTTTATTTCTAGTCGATGTCAAGCGTATTCCATAATATTGACATGGTTCGAAAACCAAATATACTCAGATATTGCCTTGAATCTAATTCGATCAATTGCTATAAGGGAAATAGAAAAGAAACTTTTCTAAAGTATAATGCGAAACACTGATGTGGCTAATTCACTGTTTGGCCTTCCTGCAATATTAAAGAAAACAGATGTCGCTTGCTACATCAACTAGTCTGCCTAACATAAATAAAGAAGTCAGAAGGTAGTTAAATTCTTGCAGTTGAATGGTTTAATATATGCTCGGCCAAAACAAAAAGGGAAAGAATGATCTAATGTGTCATTGTGACCTTTGTGTTCCATTATTTGGTTATGTTTGTATTTATTTACATGTGGTATATTTTCTAGCAAAAATATTTACATGTAGTATATATCAAAAAGAAAAGATTTTGACATAAGAAAACAGGACAGAGAGCCACAGCAACTAAACCATGACTCACATTTTAGTACAGGATATCATTGGATTCCTTATATGTAAAGTGTACCTAATCTACTGAATGCATCACCGATTCATTCATGCATAAAAACTCGTGCATGGCGAACATAACATAGTTTTAACCTAAGCACCCATTGAAATTGATATATGCTTCCAGAGAATAGAAATTACGAAGTATTAATGGTAGAAGTCCATATAACACAACTAAGCACAACTAAGGCATGCTGAAATGAAGATTTTCTTCACCTGCCCTTAATTTAGAGCAACAGATGAGAAACAACTCAAAAGTACCTGGTCATAATCAATATAGCCAGTGGTTTCATTCAGTCTGTATGGCATTGTCTCAAAAAATATGGAAACTGCAGATATTTTCTTCGTGTCTGTCTGCAAAATAAGAATGTGACTATCAGAACCAGGCACTGTAAAGGCCAAACTGTTACTGCATGCAAAAGCAATAATTTGTTGAAGTTGTAAGCCATTCAGTTTTTTATTTTTTCGGTTAAATTGTTTTCATCACGAAAATTCTTCAGAAGCTACACTGAACACCATAAATAGTACAAGAATTTTCCTTCTTCAATAGAAATAACAAAAGAGAAATTATCTCTGGTACACTAACTGTGTTCCAAAGAGATAAAACACAATTCAGACAGCTTAACAATATGCCACATGTCCACATGCCAGGGCCATCCATTATTGTTTGAGAACAACTTACTACTGTCTTTTGGGGTCTATATTTCTCTTAATTAATCACTCTCCCTGTTAGGACTATGATTCAAGAGCAACTGTACAGCATTTCTGGTTTTTTTATGTTAAATAGTGGTCTACCTAAATTCATATAAAAAGACAGATTATGCCGGATATATTCATCAAGCAAAGCTTCATAATAACACGGGTACAGTATTGAGAATTTCTCCCAGCTTAAGCCTCTATTTAAACGTCCCTGGAAATTTACTTCTGAAGAGAAAAAAGTTGAAGCTTATAAGTAGACACAGAAAATAACTAGCATATAACTTCTAATGAACCATGAGACAGCATGAAAGTCCTTTGTACGACAGGAGCATTATATTACCAAAGAATGAAAACATTGAAGATACTTAATTACCTGGTAACCATGTGAAAGATGGCCACCATGAGGAAGGTCAAGTGCCATGATTCTCTCATGAGGTTTCAGCAATGCAGTATAAACTTGAAAATTGGCCGGTGATCCCGACAGCGATTGAACATTAACTGCAGAGAAAGACAAAGTAGGCTTAACTTACTAAGGTCTTAAGCTTAAATACACTCCTGCACAGTCTTATAGACTATAGATAAAATACGCCCAACTTTGAATCAAGTAAAAGTGGGAAAAAAGAAAGAAAGAAGAGCATAAAAAACAGAGTGTTCTTCCACGTGCTACCCAAAAACTGCACGTTGATCTCTAAACACCATTTTCTCCACAGTGTTGGATTTTACATTATTAATAGCTACATATTATTTGATCATATATTATAGACTATGGAGATACCCCTTCACTGGAGAGAAGGAAAATGTCTAGAGTCCAAACTCACTGTTCTCAGGGCCACAACAAGCGACAACGATTATACGAAGTTATAATGCATTACCTCCCCATTTTGCAGGATCCAATCCAAAGGTCTCCAATGCACGCTTCTGACATAAGGTTTCTGCCATGTCTATATACCTAGCATGGAAACAGCAAAAATATTGACTCTAGCTGATTGATGATGCCCTACATGAATATCTAAAAAACAGTAATTGTAACGAACAACATCCACAATAATGCAGAAGCGAGGGGACTAAACATACTCATTTCCTCCATAATATCGAGCACCTGGATACCCTTCACTGTATTTGTTAGTCATCACTGAACCGACTGCTTGCATTACCGACACCGAAGTGAAATTCTCCGAGGGAATAAGCTCAAAGCCCTGCAAATTAAATTATAAAGAACTCATAATTGTATCAACTATCACATCAGATTATCCGAGGAGAGAAATCGCCACATCTATCCAAGATTGCAACAGGAGTTGATCCACATTCAACTCAACAAAGATAAAAGAGCATCCCCATACGACGAGGTGACGCACCTTCCATTGCCTCGCTTTCTCGAGCTCGATAATGTCGGCTACCTCGGGATCAATGGTCTCCAGCGGTTCATTCAGCTGCTTAATCCACTGGAAAAATAACAATAAAAAAAAAAAGGACATCTCGTTTTCAAATCCCGCATTTATAACAAAAACATCAACCTCAACCGAATCGACAGAACTGTTTTGCCGCCACCTCGACCCTCGTCGCGGATCTGGCAAAAAAGCACTCATCGAAAACAGAAAAGCCGAACCGAAAAAACGACCGCGACGGAGAGAAGAGCTTACGGTGGCGCGAGCCGACTCCTTGTCCTGAACCGCTTCACTCGGCAACGAAGACTGCGAAGCACGAATTCGAGATCGGGAAAGGCGTCAGCGAAGAGATCCAGAGTTCCCGATCGCCAACGAGCGATTCAAAAATCAAACTGAAAGAAACCGAATCCAAACGGTACGGCACAAAAAAAAAAAAAAAAAAGCTGGTCGGGCGCGGGGGGGGTCACGAACCGCGCAACGGAGGCCGCCGCCGCCGCGGGCGAGGGGCCGGAGGGAGGGGAAGCCGGTCGCCGGCGAGGAGAGACGCCGGAGAAGCGATGCCATTGCCGCCATCCTCTCTATCTCTTCTCTCTGGCTCTTCTCTGGATATGCAGTTGCAGTTGCAGAGAGAGAATCTGGTTGGGCCGCGGGAAGGGAAGTAGGGGGGTGGTGGAGGCGGGGTTGGTGGCGAGGTTGATTTGTTACTGTCTGAATAAAAAAAATTAATAAATTAATTTTTTAAAAATTTGAGAAAATGGAGAATCCACTTGAAGTTGGTGTGGGATTCTGACACGAGGTGGGGCCCCCCCCGGACAGACAAGGGGGAGAGAGAGAGAGAGACGAGCTCCCTTTCCGACGCAGCAAGCGCAGATTTGTCTAATTTTGGCGTTTTGTGTTTACTATTTTCGTTGGTTCAACTCTAAATGTTTTGATTTTTTTGGCGAAATTTCGATAATCCTCTCGATCGATATTTTTAAAATTCTAGCATCGGCCTTGTTAACAATTTCAGGCGAAAATTAATTGGGAGAATTAGGTTATAATTTTGCGCTCAAATTTGAAACTAAATTAAGAAATTAAAAAAATACGAACTAAATTGATATTTATACAATAATTTTATGACCAATTAGACAATTTTCCCGTCTTCATTCTAACTCAAAACATTTGAAACTTTTATAATATGCAAATATCAAATGTAAAGCCATTTTGAAATTTTTCATGATTTTTTAAAATTGTATATGATATATTAAAATCGAAATGGTAAAAGAAGGCACCTTTTTTAATTTTCATATAGTCCCAAACATATGAACCAAACCTGGCTCTTATCACGCATGATTAGTGCATTAGTATCATTAGAAGGCCAAAAAGGAAATTTGGATCACACCATGTTCCTCGATTTATGCAATATTTCTTTTTCACTTTTCATCACTTGCTCCTGGCATCAATTGAATCGTTTAACTCTTTGAAGGAATACATTCCATTGCCTTTGCCTTATACCACTTGGAGGTCATCCACGCCGCCCGAGGCTAAGTCGACAAGATCGCCATGGCCATCGTGGCCTCGTCTCAAAGTTGTCTACGACATCAACCACGTTGATGTGATGCCATTAACCTCATCTCGAAGGTTGGTCAGTGTGGGAATAGTTGAATGAGGGGATCTGACAACTTCAGGAGGGATGGTCAAAACAGTGCTAGCGGCTGGCTCCAGTGGATAGAGAGAGCTTATGATCTAAGTTTTTTTGAGTAATGAAGTATTGGTAAACATAGTATTAGGAACCTTTTCAATCTTGAAGGAGAGCTTCAAGGAGGCCAAGGCCTCGTATTTTTTGGGGCTTTACTCATGTAGAACGGGTCGGGTTTGTCACATATCGTATTATCACACGACCCCCTTTAATAGATATAGGGTTTGATTATGGGCTAAGGCCAGCAAATTCGATGAGGACGTGGAGTGATGAAGAAAGTGAGGGGGAGAGTAGTAACAGCAAGAGCGAGAGAGGCTTGAAAATGTGCTGACTCCTAGCACGTTTATAGAGTGGCGAATTGGCACGCCAAATAGGAAAGTATATACTAAGGAGGATGTCAATGCTTGTGGAGTGGAGGTTGTAAGTTGTAACACCCCCAAATCTCATAAAAGGTCAAAAAGGTTCTATGAAATGATTGACAGATAAAAGCCAATTTTATAAGGCTACCGTCTTTAGTATTGAGGGCTTGGCCCACGGGCCACATGGAAAAGGGTTGATTCTTACAATTCTCTTTAGCCACATGATGCAAAGTGTACCTTTTTTTTTTTTTTGGGTACCCAGGGAACCTCCGCACGCCACTTCGCGCGCGGTGGAGAAACCCCAGGGCGCGAGGCCCCACCGCCGACCCCAAGCGCAGCGTAAGTCGCGCGTTATGCGTTGACAAGATCGTCGCGTCTGCAATCTCGAACTCCTCCCCTTGTGGATAGTGACTTAAGCCTTAACCATCGCAGCCGCCGCGGGTGGTGGTCAAAGTGTACCTTTTTGTAAAGGGAAAAATTACATAAATAGTTATTGAATTTTAGCTTAATATATAATATTAACTCTAAACTTTTAATATTTTCAAGATGATCATTAAATTTTTGATAAATATTTAATATATTCCCTATTGAGGTGATTGATTCTCAGTTTGATCTAGTCCCACTCAAGAATCGGGAACTGGACTGACTAGTTCGATTTGACTCCCAACCAGTTCAATGGGTCTAATGGAATTGGTGAAATTTCTTTTCTCTCTCGGGTTGAACTTTTGTAGTGTGAAAACTTAGTGCTAGTTTCATGATTTACGCTACTCCCATTACCCTGGTAAGAACTGAGCAAGTGATCTAGGGCTCAGTTGCTACGCCTCATGTGTCACACGGTATACAATTAGGATACAAGACGCTGGACAAAGAGAACGGACACTATCATTGATGTTGACCATGCCGTTAATTGCTGCAGGCACGATTCACAATCGCCGAGTGTTGGGTAGTTTGGATGAAACGAACTCTCGTGCCGTGGAAGAGAGTCTCCGAAGCAAAAAACGATAAAATGGGGAACCTAATTTGGAGATGCACGTGAAGCTCGCAACCCAAATTTGAAGAACGCCACACGAAACGGCAAAAAACAGAGCATTACCTTGATGAGATGCAAAAAAACAGAGCAAAAGCGGAGGACTGCAAGAGAAAGGCGTCGACTCGAGCTCAAGCGAAAGCGCCATTTGAGAGTCGAGTGAGCGTAACGCGATTCACTGACTTAGGCAAGAGAGGGAAAAGACTGAAAAAGCAAGGCCTAAGAGGCGAAAGGGAAAAGAAAAGCAAGACTGAAGAACGAGGCGTGAGGAGCTTGAGCCTCATGAGCGAGATTAGGGTTTAGTCTAACAGTGCTATTCTTTAAGAAATTTTTTAAAAATATAAAAAAATATAAATTGATCTAGGTCCCACTGGAAACTAGTCTGAAAATAATCATTTCTAATTTTATGAAACTAGGAATTGAACTAGCGCCCCCTAGAACTACTTAGAACCAACCGATCTCGATCTTAGCGATTCCTAGTTTGGATGGTCTTCTATGCTCACCCCTAATTCCCTAAACCATTCATATGATTAATTGAATGATTTGATGCGTTATAGTTTGAGAGCACCTTCAAAATTATCAGAGAGGCAATAAACACAAATTAAAAATGCTCGAGGCACTCAAATCTAGGCAAGTTTTGCATCTTCAACATTAATTTGAACAAATCGAGTTACTGGGTTGGTAAGGATTTTTCCAAGTGTTTGTTTTAGGCCAATATCTCGTTTACTCATAAGGTTTAAAATTTTAGAGTAATTGATCACGGTCCCACAAAATTTTAAAAACACTAGAGATTTCACAAATGTCTTACTTGACATCTTATTCGTGCTTTTTATTTTCCCCCTTGACATGGAGCTTCCAGTGATCAAAACAAAATCGTACACTCTCGATCGAGCAACAGCCAAAACGTCAAATCTTGTATCTGCATTTATACCCATTAGGAAAAAAAAAAAAAAACCAGTTCAGGTATGCCGACATTGAGCCTGCAAAAACAACTCTTTCATAGCTCTCAAGGTAAGAACTGGCTCAGACAATTTCAGAGGCAAAAAGCTCAAGTGAAGTTTGCCTAATTCCATGCAAACTAATCTGACAAAGATAATGGTGAAACGGGTACCATGTTCAAGACAAAGATAAAACACCAACCAAAACAAATTAGCACCCCCATTGAATTATAAAAATTCTTTTTAATTTGAAAATTCAATCGGTGATCTTCTCTCCTGTTTTTCGCTTAAAATTAAGCAAAATTATGCTATTTGAGTAATCAGGCAAGAAGTCCTTATCAGGCAAGCCTACTTGATTCATAAGTCTTCACATAAAAGATTGACTTTGCAGCGAACAATGAAGTATGAAAGGGAGAAAGCCGAAATATGCATGTCTAATAAAACAAAGTTATTCAAGTAGTGTCATTTATCTGCCTATACCGATATGTAATCACTAAATATTTAGGACATGCTCGTTTTGCGGAAAAAAAAAGACAATTTTTTTCCAAGAAATATATGTCCTATGGTTGGAAAGTTAGATTTGAATTCAATTCAAGAGTGGAGAATCGGTTACCACATTCCGATGCCGAATAACTTTTGCTGTACTGTATAAAATGCCCCTTTTTCCGACAACACATTGGCTGACACATTACTGATTACACCCGTCTCTCCTCCTTTCACAACCCTCCAACGACAGAAAGCGACGGCTCAAGAGCATCCACGAGAATGATTCCATCGGCGATGCGCAGCGGACGGGCGCCCCGTCTCATCTCAGCTCACGGGGCCGGCCTGCGTGCAGTGAAGGAGGAGGAGGAGGTGGATGGGGAGGGGCGGCGTAGCGGGTGGAGAAGCCGCGGGAGGGGGCGTCGCCGTCGGCGCGCCAGCACCCGTCGTCGAAGTTCTGGGAGTAGCTGAGGGGGTCGTACCGG
The DNA here is from genome assembly GCA_014182575.1 of Eucalyptus decipiens. NCBI lineage: Eukaryota > Viridiplantae > Streptophyta > Magnoliopsida > Myrtales > Myrtaceae > Eucalyptus > Eucalyptus decipiens. The sequence goes on from CM024614.1 coordinate 31,637,603, forward strand.
AAGCCGCCGACGGGCTTGGGCTGGGGGACGGAGAGGGTGGTGGCGATGGACTTGCAGTCGAGGTTGGATGTCAAGCTCTTGTGCCGCCTCCGGTCGGCGCCGCCTCTCCTCGGCCACGGGAGCTTCAGCTTGAGACGACCCCAGCACGAGAACAAGAGGCTCTTGTTGGAAATGGTTTCCGTTTCCATCGAACTTTCGGCCCTGTAGCCTGTAATAAGAGCTCTCTCTCGCTCGCTCGCTCGCTCGCTCGCTAGGGACGTGATGAAAAGAGAATGATGTTTCTCCCTCTTCTTCTCAGATGGGAATGATTTTTCAGTGTGTGGTGGCCAAAGAGAGGCCCCCTCCACTCTTTTTTTTTATTTTTTTTTTTTTGGTAGAGAGAGACAATTTGTAAATAGGGGAACAACCCAAAAAAAAAAAAAAAAAGTGGCCCTAATAATGGAAAATGGTGGAAAAACAAGTGTCTATCCCGGTCTATATCTGGATCCTTTTCACTGAGCTAACATCGTATTAGAATCGCTATCTCGTGTTGCATCGTCGAAGGCTAGACTATGGTGTCACTAGTTGCTTTGTCTGTAAGAGTATCTCGAGCGCATGGTTGGCATGGTGACTTACCTAAGCCATACGAGTCTAAATCGAAGTCAATGGATGGGCTTTTCTTTAGTGGTTCATATTTTCCATTTTTGGCTCCATTTGCTTTTGTGGAAAATGAAATGGTCATGTAAATCGTTTAAAATAATCAGTCAATGAAATATATATTTACTATCAATAATAATTTATGTTGGGATACGAACAATAAGAGTGTCCTAACTTTCATACGACACTCACTTGAATGCCATAACTTTTATTTTGTTTATCTGAGTATTACAAATTAAAAAAAAAAAACGAAATCAATCATTTAAGTTCTAATAACACTTTATTATTATTTTTTGTTTTTATTTTCCTTTTTTCCTTTTCTTAGGGCTAGCAAGAGAAAAAAGGAAAAAAAGGAAAAGAAAAACAAAATATTAAAAATTAAAAATATTAAAAATATTTAAAAAATCCAATTTGATGATTTGTAGAAATTGTATTTAAATGATCAATTTTACTCTGCTTTTTCTGAAAAAGTAACTATAGGTTTCAAGTTGTAAAATTTTGGGGTTTCTTCTCATAATTATTAAGTCAAGTTGAAGGAGGGATCCCCCATTTGTTATTTTTAGTATAATTATTCGGAATTAGAATACACTCTAAACATTTCACTGAACATTTTTCTGTTCCACTTCGACTTTGTTCTCCATCAAAGACAATGTATAACAGCTTAGCTTCCGGTCCACAGCCTATTAATCACCCGCAACTTCAAAGATTTGTTGGGCATATTTTCTCGGTTCATTAATAGATGAACAACTTTGGCTCATTGGATTAAGACCGGTTTTGACTTCTATCACCTCGTGGACAAATAAAAGCTACATACTCAGAAAGATGGAAAAGATTTCTGTAGAGGCTGATGACAATGGATTCTTTCTTTTTTTATTTTCCTTTTGCTTCTTCTTTTTTGAAGCCCAACATGAGCTGTTTCGAAAGCAGAGAAAAATAGCGTAAAAAAATAAGAAAATTTTCGCATTCAATTATTAAGCTTTCTTTATCATCGAGGAGTCCGACTATTTAGCAAGTGCTCAAAGTTCGACAACTACCTTTGCGTATTTTTCCTAGAGAGAGAAAGTAGAACCCAATAAAATCAATCGATGAGGTTGTGGACAAAACTTCCATCCCAAGAATGCAACACCAAGCAGCCAGATGACCAACTATAATTACCGGACAGTAGCACCTAACAAAGCATCATTAGCCTTAAGAAGTCACTAAAGTACTCAAGAGCTAAAGGGGCGATCGACATCATTTGCAGCACACAGTTTTCCTCCTTGGATAGCAACCCGACAATGATTAGCATTCGGAAGCAAGGATGAAGAATAAGGCATGAGATCCGGGACCATTCGGTCACTTGGGTTGGGAATGGCCACCACATCTTTGCCCTTCCGCTCCTGCCCTTTTTTCTCTCAATAATATATATGCAAAGGGGAGTTTCAGATTGAAGGATAATCCTTTAGCCGTGTGACTCAGAATGGCCCTTATCGAGCTCATCCACTTTGGCAGGGATCAGTCCCTTTCCCACTTTATCGCACCCAGCCGAGCACTGGATTCTTGGGGAGGGCTCCAGTTCTGATTGGTCGAGACGCTAATCTTGAAAAAGTCGGATCAGCATGGCGCAAGAGCGCACCGCAACGCTGTTGAATGACACCAGTAACTTGTGGGGTGCAACAGAGAGAAGACCACGGCCATGTCGACTCGAATTGACATGAGCGCACGCCGTGTGCAGTCGACCAGCAGGCAGCAGAAAACGACGACGTTAAAGACGGGGAACGTTCGGATTAGGCTGAATAAAAGGGTCCACCTCGTGCCATCAAAAGGCGAGAGAGTCTTCAATTTGAAGCTCGATATGGGATATTTCTAGAACCCCGCAGGCCTAGCAATACTGTTGTGTGAATCGGTGATGAATAGATACATGCTAGAGCTTTCGGCCGAAGAAGCCCATTCGAGAACGAGGGCAAAACATCACATATAGACGAACCAACCAAGGTGCTTCTACTGTTAAAAAAAAAAGATACCTCGTTGGTTAAATTTACGGAAGGCTAAACATATGGGCACAACAGTGTGCATGATTCTTCTCTGGCCAGGAGATGACCCAATCAGTTGGTAAATGATGGAAGACGAAGACCTCGTGGAGACAGAACAATCAAAACATATCGAGTGTCAAGTTAAGCAAACTAAACAAGCATCCGTGCCTCCAAAAATGCACAAATATCACGTACAACACATAGGCCAGACAACCCACCACGCTGAAGTCAGGTTCTTCCAATTTAGTGGAGAGTGAAATAACCAAAATTTGACATTACATTAGGTAGCTAGATGAAATTGTTTGACCTGTGTAAAGGCAATAGAACTTTCTCGATCACTGATCAGCAGAACTGGAGAATAAGACTATCTGTTGTATTACCGGACTATAATACCAACAGCAAAGGCAAACATTACAACACAGATGGGAGCAATTTCATAAGGTGATCATCTGTAACTTGCTACGAAAGGAACAACATGAGCTACTTTTACCATGGATAGCTCAAAGAACAAGGCGCACTCAGTGTACTGATACCGCCCTGTAATGTTATACTGGATCCTGCTTTAGGAGGCAATATATGGTTTCAACCTCCCTCATGTGATAAGTGAAAAAAAGGCTACACGTTCAGACTCCCAAGAAACAGTGTGCCCCAAAAATTCCAGAAATCAGGAAACAGAGAACCGGAACTCTCTAATGACCATATACTTGTGCGTTTTAGGCTGGCTACATCTTGACAGCTACCCGTTCAGCAGAACTCCTTTTTACGACTCCTCTGGTACAAAGCTCATTGAGTAACTGGAGCGCCTCCTTGGCAAACCCTTCATGAGCTATGCCCTCAATGAGAATGGTGTAGGTAGCTTCAGTTGGTTTACACTTTCTGGAGACCATATAATCCAAGAGGTCGATTGCCCGGTCAGTTTGCCTAGTCTTACAAAGTCCCAGCATGATAGAGTTGTACGTAATAGCATTAGGTTTCACACCAAGTGTTTCCAATTCATGAAAGAACCTGATTGCTTCATCAACTTTCCCTTCTCTGCTAAGACCTCCTATGAGTGAGGAATAGGTGATAATATCAGGTCTAAGACCCTTTTCGCGCATCTCATCCAAAAGCTCAATAGCACGGTCAGTTTTACCCACCTTCGACAACCCATCAATGACTGTATTGTAGGTGATCAGAACAGGCGAGCAACCTTTAGTGCTCAGCTGATTAAGTATCTCAACTGCGATATCAACTTTCCCATCCTTACATAATGCCGTGAGCAGAGTGTTATAAGTAACAATATCAGGGTAACAGCCTCGGGACACCATTATATCCAAGTATTCAATTGCCCTTTTCATCTTCTTCTCCTTACAGAACCCATGAAGCAAAGGATTATAACTCAATGAATTTGGAGTGCAACCATGATTAGGCATCTTCTCCAAAACGTCAATTGCTCGACCCAACAAACCCTTTCGGCACAAGAAATTTATCAGAATATTGAAAGTAACAACACTTGGAGAACAACCTTTTCGAAGCATATCGGCCAAAAGCCTCTCCGCATCCATCCACCTCCCAGTGCTGCACATGCTGCGCAAGATGATATTATGAGTTATGACATTAGGTTGGCAATTGTAGGAAGGCATGTTATTCAAAAATTTGATTGCCTCATCCAACCGTCCCTCCTTGCATATCCCATTGATAAGTACATTATATGTAACAACGTCAGGCTTGCATCCTTTGATCCTCATTTCATCTAAGAGCTTCATTGCTTGCCCAACCCCACATTCCTTACAAGTAGCTTCAATCAATATGGTGTACGTAATTACATCGGGATAACACCCCTTCTGCAGTTGCAAGTCTAGAACTTGCATTGCTTGTTTCAGTTTCCCACTGTCACACAAGGTCCTCAATATAGTATTATACGTGACGACATCCGGATCAACGCTCATCCGTTCCAAAACCTGCAAAGCATTTTCAATCTCCCCTGCCTTGCAATATCCACTGATCAATACATTGTACGTGATAACATCTGGAACAGCCCCCGATTCCTCTAGAATTTCCATCACACGAGTCGCCTTCCTAGTCTTACCAAGCTTACAAAACCCCCGAATCAGGCTGGTGCAAGCAATGACATCGGGAATATCCCCACGATAAACCATGTTCTCGAGAAACTTGAACCCTTCTTCCAGTTCGCCGTTCCGGACCAGCCGGCGGAGATGATTGTTGCTCTCGAATTCCTCGAGGGAAGAAGACGAAGTGACCAGCGAGGAGCTCCTCCCATTTATATACCCACGAGGGTTTTCGCCAGAATCGAGGATCTCCCATTAGAATCCAACATTTCGACCCTTGAAACGGTGAAAACACAATCCAGCCTCTGTCTTCTACATCCCTCGGAAACCCCGAAACCTCTGCTCCCAACACCATCAACAGACAACACAATCAAGCGCGCCCTGCCGTCGCCAAATGCCTTCACTCTGCCGAAGTTCGAATCAGAACTCGCCCTAACACTCCATTTGGAACCACTATCCCTTCTACTTTCCCTAGGAAACTGGTGAACAGACCAAAACCCATCATGGGTGTGCTTGGCAGGCACTGCCAAGTCCATAGCTTGATGCTTACCCTATAAACTCTCAACAGCAGAAACGCAAATTTCACTAAACCCTCCACACTTCGGAGGTCAGGGACCAAACTGCGGGTGGCGAACGACTACCAAAGCGTGTCTCCGTGAACAAGGAGGCGACTGAGAACTCAGAATTCGGCGCAAAAGTTAGGATTAGAGATGAAGAAGAGCTCACCCACTTGAAAAGAGCGCGACCTCGAGCGGCATATGCGAAGGAGCTGGCGGACTGCTGAACGCTTATCCAACCTGTGTCTCCTTTTGCGAAGGGACTGATGGGGATTTGGCGGTTCGCGGCGAGGTTGAGGACTCGCGTGGGATTGGACGAGGAACGGCGGAGTAAGGCTCGTGCACGGCCCAAGTGAATCAGAGCCCAACCCATTAGGCGAGAAGCATAGCTGATTTTCTTTGATAAACAACCTCTCGTACCCCCTCAATATTATTAGGGTTAATACCACGAAAAATCTAAACGGATATATTTATGATAAATTTATTCAAAATTAATTTATGATCACCAAAAACTTCAAATTGATACATTTATCATTAATCGTGTACCAGATTAACATATCTTTTTGTGTCGTATTATGACACTTGACACGATGATACATTTGATGATCATGTTAATCAAGTCCTGTCATGTAACCTCCTTTTATAAGGCATGTTGTGTTCGTGGCCAAACGGTTCGACACAATTATTAAACATATCCAACCATGATTGGAGTAGCTGTATTCATGTTATGCTTATGTTTCCATACTACACGATTAATGTAATGTTGACATCTTCTAATATGTGGAAGCTTGTGAGGAATGATATGTTAAAAGTTAATTGGCATGGACTTACCTGGTTTTATCCAAATTTCCCTAAATTTGCCCTAATAGCCAGGATGGCCAATTCTCAAGTTTAGACCCAAGAAAGCAAAAAATCTCTAGTAAGCTGCCTAATTTAGAAAAGATTACTGGATGGAAATCCTCTCCAAATTCTCCTTTTGGTTTGTCATTTATGCAGCAAAATGAATATCGAGATCATCTACTTTTCTTGGAGGAAATTATTGCTGCTTGGTGGCATCGACATATCTTCCTGGCAGCGGGGGAAAACGAACTTGCATGGTCAAATCAGGCCACTCGAGGTGCAAGTTTCAGGTGCTACTCTTCTCAAGCTTGCTTTGAATGGATGCATCTATTATGTTTGGAAAGCTAATAACGAGCTGTTGCATGATTGATCAGATTACTCTTTCCATACATCCTGTAGCTAAATTAGTGTCCTTCGTTCTCAATGGCCACTTTGAATGGAGAAAATATTGAATGCACTTGTTATGCCGGCACAACAATTGAAAACCCATCCATTGAGGGACATGTATCCATAAAGAGCTCACTTGTCAGACTTTTCTCTCTCCTTCTTACCCTCTCTTTCTTCTCCCACTGCTTTCTTTGTTCTTTTTGCAGGCCATGGACGACTTCTCTCCTCCATAACCCCCCTCTCCTCCCTCCGGCCCTCTCCCTCACTTGCATGGGATGAGACAATGTTATTCACTTGCCTTGGCCGCGAGAGTCAACCCCTCGCCGAATCCAACTAGTCCCCTTGTTGGATTCGGTGAGGGCAACCTTGGCCTATGGCCGGTTGCCAAATAGAAAGAAATAAAGAGCAAAAAAAAAAAAAAAGAGTGAGAGAAATGAAGAAGAAGAAGAAGAGAAATGGATGGGCAAGTCTGCGAGAGGAGAGAGACAAAGAAGAAAGATATGACATTGGGCCCATTGTCGCGACCTCCCCGAAGTGGGTTAGACCACCTAAGGGTTCGGCTAATGGATTGCTAAGCCTAGACTTAGCTCGAGCTCTCCCAAGCTCATACCAATTCGCAACTTAGGGTTTAAGTTCTTAATTCGCAAATGATTTTGATTATGGAGTCGCCACTAATCTATTTTTGGTGGGTCGATTAGAAACCCAAGTAAAGTAATGGGAGAATTACTTCACTCCTACGAACTAGAGATTAAATGAGTTCGGGGACTTGATTACGTTAGATTTCTCTAACGCCCTTTCGGTACCTTTTCTTTTTATTTTAAAAAAATATTTTGCAAGCAGCTTGAATTAATTTTAATTTATTTCTCTAACATGTGAGGTGATCATACGGGTGCACAAACCACTAAATTAACACCCAGATAAAGCAGTGAATAAATTGCAAGACTTACCTCATGGCAACGAAAGCATCTGCAATGTTTTAAATCAGAATTCACATCGACAGTCCTAGATATGATTTATAATTAACACGCAATTACTTAATTTTTGTTTTCACTTATTTAATGAAAATCACATTCTATGCAATGCATGTTATTAATCTAACATGAAATGACATGACCTAACAATATGATCAGCCATATGACATATGTATGCAATCTATCCTAGAGAATGAATTAATTTATCCTAAGACAACAATTTTTTTTATATTTTCCATGAAATTCGAAATTAAAATTGTCTGATTGTTAAATATGTAATCTAAATTAACCAAATGACTTAATTCTAATGACGAGCGATTCCTAATTAAATAAACCTAGCAATAATTACTAAATGACATGCATTTCATGAATCTAATCCTACATGACATGCACATGATTTTTTTGTATTTTTATATTATTTTTTAATGAAAATTCGTAATTAAAATCACTAAAAATAAAAAAAAATCTAACTAAAGTGAAATGTTATCTATTCTAAATACTTTCTAAGCATGCATTTTAGAGAAAATAACTAACCTATCATGCAATCAATCCTAATCTACATGGAATGCAAATGCAATTTTTTATATTTTCGGGATAAACAGAACAATTAAAAGATAAACACTAAATCATCCATGGTCATCGAAATATTATCTATATTCGAATTGAAATTCAAACTTGATTATCTCGCTAATAAAATCGATAAATTGATCTTAAGCCTTAAAGATCAAGATACCAATTTTACTCTGGCGATTAATTATTCCATCTAAAGCCTTATAGATGGAATAAAAATTCAGTGCGTTGCGAATCGAAGGCGTACATCGGGAATTTCAATCGTGCATTGGGAAATATTTCAAATAAATAAACAAAACATCAAAAACTAAAATAAGATAAAATAAATCTACTAAATAAACCTACCTAATAAAATAAATCAACCTAGTAAAATAAATCTACCTAATAAAATAAAATAAAATAAATATCTACCTAATAAAATAACAAAATTTACCTAAATTTGGATATTTTCTTTTTTTCCTTTTGTTTCCAAACGTGGCGGGTCACTGTGGTGGGTGCTCAGTAAGGGGTTGCAGCCCAGAGCGGCAGAGGAAACTTAGCAGCAGGGGGGCTTGGTGAGGCGGCGAGGGGCTTGGCGACCGGCTCCGGCGAGCTGCTGCGGGGGTGTGCTCGCGGAAGTGCAGGACCGGCAGTGCTGGGGTCGGGTCGCAGCTCCGGCGCGGCTGAGGATGATGGGTCACTGGGGGTGATGGGTCGCCATTCGGAACGGGGCTTCGGCAAAGGGGTAGCGAACGCGCGCCAAGGGAGGAGCAAGAGTTGCGTGCGGTTCTTGGTGCGAGGTCGACTCCGAGTGAAGCTGCTATGGTGACAGGCGAGTAGGGGCGTCGGGCGCGGGGTGCTACAGTGGCGTCACTCGAGGGAAGCTCAAAGCAGCGTGCGGGGGCCGGTGTTCGGTTCGGTGTTGGCGTCAGGCGGCAGCAGCGTCGCGAGGAGGGGACGCGGACGGAGAGCCGGAGCAGCAACGACGGAGGCCGAGTAGGGCGCGGAGGGTCGGCAACGGTTGTGACAGTGTCGGTCGCAAAGGGCGGTAACCGACGCAGCGACAAGCGGGCTCGTGAGCTCGACGGCTGGTTGCGGGGGTCGGCAGGTCATGGTTCGGAGCTGGACGAGAGCGCTGCCGGCGTCGCGAGGCCGGCGGAGCGTTGACGCCGACAGCGCTGCAGCAGCTTGGCGGAGGGCTCGGGCAACGGGAGAGAGCTGCTATGGCGTTGATGATGGGCCGTGGCGGTGGAGCAAGTCGTTGGGCAAAGTCGCGGGTTCTTCTGGTGCTCGCGGCTACAAAGGTGGCTGCTTGGTTGCGGGAGGACGGTGGCGAGCTGCTGCGGCGTCGCCGAGGGAGAGGAGGAGCAGGTTGCAGCAGCGGCCAGCGGACTTCGGGGGCGCGGCGACTAGCTTGGGTTGCTACTACGGAGGTCCTGCTTGCAGAAGCAGCAGTGGCCGGCCGAGATGGTGGCGTGCTCGGAGCTCGCTGGAAGGAGATGCTAGGGTCGGGCAGAGGTGCAGCGACGGGCACAGCAGTCAGGCGGTCGGTGGTGTGGTGCTCAAAGATGGGCGGAGCGCAACGATAGGAGGGAGTCGACGCGCGGGCTGCTGCAGGGCAGGGCGACTAGCAGCAGCGAGGAACTCCTGAAGAAGATGACCCCCTAGACAGAAGACACCCTCTCCTTTTTAATTTTTTTTTTCTGTCTCTCACGTCCACTCTCTCTTTGTACTTTTCAGTGTACCTTTTTCTGTTTTTGTTCAGCTCCTGTACTTGACTTCTTTCTTTTTTACTGACAAACCTCTCTATCTCTCTTCTTTTTGACCGAAGGAGAAGCCTCTCACAATGAAATTTTTTCTTTTCGCTTCCCCCCCTCTCTCTAAGCCGAGGATCCTTGCTTATTTATAGGCGTCCCACCGCCTTTAGTGTGAACATAAGGCGGCCGTAACTTTCCCTTGTCGTTCACGTTGGGTTCCTTTTTCAAATATGGTGGCCACCTAGGTAGCACCGACACGCGACACGCGACACGTGACACGACACGGCACGACACGCGACACGTCATTTCTAAAAAAGTAGAGAATTCCGACACGTTCCGACACGTTAAATATTAAATAAATATTTTTATATATAAATACATAAATAACTAAATAATAATAATAATAAAAAGAGCCTAGAATTAATCTATAATAAAAACATTAATCCTACATTTGTTGATATCATTCATTTTTTTAATTTGACAAATTCAACTACATTTCATTGTAATAATCCATAAAACTTAAAGGAAAAAACAAGAAATCCACATTCCACTATTAAATTTAAAATTTAACAATAAACAAAAAAACAATCAACATTCCATCAAGTAATATAACAAAAAGTCATTCATCCACATTATCCACTTCTTCTGAAAAAAAAAAAAAAAACAGACTCCATCTCCGGCTCATCAAGTGAAATATTTGCAACTTTAAGCACCCCAACATCTTCAAACGAGTCAAATGCATCTCCGCCAATATTCCACATTTTAGTCTCTCCTTCTGCATATTGTGGGCTTTTTCTTGATAGAAGACGAAGATTGCTATGAATAAAAACCAAATCTTCTGCACGTTTTGGGGTCATCTTATTTCTTCTCACCGAATGCACAAATGAGTAAGTACTCCAATTTCTCTCAGCACATGATGAAGAAGAAGGTTGTGCAAGAAGCTTTAAGGCTATGCTTTGAAGCATCGGTGCACATGCACCATGATTAACCCACCAAGCCTTAGGATCCATAGAATATTGATTTTGAATGGAATCAAAATCTCTAAAATCCCCATTTTTACTCGCAAAATCCACATACTCCAAATTCACCTTGTTGCGCTCATCCAAGTTAGGAAAGTATTTCTTGAAGCATTTCAGTCTTTCTTGGTTGATCTCCTTATTCTTGTATGGAGAAATTCGAGTAGGATCTTCATCAAGTCATTGATCACTATAGTACCTTTATTTAATAAAATAAAATAAAATTAGAAAATAATAATAAATAAGATGAGTATTATATTATCATGTTAAAGAAAGAATAACTACTAAAGTAATAATCTCATACAATTTTAGAACTTACTTGGGATTTAAGACATGTGCTAAGCAATGAAGTGGAGTGTTGTTCTTTGTCCAACGATCAACAAGAATTGTGTGAATCACCTCATAAAATGTGGATTTCTTATCTAGCCTCTTCATTTCATGTGCATATATAGCTTTCTTCACTTTTTCGATCATCGAACCCCACATATCATAAACTAAGTGAAGACAAGGCTTATCGGTGTCACAAATTCTAAGCATATCATAAATAGGAGCCGTGAATGAAAGTATATAATCAATCAAATCCCACCAAAAATCATCCAACACCTTCTCCTTGACAAACTTAGCTTTCTCTTGATTAACATCTCGATAGATATTCCATTTGTCACAAATCACCATGCTTTGAAGACCACTTTTTATCAACTTGAATCTCCTAAGCATCATAATCATCGAAGCAAAACGTGTATCCGCTACAGAAAGCAACTTCAAGCTAACAAACTCATGATATATTGTTAATCTCATAGAATGGTTCATGATGAAATGTTTGATTTGCATAACTTCCTTAACAATATCTGAAATCCAACTATATTCCTAATAAACTATTTGATTGCTCTCCATATTTTTCGCAGCATAAATGTTCTTCAAAACTAGATTAAGAGTGTGCACCACACAAGGCGTCCACATAATGGATGGAAATTCTTGCTCAATGAGTTGTCCCGCGCCCTTACAATTTGAAGCATTATCCGTAATTACTTGGACCACATTCTCATGCCCAATTTCATTGATAACTCCTTTCAGCAAGTTAAAAATGAAATGCATATCTTTTGTTTCTCCCGAGCAATCAACCGATTTTATAAACATCGGTTCTCCATCCGATATCGCCATGAAATTAATAAGCGGTCTTCTTTGTGAGTCGCTCCATCCATCACTCACAATACTTACGCCCTTCTCCTTCCACATGATTTTGATAGGTGTACACAACCTATCAATATTTGCCTTCTCTTTTTGCAACAAAGTGGTCCTCAACAAATTATATTTCGGTGGTACATAACCCGCAATATTATGATTAGCGACATAAGTGAAAGCGGATTGAAAATAAGGATTCCTTGCTAGGTTAAACGGCAAGCCCGCCGAATAAAACATTCTAGCAATCTCACAATCTAGACGTTCCCGTTGAGTCATATTAAATGCATTTTCAAGTGATTTTCCACTCCCACTTCCACCTTTCCTTTTTTTGGAGTTCAATGATAAATCCATTCCGTCACCACCACCACCACTAAGTGAATAACTAGCAAGAGGCAAAGGTACATTTCTAGTTGCTATACTCATTAATTGAGTATTGACCTCTTCCTCTAATTTTTCCATCTCCAAAAGATCTTTTTTTTCTACTTTTGTGCACTTTCCAATTCCTTTTCCACTTATCATCATCAAATGGCCCCTCACTCTCGTGTATGAACTCTTATAATCTTTTTGACAAAAGTTATATCTCCAAGACAAATTTCCCCCCGCATCAGTATGATTAATTAACTTAGTAACATACCTCCATAATGGTTGTTTTACAACTTCATTGCTAGAGGTAGGTTGTTGTGTGCTTGAAGTACTACTAGCCATGTTTGAACTTGAAGACATTCTGCAAAAAATAAAAATAAAAAATAAACATGTTATTATCAATTGCTATAAGGTTTCTTAGTTAAAGTTAACTAAGGAAGATTGAATACCAACCGGAAGCACATTGTGGGAAGCGGTAAGCAGTAGTAGATAGCAGCAAAATAGTGACGAACAACAACGAACAATAATAAATGACAGCAAGCAGCAGCAGACAGCAGCGAGCTGCTATGAACAGCAGTAATATAGCAGCGAACAGCAGCAATACAGCAATATGGTAGAGAACAGTAGCAGCCAACCCCACAATACAGCAACGAACAGCAACAGCCAACCCCACAATACAGCAGCGAACAGCAGCAGATAGCAGCGAACAACAGCAAACAGCAGCAGCCAACCCCACAATACGGCAGCGAACAGCAGCAAATAGCAACAAATAGCAGCAGCCAACCCCAACAGCAGCAAATAGCAGCGAACAACAGCAAATAGCAGCAGCCAACCTCACAATACGGCAGCGAACAACAGCACAATACAGCAGCGAACAGCAGCAGCCAAACTTCCATCATCAATTCCCGACCATCACATACACGACCAAAGTCATTATGAGTATTCACAATACAAAAGTGGAAAGGAAATACAAATGGAGAAAAATCATAGCAAAACCGATATGCCCTTTTGGTTTTCAATTTTGATGCCACTTACTTCATAGATGACTTATTCAAAATAGCGCGCTCAATACATAAAAATGACAAAAATCAGTCCGTTCACTCAGGGTAAATCCTATTTGGTGCAGAGCAGCAAATAAGAACTCTTCCCCTTTGAAATCATTTTTATAATGCCTAGTAAATCATTTTAATCTCTGGATCATTGTTAGGTTTCAGAATTTCCCTTACTCTTGATTCTACTGAAAAATGTTTTCATAGTCCAACCGACTCTGCCCACCAGATAGCACTCAAAACATGAATCCTCTGGGTGACTTCACGCAGTGGACTTAAAGGTGGTTATTAAGAATCACTTGGGATTACAACACACCATCCCATTTTTTAACTCAACGGATCACTCAGAAAAACAAACTCTAATGTAGTCCCAAACTGATCCCTTTTCAGCTAAGGCCAAAAGCCACGGAGTTCAAGAATCAGACTACAAGGAATACACTACCCTCGTCATAAAAATTCCGAGTTCAGACAAGAAATGGCGAAAATAGGAACAAGACAGTCACTCCAATTCCAATTGCACCAAACACAGTACCCAAAACCCATAAATCTCCAATCTTGAAGAGCTCTCGAGTAGCCCAGTTCAAAAAAATTCCCTCTTTCCCAACAAGACGATCACCGCACAAGCCGCATCTCAAGAATTCTACCACAAGATTTCGGATCTCCAAAGAAATCCCCCTTTCCCCGATCTAACTCTAGGGTTTGCCGAAAAATCCCAAATCGGATTATAAAGAAATCCAAAATGCTAACCTGAGATGAGCAAAAAGATGAAATCACAGATGAAGAAGAGCAACGCGGCAACGCCTATGAGCGGCAGGGGCGATGGCTCGATGCTTGCGAGAGACGAAGGCGAGGTGGGAGGCGACTGTGGCGACGGGTGGGGCTGAGGCATGGGGGGCTACGGCGAGTCGGCGACTGGTGGGGTGGGCCGCGTGGCCGGCAAAGCAACTCCGGCGACACTCACGGCGAAAGAAGAGAACCAGAGTGCTCTGCTCACTGCTCAGGTGTGTTCGACTAAAGACCGAAGAGAGTCTAGAACCATGCGTGCGTCGTGTGACTGAAGTCTGAACTTTTAACTTTTATTATTTTTTTTTCATATATTTATATTTAGTCCCCAAAGTTTTGGAAATTTATAAAAATAACCCCGTGCGTGTCGGAAATTCCGACTCGCGTGTCGGAGCGTGTCGGAAAAGGTTGATTGCGTGTCGATTTTCCCGACACGCGTTGACCGCGTGTCGGAGCGTGTCAGACACGTGTCGGAGTGTCGGACACGACACAGAAGGTCCCGGAGAGTGTCTGTGCTTCCTAGGTGGCCACCCATCTCCTCTCAAGCAAAATATTATAAAAATGTTGGCCCATCTTCTTGCAGGCTTTCCCCAGAATTTTCGCGTGTGCAGTGGAGAATTCTTTCTTTGCTTTCTTCACGCTCGCGGCTTCTCTAGAATTTTCACGTCCTCCCCATTTTGTGTGTGCATGTGCATGCATTAATGAGGGAGAGAAAATGGACGCGCGAGAATTTCTTCTTTCCTCTGTTTTTTTTTACTCTCTCTTTTGCGTGTTTAGACCAGCGAAGAGATACCTTTTGTGCATGTAATCGACCGCAAGCCCCTGCTTCTTGTTGCCTTTTAGTATCGATGCAAATGCGACTACATGAAATGCAATTTTACTATTTTTTTCTAGGGATTAAAGATTAATCCCTAAAATTTTTTATGCAATTAATTACTAAATGATTAGTCAAAATTTAGGTGTCAACAGCTGCCCTTCTTTGAAGGTGAGCTCGTAGAAGTTGCCTTCAAAGACAAATTGAAACCTAAATTTTGACCATGCACATGCACTGAATGATTTTTTATCGGAAAATGAATTCCATTTTTTAATGCAATTTTTATGATGCATGGAAATGCTAATGCAAAGGAACCTACTTAGAAAAACTTACCTTCAAGAAGGATAGAGTAATTCGAGATAGTCGGTGTTACATGTCCAGGACCTGTACATTTCTACGGCCGCCCAGAATAGTAACATGGCTATAAAGAGACTGCTTTCCTACTTTTCTACGGTCGCCCAGAATAGCAGCAAGGTTTTGTAAGAAACCGCTTGTTTAGGACCCGTACCATTCTACGGTCGCCTAAACGAGGATTCACCTTCCAGGACCCATACCTTTCTACGGTCGCCTGAATGGGGAAATAAGTATTGTCTAGGACCCGTACCATTCTACGGTCGCCTTGACGAAAACAATGATTTTCCAGGACCCGTACCATTCTACGGTCGCCTGAATGGGGAAATAGATTTTGTTTAGGACCCGTACCATTCTACGGTCGCCTAAACGGGGACTCGCCTTCCAGGACCCGTACCATTCTATGGTCGCCTGAATGGGGAAATTAATGTTGTCTAGGACCTGTACCATTCTACGGTCGCATTGACGAAAACAATGATTTTCCAGGACCCGTATCATTCTATGGTCGCCTGAACGGGGAAATAGATTTTGTCTAGGACCCGTACCATTCTACGATCGCCTAAACGGGGATTCGCCTTCTAGGACCCGTACCATTCTATGGTCGCCTGAATGGGGAAATAGATTTTGTTTAGGACCCGTACCATTCTACGGTTGCCTGAATGGGGAAATTGATGTTGTCTAGAACCCGTACCATTTTACGGTCGCCTAAACGGGGATTCACCTTCCAGGACTCGTACCATTCTACGGTCGCCTGAATGGGGAAATTGATGTTGTCTAGGACCCGTACCATTCTACGGTCGCCTAAACGGGGATTCACCTTCCAGGACCCGTACCATTCTACGGTCGCCTGAATGGGGAAATAAATGTTGTTTAGAACCCGTACAATTCTACGGTCGCTTAAACGGGGGTTTTGCTTGGCTAGGACCCGAACCTTTCTTCGGTCGCCTTAATCAGACTGAATCTGGAGAAAAATCTTTGGGGGACAACTCAATTGAGTGTCGGTATACTTAAAAGGGAATGCCTGTGCAATGACAAGTATTTAAGGTATGGATAGAGATATACTTACCTGGTAACATCTCTACTTCTGGGGGATATATCTCTTGTAAAGCCAAATTAATGAGGTGACTCTAGGCTACGGCAGCACACCATGTTGATGAAGGGGAACTTCGGACTACGGAAGCACGCCGATTTGATAGGGGGACTCTGGGCTACAGAAGCACGCCAGGTCATATCAAGGGATACCGGGCTATGGAAGCACGCCGGGTCAATAAAGAGGGACATCGGGCTATGGAAGCACGCCGAGTCGATGAAAGGGACTCTGGGCTACGAAAGCACGCCAGATCGATATAAAGGACACCGGGCTACGGAAGCACACCGGGTTGATGAAAGGGACTCTGGGCTACGGAAGCACGCCGGGTCATATCAAGGAACTCCGGGCTATGGAAGTACGCCGGATTAATCAAGAGGGACATCGGGCTATAGAAGCACGCCGTGTGGATTAAAATGACTCCGGGCTACAGAAGCACGCCATGTCATATCAAGGAACTCCGGGATATGGAAGCACGTCGGATTAATGAAAGGGACTCTGGGCTACGAAAGCACGCCAGGCCAATATAAAGGGGCTTCGGGCTACGAAAGCACGCAGAATCTCAAGGCTTCAAGGAGCAACTTGAACGTCAAGTATTACTCGATCTTCAAGGAAATATTATCTGTTAGACACGATTAGAGCAAAACTCTATGCATTCATCAAAGAGGTAGACAATCTGAGCCATTTTAAAATGCACATTTCAAAATTCAGTGAGGTTTTCATCAATTCAATCAAGGTTTATGCATAATGACTTTACCATATTTGCATCACCCAAATTTCCACAGGAGAGAATTGTCGTTCAAGACAATGACATGGATTTCTTAAGAATGCTAAATGAGAGACTTTCAGTTAGAAAGGACTTTCACTCACTCTCATTCAGAAGAGCTATTTTAGGAGAATCACACCATCTCACTATCATCATACCAACAAGGGTCCGAGTATTCTCGCAAGCAGTACGACCTTACCAATCTGAGAAGTCTTTAATAGGGACCGTAATGTGGGCTTGGTCAATAGCTTAACAAAGGGACTCTTTGAGTCAAGGCTATTGAAAGAAGAACTCCGCAATCATCTTCGGGTTTACAAGTCAAGAACCCTGCAAAATGAGAAAGAAATAATCTTGCCCACACTTCTTTGAGCAATGCTTAAGACATGCGAACTCCTACGTTAATTCAAGTGCCCTAATCAGAAGGGACTTTGCAAGGGACGTAACGTAGGCTAGGTTCATGGGTTCAGAAATGAAAGGCTGGTTAGGCTCAAAATGTGTTTAGAGGGTTTAGAATTGGTGATCATCTTTCTTCACCGTCGAAGATTTTCTTTATATCAAAACTCCATTGATTGTAACAAAGTACCGCCTCATAAGGGATGCGACTTTCTACAACCAATGTTTGATTTTTTTATCTTGCTTTTATCAGGCACATTGCTTTTTCATGCCCCTAGTTCTCATTCATTTTTTCTTCACTTCTTTTTTATGGGCATTGGCCTTGCTTTTACCAGGCACACTGCTTTTTCATGCCCCTTAGTTCTATTTTGATTTCAATTATTGCGCACAATGCATGCATCAAGCAATTACACTCGAACTTTCAAGAGTCTTCATCTACCTTTTGCCTTGCCCTAGTGTGGGGGATGAAATTGCAAGCTCAAGTGGGCTATGCAAATGATATAAGTATGTAGGATAGAGAAAGAAATGCTCTTCGTCAACTTAAGGCACTTAAATTATTACATGAATTCAATGTAATAGCACGACTTGAATATTGATGCAAGCGAGAGCGAGAAAATTTCTTTTCATTTTCCTCACCTCATGATGCCGTCTCACCTCCAATTTGCCCCGATGTGGGGTGGTTCTTGACAGGGATAATTTGAAAGAAATCTCCACAAGTGTATGAGATTCAAAGGGGTTAAGCAATGGATCACCTATAGTGTTTAGGATAGAGAAATGAATTGCCTCTCATCATTTCGGTCATCGTACTTTTTGCGAGAGAACTCTTTTCCTTGCGGATATGGAACTTCCTACACTCATCTCACAAGTGTATAAGTAAGGAACTATGTATAGGATAAGGCTTGCCTTTCATCATCCTGACACGTCTCATTCAGCATTCTTAAATATTAATGTCACTCCATTGAATTGTCTATCTTGACAAATCTTCACATGAAATTGGTGAGTTAAATAGGCAAAACCACTATCGAAATTCTCTTTCCAAAAGAGTTCAACAATTTAAGCATGAGAAGCTTTGTGACTTCAAAACAGACAATTTACTACACTCAAAAATGCTCTCATAAGTATGAAAACATGATTTCAAGCGTTCATTCAAGGAATTGTCCCACGAAGGGACTGTCTCAGCAATGGGTGTCCTTGGATTGCCCCTATCGAAAGGGAACAAACACACAAATTGATCAATCGATGCTGAAAATCCGATCTTTGATTTGATGAATTCTTGCTTTTGCCCCAAAATTTGTCATGTCCTCAATTTGTCATCTGCAAGGAAAAGAACAGAGTGTCATTTTCCAAAATTAATTATGTTCAAGGACGAGACGTACCTCTTCCACCAGAAAATGATGGTCCTGCTTTATTTGCCCCTCATTTTATTAAGTCTTTTAAAAAAGTGTTCTCGAACTTGTTGAGTAACAGTTGGGCCAATTGATCTATCATCGCAACCTGATGTGCCTTTTTCAGATGCTTTCTTATCAGGCCAAGAAAGTAACGCTTTAGGACCATGACTCATGTGTGCTTGAGTTCTTCACCCTCCTTGGTCTTGTGATGCGAACCCTCCAGGTCAGAGATTCTTCCTTCTAGATATGTGACTAGTCTCTTCATGGTGGCACCAAATTCGACTAGCTCAGGAAAATGAGATTCAAAAGTCCTGTTGACTCTTTTCTTCGAGTTGCAATTTCTCACTTGTTTTGATCCATCATTTTAGCTCTTGACTGTGTACAGATGGGTGAGCGTGGAGGATCCGTTATCACCTTATTCAAATGAACGGGAACATGTAAGCATGGGGTGTAAATAGAAAGCCAATCCATGACAACAATCTAATCGATTTTTTCATTTTTTGTTTTTTTGACATGAAAAGTCCACACATGAAGGGAATTTCCTAAAAAAGAGCTAGGAAAATAAAGACATGGGATGTCCTAGTAAGGATGAAATTTCCTAAACATGAACTAGGGAAAGCCAAAATTTGAAACTTCCTAATAAAAACAAAAAAGATAGGAATTGAAAACAAAATTCCAAAGTTTTTTTTTTGTTATTTTCCAAATGATTCATTGCATGGCAATTTCCTCATTTCATTTCTGATTGACAAATGAATTAGATCAAATGACTAACCTAGATTGTCATGGACGGACCAAAAATATAACAAAGTAAGTAAATTGCATAGTATAGGGATAGAAGACTTACTTTACCAAGAAAAATCGACGGCAATCACGTAGACATGCACATGAGATGTGAGGCTCGATTTCTACTCTAGATAGGTTTAGCAAAGTGGAGTTCAAAGGGTGGGATGACTAGTCGCAGCCTTGCGTACTAAGTCAAGTTCTCTTAACTCCGGCTCAGTCAAGAATGATACCCCAATGCGATGCGGTCTCGCGGGTAGAGGTAAACATTCTTGACACCAAGAAAGAAACTTTCGGGATTGAGTTGGGCAACCTCTACTACGTGGCCTCGCGGTTGAAGTCGTATCCAACTCAATACCATCCTAAGTATCCTAGCGCGGCCCAGGTTCGGCGGCAGGTCGTGTGTACTAAAGTGTAGTGCAAAATGCAAAGCATGCACAACAGTTTATATCAAGCAACACTTCATATGTGAAAGTAAACCATACATTCCTATACCTCCCTGCAAAACAAAGGTTAGCAAACACTTCCCCTTATACCTCACATCCTGTAAGAACATTTAACACTTTAAATGTTAGAGACGTACCTGAGATCCTCGTTGCCATATAAAAATATATTTTTTTTTCAAATTGAAGAGAAAATTGGCTTAAGTCCACTAAGAGTTTCAACTCAGGTTCTCAGCGGAGTCGCCAAACTGTCGCAACCTCCTCGAAGCGGGTTGGACCACCTAAGGGTTCGACTAATGGATTGCTAAGCCTAGATTTAGCTCGAGCTCTCCTAAGCTCATACCAATTCGCAACTTAGGGTTTAAGTTCTTAATCCGCAAATGATTTTGATTATGGAGTCGCCACTAATTTATTTTTGGTGGGTCAATTAGAAACCCAAGTAAAGTAATGGGAGATTTACTTCACTCCTACGAACCAGAGATTAAATGAGTTCGGGGACTTGATTACGTTAGATTTCTCTAACGCCCTTTCGGTACCTTTTCTTTTTATTTTAAAAAAAATATTTTGTAAGCAGCTTGAATTAATTTTAATTTATTTCTCTAACATGTGAGGTGATCATACGGGTGCACAAACCACCAAATTAACACCCAGATAAAGCAGTGAATAAATTGCAAGACTTATGTCATGGCAACGAAAGCATCTACATTGTTTTAAATCAGAATTCACATCGATAGTTCTAGATATGATTTATAATTAACACGCAATTACTTAATTTTTGTTTTCACTTATTTAATGAAAATCACATTCTATGCAATGCATGTTATTAATCTAACATGAAATGACATGACCTAACAATATGATCAGCCATATGACATATGTATGCAATCTATCCTAGAGAATGAATTAATTTATCCTAAGACAATTTTTTTATATTTTCAATGAAATTCGAAATTAAAATTGTCTAATGGTTAAATATGCAATCTAAATTAACCAAATGACCTAATTCTAATGACGAGCAATTCCTAATTAAATAAACCTAGCAATAATCACTAAATGACATGCATTTCATAAATCTAATCCTGCATGACATGCACATGATTTTTTTGTATTTTTGTATTATTTTTTTATGAAAATTCGTAATTAAAATCACTAAAAATAAAAAAAAAATCTAACTAAAGTGAAATGTTATCTATTCTAAATACTTTCTAAGCATGCATTTTAGAGAAAATAACTAACCTATCATGCAATCAATCCTAATCTACATGGAATGCAAATGCAATTTTTTATATTTTCGGGATAAACAGAACAATTAAAAGATAAACACTAAATCATCCATGGTCATCAGAAATATTATCCATATTCGAATTGAAATTCAAACTTGATTATCTCGCTAATAAAATCGATAAATTGATCTTAAGCCTTAAAGATCAAGATACCAATTTCACTCTGCGCGATTAATTATTCCATCTAAAGCCTTATAGATAGAATAATAATTCAGGTGCGATTGCGAATCGAAGCTGTACATCGGGAATTTCAATCGTGCATTGGGAAATATTTCAAATAAATAAACAAAACATCAAAAACTAAAATAAGATAAAATAAACCTACTAAATAAACCTACCTAATAAAATAAATCAACCTAGTAAAATAAATCTACCTAATAAAATAAAATAAAATAAATATCTACCTAATAAAATAACAAAATTTACCTAAATTTGGATATTTTCTTTTTTTCCTTTTGTTTCCAAACGTGGCGGGTCACCGTGGTGGGTGCTCGCAAGGGGTTGCAACCCGGCGCGGCGAGAGAAACTTAGCGGCGGGGGGCTTGGTGAGGCGGCGAGGGGCTCGGCGACCGCTCCGCGAGCCGCTGCGGGGTGTGCTCGCGGAAGTGCAGGACCGGCAATTATGGGGTCGGGTCGCAGCTCCGGTGCGGCTAAGGATGGTGGGTCACCGGGGGTGATGGGTCGCCATTCGGAACGGGGCTCCGGCAAAGGGGTAGCGAACGCGCGGCAAGAGAGGAGCAAGAGTTGCGTGCGGTTGCTGGTGCGAGGTCGACTCCGAGTGAAGCTGCTGTGGTGACAGGCGAGCAAGGGGCGTCGAGCGCCGAGTGCCGCAGCGCGTTGCTCGAGGGAAGCTCGGAGCGCGTGCGGGGGCCAGCATTCGATTCTGATCTTTGGCGTCGGGCAACAAAGAGCGGCGCGCGAGGACAAGAGACGCGGACGGAGAGCCGAGCAGCAACGACGGAGGCCGAGTAGGGCGTGCGGCGGGTCGGCGCGGTTGTGACAGGCGTCGGGTCGCGAAAGGGTGGTAACCGGCGCAAATGAGAAGCGGGCTCGTGAGCTCGGCGGCTAGTTGCGGGGGTCGGCAGGTCGTGGTTCGGAGCTGGACGAGAGCGCTGCCAGCATCGCGAGGCTGGCGAAGCGCTGCAGCAGCTTGGCGGAGGGCTCGAGCAGTAGGAGAGAGCCGTTATGGCGTTGGCGACGGGTCAGGGCACCGGAGCGGCTCGTTGGGCAAAGTCACGGGTTGCTTCTGGTGCTCGCGGCTACAAAGGTGGCTGCTGGTTGAAAGAGGACGGTGGCGAGCCGCTTTGCGGCGTCGCTGAGGGAGCAAAGGAGCAGGTTGCAGCAGCGGCCAGTGGACTTCGGGGGCGCGGCGACTGGCTCGGGTTGCTGCTACGGAGGTGCTGCTTGTAGAAGCAACGGTGGCCGACGGAGATGGTGGCACGCTCGGAGCTCGCTGGAAGGAGATGCTGGCGCCGGGCAAAGGTGCAGCGACGGGCACGGCAGTCGGGCGGTCGGTGGTGCGGCGCTCAAAGATGGGCAGATCGCTACGACAGAAGGGAGTCGACGCGCGGGCTGCTGCAGGGCAGGGCGACCAGCAGCAGCGAGGAACTCCCAAAGAAGATGACCCCCTAGACAGAAGACACCCTCTCCTTTTCAAAATTTTTTTCTGTCTCTCACGTCCACTCTCCCTCTCTCTCTGTACTTTTCAGTGTACCTTTTTCTGTTTTTGTTTAGCTCCTGTATCTGACTTCTTTCTTTTTTATTGACAAACCTCTCTATCTCTCTTCTTTTTTACCAAAGGAGAAGCCCCTCACAATGAAATTTTTTCTTTTCGCTTCCCCCCCTCTCTCTAAGCCGAGGATCCTTGCTTATTTATAGGCGTCCCACCGCCTTTAGTGTGAACAGGAGGCGGCCGTAACTTTCCCTTGCCGTTCACGTTGGGTTCCTTTTTCAAATATGGTGGCCACCCATCTCCTCTCCAGCAAAATATTATAAAAATGTTGGCCCATCTTCTTACAGGTTTTCCCCAGAATTTTCGCGTGTGCAGTGGAGAATTCTTTCTTTGCTTTCTTCACACTCGCGGCTTCTCTAGAATTTTCACGACCTCCCCATTTTGTGCATGCATGTGCATGCATTAATGAGGGAGAGAAAATGGACGTGCGAGAACTTCTTTTTTCCTCTTTTTTTTTTACTCTCTTTTGCGTGTTTAAACCAGCGAAGAGATACCATCCTTTTGTGCATGTAATCGACCGCGAGCCCCTACTTCTTGTTGCATTTTAGTACCGATGCAAATACGACTACATGAAATGCAATTTTACTATTTTTTTTTCTAGGGATTAAAGATTAATCCCTAAATTTTTTTATGCAATTAATTACTAAATGATTAGTCAAAATTTAGATGTCAACAACTGCCCCTCTTTGAAGGTGAGCTCATAGAGGTTGCTTTCAACGACAAATTGAGACCTAAATTTTGACCATGCACATGCATTGAAAATTTTTTTATCGAAAAATGAATTCCATTTTTTAATGCAATTTTTATGATGCATGGAAATGCTAATGCAAAGGAACCTACCTGGAAAAACTTACCTTCAAGAAGGATAGAGTAATTCGAGATAGTCGGTGTTACATGTCTAGGACCCGTACCTTTCTACGGTCGCCCAGAATAGTAACATGGCTGTAAAGAGACTGCTTTCCTAGGACCTGTACTTTTCTACGGTCGCCCAAAATAGTAGCAAGGTTTTGTAAGAAACCGCTTGTTTAGGACCCGTACCATTCTACGGTTGCCTAAACGAGGATTCACCTTCCAGGACCCATACCTTTCTACGGTCGCCTGAATGGGGAAATAAGTGTTGTCTAGGACCCGTACCATTCTATGGTCGCCTTGACGAAAACAATTATTTTCCAGGACCCGTACCATTCTACGGTCGCCTGAATGGGGAAATAGATTTTGTCTAGGACCCGTACCATTCTACGGTCGCCTAAACGGGGACTCGCCTTCCAGGACCCGTACCATTCTACGGTCGCCTGAATGGGGAAATTAATGTTGTCTAGGACCCGTACCATTCTACGGTCGCCTTGGCGAAAACAATGATTTTCCATGACTCGTACCATTCTATGGTCGCTTGAACGGGGAAATAGATTTTGTCTAGGACCCATACCATTCTACGGTCGCCTAAACGGGGATTCGCCTTCAAGGACCCGTCCCATCTACGGTCGCCTGAATGGGGAAATAGATTTTGTTTAGGACTCGTACCATTCTACGGTCGCCTAAACAGGGATTTGCCTTCCACGACCCGTACCATTCTACGGTCGCCTGAATGGGGAAATTGATGTTGTCTAGGACCCGTACCATTCTACGGTCGCCTGAATGGGGAAATTGATGTTGTCTAGAACCCGTACCATTCTACGGTCGCCTGAATGGGGAAATTTATGTTGTCTAGAACCCATACCATTCTACGGTCTCCTGAATGGGGAAATTGATGTTGTCTAGGACCCGTACCATTCTACGGTCGCCTGAATGGGGAAATAAATGTTGTTTAAGACCCGTACCATTCTACGATCGCTTAAACGGGTGTTTTGCTTGGCTAGGACCCAAACCTTTCTTCGGTCGCCTTAATCAGACTGAATCTGGAGAAAATTTTTTGGGGATCAACTCAATTGAGTGTCGGTATACTTAAAAGGGAATGCCTGTGCAATGACAAGTTTTTAAGGTATGGATAGAGATATACTTACCTGGTAACATCTCTGCTTCTGGGGGATATATCTCTTGTAAAGCCAAATTAATGAGGTGACTCTAGGCTACGGAAGCACACCATGTCGATGAAGGGGAACTTCGGGCTACGTAAGCACGCCGATTTGATAGGGGGACTCTGGGCTACAGAAGCACGCCGGATCAATAAAGAGGGACATCGGGCTATGGAAGCACGCCGAGTCGATGAAAGGGACTCTAGGCTACGAAAGCATGCCAGATTGATATAAAGGACACCGAGCTACGGAAGCACACCGGGTTGATGAAAGGGACTCTGGGCTACGGAAGCACGCCATGTCATATCAAGGAACTTCGGGCTATGGCAGTAGGCCGGATTAATCAAGAGGGACATTGGGCTATAGAAGCACGATGTGTCGATTAAAAGGACTCGGGGCTACGGAAGCACGCGAGGTCATATCAAGGAACTCCGGGATATGGAAGCACGCCGGATTAATGAAAGGGACTCTGGGCTACTACGAAAGCACGCCAGGCCATTATAAAGGGGCTTCGGGCTACGAAAGCACGCCGAATCTCAAGGCTTCAAGGAGCAACTTGAACGTCAAGTATTACTCGATCTTCAAGGAAATATTATCTGTCAGACACGATTAGAGCAAAACTCTATGCATTCATCAAAGAGGTAGACAATCTGAGCCATTTTAAAATGCACATTTCAAAATTCAGTGAGGTTTCATCAATTCAATTAAGGTTTATGCATAATGACTTTACCATATTTGCATCACCTAAATTACCACAGGAGAGAATTGTCGTTCAAGACAATGACATGGATTTCTTAAGAATGCTAAATGAGAGACTTTCAGTTAGAAAGGACTTTCACTCACTCTCATTTAGAAGAACTATTTTAGGAGAATCACACCATCTCATTATCATCATACCAACAAGGGTCCGAGTATTCTCGCAAGCAGTACGACCTTTCCCCAGAATTTTTGCGTGTGCAGTGGAGAATTCTTTCTTTGCTTTCTTCACGCTCGCGGCTTCTCTAGAATTTTCACGTCCTCCCCATTTTGTGCGTGCATGTGCATGCATTAATGAGGAGAGAAAATGGACGCGCGAGAACTTCTTCTTTCCTCTTTTTTTTTTTACTCTCTCTTTGCGTGTTTAGACCAAATAAGAGATACCATCCTTTGTGCATGTAATCGACCGCGAGCCCCTGCTTCTTGTTGCCTTTTAGTACCGATGCAAATGCGACTACATGAAACGCAATTTTACTATTTTTTTCTAGGGATTAAAGATTAATCCCTATAATTTTTTATGCAATTAATTACTAAATAATTATTCAAAATTTAGGTGTCAACACCCATAAGAGATACATGTCGCGCGAGTGAGTTAGTAATATGTTGAGTTGGTACATCTTGTGTACCTAATATTTTCTCCTTCGAAGGCCGTAGGAAATTGAATTACAAGATGCAACTCTCCTAAATGGCATGTGCATCTTTAGATGATTTGAGTTTGGCTGAATTTGGTGGCCGCACTTTTCTCTTATTATGCGGGCACAAAAATCCTAAATTATGTCAACTGTGACACAAATAATTTTAACTTATTTTATATCACTCAAAACCCTAAACTGTACCAACTATGACTCAAATACTCCTAACTTTTTTTGTGTCACTAAAAAACTCTAAACTTATACATGTGTAATATATATACTCTCTATTTTAGTTTTATTCAGGATATATTTGTTTTTTTTTTCTTTTGTGACCCAGGATCCGCCGGGCCTGACTTTCGCTTACGCATTCAGGATATATTTGTTACACTAGTATAAATTCGAAATTTTTTTCTGACATAAAAAAAAAAAGTGTGGTATTTTTGTCATTAGGATTTGTAATGACACAAAAAAGATGGAACCAAATAAAAGGCCCGAAGTACTTTCATTTTCTCAAATAAAAACCTAAAGTTGACATTATTTTAAATAATGGGCTAAAATGATCATATCAATCTCAAAGAATGGCTTGAGTAATCATGATTGTTTCAAATAAGGGCCTAGCTTCACCGGCCGCCAAAAAATTCAAACCGATTAGGGATATTTTCATCCAAAAATAATTTAGATTTAAATTAAATTAGATTAAAAAGAAGAAGATGCACGAGAGGGAGGGTCCCTCCTGTCTCCGGCAAGGGCCAGTCGCCCCTCGCCTCTAGTTAGTGAGGGTCACCGAGGTGAGGGCGAGGGACCCTCATGCCTGCTTGGCGGCCCTTGCCCAAACTAGGGCAAGGAGAGTGACCCTCGCCTAGATTTTGGAGAGGGTTGTCGCCTTCTCTCGTCTCTTGCGAGGGCCAACAAGGCCTTGCCTCTAGTCGGCGAGAGTTGCTGGCCCTCGCCCAGGTGCCAACGACCCAGCGGCCATTGCCGCCGCCCCACCGGCGATGGGGTGGCAGCCACGGGCGGGAAGGAGCCTCCCTCTCGTGTGTGTTCATCTTCTTTTTTTTTTATTTTTAAAGTTTTTTTTGGAAGAAAAAACTAAAAAAAGAAGGAAAAAATTTAAAATTTCAAAAAACAAAATCACCATTCACTAAATAGTGAGTTTAAGCCATTCTTTCAAACTAATATAGCCACATCGAGTTTTTATTTGAAATAAGATTCACTTTAGATCTTTATTTGAGAAAATGATGGCACTTCAGGTCCTTATATGAAATGAGGTTTACTTTATATCCTTATTTAAAAAAAAATGAGGGTATTTCAAGCTATTATTTGGAAAAATTGGGGCGTTTAAGCATTATAATGAGAATAATTTGAAATTTTGTGTGGTACTAACCCTTTGTTACGGGGCATTAGGTGATTGGGTTTATATTCTTGCATTGTTATTCTGTTGTGTTTTGCTGTTAGCTGTCTAGTGCTGAGAAATGATTGCCCAGTTGTCGTGGCTTGGAGTGGGATTGGCCAACCCACGTTATTATTGATGGAAATTCAGCTTTAGCTTACCCATAAGAAACAATTCCATTAGAGCATCTTTTACTTTAAATACAGTTGTACCATAGTTGTCTTCCTCCTCCTTAAGATGAGCTTTCGAAAAGACCAAAGCATTCACTCTCACATTTGATGATGTAAATGATTGTAAATAAGAATATGTGGAAGAGAGAAATGTATAATTTATGTATGAAGAGCTCGTGATGTATTTATACGAGCTTTACAATATGACCATTTAAAATAACAAAATATTGTAATGCCAATTATGAATATGCATAATTAAGGGAAATGTATGTACAACCCTGAAATATATTGAGAATTAAGGGATATGCGAAGGATCTTCTAGATATATATCTCCATCATCCCCTCAAATGTTCAAGTACTCATAAGAATTCAATTAAAGTTTGTAGAAAGTGTCCAAAGAGAATGAAACACCTAAGTGGATGTGCCTTAGCAAAGGCATAAGGAGTTTGATTGACCGGTGGTAGATAACTAGTTTGGTAAGACTGCATAATAAATTGTCAACATGGTTGCTAACACGCCTGCTAACATGGTAGATAACTATTTGAGTTTAATGCAAGTAGACCACGTGATAACAAGCCGACGTGACTATAGACATGGCATAATCTACAACAATACGATAACATGTGGAGGTTACGTGATGATAAACTAACATGGTTATTGACATTGTTGCCGATGTTACAATAGAACGAGACGAATAATGTTGAGAATTGATGTCAAGAGGGATGCTAATAGTGTTGACATCTGATTTTGTCAATCCCTTAAGCCATCATTTTTTATAATATGTAAAAAAAGGTTAAATAAATAAATAAGGCATACATATAATATATATATATACACACACACACATATATATACTGGAAGCTTGGTTGACTATCGCATGTAGCCCAATTCATAAAACGAGGCCCTTCAGCAAACAAGGCCCATGAATCCGCTGCTGTGGTCATCCGGGCTTCAGTACGTATGTGGGCCCTTAACCAGCCCACAAGCCAACGTTAAAAGGAAAAAAGGCCATTGACCAGCCCATAAACCATGAGAAGCCCAGCTCCCTTTATCCATTTCTGTTCTCCTTTCGGCCGAGCGAGTGAACGCTCGCACGTGGGACAGGCCCACGCACGAGAGCTTCTGGAAGGTACCGAGCTGGCGAGATATTTTCTCTCCAATGACTTCTGTAGAGCGGAGGGTGACAGATTTTGTCTCGACGTGGACAACACGAGGCGGCTCGGTGCGGAGGGATTGGAATGAAAAAATAAAAAATCAAAAATCTCAAATTAATATATAGATTTATTTTAAATTAATTTTTTTGGCAATAAAAACTCTAAAATGAAACTTCACAAAATAAATTTTTAACCAAAAACTAAAAATCCAAATCATTATTTGTCAATTATGATAATTTATTATCTAAATAAAGTCAATTTTCGTCAACTATCATATCTTTTTATTTAATTTAGTAATTTGATAATAAAATTTAACGGAAACCATTAAAATAAATTTATGATAATTATAATAAATTTGTTATAAGTAGATTAATTTGAGATTTTTTTATAATATTAATTTAAAAAAAAAAGTGAAAAAGGGGAGAGGGGAAAAGGAAAAGGAAGAGAAGTTTCTAGAGTTTTTTTTTTTTTTTAATCTTTATTCACCATCTCTCGTCATCACAATTCCATCATAGCCGAAGGTTCCTCGTGATACCTGTTTTGATCTTCAGTGCGTACGAGAGAGAAAACCAAAACGTCACGAAGTGGAAAGAGGAGGTGCTGTCGTTCCAGAAAGAGATACCGAGAGAGAGAGAGAGAGCTCGAGGGAGAGGGAATCAGTTTTTCTTCTCCAGAGAGAGGCCCGAGAAATCGCTTCAGTTCTTCCATCTCTCCGGCCATCAATTGCTGCGGCCACTACCTCGCTTTCTCGGCACGCTCTGTCACCGGCGGCCCTGTTCCGCGTCGGAAGGTCTCCAAGTGACGGGTTCCCAGTGACAACCCCGCTACCGCTGCCGGGTCTTGACCGAGACGTTCCCGGGACCTCTTCACGTGCCGATCCTCAAGTGACCTCAACCAACTACCTCTCTCCAACAAGGTAAGGCCGGATGCCCTGATTTGCCCTGTTTTGTCTGGATTAGGCCGAGATTCGCTATGACCTGTTCTTACGCTTGCCGAGTTCAAGTGGGTCGTCCCTCGTTCATCTGATCTGTTGATGGTTGGTTGTATTTAAGCCCGGATGCGAACTCGAGTCCTTAGTGAGTCTATGTTCCCACTCGAGTGATGCCCCGGACATGTTTGATGAAATGTTTAAACCTCT
The DNA here is from genome assembly GCA_014182575.1 of Eucalyptus decipiens. NCBI lineage: Eukaryota > Viridiplantae > Streptophyta > Magnoliopsida > Myrtales > Myrtaceae > Eucalyptus > Eucalyptus decipiens. Next base: position 31,668,042 of record CM024614.1, read on the forward strand.
CTGATTCTGGGTTTCGGGCACGTGTTGTTCTTTAAGCATGTTTTCGTCGCATTTCATTGCTATGGTTGCTCTATTTCAAAGCTTCGAGTTTAATGCCCTGGATATGTTTAGTAGTGCTTGGCGTCGGTCTGAATTGCTGGTCGGTGACCGGCTCGCGGGTAACGTACTGCGCCCAGAATCGGTCGCCGAGAGGGGGGAGTGACGCCTGAATCTTGGGGGCTTTGGCAGCGACGGGACGAAGCTGGACCTGCTCGGCGGAGGAGGAGGCCGGTCATGGGCCTGGGTTCGTGGCCGACTGTGGGCTGGTCTAGGCCTTAGTAAGTTTGGACGTGGTCTGGTCGAATTAGAGGTGGACCTAGGGATTGGGCTAGACGAAACGTGAGTTTGGGCTTAGGTCTAGTCCAGGCATAATACGAGAGCCCAATCCACGTCACAGCCCGGCTCGGAGAGACCTGGGTTTTGGCCTGGTCTGGGTTTAAGGGCCCGGCCCAGGTCCATATTTGATATAAAAATATTTTTTATTTAAAAAAATAAAAAAAAGTCGAAGATAAAAATATAAAAAAAAAAAAATAGAATTTTTGGTTAGGAAAAAGCTGCTTCTTGTCTTTTTAGTCTAATTAGTGCCCTTGCTTATTTGATTGTTTAATGTTTCGTATGTCTAAATTGGATGTTTAAGTTGACTTTGCATGTGAATGCCTAAATTAATGTTAGGACTTCAATGCATGCCTTTTGGCGAGTAGAGGAAGAAGGTAGTTATAACTTAATGTTAGCCTATTATCTTGTAAACGCAAATGGGGTTAATGATCATTAACCAAAATTAACTAGGCTCTAGTTTGATTAGGGAGTCACTTGGCCGATCGAATGGCATGGCTAGGATCAAATTCTCAAGACGGACTTTATTTGCAGTTGATTGATGAACTTGCTAATTGACTGCTTTGATTGTATGCATGATGTGATCGTCAGACAAGACAAATGTTTAAAACCAATGAGGTTGGTAATTACAAACTCCTCGAAGACTGAAGGTCAACAATGGCAGTCCATGGTGGCCCAAGGCGACACTTGGCTTTACGTAGCTAGTTTAGGCTAGGTTTTTTTTTGGTTTTTCGGTCGAAAATAAGCTAGTTAGTTTAATTAGGCCAATTAGTTATTGAAATTAGGTTCTTTTCAAACGTTTAGTTTAGTTTTCGTTCGATAAAATCAAATTAGACTTAAGATCACTTTCTAAATAGATAATTAGGATGGCTTAGATCCGTCTACTATCATAATGTGTTTAGATTCAAGCTCACCATAGTTAGGGATCCAAGCTTCCAAGGGATTATGTCTTGAGGTTTATGACAAGGCTATGTATATTCTTTACCCAACTCGCATCGGATTATTACCTTCCATACCATTACCTAGTTGGTTTCAATTATTTGAGTGTTTCTTACCACACCGCTTTTCAATAAATTGTGTGTTAATTTCTTTTCTAGGTTAGGCTAGATCTAGTTTAGAATTTGATAAAAATAACTCTACAAAAACATTTGCATGATCACCTAGCAGCTCAAGATCTTTAGGTTCATAATTGGTATCAAGAATGTGTGACCACTTATATTACACAACCCTATAAGTTAGAGATGCTGAAATGGCACTAATTGTAACATTAGCGTAATTAAGCCCCCTGCTTATAGACTCTTTGGTTTTGTAGGAATTGAGATGATGCTCCCACATCTCAATTGGTTTCTAGCTAACCCCAAATGGTTGGTGGCGATCTTAGAAAGTGCTTTGGTTGTTAAGAACATAAAAATGAAATCAAAGTCATGCGAAGTATGGGTTTGGGAAAGCATGCATGTAATCAAGAGTCATTGGCTCACCTATGCAGTACACCTAAACTTATATCTTTTCCTCATTCAAATAGAAAAGAGAGTTCACGACAAATAGCGATTGAAAAAGAAAATGACACGAGATTAGATGTGTGCTTCATGTGTGCGCTTGAGTGCACTTGCAATTTCATTGTATACGAAGATATGAATATGCGGATATAATTTTTATGTATTTCATGATGAAAAGTACATAAAATATTTCTAACATTTAAAAGATTCTTTTTAAAGTAACAAGATATTGTAATATCAATGATGATCAATCGAGGATATGTTTGATTGATGGACATGTATGCACAATCCTTAAATATTTGACATGTGAAATTTTCTGTGTTCATTTATAATTTTTAGGATATAAAATTAATTATTAATTAACTTAAAATTCTGGATGGCACATCTGGAATCTTAGTGTAATACTAATTTTGTGATGCTGCAGAAAGTTAGAAGGATGATTTTTGTGTTCGTAGATTGTGAAGCATTAAGATTAGATTGATAGATATTGATATATACATTGTGTAGAGTAATAGTGATTAACTTTCAACCATAATAATTGTTGACAGGGACCGATATCCTTTGAAATACGTATTAGATAATTTTCAAAATTCAATGTTTATTGAGTCGAGATTTTCTTTATGATGGATAGCTTTTGTAGATAATTTTAGTGAGTTCAATATAATTTTCCAGAATTATTGGTGTTTAAACTGGACATTAATTTCCTTGTTTATTTATTGAATTACAAGATACATTAGTAACTTACCAAGTACCTTTTAAATTGAACACCCATTTGTCCATTTTCCACCTAGTATTTTAACCCCAATGTCATCATTGTTTTTAACCTTAGTTAATTGTTTTGTCCCTTTATAACTCTTATGTAGTCTTCCAAGCACACTTTTCTTCTTGATCTTATAAATCTACCACACAATTTTCAAGTGTCAAAAGAAAGAAAAGAAATCACACGTCACTTTCCCCTTCAATTTTAACTCTCCAATGTTTTGAGTAAAAAAAGACCTAATGCTTCCATCGCTATAGAGCCTAACTCCATTTACAAGTGCTTACGGGGTGGGGTGATTAATGGGCTTCACTACCTTTTTATCAAATTAGTTTTGCTGCTTTAAAAATGGATTAATACCTTGAAAAATCCCAAATTGGTACACTTGTGACAAATTTATTAAAAATTATTTTTTGACCATGAAAAACCTCAAATTGGTACCTTTTACCTCGATGACCATAAAAACTCTAAACTACATTTTTATGACAAATTTATCCCAAACTTTTTATTCGACCACAAAAAACCTCAAACTGATAAATTTGTGACAAATATACCCTTTGCTAAATTGGATTAGTACTACAAAAAAATCATAAAAATTGTAAACTCTGACAAACGGATCGTAAAATCCCAAATTGGTATACTAATTGAACGAAAACTAACAGAGATAAATTTATTACAAGTGTACCGGTTTGGGGTAAATTTGTTAAAGGTATATCGGTTTTGGGTTTTTGGTGGTTAAAAAATATTTTGAGGTAAATTTGTCATAAGTGTACATGTTTGGGGTTTTTCAGGGTATCAACCCTTTAAAAATTGAGAGATTGTTAACTTTTGTTCTTATTTATTTTGCTTTGAAGGTAGTCAAAGTTTTGAGTTGTCTAATTATGTGTTTAAAGTAAGAGAAATCTAAGGACTTGGTAGATCAAACACATCTTACTTCCATGAGGTTTGGTAGCATTTTGGATGGGAAAAATGTGATAAGCATAAAAAGTGACAAGACATTAATATGGAGACTAAGTGCAAGACTTGACCAAGTTGTCAATTTTGAGACTAAGTATAAAATTGACCAATTGTTGATTTCTTTTTAATAAGAACCGAGAAAATAGTGAACCTAGACTTGCATGTTCAAGGTTTATTAAAAGGAAGAGCTTTTGTTAGATTTTTTTTTTTTTTTTTTTTTTTTTCGTCTTTAAACTTTTTCAATTTATCAGGAACCTAAAGGAAGGTTGACCAAAGTCGCAATTTGGGAAATAATTATTGGTTTTCTAACTAAGTGATCAATTGACCATCCAAAATGGTCATTTTTTGTGTCAACAAGAGTATAAAATTAAATATTCACATTTCTTAGAATTGAAAAATTGTAAGAATTACTTAAATGTTGGAAAAATGGATTTATATGATAATTTATCCCAATAATTTATGAATTACAAAGGTACTATTGAATGATGATTGCTTCATGAATAGGTTTGAAAATCATGATAAATAGAAAAATGGATTTTCATTATCGACCCGGCTAGTTGATATTATGTGCAAACATTGCTAGTATCCTATTGCGATGTACATAATTGTTATATTATAATGATTTGTTTGTCATTTATGCCACGTGATGAAAACCTTTGTCACAGTTTATTTGCAAGGGAGCGAACTCTATCGTCTGAGTATGTATATATAATTCTAGAGTCAGCCAAATATTTTACCGTTTAGGACAAGTCTCTAGAAGGTTAAGAGGACATAAAGTCTTGTGATTTATATATAATATGATATGATGTGTGGCTTGAGTAGTCTATAAATATTATTGAATTCGATGTTCCAGAAGACTTATGTGCAGAATTTTCCAACCCATCTTGACTAATGCTCAAATTTACATTTACGATTTCCTCCTCTACAATCCAGCCGAGGATTTTCATTGTAAATTATTAATCCAATTTGCAAACTAGATGTGAAAGCATGGCATCATTTATTTCAAAAGAAGATGATTATTACCCAGAAAGAAATTGAATTTGTTGGGATGCATCTTAAAGATAGAACTTGCTATCATGGTCCTCATATTGTTGAGGAGTTGCAAAAATTTCCTAATGAAAATCTCTTCCGAAGCAGGTTTAACAATTCTTTGGGATTATAAATTATCTCTGGAATTTTATCCTAAAAATCAGAGTTAGCTTTGGGGATCAAACCACTAAAGGTCTTGATGGTAATGTTTAAGAAAGATTTGTGTTTTTCTCTCCAACAAAAAAAGAACATAAATCTATTTGGTAAAACCAACTTATTTTTCTATTCCCTGGAATAAAAAAAGTAGTCGAGGAATAGATTTGGAACATAAACAAAAATAAAATAAAAAGTTGTTTCTTGTTCCTGAAAACAATTTCTAGAAATAATCTCTTCCTTGCCGCGGTCATCGTCGATTGCTCGCCAACTGCCGGCCACCATCGGCCGACCGCTATCGACCGCCTCTTGCCACCGCACGACTTGTCGCCCATAGCCCACCACCTACCATTGCCCAACGGGCGAGTGCCGTCGTCGCCCGCCTCTAGCCTCCCGCTATTGCACGACCACCGACCGTCGGCAGCGGGCAGTGGCGACGATCGGTGGTCAACGGTCGTGCAGTGTCGATTGGCGGTCGTCGTTTGGGGAGCAAGAAGAAAAAATAAATAGATACAAAAATTTATGAATTGTACCAAACGTATTTCTATTCTTTTTTATTCCAAGAATAAAAATTACCAAACAAGTTATTTTGCTCAGAAATTGTTCCTGGAGTAGAAATATAAAAGAACTATTTCTGAAAAGAAATTATTTCCTGAAATAGAAACGTTACCATGCGCACCCTAAGTCTGTACGCAAGCTTAAAGAAATGCTACATCATCTTCCTCCTTTGCAAATCCCTTTTTATGGAAAAAAGGATATGGCAAAAAATTATGCCAATGATAAATACTAGGATGCCTTTGTTATTTGAAGAAATAGATGGAAAGCAACGAGTTTGTGGACATAAGAATGGAAAATTCATGCAAATGGATAAGCATTATCACTTCACGTTCAAAGAAATCTTGGCGGAAAAATATTGCATCAAGAAGTTTAAATTTCAAACACAAGCAAATTCCTTATCCACAACTTCTTAGGTGGGCAAAATGGTATTCAAAGTATCAATTTGAAACCAAACATATTGTGGGAAAAAAAATGTATTTGCTGATTTTATGTTCAGATCAAAAGAATTTATAGCTATCATGTCCATAAATATATGTGTGGTAAGAAATTCAAGAGGCAATTTTAAGACCTAAGAAATCAAGCTCAAATAGCCTTCTTACTCCTTGGACTTATCCAAGAGAATGTTCTTATTTAAAATTTTAGAAGACTTGTATGGCAATATCATTTTCAGATTTTTAGTGAATATGGTGGTCTTCTCCTTAGGTTAGATGGATTGCACCCAAAATAACTATTTTTTCATCCTCTCACTTTCTTCTAAGAAGAGGAATTTCCAAAAAAACTCAAATGGTTTTATTGGTATTTATTTAATCTTTATACCATTGCCATTAAGTTTTCAACAGCCAAGATGCCTTTTATTATAACTAGTATTATTCAAGGAGAAGCCAAGTATAAATATTTTGGGGAAATGCTTAGTTGGCTCAAATCATTAGGTGCATGAAAAAATATTTTCCAAGACCAACTCTAAGCATGCTGGCTTGACCCAGAACTTTACATTGTTGTCCTATTTTTTAAGACCATGGATATTTTTCCAACCTAGTGGAGATGTGTAAAACTTCGGTAGATATTGGAGTATCTACATATAAATACCAGCCTACTCGAAATGAGATTTTTATAACACTTCATTGTAAAATCTCAACTTATCCTTGACAATATTGGGAATTATAGAGGATATTATGCCAATGAATTATAGTTATTCCACCATAAGCATGGCTAACAAAAGATGATCCCATTTCTTGGGATTATAAATGACTATAGTGCAACCCGTCTAACGATCGATGCTTACCTAAAAAGATATTACGGAATGGATGTATCGGACATTTCTAAATCACCAACAAATTCATAGGATCCAGCTTCATCATTGCAAGATCCATGAGGAGAACTACTATCACAAGATCTTTTTTACTATAGTGAATTACAGTTTGCACTCAATGTAGGTTTTGACAGAGAAAGTCTATCGCTCCAGGTTGGGTGTCTACCCTAATATGGTATTCTAGCAAGTTCTACCAATACTTCGACAAGTTCTCATCAGTAATCCAAAAAACAAAGGCTGGTTGAATTAGATGCAGAAGTTGCTCCAACTATTGAAGAGGTAGAAAAGCTCCTCGAAGTGCTCAAACAAAAGTATTAAGAAAAAAAAACTCCCAATTCTCCTAACATTCCATCTAGTTTATACTAGCTTTTAGATGATAATATCTTGAAACTCTAGAAATTGAAAGAATGCTCAAGGAATATTGAAGGCAAAAGTATGGAGAAACTTGGATGACTTGGACGATACCACTGAAGAGCCTATCTATAGGCATAATGAATGAAGGAAAAGAAGATTCTCCTAGAATCCTATTCAAGATAAAACAAAAGAAGCAGATGAATCACGTGAATGAGATGAGAAATTTGACTCAAAGTACTGTAACATACTGTTCACATATTGTTTGGTATTGTAGCGTACTATCCATGGAATTGTGGCATTGTAATAGAAGTGAGAAAATCGGGATAATGAGTGAAGAAGTCAGTTTGTTAGTAGAAAGCTTGACTAGTGCAAATAATTGGCTTTTAGGCATAGTTTGTATTGTGGCATTGTAGTAGAAGTGAAAAAAATCGTTCCGGAATAATTTGAACAAGAATGAATAAAAAAAATGTCAATCTAAAACAATAAAAAAACGAGGTCTTGACTAGTGCAAATAATTGGCTTTTATTGGCTGAACAGAGTTTGTAAAATTCTAGCGTGTTGTTTTATGTCTATAAATAGGCAAAAGCATAAAAAGTATGCGTTAAAAAATGAAAAAGAAAAGAAAAGAAGTTAAAAAGTAAAATAATTTTGTATGGTTTGTTATGAATTCCTAGAACCTCTCTCCCCTCTTCCTTTTTGTTTGGTATGATTCTTTAAATCTAGAAATGTTTTGATCAATTCTGGTAGTATGCCCTTATTATCATAAATGTGGAAGTCTAGAAAATTCTAGCTTGTTATTTTATGTTTATAAAAGGCAGCATATGTATGCATTAAAAAAATAAATCCTCTTCGCCGCATATTGTATGGTTTGTTATGGATTCCTAGAACCTTTCTCCCCTCTTCCTTTATGCTTGATATGATTCTTTAAAACTATAAATGTTTTGATCAATCCTGCACTTACTATAAATGTGGAACCTGTGCATCAGAATTTTGCTATTCTAAAATTTTCCATTATATGAATAAAATAATAAAAAGGAATTTGTTGGCTAAGAGACAGTTCCTATTCTAAGGCCAAGGAAGGGCTATGCGTGTGGGATGGCATATTTGTCACAAATTCTACTTTTGTTTTACTTGGCTTGTATCATAGGAAAATTTTCCGTTCCTTGTAAAATCTCACTTTATCCTCAGAAGATATTGTGTTAACGAAATCAAGTTATTCCATTAGAAGCATGGTCAACAAAAGATGATATTGTTTTGGAGATTCGTCAATGATTGAAGCAATTGATATAGCTCTAGAAGGACCCATGTCCATTTGAATTGTTTGCCAAGGCTGAGAAAATGTATCTAGAAAAGGGGTACATTTTCCATCTTGTGGGAGCTTGATTTGTTTTCTCAATTTCTCCATTTTAGCCGTTTGGTCTTCAAAATAAAGATGAGAAACATATCTAACAAATTTCATTTGATGAAGTTTCTTTTGGAATGTCTCTAAGTAATTTTTTTGTGACCAAAGCCGTTTGATCAACCTTCTAGTCGACATGATCAAAAAGGGCTTGGATAGTTGGAAACTTGGTATCAATTGTCTTGATAACATTATTTTGGGCTAAAGCATTTTCTGATTGCCAGTTCATGATAGATTTAGAAACCGTAACTTTCTTCTAATGCAAAGAATAGGGCACTGGAATTAGATCTTTCCAAAAGTGTAAAGTTTGAGGAGTAGAACATACGGACAAATGGAAGGATAGGCGGTAGTATTTGTTTTGGGGAACATGAGAACTAAAGTGTTTTGGGTACTTTAAGAGGAAATGAATTCTTTTTAACCCAATTGTGAATTGTGAATGAGTTTATAAAAGGGTGAGACAATTAGCTTTTGTGGTGAAGGTTTCTTTTTGGGTAGTGACTGAGGAGGTGGAGGAGGTTCACATGATTCAAAATTTTTGGAGGAGAATGTGATTGAGGTGGTCCTTATGAGGCCATAAATTGATATTTTCCTTCATCTTCACCAAGAGGTTCGACAGCGGGGTCTTCGTCAAGGTACCTTTAATAAAGTTTATCTTTTGATCATTTCTTTTTTCTAGACGGTCTATCGTTTTCTTTGTCATTTGGGGGACTTTGTGCGAGAAGAGCGCTAACAATCAAGACCCCGTAAATAGTGTCATATATGGGGATTTGTAATAATGAATAGGGCGTTTATCCCGATCAAAAGACTAAATCATAAATTTTGGATCTGGATGGCTATCATCGGCTGGAACATAAGTTGCACAAGGTTGCATCATAAAATAATACGAAAAATAGAAGATGTGGATTCTTCATTTTCCTTGCTAAATTTGATGACAACGTGCCCTCTTATTCTTAGTGAATTAGGACTTTGTTGATTGAATTGGTGTGGAGTTCTCGTGGGTTTTTCATAATTACTTACTCACATGTCCGGGAGTAACTTAACTAATTGATCGCGAAAGATCTGTCTAGGAACATCGATACGGGAGATTTGAGCATTATCCACATTATCCACTGAGATGAATAAAGCATCTTCAGAGGAAGTTGAGGTCAATAGCATGATTTTAGACCCGATAAACCATTTGGTAATGTAAGGTAGCAATAATAGAATACGTAGCTTGAGGAGCTCCAGTTATTGTTGGACCTTAAGTGCTGAAATAAGTCATCGGTTCGAGACAACCATATTAAAGTTAGGAAATAGTGAAACAAACGCCATTCTTGCATTGAGGGTGGTTTGAATGGCACCAATGCAAGCATGTTGATAGTCCAAAAAATGGTGTATAAGAGTGCCATTCAAGCAGCCACGAGTAATCTTTTTCCTTCCGTGAAAGGATAAAGCAAGTCTAATGCACTAAAAAATGTGTGTATAGCCTTGCTGTATCCACTATCATGGAAAATCAGAAGGGATTTTGAAGGATGACAAAGTGGTCATGCTGAGTAATTAGAATAGGATGCTAGTGGAATTTTGAGGACTAGATGTACTCTTTAACTTTTTTAGGAATATGTTTAACAAGCTGCTAGATAAAACAAATAACAGGGAAAGAGGATGGTTTAGCAAAAGCAAAATATGGATTTATAAATGGAAGATGAGTCTTGGAGATTTTGCTATCTTCATTGAGGTAGAAAGCTCATAAAGATAGTCAATCTTGGAGACATTGGAAGTGCGGAGTTCAAGAGAAGGACTAAGAGAAACAAGAGCATTTATAGTGGAAAGTGTGGAAATTTCGAAGGATTTAGTCATGGTAAGAAAGTTCTCCCACTTTCTACACTAAATATTCAACTTCAAACTAGAAATCCGCTGAAAAATGGCATGGCTCTAATACTAGAAAATTTGTTTATGATACAAACTAGGGATAACAAAAACATAATTTGTGACAGGTATGCTATCCCAAACGCACAGCCTTTCCTTGGCCTTAGAATATCGATTGCCTATTAGCCACCAAATTCCTTATCATTTTTTGACTCATATCATAGAAAATTTTAGGGTAGCAAAATTTTGATGCACAGGTTCCACTTTGGTGGCAAGTGTAAAACATATTGACAGGATTGATAAGAACATTTCTAGTTATAAAGAATCATACCAAGTAAATAGGAAGATTGTAGAGAGGTTCTAGGGTTTTAAAAATCATATATGTGATAAATGGGTAGCAAATAGGTGTATATGATTTCGATGCCTATGGTTGTCGATGTGATGATGTCTCATTAATCGATGTGGGTATTGGCTAGTGACACTCGGGAATAGATAGCGTATATCACTGAACTATTATGCAGTAGGCACATTATGAAATAATATATCATCTACTTGTATATGAATACTTAATGATAGTGCATTTATTTCATTTATTTAGCATATACCAATTTCTCATACTCGTCCTGATATTATGTTGTCTTGTTGGTACTGAATCGAGTAGTAATATGATTTCTTACCTTAGATTTAAAGATTTTATTTACTAGGTTTTGGCTTCCTCCTTTATTTTACAAATATGTAAAATGGATCCTCATTCCATGCTATGATTTGGAGTACCTAAGTATTATGAAAGTGATTATTAGAATGTACATGTACCGGAGTTCATATTAGTGTACTAAATGTACTTCCACTATTTGAGTTGAAGTAGGGCTGCCATAGTTAAAATCTCATCATGACGATGTACTTTGACATTAATGTGAGATCCTAGGACCATTGAAGGATTCGATGGTACACTTGGTCATGATGATACCCGAGGTCATAAACCCTTGAGTCGGACCATGATTTGAATAACGAATAGACAGTCTTTTGGCTAATTATGGGCGCAATGATGCTAATTGATCCAACCTTCTCCCAAGGATTAATGTGTTGGTTTCTATATTATTTCGAATACTCATATTAATACTTGGAAGATGGACATAAAAGAAAGATGCTTAGGTGCATCATTTAAACCTGTTAAATTTTCATTACCAAATAATATGACTATTTCACTGTTGTTCCGTGTGTTTTAAGGGAACGACAACTAAATTAAGGAAAGATCTCGTGTCATGCGTGACACTTCAATGCATCACAATATACCTCTAGTAATTGCAACGAGCATGTAATCGAAGAAGCCACATTGAAGGCTTGCTTTGGACCCATAAAAGGCTCAAGGAAAAGTAATAGGCGAGAGATTCGCCCGAGCACGGGAGATCTAGTAATGTCACTTTCGTATTCCTACTCATCTAGGAAGAAAAGTTTAAAAGTTTAGGTGAGAATTTGGGGGCCTCTTGGATGGGAAAGGTAGACTCAGGCTTTTCAACCGGCTGTAGTGTATGGTACCCTTGGTTGGAAGTTCTGAGAATCAGAATCTATGCACATTGTTTAATCTGTCAATTTCTTGAAATCAAACTCTCGACATTTACTTTGTATTATAATCGGTGCCAGCTACGGCGGGAGCAGCAGCATGTCCAGGTGATCTGTTCCCTAATCATGATTAGCACAGATCGTACGAAGCTGCTTCAAACCCTAATCCCACGCTTAACCCCAGGACCCGTCGAGATCAACAGATTCTTTATGTCGACAGCATGTTTAATATTCACTTTCCTCCTCTTCTCTCCCGCCTCTCGTTGGTCGATCTTCTTCTCCTTCTTCTTCTTCTCTCTCTTTTTCGCTGCATTTCGTTCGGCCCGGCCAGGTGTCCTCCGCGTCTCCCTCGAGGAAGCGGCCGCGCGGAGACGGAGCTCGATCCTCTCTCTCTCTCTCTCGAGCGCCGCCGCGGCTCGCCGGTGGAATCGAGCCGCGCGGCGGAGCGGCTTCGGGCTCGCGCAGGTACGACGGCTTTACGCCATGCGTGATTGGATCGACGGAGGTGTGCTCCGGACGCGGTTCGATGCCGTTCGCGGTTTCGGTCCGATTTTTTTTTTTTTTTGGGTCGGTGTGAGGTGTGGCTCGCGATTTCGGTTCGGAATTCCGTTCGATGTGTCCGCGAGGAATTTTGCTCGAGCAGGAAATCCTTGTTCGATGATGGCTTTTTAAGTCTAGCTCGGTTAGGGTTTTTCGCGCCTTGATGATGTCGCTCGACGTGAGATACGTCGTGCTCGTGCTCGAGCGTTCCTGGTCTTTTAGTGCTGTGCGTAGCTACCTGGATCATCCTAGCTACGGTTCAACAAGAACTGAATACTGAGAGGGAATATCTGTTCTATAGTTTAGATCGCCATACATTTCGAAGCGGTCGGTTCGGGGTCATTTACTACAAGTGGCAGGTGTATGTTGCTTCTTTATATAGGCTTTGTCTGGAAACTACATATGCAGTAGAATATTAGCTGGAGTGCTCGAATAAGAATCACTCAGATTGTGTGTGTTTGTTTCGTTTTTTTTTTATTATTTGTTTTTGTTCTTTTGGGAGTGCACAAGGCTAAATTAGGTTAGAAATGTATGATAGATAAAGAATAAGCCAGCACCAAAAGATTTCTCTAAATCCCTTTCGTGGTAAATAGTATTGTCTAAAGTGCTTTCCAAGACTTAATTATCTGTTTGCAGTATTTGGTCAACTCAAGGAATCATATGCCTTGGAGTATTATATCTATTACACTTTGGAGTTGCTTGGCACCGCCTACAATCTCCTCTAGGGCATTTGTGTTGCCATTCTGTGTTGTCCATGGGAAGCTAGAGAATGATCTTGAATTTGCAGCCTTTGCTAAAGGAAATACCAGAAGTGTGAGTTAGAATTTGGTGGGATCACTCAATTCGCACTCGAATGTTAATCTCAATACATTATTTCTTTCAGTTCTAGCCAAAGATGGGGGCCAACTGACTGGAAGTTCTTGCAGCTTATGCATTTTGATTTTTAGTTGGCTACTTTATTTGGATTCTAACAATTGTTCCATTAACAACTGCAAGTAGAATTCATGAAAAATGCTTTGGTCAATAATTCAATTCTTTTGAGTTCTAAGATCCTCCTGTATAGATATGACCAATGGTTTGTAACAAATTTCTTCCCAAATTCCTCGGGAAAAAATCATTGACCGTAAATGCTAGGCTATAGAGATATGTGAAAGATGAAGGTTTCAGCAGAGTAAGAAAAGTCCATAGTCAGTTGTGTAGTACTTTGTGGAAACCCCAGGTTCAAAAGGGGGAAATCATAAACGGTGCATGATGAGAAGCACATGAATGAATTTTTCACTTGGGAATTATGTTTTAAGTCTATCGGTTCGTGGCCTTTTTATATTTTATGATGTAATGTTTGGACTATGTAGTGTAATTTGCTTGCATTTGCTAATTATTTCACTTCTTCATTTGGCTGGTATTCCTTTTGTGGAGTCAAGAAGAGCATGCAAATGAAAAAAGATTTCAAATACACGGTGAAGGTCAAAGTCATTCATGGCTATGTGGCCTCAGTAGAAAAAGGGGTCAAGGACTGGCACTGTAGAGAGATCGGACTGTGAATTTGGTGGCATTGGCAATAGTTTTTTACCCTTCCAGGTTATTAAAATGGAGGTAGCAGATGGCTTCAAAAGGTTAAACACTTAATACTACTTTTCAGTCTTCATTTGGCTTTCACAACCACTTTAGGGGATTTTTTATTCCTAGACGGCTCTTTTCATGCGCTGTTTTTTCAAAAACCAAAGGAGATGATCTCTAGCAATATAACTAGAAATGGCCTCTAGAAGGCCCATTAGATTACCATTTACTTCAGTGGGAAGACCAGTAGTACAACTAAGTTGTTTTCATCAATCATGGGAAAAGGCATTTTGTACTGTACTTCTATCATGTCTACGTCATTTATATCCTTGATCCCCGTACGAAGATTCCTCCATGAAAGTACCTGCCATGTAGTCCACGTAAAGAAATATAATGCAAAAGATGCCAAGATAAACGGTCCTTGTGATGTATACTTTTTGTCTCAATCCCTGTTTAGAGTCTCTCTCAAGTCAAATCTTATGGCTAGAGAATTCGAAATTTGCCATTTTGATGTGGCTAAGTGCCCTTATATAAATTCAGAACTTCTGATCTTACACTTACGTGGTGCAATACTAACTTCTTCTGCAGCATATTTGTTTCTAATTGTAATTTCTATCATGTATGTATCTTTATCATGATGAGTTTTATTTTTGGTGTCTCCACACATTTAACTATTTTGAAGGTAGTGACAAAATGCAATCGAATTGGAACAAGTAGCAGTAATTAATGCCTGCATTGTTATATTACACACATACACATATTCTTTTCACATGGATTAATCTGGAGACTGATGGTTTTTTTAATTATTGCATCCACACGTAGGTTTTGTTGGAACAGAGCTCTTGCTCTTTGCAACTCAGGTCTTTTGTCCCCTGAAAAATCTTAATGTGCAGCCTGTATGTGTTATGCAGAATGGACGAGTTTTAAATGAGAGAACCAGCACTTCTTAACGGTATTCAAGTTTTATTATCTTATTAGCAGTTTTACCTAGTAAAGGTCCCAACATTAGCCATCTTGATTCCACACCATTCATCCACTGGAGAAGTGAAATGTTCCTTACGAGGGCATGATGTGGGATGAACTTGAAAAACCTCCAGTTGGTCCACTGTATTCTCTCTGTTGGATCCCACTCTGTGTTGAATTTCTATATCTCAGGGTATCTTTGCCAGCATATTCTATGGATTTGATTTCTTTAAGGCTTAGATGCTAGAGTATTATTTATTTATTTAGTTGTAAAAGTTGGAACCTCGTAATTAAATATGTTTTGGGGATGCTTATGCCCATTGTGCCACTCAAATGGTTCATGAAGACTAATTTAAACATGGGAGGACTATTTAATTATAAGACTATGATGGGTTCTAGCATCTAGAATTCCTCAGAGATCTTTTATCTTGGGGCATTCCATAAGGAAAATAAATCTATTTGGGCTTTAAGATGGATGGGTTTGTTTTCTATCTTGATCCTTTTGGGCTAGTAGTATCAAGGTAGGATATTATTTTTGGCACCCCACCAGAAAACGTTACCAAGTGGGATGCTGCCAAGTTGGGTATTAGCTGAGAATATGTTGAGAATGCTTTCTCGTGGAGGGATTGATTAATTGAAGATTCTTATTCTTTGCTATAGCTTCTTGCAAGAACATTAAATAGCTTCACATCAATGCTCATGAGTCTACTACTTGGGCAAACTATTTCAGCAAAGTCTCCCATATTTTGTGACTTTGACAAGGCTCTTGTCAACTGCTTTGCTGGGATGCTTGTAATGCCATATACTGATGTTGGCTAGGGAGGACTACGTTACCAAGTTCAGAACACATTGCATGATGGACAAACATAGTTGAATTGTATTCACTTCCTGGTTATGTTTTCAAGAAATCACTTGATCCTTTACTACATCATATGTTCATGAAAGATATAAAAATTAATCATACGGTCAAGTGATACACAATGCCATGAAGGACATCAAATTACCAATTGCTTGTGATTCAAAATGTAAAACGAAGCTTCAGCTCATTCTTTTTGGTTATGGTAAAAGTTGCAGCGTATTAGCTTTGACATTATTTAGCAGATTCTATTGTATGCTAAACATGATGTTACTAGGTGGCAAATCTTAATGGTAGGTGTGGCTCTTGGTTCGTATCTGCACAATACCAGACTTCTCTGCCGCTTTATATTCTCTACTTTTGCTGTTTCTGGCAAAACTTGTTATCGTTCTCAGGGGAACTGATAAAATGGTTTAGCAAGTGCAATCAATTTATGTTCGACATTTGAGTTGTGGTCCACTTTGTATGTCACACACTTTCATATGTAACCATAATGGGGCTTTATGGGCTAAAGAAAGCCAAAATATGCACACGAGAAAGTGTCTATGAATTCTGTGAAATATTTCGGCTTATTCTCAATCAAATAATTTCACGAGCATGAATATGGTCAATACTGGTGTAGATTGTTGATTCCATTTTGTTTCTGAGATCGAAGTTTAATATTCAACCAAGAAACACTACACCTGGTAGATTACATCAACTTGAAAGTTATCTATCTGAATTGCAGTTGGGTCATTAGCTTCTTTGTTGAGGCGTGTGCTTGATCTCCAGTTGCATCATACTTTCAGAGCTCTTCCCGGTTGTCCCTGCATAAAGAAAAACATATGTTAACGTCCTAATATACAAGGTAACTTATGTTCTTGTAAGGAAAGGGGAAGACTGTCTGCTGTTGGAACAGAGATTTAGCAGAAGTATGTGAGTATATTCTTTGTATTCATGAGCTTCTGATCATTAAATTATTCTGCGAACATTATTGTTGCCCCTAGCTTGGAAAATCTGAGTGTGTTGCCTTTTGCATTCCCCGAGAACAATTTGTCTCTTTGGTGGCCTAAAAAGCTGTAATTAATAGTTCTTGTGTGGCTAAGTTTTAATGGAAAGAGGGATCTGAAGATGTCATTAAAGGTACTTCACATATTTCATGACGTTGGTCCTGTCGTATAGAAGAAATAAAAAATTTTAGACAGAAGAATTTGAGATTTTCTAGTGCCTTACATCATAAAATGGCAGGAAGAATGCTGCTGATCTGACTTAGATGATTTCTTTTTTAAGAGTAACTTTGTAATTCATTCATTCCATGGTTCTCTTTGTGTTGAGAAAAGTGGCATCTGTAATTTTCTCATCGATTCTTCTAGTTCATTAGACACTTGAGTCTGCCATTCGCAGTTAACACGCATGTTCATGTTCTTCACCTGGCAAAAATGATCAAATCTTACATCGTTAGGATAGAACGTTTCAATGCTTGTTGTGTTCATTACCTTCAGCAATTTTTTATCTGTTTTATCTCATAAGGCGGTTTGCTGCTGCAACTTAGTTTGGGCTTTTTTGATGTTTGTTGAAAACAGCAGAAGCTATAAAATAATCTCTGGGAGTTGCTGCATCATATGATTGTACAAATGTAAAGCTGAATGAAATCTCAGTGTGTTGACATTGTCCAAGTGTTTGAATCTTCTTAGGTTTTTTGTTCCATGTAATTCTTAATTTCCTAGGAGAATGATAGATCAGATACATGTGCCTATATTTCCTCCCTGGTTTCACTAAGCATTGCATAATGATATTTTGGCTTTTGAACTCGTCTTTATTTGTGACAGTTATTATCATTAACAGATGGTTGCTCAAAGCTAATCTAATCAACCCCTATGAACATGTCTGGCTGAATAGTTTTGGCTCTTATACAATATCTCAGTCAAAGAAACATTACTTTGTTTGCATGGTCCCTTGATAGAGACTCAATAATGTACTTCTGCAGTTGTTGCACCCAGTTTGCTAATGCAGCTGCAATCTGTTTCAATATTGGGAAAGTAGAATTTGGTCAAAAATTTTGTAAGCATGTGACCTTCAAAAGTTGAAATATATGTCGAGAGAAGCTATATACCCTAAGTTTGTAGTTCTAGATGACGTCTCACAGTTCTGATGATGTGGCTGGCTTAGTTGGAGATGGATAGGTACTTGAGCATCTTCATCATTGCTTGGTCTATTTGGTAGAAGACTCACGTGTGCTCTGTTTACGTTATTTGCATCCCTTGTGCCATAGACCTGGGATATGGAACATTTTTGTTCAGACAGAGTATGGAATCTGAGGTAAATAACTTTGGCAGAACTTTGTTGTATTAAGATTAATACCTTCTTGTACAATTCCATGTTCTCTTGTTTAAATAGATTTTCTTTCTTATGCAGTTCCAAGTTTTCCTGGTGAAGGAGGTTCCCCTGCAGGGATTTGTGGTTGAAATTTAGCAGCCTGAATGAGGAACAAATAGCAAAGTGAGCAAGTCTGATTGAGTTAAATACTCTACCTTTCTGTTCAGCTCCCGTACTTCTTCCATTAAAACTTGGTCCTGCAAAAGTAATGAAGCCTGTTTGTCATGCAAGATACTTGGAAGCGAGTTGGATCAATCCTATGAATTAGCATGTAAGAAGTGAACCTTTTTTGTGCGGATACCGCGGAGACTCATTTCCAATTGGTTCTCCAAATTCCGCAAATCTTTGATGCTCAAGCCTGAGAGTTCTTCTCCCATCATTTGCCTGTCAGCATCATGCGTAAGTATAGTTTAGCTAGCAAGTCTATCATCTGACCAATGTCTTAGATTTTTGTGGAGTGGAATATGAAATGAAATTAAAGACTCATAGATACAAATCTGTAACTCAGAGGTTTCACAGGGTCTGCAAACAAAGCTTTTGATTTTACAACCCTTAAGTTCAGTCTGTCCTTGCACTAATTGCTTTTCTTTATGGAAACATAGTTTATAAAGCAACAGGCTCATGGCTCATTTTCTTCCCATGATGCGGATGACAACTGCCACGTCTGCAACTGTTCCATTATCCTATGTGCTGCCTGTCCTTCCATTTCCCTTCTTGTGAACATATGATGTTGATCTCTGCCACAATTGAAATTCGTTTTTTTTTTTTTTTTTTGGGAAAGGGGGGGGATTGCGTGCTTTTAGGAATGTTCCACATTTTGAATGAAGTTGTGAGGCCTTTAACTGAACTGGATCCTTCCACCTAGCGCTGGAATTCCAGGATCTGAAGACCTACCTTGGGATGGCAAAGGAGTTTAGGCCATGGTACCTTTAGGAAAAAATAAAAATAAAATTTGGACCTCTTTCAGACGCATGAATGAGTTTCCTAGTACCCCCTTGGCTTGCGTGCATTTATTAGTGCTAAAAGTCGTGCCTTTTGAAATGCCCAGAGATTTGTAAGATCAGAATGCAGAAGCGGTGAGTTGTTTTCAAGTGTTCTTTCTTGTTTTTGGACGTGGAGATGCGTAAGGGGTAGAAAACTTAATATGTCCTTTCCTTTAGCAAATCCAATGAGGATGCATTTGCAAGAGAAGCATGACGGCCTGAATGCTTAAGAATAATATCTAATGCAGTGAGGGAAAGGCATGCTACATATCAAAACCGTTGTGAAGGGGTTAATAAACAATAATTTAGCTTTGAAAAATCGTGTTCTATGTAATGTCATGCCAGAAACATCATTATTTATTCCTTCACTATATGATTCTTTGTCCAGATACTAATGTTCACCTTATGTTACTGTGATGTTTTTCGTTAGCAGAAAAGCTATCTGTCGTATCCAGGCACCATGGAAGCATTGCTATAAGAAATGTGAAGAAAATGCTTGAGAAGAGAAGACGCACCGGTGGTTTTCTTGGAGATGCTGCAGTTGTTGCCTTAATATTGCTGCTTCCCTCTGCCAATACTGCGGAACAAAACTTGCATAAGTTAGTGATACGCCGGGATTTGGGCAATCAAAATGTTTGATAATGTCGTGTGCTAGAAAGGGGATAGTGTATATATGGTGTATATATGGAAACGCATCGTCGTTTGATAAATCAAAAGTCTCTCCAGGCAACTACAGAACACATTCGGTTACAGGATACCAGTAGCTTGAATTGTTAATTGTCATTCTTCTCTCTCTCTCCTCCCCCACACCGCCCCCTCCTCCAACACCCCCACACCCCCCCCAAAAAAGAACACCCCTTTCTCTCTTCCTTCCTTACTCCCCAGTTGAAATTGATCCATACTCTAATCTAATGGTGGCTCGATAATTAATGTCAAATCGAGAACTGGGGCAAACTTAGTTTCTTTTTGGGTCTTTCTACGAATTTACCCGGCTTTCTACTTTTTTTTTTTTTTCGGTTTTTTTAGTCCGAAGCTTTCTACTAAGTTGAAATGTCGGGCAAACCCAGTTTTTAAGCTTGATTTTTCATATTTGTTTATTATGATTGTCTTTTGTCCCATTGTTTATATAAACTTGGAAGAAAGGATATAATCAGCCAGTTTCAGGAAAATGCACTTCGCAAAAAAAAAAAAACCTCGAAAGTCATGCATGGCACATGCCAATAGAAAAAAAAAAAACATTAACGAAATCAGTGCTTGTAACTAAATGGGTGGATGGTAATTTGAATGTCTTTTCAAAGTTTGGTGTTTAACGAATTCTTACCCGAATCTATGGGGAAAAATCAAGGTTTTTTTTTTCGAATGATAGACAAAATTTCATTAGGCGTCAAAGGAGCACTGTCCCTTTACAAAAAAGGCTTCCAGTCACCCACACAATAAGTTATGCACGAAAGATTTCTTTCCGTTTCGACAAAGGAAATGAGAGGATGACGACACCGATACTCGTAGGAGAGTAACGGTACAGTGTGCACCACATATTTTCCCAAAGAAACAAGATGACCCTGGGAAAATCATGAATCCCACTGGGTAGGTCACCGAGTGGAATTTCTTATATTAAAAAAAGCGCCCAAAATAAAAATAAGGGAATAAAAAGAAAATTATTAACATTATCGGTGTCAGATTTTTTTATATTAAGTGCAAAGGAAATTTAAACATTTTTATTTCAAGAGAAAATAAATGTAGAATTAACATTAGCAACAGCACAGATGCATAACATCTTTCACACTTGTAGTCTCTTCAATCAAGAATTTGCCCATTAAAACGAGAAAATAGAAAAAAAAAAATTGCAGCCCAAATTGAAAGACCTAGGCTAGTGAATCAAGTTGTTTCTCTCCCAAACCACAAGTTAGCCTTCCAAATAGTTGATTTTCAATGAATTTATCAATTGTAGGGATGGAAAGCTTAATGGTAGGTTACTTTATCCCTTAAGTAATTCATTAATTTTCAGATCATTTAAAAGTGAGATTATTTTTGTCCTATACGTAATCCATGTATATTTATTTTGGGGATTTGGTTGGAAGCATTATAAGGGAAAACATTTTTAATGCCATTAAATAGAATTATAAAAGATCTGGTTGGACAAAGATAGAAAAATAAATTTTGACATTTTTCCTTAAATAAAATAAAAACGCCAAAACCCTCCCTCCTACAATTCTCCACTCCGATTGCCACCTTTCACAAAGTGAAAATTGTGGTCAACATGCAACCGTCAACTTTAGCATGACCGTACTATCATGCTAGCGGGCCCCTTTCGAAAATAATGAGGAGCTTTACAACTTAATTATGAATTGTTGTATATGAGGAGGGATTATGCTATTTTCACTCCTCAAATAAATCTTAAAATTTAAATGGTCCAAAATAGCCCTCGCTGAGACCTCATAAATGGTAAGATCAAGGAAAAATTTGCTTTCGATATAGATAAATTCATTTAATGATTTTAATCAACCTTTCCTAAATTGCTGTTCCATCTTCTTTGATATTCAAATAAGAGAAGCTTACATGTTCATAGCTTTTTTTACAAGAACTATATAACATTCAAGTATTTTCATGGTATTTAATGATCAAGATTCCAATTTAAAAGAATACTAGTAAAGTATATTTATTAATAATGTTTTTCTAAAGTTGAACCAGGAATAACTTCTTGTAGTATACAATTCTGTACTTCAATTTTTATAAATTAACATCTGTTAAATATATCGACAAGTTTCAAACTTATTACAAAAAGAAAAAAAAATCTTTATAAAAATCAGCGTGAGCACATTGATAAGTAGAAGAAAGGAAATGAGTCTGTATAAAAACGAATGGAAAATAACAAATGGAATAAAATGTCATTGTTCTTATTAATACTGATAGTCTTGTGTTTTCATGACAATGTGTGATTTTTGTATTTTCAACAGTAGCAACTTTCACCCTTTCCATTTGTGATTTTGATTAATTAGTTCTTTTGAGGTAATTTTCGTCAACTCAACAAGTTTAGGAGTGTTAGAACCATTCAGAGGGTGGAAATATTTCCACAGCGTGAGTCTATTTTGAGAATATTGATTTATATTTTCTTTGCAATAAAGTTCCTTTGCATAGGTTAGGGCAGGGGACCTACTTTAATTGATGGAACAGTTCAATGTTAATTTTGTAGCTTCTAAGTGTCTGCTGATAACCCCAAATCACTCTATAACTGCATTTGATCTAATAAAATGCAGTTGAATAGGAACATATGAAGTGGTACAAGTGGAATGGTTACAAACACAAAAGGGCGGGCATGTCGTTTTTTAGGAGTTCTTGTACCATACCGAATTGAACCATGGCAATTTAATCACCAATAACAAGAACAACCCCTTTTCCCATAAGTCGGGTTGGTCACGGTGAATTCTTTTTGACATTGTGCTTTTTTCTATCTTGTGCCATATCCTCCTAATATTCAACACCTCAGAAAGTATCGGCTCGCATCCTTCTTAGCCTCCCATTTTCCCCTTCACCCTACATCTCTGTCAGTAATGTATCATGTTCTAGATCATTAGAGCCTCTACTGTTTCTATATTTTAAGCAATTTGCAAACCATCTTAGAGAGTTTCTCTCGTCTTATCTTCAACGGAAGTCATGCCAACTTATTCTGGAGAGCACTCGTGGACTGTATCTTCATCAATTTCTATACACCCACCAGAAGATTCTCATCTCTTCTTCAATCATTTTGTGCGTGTCTTGGTATCTGACCGTCCAACATTCCTTGCCATCTACATTGTCAGCCTTGTCGTTGTCTAAAAGACTTTACGCTTAAGCCTAAGTGGCTGTGTGATGGGAGATATACTTTCCACTTCTTTCATCCCTGCCTGCATCTAATACTTCTGCCAATTCCAAGACTGTAGGAGCTAACTCTCTTTAATACCGGATGAGGAAGAAGGAATCTGCAGTTAGTTTTCAGAAAGATAGCTTTCCTAACCAATTTTACTTGATATGAAATTTCATAACTTCCTGACACATTCTATTTCTGGAGACGTCAAATTCTAGAAAGTTCAGAAAGTGAGCTAAACGGTGTTCATGAAGATGACTCAATCCTATTGCTAGTAGGTCTTTTTGAGTTAAGGTGTTTCCCAAAAGATGCTAAATTCTCATTTGCAGAACATCACATCTGAGAGTGACAAACCTTTAGAAAGGGACAAGTATAGCGTCATAATGAATAAAGATCTGTATCGATTTAAAGTAGCAACATTGGGCATATGCAAAGATCTTTACCATAGAGAGCTCAAAAGCAAAATGACAACGATGCCAATATGATCCTATTACAATTCAAATTGATCACCCAAATTTATTTCTTCCTGCTTGCTAATCTTTGATGTTGGCATGTTGCTTGCTTCAGAATAGGCTTGTATTCAATATTTCAAGATTTGCCCAATTGTAGTTTCGAAATGTCTTGCTTTATGTCTCAATATATATTGCCTTCATTTTCGAGGTAAATTACTCATAGATCAAGGAAAAGTTTTGTCCATTGACTCCATTTGTTCTAATGAATCATATATACAAACTAAAAATTCTGGAAACAGACCATACAGTAAAATTACGCATGAAAAGGTCAGATGATATTGCACAAGCAAATTAAAAGATTGGCAAAGTGGAAAATACCTTCAGTTCAGCCATTGGGCTCGCAGATTGATCAGTCTCTTCTTTTAATTTGTCATACCGCTCAATTACCTTGCTCATGCTGGTTGAAGAAAATGTGTTCAAAGTATTATATTGACGCTTTTGAGTAAGCATATCATTAATTACTGCTACTACTGAACAATATGTCAAAAAATGCTGGAGGCAGAAACAGATGCTTAAAGATTTTTTATGTTCCTCTTACCATGATCACGGTTTATTATGTTTTTCATTGCATCAAAGCTTGTATGAAACAGAAGTCTCAAAATGAAGCCCCATGGCCAAAAGTTTCAAAATCCTATTCAATTAACCTTCGATGAGCATATGGCAACACATGCGCAAAACTAAGCTCTGTTTCTTCGGTTTTAAGATTGAAAGACATCATATGTTCCTTCCATATACTCTCTCTCCATTTCTGTCAGCATTGGCTTGAGGCCGACACTAGCTTGCCTATTTCCATGGGGTTATACTCAGTATAAGTTCATTTTCTTTTACTGGTATCATGTCCGATTCTAGCTATGATGCAGCATTTCCTTGTCCATTTTATTCTCAAGTTTCATGGTTCTTAAATTCAACAGCATACCCAAAGCTCGAAAGCATAACTTGGTTTATTTTTTGACATAATAAAAGATAATTGATATGTTACAAGCTACTAATCATTTTTATCTGTGGATGTTCCAAATCTTGATGTGATTGATTAGATCTTCATACCACGACTGGCCCAAATCTTGCTACTTAGGCATTTTCAGTACTTTGGTCTACAGGTTGAAGAAAAAATGTTCAAGTATTATATTGACGCTTTTGAATAAGCATATCATTAATTACTGCTACTAATTAACAATATGTCAAAAAATGCTGGAGGCACAAACAGATGCTAAAAGATTTTTTATGTTCCTCTTACCATGATCACGGTTTATTATGCTTTTCATTGCACCAAAAGCTTGCATGAAATAGAAGTCTCAAAATGAAGCCCCATGGCAAAAAGTTTCAAATCCTATTCAATGAGCCTTTGATGAGCATATGGCAACATATGCACAAAACTAGGCGCTGTTTCTTCAGTTTTAAGATTGAAAGACATCATATGTTGCTTCCATATCATCTCTCTCCATTTCTGTCAGCATTGACTTGAGGCCGACACTAGCTTGCCTATTTCCATGGGGTTATACTCAGTATAAGTTCATTTTCTTTTACTGGTATCATGTCCGATTCTAGCTATGATGCAGCATCTCCTTGTCCATGTTATTCTCAAGTGTCCTGGTATTGCTGTCGGGCCATTCCAGTAGTGTTTTCGAATTAGTAGTTTTGAGGGGGGAGTGCATGGTTCTTAAATTCAACAGCATACCCAAAGCTTGAAAACATAACTCGGTTTATCCTTGACATAATAAAAGATAATTGATATGTTACAAGCTACTTATCATTTTTATCCATGGATGTTCCAAATCTTGATGTGATTGATTAGATCTTAATACTGCCACTGTCCCAAATCTTGCTACTTAGGCATTTTCAGTACTTTGGTCTACAGGTTTAAGGAACTAGGCACATAATTCTTCTCATGTATTTCTGGCTATTTCTTTTTTGTGATAATGGATTAAGTCGGTCTGCATATATAGAAATCAAACCTCATGTTTGTAAGAGTAATGCTACAATAGCTTGACATTATTGAGAATTGTTATTTCAAAATAGTTAGGTAAAGTCAATTTACATCAACTGTTTGGGTTTGGGTATATGCCGTGTGAATTATCAAGGTTTGTTTTTGAAATAGATCAACTATGTTTGAATTCAGATTCTTACACAGTACCCACCTAAGGCATTTGTATAAGCCAAATTTAGAAAAAATAAAAATACTTGCAATAAAACTTTTTAAAAAACAAAGATCCATTCTACATTCGTAGTTATGTAATAGCATCTTCCCCATGACAACGTATAAGGATAACCATGTAAACAATTTTTTACACTCTTTTGGATGAAGTTAAGAATACGTCTAAAGGAAATATCTCCCTTTTCAAAAGAGACTTGCTTCCTTAAAAGAGTGAACAGATATTTCAAAATCTATCAAGAGAGCTTTCAGTTTTGTCTAAAAGCACTTGAAAAATTTGACACGGTTTGGAGAAGCCAAAAATCTCGTTCACAACAAGGTTTAATTCCAGTTAAGTTGCGTGGTTATTTTGGTGAAAGAGAGTTATGAAAATACACTAAAAAAAGGAGACAAATTTTACTCTTTTCCATGTGAGATGAGCTTCTACTTGATGTAGACAATTGCAATATTCTTTATTTGCTTTGGACTACAAGTGACTTAAGGATATCTTCATATAACTCGCATGAAACAGGTCAAATCAACCTTTAATTACCTAACACGTACGCAAAGTGAAATATTGTTTTATTCATCATCTACTAAGAATTCTAAGCTCACTTAGATGATAGCAAAGCACTGATATTGCATAAACTTCTAGTGTGCTATTTCGTCTACTGTAGGACCCTTTACGGGGATATATATTTGGATGTTTTAAAAAAGGATATGGATTAGTTAACCTACATCGCCAATGTAAGAGTTCAACAAGCGGCTTCATCCGTCATTGTATTGGTGGTAAATAAAACAGTGGATAGTTACAATTGCTAAATCAATGAGGGATTGAGCCGTTTGTGGAACCATATTATTACACCAGTGATGGATGCTATAAATCTCCGATGGATACTGCTACCCGGAGAGCCTTGAAAAAGTGGTAAACTGACAGTAGCTTCTTCTCTAGCTACTCTATAGCCTTCATTGCCTGCAGTTGGACGGTACGCATACCAAATATCCCAAGACAAAGTCTTATTTCATGGCTTGCTCTTCTATATCGGCTATGTCTCCAGAAAAATGGATTAATCAAACTGGGATTTGCCTTGATGCTTGTGGTCTTTTTAAGCATGATGCTGAAACTGGATCTGATTCTCATCTCTATTCTCTGACTTAATCAAATCACAGATTGGAATCATTTGGTGTTTGCTATATCGGTTTCATTGACAGACTGATGAGTTATAGGATGGAGTAGTCGCTGGGTATTGGAGTCTAGCAAGGGAAAGAATTTTCTTTCTACTTTTCATCAGGAATGTTCTGAAAACTTCTCTCTACTCTATTTGAATTCTGGCGAATAAGAAATGACATCAGAATTTTCGTTCTTCAACAGGCTTGCTCTGAAATTTTTTCTCTACGCAATTTTTAATATGATGAGATGATCTTTTGTTAGGAGAATAGTTGAAAACAACGAATGCTTGTTGCGGAAGGTACGTGATAATGATGTACAACTTAGGACAGTTTGTGATCATTTTCAAGTCTTCTCCTATTCTCAATAAGATATAAGATCTTTTCAATGTTTATCAGCCTGTTTGAAATATTTCAGAGGTCCAAAAATTATGTCCTGATCAGACCAGCTTTAGAATGAATACCAATATCTTCGATCTTGCTACCTAAATGTAGAATATCTTCTCAAGGTAACATTTTTTTTACATTCATTTCCATTGGATGGCCACCTTACCTAGACACCTCGTCTTCATAATTATCGCTACATATTATTCATCCCTTCTTAAATCACCTGAGATTAAAACATTGATGACATCTTTTAAACATACACTTGAAACCTAATTTGTTCACAAAATCCATATTACTTTCTCTCATTATCCGTCTGTGGCATAATTTCCAACCTCTCTAATTCATTTGCATCATTTTAATGTCTAAACAGCAGAAGCCTAAACATCTAAACAATAATGTAGCTCACGCCATGCATTTCAACTCATCTCTGATTAATCTTTTTCATCTTCCGAACATCTTAGCAAACAGACAAAGATCTTATTCAAACCACATATACCCGGAACCTTTTTTTTCCTCGAGGTCACCATCTATAGTCACACTATTACTTCTACTTGAACTTGGATATGTTTTCCCAGATAGCTTGGAGACATGGAGAACAGTTTAGTAGAATGAACCTTCCAGGGTTCCTCAAAACGTAAGTTGTTCTCCCGCTCTAGTTATGTGTAAAACATTAACGTAATGATGATACTATCTAATTGCGCACAATTAAATGTCATTTTAAATAAAAGCATTGTATTTTTATTCATGTAACATAATATATGCAAGGTATTATGACATATGTACTAGTATTGTGTAAAATCGTATATCATGTTGTATCCTTTTGGAGCAGGATCCAGTAAGTGTGTTTGACTAACGAACCCAGCAGACACTAGTGGACCTATAATGGTTGCGAGGGTATGGAGAGTAAACTGGGCCCCAATAATGGGTGAGGTTTATGGCACGTTTCTAATGTCACAAGGGGATAAGAATGAACAAAAATCACACACCATATCTGGAGAGTATTGTGAGACATACTAGATAATTTGATACGTGATTGGCTTTATGGAACAAATGATGTGGCATCGAGGTGATCAATGGAAATGTGTGGTTATTGGACGATGGGAAGTGTATAAAATAATACATGCCTTACGGCAAAAGACTTGGTGTTGTATCAAGGTGAATGATTTAGTTCAATCTAGGAATCACCTGGAATCGACCTGGCTGATACAATTCCAAGTTGATTCTATTAAGAACTAATTCAGTTCTGATTTCGGGAACCTAGAATCAGCCTAGGACTGATTTGTTTCCCTGTTTAAAGGCCCCGATGCAATTCCAATTCCAGAATCTAGAACAAACCTAGACTAATTTGTATTCCTTTTCAAAGGCGGTACTAGGGTTGAACTCATAAGCCTCTTTTTTTCTTCAAAATCTGAACCGTGGTCTTTGGTTTTATTAACTGACCAAGAATCACTTGACTAATCAATATTTTCTATAATAAAAATACGCAACTTTCATATTTTATAATAATAATTTCGATTTCTACCCAAAACATAAAAACGGGGTGCTTCCAAGGTAGAACTAGCTACAGCTGATTCTGTTCCATTTCCAATTTCCACTCTTTTGGAACCAGAGATAACAGAGTCAGCTGTCACTTCTAGATTTGAACCAATCCACCTTAGAACCGATCACTCTAATATAGTACTACTTTACTTAGTGCAGAGGCTAAGTTTACTAACAAGCTTGTTTAGATTAGGGAAGAATTGAAGGGAACAAGATCCTAGAGCAATACAAGAGGTAGAGTAGATCTCTTTATTTTGAGATAAGACATTGTTATAAAAATAACAAAATCATAGCATACATTGCTAGTATGAAGAAAGGTATACACATAACATCTTACCACTCTTCATTTAAGGTTTTTAAACACTCAGCCTCTCACTATTCATAATACCAAAAGCGGATTTGAATTTTATTTTTTTTTAACACTGACAGTGTATGCTATAATTACTCTTGAAAATGCTCTCTATATCATTTGAGGTTTAAATTATAGTGGATTTGAATATGGTTGCAAAAAAGATTAATTAAGATGGAGGATAAATATTATTTAAATATGGTCTTCCACTAACTCAGATTCTTAAAAGTGTTTCCAAACCCAAAAGTTGGTTTTGCAGTAAAGAGTACGAGATTGTCATATGGACTATTATGCTAATGGTAGCCGGCACCGAAAGAAAATAAGAGAGCACATGGTGCACATGAAGAGAAAGGCGTGAACACTAGATTCGTTTCATTTGGAAGAGTGCCCTAAAATACAATACTAAAGTCCAAGATAGAGGTTATAAATAGATGATGACAGTTCAAATTGAGAGATGGTTAGAACTTTTAAGATCTTTCAAGCATCTTAAGCTTTCTTAGGCACTAGAATGATGTTGCATTCAAGGACTAACGGAGTCACCCTTAGATAAAAGCGAAGGCCTGTTCCACCGAACTAAAGTCTCAATAAAAATCCCAAACCATGTAGTGTTTCACAACTTTCAGTTACTTATCTCCGTCTCATCTTACTTGATCCACAAGGTTAAGATTGTATCTCATAGGCTGGGGATTTAGGGTTAATGTTGCAGGGTTTAATTGGGTTTGTATATGAAACTTTTGGCGAACAAAACCAGTAATTTCTCCACTAACCAAATCTTGCTCCATAGCTTTGAATCCTCTTGGACTAAACACGAAATTAGCTTTGCGACTCTAGATGATAATGTCAACGTCACCATAAAAGTAGCATATCAGAGATGGCACAGGGAAGATGATCCTAACTGAGTCAAGTGCAGCAACCTAGCAACCTAGCAACATCATCATCATCATCCTCATCCTCTTTCTCACCTCCCTCCAACTAAATCTCTATGCACCTGGAGATCTGTCAATGTCCAACGGCTAGAAAAATGCTATGCCAAAGTGATTAAACCTCCGGCGATTGGGGATCGACACGCATCGAATAACCACAGCGACCGCTAACGGCCACAAAGAACCTATTTGTTAAAGTGAAATGGTACAGAAAAACTTTACCTCTCCTTTTTTCATTAGAACTTTCTTGATTATCCGTGCGACACAGCAGGAAAAATAATCTTAACCAGACGTACGGATCATCGAATGCGTAGAAAGAGCTCGGAAACGAGAGAGGGAAGCCACTGACCTGGAGCTGGCGAAGTCGTAGAGCTTGCCGGTGCTGGAGAAGATGACGACCCCGACCTCGGCGTCGCACAGGATGGCGAGCTCCCTCGCCTTCTTCAGCAATCCATTCCTCCGCTTCGAGAACGTCACCTGCCTGCTCGTCGTGTTGTCGATCCTCCGTATCACTATCTTCCCCCTCCCCATCCCCGTCAAGCTTGCGACCGAGCTTCAGCTCCCAGAGGGAGGGAGAGAGAGAGAGAGAGAGAGAGACATAGATTTAAAGCGCGTGAGATCGATCGGAACGAGAAGAAAGAGAGAGAGAGAGAGAGGGAACGAAAATTTCGGGCGGAGAACCAAGGGAAGTCAAAATCGAAACCTATATTGGAACTGGAAACGAAAATAGCAGAAGAGATGGAGATAAGGCCTCCCGATTTACGCGAGAGTTTCATGAGAGAGAGAGAGAAAGAGAGAAAGAGAGAGAGGGAGGGAGAGAGAGATTTCAGCCGCGGGACTCGCGATCGGATGCGAGGAAAGAGCGAGGGAAAATATCGTTTCAGGCGGCGGCGGCGGCGACGGGGAAGAAGAAGAAGAAGAAGGCGACGGCGACGGCGGAGCGCGACCGAAGCCGAAAAAGAGAGGAGAACTTACAGGCGCGACGGCGCAGCGGCGGAGCTTCAACAGCGGTTTCGCGGCCGTCGTTTTTGGCCGTACTTGCACGCGAGGGCGCGATGCTATATAAGGAAAGTCCTATGTGACGGTAGCTTCAAAACCGCTCTCTCTCTCTCCCTACCCACCGGCGGTATTGGTATTTGGTGACACGTGGACCAATCAGGTGCTCGGCTTATATATAATCCGGGGGGTGTTCTGGGGCGCTGCGCCGGAGCGTATAGATCATCGACACGTGGATGCACCCATTCGAATTCTTTAGGTACTGTGCCGAAGCAAAGGAATGAGGGAGAGGGGAGAAAATGATTGGCTCGGCCCCAACAAATCCGGAAATGCCCGAAGTACCCTCCCCCTCTCCTGGTAGCGTTTGCTGGGGCTCCTTTGAAACTTCAGAAAATTTGTTGAAAATAAATCAGTTTATTGTGCATAATTATACAAGCTAATGTTTAAAGAATTTAATTTCTAAAAGTCAATTTTGTCAGATTTATAGAAAAAGGAAAAACCTCAAAGTCAAAAATATACTCGAGATGATGTAATGATTTCGTTGCATATTTTGTCACTTGAAGTTTATGAATATGTGATTAGATAGATTTTCATTGACGTCAAATATGAATATCCAATTCTTCTTTTAAAAGATGTGTCAATGTCAATGACAACCACCACTGTTGTGATCGTACAAGCCCAACTCAAGACATCGAACCCTTATTGATAGCTGGACATCCCACCTAGCCTTCCCTTCCTCCCTCTCACCCTCTCCTCTTGCTCTCTTTAGGGTTTGTATTAAGCATTCAATTCTAATCAAAAAGAGCTTTTAAAGATGATAATGAAGAGTTTGGAAAAGTTCAAGGGCAAGTGGTCCTGATACTCCACTTTATCATCTTATAATCCACTCTTGTGCCTGAATAAATTAGCTGAATATTTATTTGGTTGCACTAGTGCCTCCAAACATTGAATGTAATAACTTTTTACCTCATTGAATTTCTTGTCCATGCTACCAAATATGCTTAAAAAGATTTCACTAAAGGATTGGGAGTCAATCACCTAAAATTTAGCAAGATGCTTGTAAATTATAGGGAAACCACCACATTATCTAAAACCATAACACCTCTCGCTACCCTCTCTTCCCCTTCCCTTTGCCTCCATTGGCTTGTTGTACTCGCCACATCGCCATCCCCTGTTACACACCGTCGTCGTCGTCGTCATCTCTCTCTAAAGTCGTCTCAAAAGATTGAGGTTGTGACCTCAGATCCAAGGTCATAAGCCTTGGTTGATCTTCGATCCGGTTTTACCTAAGGCTTGGTGACTATTCGTGTGATGCTTGTAATAACTACTTCTCTGTCCCCATTCAAAGAAGAAAATTATCCATAAATAAATAAATCTATTATATTTTTATCAATTTAGTCATAAACTTTTTAATTATACTAATTCGGTCCTAAATCTTTTACGTTTAGCCAATTGAATTCATCTAATCAATTTTTGCTAAAAAAAAAACTAACATGAATGGCAATCGTCTTATGTGGCAAAGTCAATGTTGATGTGGATATTTGTTAATAATATTTTAATTTTTTTTTTTTTTGAAATTTTTGCTTTTTTCTTTTCTTCCTCATTTTTTCTTCCCTTCTTCTTTGAATTGGTCATCAAACCTCAGCAATGGCCAACATCTGGTCAGAGGCGAGTGCCAGCAAAGTCGACCTCATCGTTGCTAGTGGTTGGCCGAGCTGTGAAGGGCCGACGATCTCTTTGACCACTACTTTGTCCATTTGTGACCCGACTAGAACAAAATAGCAAATTGTCTTTGAAACTTGATTGTTAAAAGAGCAAACCTAATATTTGCCAATAGCTTACAAAGCTCCTTCTTGTTGCTACTGATTAGATGAGGCATGCCCAAGACCGGGGAGGTCTTGCCCAATGACAACGAGGTTGATCTCATTGTTCCTCTCCTCTAGCTAGTTGTCATCCATCATCGAGGCCTGACGACCAGCTAGAGGAAGAAGGGAAGGAAAAAAAGAAGAGGATAAAGAAAAGAAAAAATAATTTAAAATATCACTTTAGTGCCGCCGTGCCATGGAGGATGGTCGACACCCACATCAACGATTTTTGATAAAAATTGGTTGGATGGATTCGAGTGAAAAGATCTATGACTTAATTTGAACAATTAAAATGTTTAGAACTAAATTAACAAAAGTAATAGATTTAAGATATTTTGGACAATTTTCACTTCAAAGAAAGTGGGGAGGGGCGAAAACCATAGAGCGGAGAGAGGTGATAAATAGGACTGGTGATGTCCTGTGGTAGAAGGGAGATCAGTAATAATGACAACATAGCAGTAACAACAGCAATGTGGCAACACAAGTGTTTTCCTGAAACAAGGAGAAAGGATCAAAGAGGAAACAAGATAAGAAAAAATCAAAAGATAAAAAATATATACTTTTCTAGATAACCTAAGATTAGTGCCGTGAAGATCAAGTTACTTAAAAATTCGTGAGATACCCTGCAAGCCCTATTAATAGAGATAAAACATGGATATGACTCACTTAAACATATAACGTTTTGTGTTGAACTAGCTTGACACGAATGTAACATGCTTAATAAAGCATATCACGCGACAAGACATGATTAACACAATCATCAAATATGATACTAGTATCATGTGTTGACACAACATGATATATTAACATTTATACAATCATTCATCAACTAGAGTATCATAAAACACATTTATACATGATGGCTTGTTTTAATGCATTTAACATGTTTCTAGAAATATGAGTAATTACACTTCATATTAAATTGAAAGTATACTATTGAATTAGTTTTCCTTATGTTTAATGGTTATTAAATCCATAAAATATGTTATTATTTTACCATTTGTTCTCTTTGATATGTTGTTATCTTGATGAACTACTAAATATATAATGGTCTTTTTATATAAGTACTAAACGTGCTAAGACGTGTCAGATTATATTACGTTAAAATAAATGACACGTTAACTCGTAAACTTAACGTGTCAATTCCTATCTAAGAAACTTAAGCATGTCATCCACGTAGCGTTTACGCCAAACTCAAACCTATTTAACTGTGTATCCTATCGTATCAAATGGGTCATGTCAAGAATTACAAGTAAAAAAATCGGTTAAATCCTGATATTTGGCTTATATAGATAAGCTCGATCCATAAAAGTTCAAATGAAGTTGATTAGACTTATGACCTCTGCTGTTTCACTTTCTAACTTGTTATCCACTCATCCTTGACCGAAAGGATATGTGAAATGATCGTGTGAACACCACCAAACACCTTCGAGAAGAAACGGAAAAAAAACGAGGAAAGGAGGAATTATTTGTTCCTCACGTGTCGAAAGGTAGTTGGGGAAAGGAAAGTAGGGTGACTAAAAAAGACCACCCCCCCCTTATTCCCACTCTTTTTAAGGTTACCTCTGGAGGAAATCGAAAGGACGACCAAGCCCAAAAACGAACAGTCCCACGTTTGACGACAGCACTACCACGTTCTCCATTTCGAGTTTGAGGACACGCACTGACAGAACCAGCCCCAATCAGCACCTTATATCAGGATTCTTTGTTCCATGCGACAGGATGAATGTCTAGTTGCATTTAGATAATTCAGCAAGTGGGTGATCGAATGGTGGAGACTGTTGATGGGCAGCCAAAAAGCTTGTCCCCAAGTTGCAAATTTTTCTTGATTTGCTTTGTGGTTGAGATAATATTTAATTGAAAAACATACTGCTTTATTATATCCACTCCAATAATAGCGTAACGATTACTGTTCAAGGACAGGTAAAGCCAATATATAGTTGGTATGTATTATGGGATCTTTCCGTATTTATGTAGTTATATGTACTCTAATGGTGAATAATCGCTTATATAAGTGCATACTACGCAATCATAATCAGAGTCAAATCACCATAAACACTTTATTGTAGTTCTCACGGGCAGAATAAAGATAGAAACATAATTGCAAAAAAGCTGCATAATACATATTAACTATATATTAATAGGTGAGTACTATAGCGTAGGATGAAATTCTATTAGTTGTATCCTATTTTAAGATAGTACTCGATCTCTCCTATTATATTAAGTAGTCGGTATTTTCCATCTTTCAAATAGGATTTTGAACCTTGAGAGATTATAAATAAGAACCATGATTTTTCCTCTCCTTTCTTCTCTTGTAGTCATTCTCAGTTCATTGTGCAATTATTTATCAAGGAAATAGTGAGAGAAATGAGGAAGGGGGATTATCATATCGTATTGTGTGTTCAACTTGGTAGTACTATTCGACCAAAAAAAAACTTGGTAGGACTACCACGAGAGACAAAACCACATGGGTCATCGCTCATCCGATGGATTTCACACTGGAATCCACGGGTTCCTCGGAGACCCCGAAAGAGCTCATCCCAGTGCACCCACGTGTCGGTCAACACGTCAATAATGGGAAAGATTGCCCTTCATTTTCAGCTTTTTTTAGGCTTCCATATAAGGCAACGAGCCCCGCGTGCACGCACGTTAGTCCTCAATTTCGGTAGGAAACCACAAAACGAGACCTTATCCCTCCATTTAGCTAATGTTTGACCCACTAATTCATGCGTTATGTCCTTCTCAAGCCTACATAAAATTGTACTAGGAGGTCTTTCGAACCCACCTTCAAACCCAAATTCTTCGTTTGACTAGCAACTTGTTAGGAAAAAGAGTAGGTTGGTTAGTCGAAAAATGGCTCGCCTTTTCGGCCTTCCGTCGGTAGATAATAATGCGGTGCGTTAGGTCAAACGTCCATTCTCATTTTGTGTATACCGATAAGCATGGCAGTTTAGCTAAGTGGCACAAAGAATTCTAAGTGGCGCAGTTATTTTAAATTATCTCATCGGCATCTTATGCGTAATTTAACATTCAACTTCAAATCAGTTCACCGGCCCCTTCTTAGAAAATTGTTTGGTCTGACGCAAACGATGTGATTCTTTATGAACTCGAACCGTTGCCATGAAAATATTTTATAAGGTAGCGTCAGAAAGAAAGAAGATAGATGACCCATTTGTTTTTATTCTATATGATTATGTTCTTTTGTTCCCCGAAACGAAAAAAGAACAGAAATCTATTTGGTAAAATTTTTGTTCTCGGGAACAAAAATCTATTTTTTTGCTCCCAAGAATAGATTTGGAACAGAATCAAGAAGTAGAAAAAGTAACTTTTTGTTCCCGAGAACAATTCTAGAATCGGTTCCTATTTTTTTTTCTTTTCTTCTATTTTTTTTTTCTCTTCTTCTCTTCCCCTTCTTCTTCTTCCCTTTGGCCGGCGACCTCGCCAAAGCGTTGCTAGCCCCCGGCGACGCCGAGCCATGGCAAGGCTTGGCCTCGCCGGATCTGGGCGAGGTCGACCTCACCTAGCCAAGGCGAGGCCCACCACGGCGAAGCTCAGCCTCACCAACTGGCATGTGGCTCAGCCTCGCCAGGTCAGGGCGAGGCCGACCTCGCGTTGCTTGGGCGAGGCTTGACCTCGCCCAGCCGGTCGCCGACGACCGGCTACAAAGAAGGAGTAAGAAGAGAAAAAGAAAAAGAAAAAAGAGAAAAATATAATAAAAGTATTAAAAAATTAAAAGAAACAAAAAAAAAATTAAGAATCTTACCAAACGCATTTCTATCCTGGGAATATAAATTTTGAACAATTACTAAACGTGTTCTTTTACTTAGAAATTATTCTCGAGAACAAAATCAGAAAAAATCATTTCTAATAAAAAAAATTGTTCCCCGGAGCAATATGGTTACCAAACGCACCATAAATGACCCATTCATCTCAGCAATTTATTGTTTGTGTCACCAAGCGTGTGGCTCTACATTACCGAACCAATTATGTATATGTAGACAATAGAGCCAATCACTGGGATTTGCCCCAGTGGCCGCCCTTCCAACATAGAAAGAGGAGGTGGGGAGTTCGAATCCCCACCTTCTCTGGGTACGAATTAGTTTCAAGTGTGGGTTTCGACTCCCACGCCCTGCAAGGAGGCGGGGCAAAAGTCTGAGAGTGAGAATTAGAATCGGAGTAGAATATGATCGACAAAAAAAAAAAAAAGACAATAGAACCCACCTTTTTTTTTTTCTGAAACAACACCCCCTCAAAAGAAAAGAAAAGAAAAGAAAAGAAAACCCAATGATTCATGCCATATGGTTCTCTCCTCTCATTTTTCTCCAACATGAATTTTAACCTAAAAAGAGTAGTTCAACTAAAATGTCCAGTTGCCTAATAACTACCTTTGCGTATGTACAAAGAGAAAGGGTCAAATCATGGTAACAGTTTCACTCAATTAGACCTACTATAAAGATTGGGAGATGCACAAGATCCCCCCACTAAGCTGCGAATAGTGTGTTATACTATATTCTAGAGTGACCTTGGCATGTGATGTTCAGAAAGGGATCACAGAAAACTTGTCCTAAAATCTCTCTTCTTTAGTTTTCATGGGTCGCCCTATCCTGTTAACCCATCATCAAGAATGTAACTTTTTACAAACTTCTCTTTTAGATATGTGTTAACGCTCCTAGAAAAGTCCCCAATGACATCAATTATGTTGCTCACTCATTCCATCAATTATGTACTAGCTCACACCTTTTGCTAGTGTCGCTAATGAAGTCATGCGTGTATGGAAAATCATGTATTTTGCTCAGATTGGCACGAGACACAAACCTAGGACTCTGCTAAAGACGACTTTGGAAATGACAGTTCATCTACTTCTTTCCTGCTTCCTCGAGAAAGTTGTTAGCTAAGATTTAGTGCTCTACACAAATTCTCTGTTCAAGAACCCCGCAAACCTGGGAAAAACAATACGTTTTTTTTTTTTTTTTT
Source organism: Eucalyptus decipiens (assembly GCA_014182575.1). NCBI lineage: Eukaryota > Viridiplantae > Streptophyta > Magnoliopsida > Myrtales > Myrtaceae > Eucalyptus > Eucalyptus decipiens. Next base: position 31,705,766 of record CM024614.1, read on the forward strand.
AATTTTTTCATATGGTCTTTCTATTATGAAAAGATTGAAGGTTCATTTCATCAACTGGCACGCACCTGCTTCTCGAGAATAGAATATGTATTAATAAGGCTCGATGAAGGAGTGATTGGTTGACCAAAGAAGACGCGTGAGTAGTATTTTGCGGCATGACTCACCCCTATGTTATGCGAATATAAGAAAGGCTTGATTGGCACTGCATATTGTAAGCAATCACTTACTTGATCTCCTCCATTGCTTTCACCAAAAGAAAAGGTGGGCTCTTCCCTTCCAATTCAAAGATCAATTAATTCAAAAAATATCTTCATTGTGATGCCCGTCATATTCATATAATACTCTCGATATGTAGTGTCCACCTACCGCAATATGTGAGTATGATATGGTGAACTCCGATCAATAACTCTACTCCATTCTTGTTCATATCCTGTCCATTGGTCGACTTGTGATCAAATGATCACACTTAATAAGCATGTATCAAACTTGGGTCATACTCATGCAAGGGCTTGTGTCGTGGACACCATGCACCCCATCAGGTACAGGTATGGGTTGGAGAATGCAAAGCTGTCAAGAATTTAGTTCCATTGCTATAATGGGGAATCATGTATCACTGACTATTGCGACGTCTAAAAAGAAGAACTTAACACAAGCAAAATCGTTTAACAAGGTTTGATGCTTGATGGAGATATGACCTTGGACAAAGACATCGTTGACAAGTGAATGTTTTCTTGGCTAGAACGAATGTTCATGGTTGACACCAACGAATTGAAGGCAACAATGGCCAAGTTCGGTGGAGAGCTTAAACCATGACGGCAATAAGGTTGCGGAATTGAGCATGTCCGGTTCTTGATATCCTTATGAAATGCGGATATATGGCACCAGAGACCACCTAAGCGTCGATTAAGTGAGCTGGTATGACATGGTTACGGACCTTGCAGCCATTTGAGTCATCGATGATTATATTAGGTCACTTATTGATGTGATCACATTGGTCAATAAACTTGAGATAAACGAATATGATATTTACATTATTTTATGTTTTTTTTAACCATAATCGACCATCAAAAACTATACAGTATGCCATCTCATTTCCTTTCCCTTTTCGTATAATCCCTTTTCTGCTCAGATCTCCACCCCTCTTCATCTCATGGACCAACCGTGTCGAAGAAATTAGGAAAACCCTTATTCAGGAAGAGTATGTATTGCATAGATCTAGTTTACTAGACTAAATTAATGGCATTCTAAAAATACACGGGATCGCACCCAAAAACTAGAGTTTCTATACAGTTCCATACATTGTGATTAGCCCTCGCACTATATTGTTCATAAACTAACTCTATGTAATATTTTATCCACCACCCAAATTTTACTGATCTTGACAATGGCCGACGACTAGCCATAGGGAAAAAGGAAAACAATGGGAAAAAACAAAAACAAAAATCAGAATTTTTTTTTAAAAAATTGCATTAATAGTCCACGTCAACACCAACTGTGTCATATGGGATGGTGATGCCCACATCAGCAATTTTCGATTAAAAATCATCAATAGGTTTATAACTAAATTTGTCAAATTTAAAAGTTTTGGACTAAATCAACTATTGTACAATAGACTTAAAACTTTTTGGGTAATTATCCCTGAACGAGGGTACAACATAAATATGGCTAACCCAAATGCGACAGATTTAATAATTGCACTTCACATTATATTTAAAGTTTATATTGAATTAATTTTTCTTATTTTTTAAGAACTATTAAATCCCTAAAATATGTTTTTATTTTATCATTTATTCTCTTTGATATGTTGTTATCTGGATGAACTTTTAAAGATAAAAAAAGGTCTTTAGAGGTAAGAATTGAGCATGTTAAAACTTGTCTAATTATGTTGCATCAAAATAAATGACACTTTAACTCATTAACTTAACATATCAGTTCCTGTCTAAATAGGCTAAGTGGGTCGATCCATGTACCATTTGTGCCAATTTCAAACCTATTAATCATGTATCTTGTCGTATTAAATGGGTCATGTCAAAAATTGCCGATTTAAAAACTAATTAAATATAGACATTTTACTAATACATATTGCAGTTGAACAGACTTTCTAGCACTGCCAGTTCACTTTCTAGTCCCTTATCCTCTCGGTCTCCATTTAGAGTGGAGCACATGTGACTTGGTCGGGTCAACATCATTGAATACTTTTTAGAAGAAAGAGGAAATAAACAATAAATAAATAAATACCACCCAGCGCTGCGGCGCAGTTGGCTCAAGCACTTGTTCCTCTCGCAAAAGGTCCAGTGTTCGAATCCCGGCTGCGTCGTGCTGACTTACCTGGGGAGCAAGGGTGGTGGTGACTCTCACTCAGGGGTTTACTCCTCCTGCGCGCTTTTAGAAAAAAAAATAATAAATAAATAAATAAGCTGCTACTTGGACCAGGAATTATTTTGGTCTCCACGTGTCAAAGAGTAGTTGGACAAAAAAAAGTAGCGCGATTAGGAAAGGACGCCCCTTTTTCCGCTCTTTTTAAGGTTGCCTCACGAGGAAATCGGAAGGGCGACCAAGCCCGAAAAAGAAAAGTCCCATGTTGGAGGACAGCACTGTGACGTTCTCCATTTCGAGTTTAATAAAAACATGCACTGACAGAGCAAGCTCCCAATCAACGCCTTATACTAGGATTCTCTGTCCGATGTGACAGGACAGCATTATATTCAGCAAGTGGGAGATCGAAAGGTAGATAGGACTGTTGATGGGAAGCCCAGGAAGCAGTTTCCGAAGTCGCGATTTTTCCTAATTTGCTTTGGGGTTGAGAGAATAGTTAATTGACAGACATACCCACATTGTTAATTCCACTCCGATGATGGCACGACGATTATTGTTCAATCGCGGGTAATGTCAAATATATAATTGATAATGTATTATAAGGGCTTTCCTTAATCAACTTTTTATATGTAAACTAATTTCAATTAATCACTCATGTAAGTCCATGTTACGCAACCTTAATCAAAGTCAAGTTACTATATGTACTTTGTCGTCATTCTCACTGTCAAAGTGCAAATAGAAACATATTTGGGTAGGATGAAATTATATATTAATAAACATAAATTGTAGTATCAAACGAAATTCTAATTAGATGTATCACATTTCAGGATAGTATTCGGCCTACACATATTATATTAAGTAAAGTATATCTTTTTCATTTTTTTCAAATAAGATCTTGAACTTTGAGAGATTATAAATAACAGAAAAACCTACATGATTTTTCCACTCCTTTCTTTTCTTCTAATCATTCTAAGTTTTTTTTTTGGTCAAAATTCTAAGTTCATTGTGCAACTATTTATCATGGAAATAGTGAGAGAAATGATGAAAAGGGGGACGACATGCCCATGTGGATTATATATAGTATTGTGTGTTCAACTTGGTACTACCACGAGAGGCAAAGCCACATGGGTCATGACTCATTCCTTGGAGACCCCAAAAGAGCACATCTGAATGCGTCCACATATCAATAATGGGAAAGATTTCCCTTGAGTTTCAGCTTTTTTGAGGTTTCCGTATAAGGTAAGGAGCTCAGCGTGCACGCACGTTAGTCCTCATTTTGGTAGCAAACCACAAAACGAGACCTCGTCCCTCCATTTTGCTAGTCCTTGACACACTAAATCATGATGTACTTGTCAAGCCTGCATAATATAGTAACTTGTCGAGCCCACCCGCAAAACGTAATTCTTCATTTAACGAGCAACTTTCTAGGAAAAAAAGAAGTATGTTGGTTAATCGAAAAATGGTTCCATTTTAGTATGGAAAATGGCTTGTCTTTAGCCCTCTGTTGGCAGATAATAATATAACGCTTGCCTTTAACCCTCTGTCCGCAAATAATAATATAACGTTAGGTGAAGTGTCTAATCTCATCCTGTGTACACTGACAAGCGTGACAATTTAGCTAAAGCAACACGGAAAATTTGAGTGCCACTATTATTTTAAATTATCTCATTGGCATCTTATGCCTAATTTTCCATTTGGCTCTGAATCAATTTGTCGCCCCCATTAAAAAATTGTTTGGTTTGACAGGAAATGATGTGATTCTTTATGAATTTGAATTGTCATCATGAATATATTTCATAAGATGGCATCAGAAAGAAAGGTGACAAATGACCTGTCCGTAACAGCTCTTTATTGTTAGGATCACCGAGTGTGTGGCTCTACAATACCAAACAAATCATGAATATATAGACAATATGGTCCACCTTGTTTATTTTGAAACAACACCCCACCCCCCCCCCAACCCAAAATGATTTGTGCCATATAGTTCTCTCCTCTCATTTGGCTTTATCATGAACTTTAACCTAAAAAGAGTTGTTCACCTGAAACGTCCAGTTGCCTAATAAGGAAATGGATAGTTGAACATTCACCTTTGCATATGCACAAAGAGAAAGGGCCAAAACATGTTAAATCTTACTAAATATGACTATGACATATTGCCATATATAGTGTACCTGTTGGTCTGATCTGAATTGCAAGCAAACGGTTTTACTCAATAGACTTACTAAAGGAATTGAGAGATGCATCGCTTGTTCTAAGCAATTACAAGATCCCCTTATTAAGCTGCGAAGGGTGCGTCATACTATATTCAAGAGTGGCCTTGGCATGTCATGTTCAGAAAGGGATGACAGAAAACTTGTTTCTAAAATCACTCTTCTTAACTTCCGCATCAATCGCCCTACCGGAATTCGCTGTTAACAAGTCATCAAGAATGAACTTTTTACAAACATCTCCTTTTAAATAAGTATCAACGATCCTGAAAAAGTCCTAATGACATCAATCATTTTGAACACTCGCTCCACTAATTATGTACTCACTCATTTTGCTAGAATAGCTAATAAAGCCATGTGTGTACGGGAAATCATGTAATTTGGTCAGATAGGCACGGGACACATCCTAGGACTCTGCTGAAGATGACTTTGGAAATGATGGTTTATATACTTATTTTTTCCTGCTTCCTCGAGAAAGTTGTTAGTGCTCTATACAAATTCCCTGTTTTGGACCCCCCCCCCCCAAAACAAACATAGGGAAAAGATAGAAGTTTTTTATAAGGGCATCAAACTCTTTCTATTTGTCTGACCAAAAAAAAAAAAAAAAGAATACTCTTTTTATTAGAAAAGATTGAAGGGTGGTCAGTTCATCAACTGGTACGCACCTGCATCTTCGAGAATAGAATAAGTGTTGATAAGGCTCAGTGAAGGAGTGATTGATTGACCAAAGAAGCTGAGTTGTATTTTGTGGCATGACTTACTCAAATCACCCGCATGTTATGCGAATATAAGAAAGGCTTGATGAGTACTGCACGGTGTAAGCAATCACTTATATGATATCCTTCATTGCTTTCACCAAAAGGAAAGGTAGAGATGGGGAAAAGAATAGGTGGGCTCTTCCTTACACCAAAACGAAAGGGAAAGATAGGGATAATCGCTATATATTTATAACACTCTCGATATGCAGGGGCTCTTATCGCAATATGTCACTTTGACATGGTGGACTTGGATCCAATGTTTTATTTAGTTCTTGTTGATATCCTGGCCATTGGTCGATTTGTGATCAAATGACCACACTTACCTTCCGCATGTTTCGAACTAGTGGACACCACACACCCCGTCAGGTGCAGGTCTGGGTCGGAGACTGCAAAGCTGTCAAGAATTAGAGGCTCCATTGCTATGAAGGGGTGTTATATATCACTGACTGCTGCGACGTCTAAAGAGAGGAACTTAATACAAGCAAATTTATTTAACGAGGTTTGATGCTTGATGGAGAGGTGAGCTTTGACAAACCCGTCGGAATTCATGGTTGAGAACATCAAATTGAAGGCAAGAATGACCGAGTTCGTTGGAGAGCTAAAACCATGACAACAGCCACTAGAGACCACCTAAGCATCGGTTAGGTGCGCATGACAAAATTTCTGGAACAGAATTTGATTTTTGGCCAAAATTAATTTCTCAATTTCTGAAATTGAGAAGTTAAAAATTTTAGTTTCTGATTTCTTCTTCAAACCTATTTCTGGAATAGAAATATGTTCCAGAAATAGAAAAATCAAATTGCGTTACCAAACAGATTTATGTTCCAAACCTGTTCTGGGGAACAGAGAAACAGAGAAATAGAGAAGTAGAAATTTTATCGTGCGCGCCCTAAGTTAGCTGGTATTACAAGGTTGCGGACCTTGCAACCCTTTGAGTCGTCTATCATTAGATTAGGTCGCTTATTGATGTGATCACATTGGTGACCTAACTTGAGATAAACGACTATGATACCTTTATGATCTCTCTTTTTTTTTTTTTACCATAATCGACCAAACTATACATTATGCCATCTCATTTCCTTTCCCTTTTCGTATAATCCCTTTTTCCACACTCAAATTTCCACCACTTTTCGTTTCACAGCATGGATCAACCGCGTCGGAGGAATTACGAAAACCTTTACTCGTGAAGAGTATGTACTGCATAGATTAAGTTTACCAGACTAAATCAATGGCATTCTAAAAGTATACGGCATCGCACCCAAATATTAGAATTTCTATACAGCTCCATATATTGCGATCAGCTCTCGCACTATATTATTCATAAACTAACTCTATGCAATATTTTATCCACCGCCCAAATTTGACCCGTCTCAGCAATAGACAATGACCGGCCAAAGGCAAAATAACCACCAAAAAAAATAAAAATAAAATTCAGAAAACTTTCAGAAAATTGCTAAAATCATCTACATATATACCGACCATGCCATATAGGACGGCTGGCATTCATGTCAAGGATTTTGTACCAAACTTGGGTGTGGTTTTTTTAAACTTCTAACATGCCAAAATTAACTATGAACGTGTTAAAACGTGTCTAATTGTGTCATATTGAAATAAATGACACATTAACTTAACATGCCAAAACCCGTCTAAATGGGTTAAGCAAGTCAATTCATGTTCCATTTATACCAAATCGAAACCTATTTAATCGTGCACCTTGTCATGTCTTGTAAAGGGGTCACGTCAGAATTGCCAACAAGAGAATCAGTGAAGTTCATGCACTTAGTCTGCGCATATGACTTTGATCGAGAACAGTTTCATGTAGTTAATCAGACTTGTGCCGTTTCACTTATTCTAACACGTTATCCTCTCACAGAGAATAGGTTGGGAATGTCAATTTATCTGCTAAACAGAAAGAGGTCTTGTTCTTGACATAAGATTGTGGGAACGCCAAACGTTAAGCCACTACCCAGACGAGTTTAAGGTTACCACTTGAGGAAATTGGGAAGCGCGACCAAACAAAGGAAAACGAAAAATCCCAAGTTTGACGACGACACTATTGTCGTTCTCCTTTTTGGGTTAAGGACATGCATTAACAAAGCAAGCTCCAAATTGGCACCTCCATGGAGATTCTTTGTTCAATGCGAGAGGATAAATGTCAAGTTACATTAGATTATTGAGCAAGGGGGAGATCGATTAGTGGACATGACTGTTGATGAATAGAGAACAAGCTTGTCCCAAAGTTGCTTTTATTCCTAATTACCTTTTGGTGAAGGGAATAATCAATTGAGAAACGAACCCGCGACACATGCACTTTGATGATAGAATGTCGATAACTAGTCAATAGACTTTATTTTGGTAAAAGTTTTGTCAAGTATTATTCTTGATACGAAGAGTAAAACTAGTAAGACGCACCACAAGAGGTGGGGTTGAGCAGAAAAGAGGATAGAATCGAACAAATGAGTCGACAAAGGGTACAGATCAATTGAATAGGGCAGACAGAATGTCGATCCGTTAGTTTTTTATCCTCGAGTTCATGTGGAAAAAAAAAAATAGACGAACACAATGTAATGTGATTAGGTATTTAGCCATTCAAGTTATATCGCCCTTTATCCCTAGTTGGAGATTAGATTGATGGGTTACAAGTTCACAAATATTGGGATGTTGCTTGTTGCCCCTTGTGAGTGATTTTCATACATATGACTCGCTAATCAGAAGATCGGATGAAAAAGATCCACAACACCACGAGTTGGATTAAATTTTTCTTATATGAAATGCTATAATAAATGTAAAATATATTTTAGGAAATAATACCGATAAGATTATGTTAATTACTTTTGTAACTGCTCCGTGAACAAAAGTGAATAAAAAAAAAAAAGATGAAGAAGAAGTGATGAGACGTGAACTAAAAGATTTTTAAAATCATCATACCTCATTAAATTATAATTAAATTAAAATAAGGACACTCATAACCTCAATTTAGGAGTGGAAGAGACAAAAAGAGATTCATAAAGTATTTGCTAAGAAATAAATCGAAACATACTATTGCAAAGGCATTAATTGATTCTTCCATGCATGTCATTATCTGATTAAGCATCAAAATCCTATGTAAATAAAGCAGATAACACGCAAATGTGTCTACATGTTCTATCCTAATTAGCATTGACTTCACTTGAGAGCTCAATGATTAGTTGAGAAAAATTCACGTTCATTTCTCTAGCTACAAATGAAAAACTTTGAACTAATAAGCAAGCCTTTTGGCAATTAATATTAAGCTTCGTTTGCTTTGCGGATGATAAATGATTTGGAATTATTTTTCTAAAAATGATCATTTGTCTTGTTTACATAAATAAATAAATGAAAAATATTTTCATCATCCATAAAAAATGTTTAAACATAAATAATTGTCAATGATGATAATATTTTTTATTGACTAATTATTGTAAGCGGTCATTTTTAGAAAAATATTTACCGAATCATTTATTTTTTACGAAATAAATAAAGGCTTAATTATTTCTCATTTGACCCTTTATTGAACCCTCCATAGTATTCCTTCTTCCTTTTATTCCCATTGTAATGCAATGCAATTATTTTGCCATGATACTAGGATATAGTGAGAGAAATGACGAAAAGGGCGATGAGATGGCCATATAGATGATAAATTGTATTGTAAAATTCAAGTTGGTACTACCCATAGAGACAAAACCACATGGGTCATGACTCATCAACAGACTCAACACATGAATCCATTGGTTCCTCGGAGACTTCGAGAGAGCAGATCTCAATGCATCCACATGTCAATAATGGGAAAGATTGCCCTTGATTTTCGGCTTTTTTGAGGTTTCCATATAGGGTAAGGAGCTCACCGTGCACGCGCGTTAGTCCTTAATTTTGGTAGGAAACCACAAAACGAGACGTTGTCCCTCCATTTAGCTAGTCTTTGACACACTAAATTATGATGCAACCCACCCGCGAGACCTAATTCTTCATTTAACGAGCAACTTTCTAGGAAAAAAAAAGTACTGGTTAACCAAAAAATGGCTCTGTTCAAAAAAAAAAAAATCAAAAAATGGCTCCATTCTACTATGGAAAATGGCTTGCCTTGACCTTCCATCGGCAAATAATAATGTAAAGCATTAGGTGAAGTGTCCAATCTCATTTTATGTACACTGACAAGCGTGACAATTTAGTTAAAGTGGCACGAAAAATTCGGAATGCCACAGTTATTTTAAATTATCCCATCGGCATCTTATGCCTAATTTTCTGTCTAGCTCCAATCTATTTGCCGGCCACCTTGTTAGAAAATTGTCTACTATGACATGAAACGATGTGATTTTTATGAATTCGAACCATCACCATATAAAATATTTCATAAGATGGTAGTAGAAAGAAGGGTGACAAATGACCTATCCTTAACAACTATTCATTATTAGTGTCAACAAGTGTGTGACTTTATGTTACTGAATAGATCATGGATACTTAGACAATAGGGTCCACCATAGTTGTTTTGAAACAACCCCCCCCAACCCAAAATGATTCATGTCATATAGTTCTCTACTCTCATTTGTCTTCAACATGAACTTTAACCCAAGAAAAGTGGTTCAACTGAATTGTCCGGTTGCCTAATAAGGAAATGGATTGTTGAACATCCACCTAAGCGTATGTACAAAGAGAAACCGTCAAAACATGTTACGTCTTACTAAATATGACTATGACCCAATGCCATATAGTGTACTTGTTGGTCTGATACGAATTGCAAGTAAACAGTTTTACTCAATTAGACTTACTAAAGGAATTGAGAGATGTATCACTTGTTTTAAGCAATTACAAGATCCCCACATTAAGCTGCGCATAGTGTGTTATACCATATTCTAGAGTGGCCCTGGCATGTGATGTTCAGAAAGGGATGACAGAAAACTTGTTCTAAAATCTCTCTTCTTTACTTCCGCATCAATCCTCCTACTAGAACTCGCTGTTAACACATCAAGAATGAACGTTTTACAAACATCTCCTTCTAAATATGCATCAACGCTCCCAAAAAAGTCCTTAATGACATCAATTATTTTGCTCACTCGCTCCATTAATTATGTACTAACTCATTCATTTTGCTAGTGTAGCTAATAAAGTCGTGTGTACGGAAAATCATGAAATTTGTTCAGATAGGCACAAGACACAATCCTAGGACTCTGCTAAAAATGACTTTGGAAATGATGGTTTATATACTTCTTTTCTCTTGCTTCCTCGAGAAACTCGTTAGCTAGGGTTAAGTAGTGCTCTTTAAAAATTTCCAGTTTTGAACCCCCCACATACATGGGAAAAAGAACTGGGTTTTTTATAAGGGCATCAAACTCTTTCTATTAGGAAAAAATTGAAGGCTCAATTTATCAATTGACAAGCACCTGCATCTTCCAGAATAAAATACGCGTTGATAAGGCTCGATGAAGGAGTGATTGGTTGACCAAGGAAGATGAGTGAGTAGTATTTTGTGGCATGACTTAGTCAAATCACCCGCATGTTATGCGAATATAATAAAGGCTTGATTGGCAGTGCATATTGTAAGCAATCGCTTACATGATCTCCTTCATCGCTTGACCAAAAGGAAAGGTAGAGACTGGGAAAAGAAGAGGTGGGCTCTTCCCTTCCAATTCAAAGATCAATTAATTCGAAAAATATCTTTATTGTGATACTCGTCATATTTATATAATACTCTCGATATGCAGTGTCCACCTACTGCAATATATGAGTATGATGTGGTGAACTCGGATCAATAATTTTATTCTACTGTTGTTCATATCCCGGCCGCTGGTCGATTTGTGATCAAATGACCACAAGCTTCCCGTCCGCATGCATCAAACTTGGGTCATTCTCGTGCAAGGGCTCCTGTAGTGGACACCACACACACCATTAGGTACAGTTATGGGTCGGAGAATGTAAAGCTGTCAAGAATTAGAGGCTTCATTGCTATGAAGGGGTGTTATATATCACTGGCCATTGCGACGTCTGAAGAGAGGAGTTTAACATGAGCAAATTCATTTAAAGAGGTTTGATGCCTTGTTGGAGAGATGAGCTTGGACAAAGGCGTCGGAGACAAGTGAATATTTTCATGATTCTCTTTTTTGGCTGGAAGGAATGTTCATGGTTGAGGCCACCGAATTGAAGGCAACAATGACCAAGTTCGATGGAAAGCTTAAACCATGAAGACAAGAGGGTTGTGGAATTGAGCATGTTTAGTTCTTGATATCCTCATGAAATAAGAATACATGGCCACTAGAGACCACCTAAGCATCGATGAAGCATCGACAGTAGGGTTGTGGAATTGAGCATGTTGGGTCGTCAATTATTGGGTTGGGTCTCCTATCGATGTGATCACATTGGTCACCATACTTGACATAAACGACTTTAAGACCTGTATTATCTGCTTTTATTTACATAATCGACCATTAAAAACTATGCAATATGCCATCTCTTTTGCTTTCCCTTTCCCTTTTCGTATAGTTCCTTTTCCTACTCAGATTTGCACCCTCTTCATTTCATAGCATGGACCGACCATGTCGGAGGAATTAGGAAAACCCTTTTCGTGAGGAGTACGTACTGCATAGATTAAGTTTACCATTCTAAAAGTAAATGGCATAACACCCAAATACTAGAATTTCTTTACAGCTCCATAGATTGCGATTAGCTCTTGCGCTATATTATTCATAAACTAACTCTATGCAATATTTTATCCACCGCCTAACTTTGACCAGTCACATTACTAGTCAATGACTGGCCATAGTAGAGGAGTGCCCTCGCACCACGACCGGCCATTCAATTTTTTTTTTAAAAGTTGCAATAATCATCTACATAAGTACTGGCCGTACCACATAAAATAGCTAGTGTCCATGTTAGGGATTTTCGGTGCTAATTGGAAGGACTAGATTGAAAAATCGTAAAAGAGTTTGGGATTAAATTAGTCAAATTAAAAAGTTTATAATTGAATTAGCCGTCATCCAATACATTTAGGACTTTTTGGACAATTTTCCTTAAACTAAAGTATAACATAAAGATAGTTAACCTGAACAAACATTTTGGAATAACTCGGCACGCCTACTAAAACAAGTCACACGACACGATGTGATCAATATGATTATCAAATGTGCCATCCTGTTAGGTTTCAACACAACACGATGTATACATCTCATTGGAAATATACATTTACTAGTGAACATGATAAACACATAAACCATGCTTATACAGGATATCTTTTTGTAAATATGTTTTAACATGTTTTTGGACACTATGAATCGTTTCACCTTATATTTTGCGACAGTATACTGTTGAACTAGCTTTTTATGTGTTATATGATGAACACAAAATACGTTCATGGCTAAATTCCATGTGGATGATAAATAGAGAACAAACTTGTCCCAAAGTTGCAAGTTTTCCTAATTTCCTCGGGGTGGAGGGAATAATCAATTGAGAAACGTACCACGACATATCCACATGGGATTTAGCCATGACAGTCGGATATAGTGAGGGAAATGACGAAATAGGGGATGAGATTGCCATATAGATGATAAATTGTATTGTAAAATTCAAGTTGGTACTACCCCAAGAGACAAAATCATATGGGTCATGACTCATCAACAGATTCAACACATGAATCCATTGGCTCCTTGGAGACCTCGAAAGGGCACATCTCAATGCATCCACATGTCAATAATGGGAAAGATTACCCTTGATTTTCAGTTTTTTTGAGGTTTCCATATAAGGTAAGGAGCTCAGCGTGCACGCACGTTGGTCCTCGATTTTGGTAGGAAACCACAAAACGAGACCTTGTCCATCCATTTAGCTAATCTTTGACAGACTAAATCATGCTCGATGTACTTGTCACGCCTACATAAAATTGTACTAGCAGCTCTTTCGAACCCAACTTCAAACCTACCGACCGAAAAAAAAAAAAAAAAAAAAAAAAAAAAAAAAAAAAAAAAAAACTTCAAACCCTAATTTCTTTGTTTGTCCATCGACTTGTTAAAAAAAAAAAAAGAGTAGGTTGGTTAACTGGCTGGCTCATTTTGAGTATGGAAAATGACTTACATTTAGTGCTCTGTCAACGGATAACAATGTCACACGTTAGGTCACGTTGTCTAATCCCATTTTGTGAACACCGATGAGCATGATAATTTAGCTAAAGTGGTAAGAAGAATTATGAATGCCACCATTTTTTAAAATATCCCATCCGTGTCTAAAGCCTAATCTCCTACTTGGCTCTAGATATGTTCATCAACCCCCCATGAGAATATTATAATGTTTGGTACGAAATGACATGATTCTTTATCTATTCAAACTGTCACCATAATTTTTATAAAATGGCGTTAGAAAGATAGATGACAGATGACCCATTCATAACAGCTGTTTATTATTAGCATTGCCAAGTGTGTGGCTCCACCTTAGCGTGTGTACAAAGAAAAAGTTATATTTACTAGATATGACTGTGATACAATGCTATAAGTAGTTTACTTGTCGGTTCGATTTGAAGTGCAAGCAAACAGTTTTGCTTGATTAAACTTACTAAAGGAATTGAGAGATGCTTCGCTTGCTCTAATCAATTACAGTATGCCCTCATTAAGCTGCGGAAGTGTGTTATACTATATTCTAAAGTGGCCTTGGCAGTGATGTTTGATAAAAGGATGACAGAAAACTCGTTATAAAAACTCTCTTCATTATTTCAGCATCAATCGTCCGGTCGGAATTCGCTGTTAACACGTTATCAAGAAAGAACATTTTACGAACTTCTTCTTTTAATTATGTGTTGATAAACCTAAAAAGGATCCTTAATGACATCAATTATGTTGTTCCCTCGCTCCTTTATTTTCCGGCGCTCCTTTTGGTCCTCCACTAACTCCTTTTGCTAGTGTAGCTAATAAAAGCATGTGCATATGGAAAAGTATTCGTTTTGGTCAGATAGGCACGAGACACAAACCTAGGACCGTGCTAAAGATGGCTTTGGAAATGATGGTTTATTTACTTTTTTTTTTTTTTTTTTTTTTTTGCCTGCTTCCTCGAGAAAGTTGTTAGCTAGGGTTTTAGTGGTCCCCTGTATGAATTCTCTGTTTTGGACCACCCACAAACATAGGAAAGAATAAAATAAGCTTTTTTTTCTCAAAGGGCATCAAACTCTTTCTATTAGAAAAAGATTGAATGGTCAATTCATAACTGGCACGCACCTGCATTGTCGAGAATAGAGTATGTATTCATAAGGATCCAGGACGGCAGTGATTAGTTGACGAAAGAATCTGTATGAGTTATATTTTGCGGCATGACTTACTCAAACTCAGTCCCGTCGCATGGGAATTTAGAAAGGCTTGATGATTATCGCATGTTGTAAGCAATCACTTGTGTGATCTCCTTAGTTGCTTTCGCCAAAAGGAAAGGTAAAGACAGGGAAAAGAAAAGGTGGATCTTCCCTTCCAATTCAAAGATCCATTAATTTGAAAAGTATCTTTTTTTGGATAGTCATTATTTCATATAATACTCTCGATATGCTGTGTCCACCTAACGCAATATGTGAGTATGATATGGCAGACTCAAATCCATTATTTTATTCCATTCTCGTTCATATCCCTGCCACTGGCCGATTTGTGATCAAACGATCACACTTACCTTCCGTACGTTTCGAACATGGGCCATATTCATTTACGAACGGATTGTGTTTTGCACACCATAGATTCATTGGCTACGTTTGGTCATCCGGATTTCTAATCGGGATAGTACTGGATAGAATAGGATATGAAATCCTAGAACTTTTTTATATCATATCCATTGTTTGGTGAATCGCAGTATTAAAATCGGATATGTTCATATCATATCATGTACATTTTTTTTTTATCATTATAAATGAACCTAAATTCATAAACGGAGATGGTGAAAATCTCTCGTAACATTATTCCTTAATTTATTTTTATTTTATTTTTCCTCTTTTATATTATTTTCTTTATTATTTCTTTTTTCCCCTTTCATCGTTCTTTAATAAAATTTTATCAAATAATAAACCGTACTAACATACCTAAAATACAAAAATACCTAAAATATATAATAAATATAAATATTTAACTTATAAATTGAATGTTTGTTATAAGATAGAATTAAAGTTGAATTAATAAATTAAAATAGGATTAATTAAAAATAATTTTTTATTTTTTATTTTTATTTTTAATTTCTTAAATTAGAATTCGAATATTATTTATATTGAAATATAATTTCATTTTTGTTAATTTAATAAGTTTGTTATTCGAGAAAAATAACTTTCCTATTATAGACATTAGAAATCCTATCCACTTTTATCCCACCTCTCCCATGGGATAATTTTATCCTGTCTATATCCCCCTTATATCCGACTTTATCCTGTCCTGAGTGAGCACCAAACGTAGGATAGGATAAATCATATCCTGACTGTCAAACGCAGCCATTGGGTTTAGGGATGGGTCCGAGAATGCAAATCTGTCAGAACTCTCATTCCAATGATGGGGCGTTATATATCATTGACTCCTGCGAAGTCTAAAAAGAGGAACTCGACATAAGCAAATTCATTTAACAAGGTTTGATGCCTTGATGGAGAGATGAGCTTGAGCTTGGACAAGGGCATGCAAGTTAATTTTGTTCACGGTTGAGACAACCAAATTGATGGCAAAAAAGGCGAAGTTCGATGAATAGCACAAACCAAGACGGCATAAGGTGCTGTCCTTGTAGTTCTTGACAGTGCCAAGAGAGAGCCAAGACCCAGTTAAGAGCTTTCTAATTTTCTTCTGATTGACTGTTCATAAATATCCTTATCAAATGCATATATATGGCCACCAGAGACCACCTACGCATCAATTGAGTGAGCTGGTAATACATGGTTTACGAACCTTGCAACGAATTGAGTCGTCAAAGATTAGGTTAGGCCACTTATTGATGTGATCGCATAAGTAACTATACTTGACATAAGCGACTTCGGTACCTACATTATCTTCCTTTTACCATAAGTGAACATTCAAAACTATATGATCCGCCATATTCCTTGTTCTTGTGTACATTTCCACCCCTATTCGTTTCATGGCATGAACCAACCGTGCTAGAGAAATTGAGAAAACCCTTGTATGTGAAGAGTAAGTATTGCATACATTCAATTTATCATATCAGTTCAATCGCATTCTAAGAATATATGGGGATCGTACCCAAATACAAAAATTTCTATACACTTTTGTACAATGCAGTTAGCTCTATGTGACATAGTATTCATAGATTAATTGGACGCAGCACTATATATTCACATCATTAGGAAACCTCGAATGCAATGTCGACCAATTAGCATCCTTCCGAGAAGTGGGATAGGGTTTTCAGCCCTTGAAAAAATAGTTGTATTATATGGGGACCACATCCAAATACAAAAATTTTTAAACAATTTCCTATGATGCAGTTAGCTCTATTTGACATATTATTCATAAATTAATTGGATGCATCATTATATATTCGCGTCATTGGGAAACCTCGGATGCAATGTTGGCCAATTAGCATCCTTCCAAGAAGTGGGATAGGGTTTTCGGCCCTTGAAAAAATAGTTGTATTATATGGGGACCACGTTCAAATACAAATTTTTTTATATAATTTCGTACGATGTAGTTAGCTCTGCGTGACATATTATTAATAAATTAATTGAATGCAGCATTATATATTCATGTTGAGTAGCCTCGGATGCAGTGTCGGCCAATTAGCAGGGTCCTTGAAAAAATAGTTGGTGTCCAAGGGTCGATCATCGGCTCAACCACATCACATTGTTCGAGAGAAAGGGAAAGCACAATCTCCAAAAACCCCTTTCAGTTCCCATTTCGCTTGCTCTCCGATGACCAATAAGAAACGAAGTGTTCGTTTGCCCAAGTCACCCAACGGGGGACATATAGCGTCGTTTGCGGTTGGTGGATGTAGCAACGCATTGGATTAAGGGGAATTATGACATCTTCAAACACGTCGAGATTCCTTCTATAGCACAGAATATTGAGAGATTCCTTTTATAGCACAGAATATTGAAGTGTGCGAAAAAATGACTCGTCCGCATGCATGGAATAAAGCTTTATGCGCAGAGTCACGCACGCATGTGATCTGTCAAATTACTTCGAATGAGAACCATTCAGCTAGCTCCTTAGGAATCTTAGAGATCTTTTTTCACACATATGTTATTGATTTTATGAATAAGTGTAGCGGGAGTTTTAAAACTTATCGTGAAAGTACAATTGAGTCATCAAGCTTTTCAATAGTACAATTGAATCTAAAATCTATTAAATTGATGCAATTAAGTCAATCCATCAATTCCGTCTGATTTGGCTAATAAAAAATGTTGTCATTTTTACTGTTTTCTCAAGACATGTGGCGCCAATGTGCCCTGCCGAGCGCCACATTAGGAAAAATCTTGAAAAAATTAGAAGGAACGAAGAAGAAAGGATCAAAATCAAAAGAAACGGACATTGATCAAAAAAGAAAAAGGCTAAAAATTTGAAAATAAAAATAAAAATAAAGAGAAAACTGGAGTGTTGAAAGGGGCGGCAGCATGGGCCTGCAAACCCTCATTTGTTCCGTCGTTTGTGGCGAGGGTAGCGGGCAGAGGCTGCCAGCTCTGGCCGGCAATTTAATTCAGGTTTGGAGAAGGCAGTGAAGGTCTGGGTGGAGGAACAACATGATTTTGGGCATTTCTGCAACCTTTAAACAAGGTCAACATTTTTCACTAGTCAACTCCGACAAGCTTAACTGGCTGAGTTGATTGCAAAACATATAACAACAAATAAAATCAGAATTCTGCTTAGTTATCACAAATTAGAACAGACATGAGGAATATTTGGTTTCTCTATGTCATTTTTCTCAGTGAGTTTTTCATGAGAAATTGTTAGATAACATTTGCGGATTTTGCCTCCGATGTAATTTAAGGCTGGAAAATACTTGAGCGATTATAATCTATAATTCTCTGTATTCATAGTGGAATTCTATGCAATTGGCTCTCTTTATGGAGTAGGTACCATAACTCCTGAACCATGTAAATTTCTTACATCCTTGTCGTTTTTCGTTGATTCCTCTAGTAATTTCTTCTTCTCAAGTTAAACTTAAGTTGCAGGATTGGTCAGATTCCGTATTTTTTTTACAAAAAAAAAAAAAAACCTACATGATATTGAATTTTATCATACTCGTAAGTGTAAGACCACCATATTAATGACTGAAATAATCATTGACCCCCTAAAAAAAAAATCAAGATTCGCTCTTGGTCATTTCAGCTCCATAATATCAATCCTCAGAAAGGAAAACAAAAAAATACAGGCACACCAAACTATTAAGAAGATCCAGTTAAAATGCTTTGGGCCGATTTTTGGGGTTACTCTTTCTTAGTCATTGAGCCCAAGAGCCTGGTTAAGCAATGAGAAGCTCGAAAACAAATGAATCCATCGATGTAATTCAGCCCAAGAATATTCCATGCTGTGTCAGTTTAGTCTGTAAAACCCAACTTCAACGTCCATCAATTAAAAAAAAAATTGATTAGGACGTTTGCATTTTGTGTTCTTGTCCAGTTTGTTTTGAGTCAAATTTCCAAGAGCAGAAGCATTTAGCTCTCTTACTGCTATGTATAGAAATAAAATGGAAAAATAAAGAAACATGCGTTAAAGGAGAAAACGTTCCGTATAGGATTTTTAACCTAGTCCATTGTCGTCAATGCATAACTTTATACTTAATTGGTCAATCTCACGGCACATGTGAAACAAGCTAACTTTTGACATTGAATATTTATAGGTATGTGAAGTAATCAACAATGCTTGATATGTTAAAAAAAAAAAATTAAATGTTCCCCATCAAGGATGCGCACCTACTAACAATTTTTATATGTGATTAAATTAGCAATTGGTGGTTTTGTATTAGGTTCTTCAAATTCACATCTAAAAAATCCATTTTTATCTAAATTTTATTTGAAAATTGAAAATTCATCCTTAGAATTTCATCATTTTTCTCCCAAGGACTGAAATTACATTTGGTCGTTTAGTATGCACATAACCAGTGGGTTTTTCCAGTTTGTGCGAACTTGCGAGCTCAGTCTCTCTATTTACCCGTCTTTTCTACTATCTAATCGGAGGTTTCGCACGGAAGGTGAAATCCCAGCCAAATATCTCAAGTAGAAACAACCCTAGGTGTCCTCGAACAGCTTCGGTTTGCACTTTCTCAGTCAGAACTGAATTGGTGTTTTGGGGTGGCAATTTGTCCATTGTTTGGAAGCCAATCGGTGCAGCTCGAGTCACATGGCATGAACATGTACTTTTCAAAGAGTGCTCAGACTTGTTCATCTTCTTTCCCCAAACTCACTTTGGCTCATTGCTCAAGAGTCCAAAATAAGGTTGCGAATTGGGTCGCTAAAGCCCAATTTTGTAACACTTTCCCTCAAAATTAGGTTTCAATCCCCTTTAGGTTGCGTTTGGCAGCCGGGATAAAATTCGAGATAAGATATGATTTATCCTATCCTACGTTTGATGCTTGCTCAGGACAGGATAAAGTCGAATATAAAAGGGATATAGGTAGGATAAAATTATCTCATGGGGGAGGTGGGATAAATGTAGATAGAATTTCTAATGTCCATAATAAGAAAGTTATTACTCGGATAACAAACTTATTAAGTTAACAAAATTGAAATTATATTTCAATATAAATAATATTTGAATTCTAATTTAAGAAATTAAAAATTAAAAATAGAAATTTATTTTTAATTTATATATTCAATTGCAATTCTATCTTATAATAAACATTCAATCTATAAATTAAATGTTATATTTATTATTTATTTTAGGTATGTTAGTACAATTTACTATTTGATAAAATTTAATTAAAGAATGATGAAAGGGGAAAAAAGAAATAATAAAGAAAATAATATAAAAAAGAGAAATATAAAATAAAAATAAATAGTGTTACAAGATATTTTCGCCACCTCTATTTATAAACATTTAGGTTCATTTATAATGACATACCATTTATATCAAAAAAATGTACATGATATGATGTGAATATATCCGACTTTAATACTACGATTCACCAAACAATGGACAAGATATAAAAAAACTTCAAAATTTCATATCATGTCCTATCTAGTCATATCCCGATTAGAAATCCGGACGACCAAATGTAGCCTTACCCCCTTACTTTTGGATTTGTTATGTCCTGAAACTCAAAGTTTCTACTCCTCTTACGGCACGTTTTGAATGAAATGAGCTTTTGCAATAAAAAATAAAATGTAAGGTTCATGAATTATTTCTATAATTCATCTAATTCATTACGTTTTGCAATCTTCGATATGCCTACATGGAAGGGTAAAGACCATCACCGGGTCGGACTCCCCGTACCCACTTAATGCTTTTTTTTTAACAGAGAAACAAAAATGCATTACTAAGTAACGTTTAAAGCAGTTACAGCAGTAGTATCCGCACACAATAAATCCAAAAGAGCATACGGGGGTTACTAAATACCCACTTAATGCTTACATTGAAGAGTAATGATTTGAAAATAATCATTGCAAATTATTTACTCGCGAAAATTAACATTAAGCGCATTGAATATCCATGAATTCTTTCCAAGCCTTTCTTCGATTTTGCTCAATCGGGTTAGTTAAAATTACTTGATATACTCCAATATGTGAGGCCATCTATGTTCTCCTTTTGGGCAGGTTACATAGAATTCTTTGGATTAAAAATTGAGGGGACGAGGTAAATTCACCGGTTGACTGCTCAAAAACAACACGGTATGAAGGCGCAAACTTGATGATGAAGCAACCGGAAGACGACGGACGCGAGCACATGGGGACCTCATTTCTGAATGATATTTTGCATTCTCTAATTATTTTTTAGCTTGTTTTTTTTTTTTTTTTTGGCCTTTGTGCACCAAGACCACGTACATTATTTGCCCACTTACTCATTCTGTGCCAAGGGTGCGACAATAGGGCTTCCAAATAAACAATAAGCCCCCAGCCCAAATGTCTCATTTAAACCCATAAGACCATTTTGTAAGCCCTTCCGGTTTCGCTTCCGCCGGCTGCAAAGGGAAAATAGAAGAGTAGAAAAAGTCAAGAGGTTGTAATCCTATGAACAAATTCTCTTAATTAAGCTATAACTTCATGCCAGCTCGAGTTTTAGATTGTTGGGTTGATTCAAGAGGATATAATCTATGAAATGTGATAAAAGAAAGTTTAGGGTTTCGTGAAACTGTGAGATTTGACATAAGTTGATCCTAGGGTTGCGATCTAATCGGGATGATATTTTAAAGTTTGTTGCACGCTAATGGAACTAGATTCAAGCTAATGTGTTTGGCACTGGTTTCCACCCATCTCTAGCCATCTTTTGGATCAGAGGTGAGTTTGCTTTTTAAGTATGTCGAGTTAACTATTCGATTATTCTTGACCCACCTGAAATAGGTGTCAATAGATTTCCAAATGGACCTTTCAAGTTTGGCATGTGAGCTACCGACATATCAAACAATAGTAGTTGTCATACTTTGGTGAGCTTTTCATTCATGCGTTAGAGTTGTTTTGACATCGAATAATCTTAAATAGTGAACTCTTACTTAAGGTAATTATCTAATTGATTTTTATATGTGTTTCTCACTTAATTGATAGGATTTTGAATTTTTTTGGCTCAAGCTAGCTTGGGTTGTTTGGTTTTGCATTTTCAAGTAAGTGGTACTTATCTCTTCCATGATTTGTAAAAGAGGCATCAACGGATATAATATTCATTTAAAAGAAAAAAAAAAGATGGTGTTTAAAGCCTATTGCATCAAGCTGAATCGATCATTTGATACCTTTTTGGTTATTTAAAATTACATGATCAAGTATCTCTTGAAATAATTTAGAAGTGGATTATTTGTAAAACGTTATTGAGGAATGCTTTATAAAATATATTCTTCTTGATGAAGGAATTGCGAAAAGCTATGTAAATATTGATTGATGAACCTGCTTTATAAAATAAATTATGGAATGTTATATAACTGATTGGAGGATTGTGGTAGTGACTTTATGCTCCGTCATCATGATATGTCCTTATTGAGAGGTCGTAAGTATGCATACTGTTTTCAAAACGTTTTGCTTGGTTGAGCCGCCGACTAATATGGGTGAAGACCTACGCCACAGGGAATCGAATCTTGGTAGTTTGTCAAGGGCATTAAGAGTGACAATATTTTAACATTGAGCGCTCAATTGATCAATAATTGGTCATGGGAAATCTTAGTTTGTCATGGGCTTTAAGAGTGATAATATCTTGTCGTTGAGCCCTAGATTGATCAATAGATTGAATTATTGATATTTGCTTTGATATTATTGATTGAATGGGTATTTCTGATATGTATAAAACCTCGTTAAAGTGATGTATCTAATCTATGTTCTTGTTCATACAATATATGCTAGATCTGGATAAATCCGTATCTGCTACTATTATAAAAGTGCATATTGGATGTTTAATTTCCTTTAAATGGATTTGTACTACTTACTAAGCAACGGTGGTTTGTTCTAGAGCTACTGGTGATAAGCACGAGAGCGGAGTCAGTGGGGGATTTTTAGGAGTTGGGAGTTTGATTTGGATAAGTTGAGATGGCTACACAAATGTTAAAATGGTAGTTGTTGGATTAATATCGTTAGTCAGTGGAGATGTATATATTTATTTGTTGGGTTTAAATTGTTTTATATTTATTTTTTAGGTATATATATAATTAATAATGGTAATTTGAAGTAGGCAGCGTCGAGGAGGAGGATAAACGTGTCATCTCCCCAGTACTTATAAAGTTATGGAAAATTATTCAATCAGTCCTAAATTTGTTGTTTGGAAGCCAACTTAATTATAAATTATTTAATTTTACTAATTTAGTCTTAAACCTTTATGCGAAATTTCAATTTAGTCATTTAAGTCAATATTCGTCAAAAATTGCTAATACGGTTGTGTACCACATAAGATGCCTAGCAATGATCGAGTTGCCACCTTAGCAATTGCAAGCGAAAAAATGACTATATTAGGATTTGACGCAAAAGATTAAGGATGTGTTTGGTTGAACTTTGCAAATGGACTTTAAATGCAATGCAAATATTGAAAGCCAAAGCCCTTTGAAGGAATGCAAATTGTATTTGGTGAAAACTATTTACAAATGGGCTTTGGATTCAATGAGTGTTTGGCAAAAATCTTTTTGCAATGGGCTTTGACTATAGATTTTATATTTTTTTTTATTGAAAAAAGAACCTAAACCCTTTGCCATAGCTAACAAAAGGCTACAGTTGCTTGCAAGCCAAATTTAGCGCTGGTCGCCCGACCTCAAGCAACCTCTGGCGAGGGTGATGCGACTTAGATGGCATGCAACCCAAGCGATCGCTACCTAAGTTGTGAGGATCACCCCAAACCCAGGTAATGGCTGCCTAAGGTCACGCAACCTAGGTGGCTACTGCTTGGGTCTAGCAACCTCAGGCCGCCCTCACATGGGTGTCGTGAGGGTCGCATGACCCCAAGCAAAGACCGCCTAAGGTCATCGAAGGTCTCAAGACCCAGGTGATGATCACCCAAGGTCATGTGACGTCTAGTAGAGATCGACTTGGGTCAGGTGACTCTCGCCGATCCTTCATTGGCCACTCATTGGCCCTTTGTCGACCACTCATTGGCCCTTTGCCAGTCAGATTTGGCTTCACTGACCGTCGTCACACGAAGAAGATGAGCAATCACACATAGAGGCAAAATCAAAAAACTAATAAATCGGTGAGGATCATTTTGGAAGAAAAAATTTAGTTTTAGCGTTTGGCCAAATGCTTACTTGTATGGAGCTTTTAGCTTTCCTAAGGTTAGTATTTGGCCAAAAGCCCTTTAGAAAAACTGAACCAAACGCATTTTAAGACTAAATTGAGAAAATTAAAAAGTTTAGAACCAAATTGACATTCATAAAAGATTTAGGACTCAATGGGTAATTTTCATATAGAGTTATATGTGTAAATTTGACTTTGGGCATTATTCATCATAAATTTATTTATAGTCACCAAGTAGGGATGATCATTTGAAAAGGTCAGCCATACGCAGTACTACAGTAAAATTCATTTTTCCTGAATAATTAAAATAAGTACATGGCCGGCTTGGTTTCGATGTTGCAATTGGTAAGTGCATCTCTAATTTTCCCCTTCCTTTTGTACCCATAACGTTCAATCCACTAGAAGCTCTTCGGTTTTGCATGTCATTGACTGTTTTTTTTCCTTAGAAAAGGAAAGCTTGGAGCCATTTTCATTTTCTTCATCGAGACTGCTCGGCTTTTCGGTTCGGGTTCTTTGAGGCGATAGGTCTCAACTAGGGTCATACTGACCATGCTTATGACATGTTTGGGTCTGGTCGGATCTCAGTAAGAACCCTACTTGAGCAGTCGATACCCCTAGTAAGAGAGCAGACACCGAAGATCACGAGAGATCCTCTTGCAAATAAACTATACAAGTTTGAATTACTTCAATGGACGGGGAATCTCGAGCACGACTTTTAAAAGGGTGGTTGGATCTACTTGGTGGTCTACGTCGTCCCTTCGCTTTGCTTCCACCTTCCCATCATTTGTCTTTTCTCTCAACCTCGCCGTTCGACTTAGCAACATCATTTGTATATTGTTGAATTTTGTAACTTTTTGACGTGTTCTCGTAGGCTTAACGCCGCGTACTTTTCCTTTACAATTTTTTTTTTTGAACTATACTTTTCCTTTACAATTAAAAACATGAAATCTTGGTAATTTCTAATTTATGCTTATCTTACTTTTCTAATTGCTTTGCATTGTTTCGAATTAAAGTGGCGAGGAAAAAAATTAAGTCATGCAGAGAACCGCGTGCAAGGCACAGGTAAGAACACTAGTCTATATATAAGAGGGTTTTTTTTTTCCCCAGTAAATAGAAGATACAAAACTAAGAAAAATCATCTTCTAAAGTCTACAATCCCAACTTTATCACTAAGCAAAATATGAGATAATTTTCTAGGAGGCTGCGAGTACAATGTTGTATCCAAACATTTCGTTATGCCAACATTGGCAAGCATATCATCTAGCCAAATACCTCCTGAAAAATGTAATGAATGTTGAACTCAATGTAAGTGGGCTTTTTAGATTCAGGATGGGGAGGTTTTGGCCATTAATAATGTAAAATCAATCAATAAGATTTTAATTTTCAATATCTAATTGAAGAAAAGTGAACACAAAATGAAATATAAAAAGGTTTCTATGAGCTTAGATTGTCATTGGTGAAGTTCTAAGTGGAAAAAACTGTCCAAAAAGTCCTAAACATATAATATAGTGTCCAATTCAATCCAAACTTTTGAATTGCATCAATTTAGTCTTGCACTTTTTGACGATTTGTCAAATGTAATCTTAAATTTTTCGATCTTGTCAATTTAGTCACGAACCTTTTGACAATTTGCTAATGTATTCTTTCAGGCCAATTATCCAAATAATAGATTTAGGATTGAATTGACAAATTTTCAAAAAAATTATGACTAAATCACAAATTCAAAGGTTTATGATCTAATTGGTAAATCATCGAAACGTTTAGGATTCAATTGACACAATTAAAAAGTTTAAAACTGATTTTGCTGCCGTACAAAAGATTTATGACTTTTTGAATAATTATCCCTAGGTTTTCAAGAACAATTTGATTATTGAGAGATAAATTTAGTTGAGCTACGGCCAAACTCAAATTGTTGAAGCTCTTTCTTTTTTGTTTATTTTATTATTAATTCTTACTCCTTTTACTTTTTATTGATTTCTTGGTGTTGTTTAGCCATCAACAGTTTTATGGGTTTCTTAATAATTATCGGGCAATCAAAATTCTGTTTTTTCTTTTTCCTCCTTTCAGAATCGAAAGGGCGGGCAAGAAAAGACCTTGACTAACATCTCATCAAAGCTGTGAATGATAAGGCACTTACCTTCAATCACGTTCTCGACACACCGAAAAACAGGAGGATCCAAAGAAGTTGGGGACTCGACCCCACTATCTTCTCTTCAGCGGTGTCTATTCCCTCTTTGTAATTTTGTTAAGGGTTGTCCGTGCTTGACTTCCCTTTTCATTTCTTTTTTTTTTTTTTTGCACCCTTCCACTCGTTATGACTTGTATGACATTATGAGTGTAAGTTTTGGTGTCGGGACCCTTGTTGTATAGCCGTGTTTGGTTAAAAGTTATTCAATACTTACATTACCAGAAAAAAAAACAAAACAAAAAAACAAAAAAATAAAACAAAACAAAACAAAACAAAAACAAAAGACCTTGACCAAATGGATGGGGCAGGCGATCGGCTTACCGTGTAGGAAGGACAAGGATAGGGGAGGGTGGTCCGACCCGAATGTGGAGGGTCCGACCTGAATTTATCCATAATTTGTCATTATTTTCCTCTGCTTGCACGTGCTTTCTCTTACCATTAACTTCAACGAACTCTATATTTTATCTAGGGTTCTATATACAGCTAATTACTGATAAAAAAATAAAATAAAATGATTTTCTCCACTTTCTTGGTTTCACCTTAATGGGTGTTCTTTTGGGAATATCATATTCGGATGAAGAGTCTTAATTTCTTATTTTCATAGGGGGCTGTGATCATGTTTAGTATGTTGCTAATGACTTAAGATAATTACCAAAGATGGTAGCAAGACTTTGATTCCATTTTTCTTCCTGTGAACAAATTGAACATAAATAAGGAATGGCAAATGGTAGTACCCTATATTATTAATCTAAACAAGATGATAAGGTTGTGTTCGCAAGTTATTTTTACGTTCTCTTTCTTTCGCTATGCTTCCTAAATGAAGCTTAATAGTTGTTCGTTCTTTTAGATCGTGGGTGGTTCTTGAATTTAGCCTGAGAGCATATCGGTTGATGTATATTTTGCCCTTCAATTTGGATAGATAGAGAGGAGTTTAGGGCTCTTGATTTTTTTTTTTTTCTTCATGTTATTGAAGAGTTGAACAATGAAAACAGATGGCAATGTTTGATTGAATTGATCGGGTCATGTAGGAACAAGGTTCAAGTCTAAGTAGTGGACAATTTTCTGTTTTTGATGGTTTTTCTATTTTAATCTTTGAAAAAGCTTGTTACAAGAAAAATTAATTATAGTAGAAAATTAAAAGGATTATTTGTTTTAGGATAAATGTACCAGAATATCCAAAACTTGTTACGAAATAAAATCGAGTCATAAAATTTACAAAAATTATAATCAAATCATAAAATTTATCAAGTTGGTGCAATTGAGTTATCCGTTAACTCCATCCAATTTAGTTAACGGAAAATATTATCATGGCTTTTTAAAAAATTTTATCTTTTATGTGGTGATGACATCATTAAAACATCTAACGTAAGGCTAAAACGGGTAATTAAATGTAAATTTTATTTAAAATATATTTAAAAACTAAAGAAAGGGAGTTTTGAAAAACTAGGCCGGCAAGGTCGGGGATGGCCAAAATGATGGCGCCATTTTGTGAATTAAAATAAAAATTTTATTAAAAAAATCACATTTAGACCAAAATGACATCGTTTTAGCCATGTATGATAAAATAAATATATAAATAAACAAGCCACATCGTGTCATCGACTTCTCCTGCCAACATGGTAAAATGGCGATAGTGTCGCGACCCAATTTTTTCGGGTATGAACCACCTAGGGTTTGGCTAATGACCACGTTGTTTTGGTTTAGATGTAATTAAATGTAAATTTTATTTAAAATAAGTTTAAAAACACTTAAAATTGCCATATTTAAATTAAAGAAAACTAACATCCTAAATGAACGCATTTTTTTGATTTTTTTATTTAAAAATTCGAAATAAGAAAGATAACCTAAGACTGAGAGTTTTGAAAACAGAAACTAGGCCGGCAAGGTTGACCAATTTTAAAATTAAATCACGAATCGGATGGCCAAAATGATGGCGCCATTTATGTGAATTAAAATAAAAATTTTATAAAAACACTTCGTCACATTTAGACCAAAATAGACAGATCGACAAAGTTTAGCCATGTAGCGATAAAAATAAATAAATAAACAAGCCACATTGTGTCATTTTGCATCTCCCGATCTTCAACATGGTAAAATGACGGTGGATTTTTCAGCATCATTAAAACATGTAAAAAATATGTTAAAATTTGCCTTGTGTTGTTTTGGTTCAAATCTAAATTTTAATGCAAATTTTATTTTTCAATTCATTTTTAAAAAACTTAAAAAAATCAAATCGAGAGTTTTGAGAAACTGGGCCGGCAAGGTTGAGGATGGCCAAAACAATGACGTCAATTTTATAAATTAAAATAAAAATTTTATTAAAAATTTTATTTGAATTCATTTTTTTAAAAATAAAAAGAGAGAGAGAGTTTTGAGAAACCGGGCCGGCAAGGTCATATTTAGACCAAAACGACATTGTTTTAGCCACGTCTGATAGGAAAAAATAATAAACAACCCACATCAGTATCTCCCATCAACTTAATTGGATGGAGAAAACAAAATGACTCTATTACATAAATATGATAAGTTTCATAACTTAATTATACTTTTTATAAATTTTAAAACTAAATTGCACTTTCATGACAAGTAAATTGGAGAGCAATTCATTTTCTATTCATTTGTTATTGTATAGGTAAATAAATCGAAGAAGGAAAGACATACAATTACTTGTGGTGGGCTGGAACGGGTTACACGCAACATGTACTTTTACCAATAAAACTCAGTGGTATTATTCCGCATCCTTGAATTAGAGGGTTACTATAGTCATTTAGAGAGCAGGCGCCGAATTTTAAAACTGATCTTTACATATGGCACAGATATTTAATATTGCCCAGTTAAAGGATAAACCTTATGGTCGACATTATTCATCACACATCACGAGAAATGGTCAACATAGCATTTCTATTTGATTGTTTAATTAG
Organism: Eucalyptus decipiens; assembly: GCA_014182575.1. Taxonomy (NCBI): domain Eukaryota; kingdom Viridiplantae; phylum Streptophyta; class Magnoliopsida; order Myrtales; family Myrtaceae; genus Eucalyptus; species Eucalyptus decipiens. Next base: position 31,734,955 of record CM024614.1, read on the forward strand.
AGTTAATACCACGAAAAAGATTAAATTAATTTTTGATTACGAAAAACTCCAGATCGATACATCTGTAACAAATTTACCCCAAAAACCCTAAATTAGTACACTTGTGATAAATTTATCCAAGATTGGTACAATTGTGATAAATAGACCTTCCATTAAATTAGATTAATACTATAAAAAAATCACAAAACTAGACAACAAAGAGTAAAATCACATATCATCCAACTCAATAATTTGACAGTAAAATATAATAGAAACTAACAAATGATAAACTTGTTACAAGATTTAGGGTAAATTTATCAAATACGTATTAGTTTACAGTTTTTTATGGTCAAAAAATTAATTTGAGGTAAATTTATCATAGATATACCAATTTGAGATTTTTCATAATATTAACCATTTTAATTGTCATTTGCTCTACAAAGTCTTATAATAAGGACTTTTAGGAGTTTTTTTTTTTTTTTTTAATTGAGTGCCCTAAAGACACTAACTTGTTGAGTAAATAATGTTGAAAGCTTACCATTTTTCAATGTACCGATTTTTCTCATGTGTTTGTAATCAACATATTCAAAAATAAAATCAATTTGTATAAACATACATGAGAAGGGTATTGGAAATATGAATAATAATTAGGTTTAATATCACGAAAAATCACAAACGGTACCCCAAGTTGATGCACATGTGACAAATTTACCATTTATTAATTTATGTTAAATTTTAATGTCAAATTGTTGAATTAGTTTTACCTTACATTTGTCACAAGTATATTAGTTTGAATTTTTTCGTTGTGTTAATTTAATTTAACAAAAATTAATATATGGTAAATTTATCATAAATGTATTAGTTTATAATTTTTGATAATCATAAAATTAGTTTTGGATAAATTTATCACATGTATATCAATTTGGTGTTTTATTGCGATATTAATCCTAATAATTATAGTAATAATAGTAACGCTCAAGCTAACAACTTTATTAAAATATAATCAAATGATAACACGATCACCGTCGACTCTACACCTCTTTCCATCGAGAAAAGGCGATATAGCGTGCCCAATTTAATTTTCTTTTTCACCCAAAAGGGTTGAGGAAAAAAAAAAAAGGTGAGAATTATTCTAGTGGAGCGTTTGATTCCATTCAAAAGATCATAGCTTCTCCACGTATAAGGATATCCATCGTGGAATAAATCATCAAAAAGTTAATATTTTTCTAGTGACGTCGCATAATCAACTTTATAAAGATTAGAAAAGGGGAGGTGGTGTGGATAAGACGTCAATCAATTTCATTTTTAAAATATGAAGAAAAGGAGAGAAAAGATATGTAATTAAGCGAATGTTCAGATAAATAAGGGAATATTCCATGGGGCTCGCATCTCCTTTTTTCTTTCGTAGGGTCCGTGGACAATCGCAATCATGGAGCTCGCTTTCCCTAGGTTTTTGCCCTAATTTTGTTTTTCTTTTTTTTTCCCTCCCCAAATTTTCCTTGTTTTTATAAGAAATTGACCCAAAATAATTTGCAAAAAATTAGATGAAATGATACCTGCGATTTCTCATGTTCTCGTCACTCATTTGTCGAGCCTTTGATGGATTGAAATTTGAATTAAAATCGAGTTTTGCTATTGTTTGACTTCAAATGAGATTTCGTGGTCAAATGTCTATTTTAAGTCTAAAGTAGTGGGGATATGATTGGCTCTGTCATTGTTGTTTGTGCTTACTTAACAATGGCAAAAATAAGCGTGGGCGATAACTTCATAGTAAGAGGACCACATAACGTGGTAATCTTGAGATAAACTACCAAGGGAAGGCGGTTGTGAGGATTATAATAATTTATATTCTAAATTTTGAAAGTATAATAGAATGACATACTTTATTCGTTGCGAAATTCATTAATTTTGAAGAATCGCTACAAGCGTGTGAATGACAATTGTGCTCAAACCTTTTTGGGTTAATAATATTCAAAATTATTTTTTTAACCACAAAAAATTCCAAACCGTTACACTTGTAACAAATTTACCCAACTGACCATAAAAAATTCCAAACTAGTATACTCGTGACAAATTTACCATAAATAAATTTATTTGACTGCCAAAAACCTTAAACTAGTGCATTTGTGACAAATATACCACCACAAAAAATTTAATTGTGACAAACAAAGAGTAAAATCCAAAATCGATACACTAATCAACTGACACGTGTCATTTAATTTAACAATTTGACAATAAAACTTAATGAAAACTAATAGTGGGTAAATTTGTCACAAATATACCAGTTTGAGAAAAATTTGTCAAAGGTGTACGTGTTTGGAGTTTTTGACAATCAAAAAATTAATTTGGAGTAAATTTGTCATAAGTATACTAGTTTGGGATTTTTCAGGACATTAACCCAACTTTTTTTTTTTAAGACTTTTTTCGAAAGCCTCCCACGACTTTTTCTAAGACAACAAAAAGTAAATGTTCATACGTGTAATAAATGATAAATCATAAAGGTGCGGAACATCCTCCAACTTTCGGAATAAAAATGCTATAAGCGCCTTTACTTTTTCACAATGCTCATTTAAGTGTCAAAATTTGAGTGCCATAACTTTAAAAAAAAATGTCAATTTAAATGTCATAACTTTCAATTAATCATTTGAAATATTAAAGATTCAGTTTACTTTCAAAGAATAGGGTTGTCCATTTACAATTATACTATTTTTTAAGGAAAATCTGCTTTTCATCCCTATAACTTTGCATTTGCTTTATCAGATAAAAAGGCTAGCCAAATAAAAAAAATTAGGATACTTAAATGCTTTTTCTGTTCATAATCACGACGTAAATATAGCGAAATAATCGTCTGGCAAAGCTTCTTGCCAAATAGATAGGAGTGTCTCGTTGCGTTTCAGCTTTTGATTCTATTTTTCACTATTATTATTTTATAGCAGTTCTATAATACCGTATGTCGACAATTTAAACTACACATAATGTTTAAGTAAATAAAATAATATGAAATGATTTTTCAAGCTTCGCCCTTGTAGATATCGCCAAGAAAAATTACAAATTAAAGACTAACGTTTAACCACTGGGGTTGGCCGCCATTCTTCCAACTTGGAAGGAGGAGATGAGAGGTTCAAATTCCTACATTCTCAAGGGAGATTGGGATTGGGACAATTTTATTTCCGGAGTGGGTTTTGACTCCCACGCCCTGCAAGGAAGTAGCACAAAAGTCTAAGAGTGAGTGTTAAAGTAGGATTACAAAGGAAGGACCAAAAAAAAAAAAAAAAAAAAAAAAAAAAAAAAAAAAAAAAAAAACTAACATTTTTAAAGCCACAATAAAGGCTACGAGGTGGAAAAGGATTTCGTAATAAAATCCTCATATACGTAGAAATCATACATATACGAGAAAATAGAAAAATATATTGATTCTATTGCCGGCGAAGTCGGAGTCTCTGTGGCGCCCCTTAAACACCCCTCATCAATTGCAATCTCTCTCTGGTTCCAAGTTTGTATTTTTTCTTCTTCTTCTTTTTTTTTTGTATGTGTCGGCTCTTTTTATTCTTTTTAATCGTTTACTGGGGGAAACCTAGAACTATAAAAATTGAACTATTCTAACACAATTACACATAAAATTGAAAATACTGTCGATTTCACTTACATTATAACTTTTCCTTGATCTAATTGATGGCTGTATAAGAAATTATGCCCTTCTTTCGCTCCTCCATTTCATTGCTCCACCGAAAATTCTCAACGCCTCTGCCGTACTCCAAATTGGTAGTTTTCGCAATCTGGGAAATTATCTCTTTCTTTTGGATATGTGTTGTCATGTTTATTATAATGAAATTACTCTATTTTTAATTGAGTTTGATGTGACTTTTTTATTTAAAATTTTATTAATATGTCTCTTATACATTACTCTCAATTTGAAAAAAATATATAAAAGTTAAGGTCATTGATTTTTAATTTTGATTTTTAACAAATTAAAGTTGCAAAATTTTAAAATTAGCACATGAAAGACTTTCCAAATGTATGTGTTTTACCAAACAACATTTTCCCTAAGTTGCATCTCAAAGCATCTTTTCAATTTTAGTTTACCAAAAAGTATTTGCATTTCACCAAACCCCTTTAGGCTAAAAGTCCCCCAAAGCCGAATCAAATGGGCCTCTTGCTAGCTCTTTCTCTATCATTTCACATTTCAACCATTCACGTAAGCGTTCTTTTATTTTGACACACGTGATAGTTGTATAAACCTTATGCGAGAGTTAAACCCTAATTCAAAGAAAGGTAAAGCAAAGAAAAAGTCGGAAGAGTAAAAAAAAAAATGAGAAAAAAGAAAAGGGAAAAAAGAAGAAGAGAATCTTCTTACTTTTGGCCGTGAAAGTGAAAAGGGCATTGAAAACAAGACCTTCTCAAGGGGGTTATCAAAAGCCGGGCAAGTAAACACTGGACCCCAACAAATTATAACCAGAACTTCTTAAGGAAGTCATCCAGCCACTCAGCTAGGAAATCTGTGGATTCCATCCATGTATCAACACTTTTCTTGGGCTACTCACAAAGTTGGTCCATCTAATATTGTCACTACTGTTCGATTTTGATCCCATACTTTATTTCGCGACGGATTTTAATGCTGAAATTGATCCTCCATCGCTATTACATGACACATTCCATATTTTTTCCAATATCCACAGAAAATGCCAACTAAGCACCGGACATGAACATGTGGCCCCAATGTAGTATGGACAAATAAAACTGGCCCTTGTACTCTGCTTCGGTTCAATTTGAATTCTTGAACTATTTTTCGGTTATGATTTTAGGACACATTTTTTCCCATCCAAATGCAAGCAAAATAATGTTTACTAAGTGTCAAAGATGAATATATGGCGCTGAGACGTTATTGTTAGTGCAAAAATTGAAGTGACTCTTCCTAAATGATCACAACATCAGCATTATTTTCAAGAGATTTGGCCCATATAATTGGAGAGGCATTATAACTCTAGGCTAAGTTGCCCTCCAGTATGGTTAGTTTGTCATAAAAGGGCAATAGCTAGGACAATTGCACTGGTGGCTAGCAGAAGCAAGGTTGCTAAATACCTATAAGGAAAGTTGGTCAGAATTGTTGGAGAAACATCTTTAGGAATTTTGATGATTCCAAAATTATCAATAGTATAATATTTATTATGATAAGTGCATATGTTCATGATGTTTTCATAAGGATAGCAATGATATTCATGACGACTTTAAAGCCCAGCTTGTACCAACACTAATGATGAAGATCTTGATAAAACCTAAGTAAAGCAATGTGGTGAATCTATCGTCATTAGCTTTTCATCACAAGACTTCTCGTAGCTGAGTTGCTCAGTAAGTTCAATAGAAAAAGAGATTGCAAATTGTCCTTATACGACCTGTCTGTAAACGACATTGACTGACTATTATAATTGGCTCGTGATGATGTTGATATCAAACACGAGAATATCAAGTCATTGACGATATTAGTGTAAAGTAATGTATACTAGAGGATGCTCTTGGAGACTCAAATATAGCCTTTGGCAACTGGAATAGTGCATTAGAAGAACCGGAAATTGTTAGAGAACCGAAATCAGCTTTTGTTGGCACTATCAGAGCAACTGGCAATGTAATAGCAACGGCGGAATCTACCTCGGGAAACCTTGCTAACATTCACAAAAAAAAAAAAAAAAAAAAGAAATGCATCGATAGTCTAGCTTTAGAACAGCAACTTGCAAAGAATCCAAACGGCACAAAATCTATTTCAGGAAACCTTGCTAATGTTCACAAAGAAAAAAAAAAAGGAATGTATGGATAGTCTACTTTCAGAACAGCAACTTACAAAGAATCCTAATGGCTCCTTGCTTCTAGGGACTATCTCTAATGGGAAGATTGAAGATGTTTATATAAAAGAAGACCATTGAAGCCAAAAGGATTGGACAAAAAATTTTAAACGAGCTGAAAGTGTTTAATGCTGCATTCCAATCATATATAGTTTATAGAGTAGATATAGGCTTGGTGATAAAACCAAATCATTATAAGTTGCTACGTGATTGTTTTTTTTTATATGATTTATTGCACATCAACTTCACCACATCTCGTTCTTTACCAAAAAAAAACTTCACCACATCTCGTTAATACATGCTTCTTCTGGTTTTTGCATATTGATTGCTGATTTCCATGCAATTTTCAAATTTTGTAAACATAATCTATTTATCCCTTCTACGTTGCTTAATTAGCCCCGATAAGAATTGCGCAACTCTAAAGTTTTCTTGCATGTGCTCATACATATGAAATCGTTTAAATTTTTTCGAACTAGCTTACGTATATCGCTTTATAATTTTTTTCCATGTGTGTACACAAACATCTTAGAATTAAGATAAAAATTCAAAGGATAAGTACAACAAAAATCCTAAAATTTGTCATAAAAATAGAATCGAGCCTAAAACTTATTTAGTTAATGCAATGAAGGACTTATGTTAGCTCTGTCAAATTTGATTAATAGGAAATGCCACGAACACTCACTGGCAAAGACTTTTAACACCTAGTTGCAAAACCCTACCAAATCAAATTGAACCAAAATGTCTAGATCCGACCGTGGCCGAGGCGAGTGTTCTACATGAAATTCTCTAATCCCATGGCAACATCCACGTGAATGTTGGTCGGCCCTCGCCAATGGCCGGCAAAGTCGGAACGGTGGTGGCTTCCCTCAAACACTCCTGACCATATGCAATCTCTCTCTCTCTCCTCCCTTCCCTCCGGTTTCAATTTTGTTTTTCCTTTTCTTTTAATCTTTTTTTGACATGGCGTTGCGTTAGCATCACTTGTCCTAAAAAACCATTAATAATGTCATGCGGCATTTTTTTTGTTAATCAAATTTGATGGAGTTGATGAAAACACTTGATTACATTTTTACTGGATAAATTTTAGGACTCAATTATACTTTCGTGATAATTTTTTAAATATTTTCATGCACCAACTCTAGATTAAAATACTCACCGGTGGGTAGGTGAGTTAGTTCAGCTTTGGACACTTCGGCGCAGAGGTCTAGGGTTGAAACTCCACAGCTGCTAATACGTCTTAAGTGGGGGCTATGGTGGTGGGGTTCTATGCTAGTTTCCTCCCAAGTATTGACGCTTGGTCCAAGGTGCATCGCGCACTGTACAAGCCGTGGGTTGGCGATTAGCGTAAGCGCAAGTCAGGCCCGACGGATCCTGGGTCACAAAAAAAAATCTAAATTAAAATTAATGATGAAAGCAATATGTGAAACTTTATTAGCAATTTTGACCAGCGAACAGTGCATGCCGGACCACGAGTTAATAAAGCAATTGGGACAAATAAAAGTATGAAAAACAAGGTCGATTGGTGCAACATTTGACCTGTGAGCAGTGCATGCCAGACCACGAGTTAATAAGGGGGCGTGTGATAAAATTTCTACTTATTTATTTCTCTGTTTCTTTGTTTCCCAAAACAGGTTTTGAAGAGAAATTTGTTTGGTAACGCAATTTGATTTTTCTATTTCTATTTTCCGTAAATAGATTTGAAAAAAAATCGTGCTAAATTTTTGAACTTCTTAATTTCTGAAAAAATTGAGAAATCAATTTTTATAAAAATCATTCCTATTCAAATAAAAGTCTGAAAAACAATGTCGACTGGTGCAACATTTCCAATCCATTTTCATTTTTTACAAAAATCTAAAAGATCGAGGAAGCATTCAATGATTTGAAATCTCATTTTAAAAACTCAAAAAACCTCTTGGAACTACCAGAAGCGATAAATTTTTGAACTTCTTAATTTCTTCAGAAATAGAAATTGAGAAATCAATTTTTTTCTTTTTTTTTCTACTTTCTTCTTCCTCTGGCCGGCGCCGGCGCCGGCCGGCCATCAATTTGGCTATTTCGCCCAAATTTTGTCATGCACGCCCTAAAACAATAGGGACAAATAAAAGTCTGAAAAACAATGTCGACTGGTGCAACATTTCCAATCCATTTTCATTTTTTACAAAAATCTAAAAGATCGAGGAGTGGGGCGAGCATTCAATGAGCCCTCAAATTGCGTGGTTGTTACAATCTCATTTTAAAAACTCAGGTCTAGGTCTACTGGATTCCTTAACCTAGTCTTGGAACTACCAGAATTGGACGATATAAATTGATGAACTTTCATTTCTATAATACTTATACCTTGATTAAACTTTCCTTATTGCAAATTCTTTTCCCTTTTAGATTTAAGTGGTCATGTGGTTTCCAAACCGGATTTCACGTATTTCGACTGATCCGTATTTTTTGCCAATATTAAGGTAACTTTTCTTCACATCGACATGGGGCATTAAAGAATTTACTTGTTTAATGCTTCCGACAAGATTTGAACCAAGACTACAAGGAGAGAATAAACTCTCTAAGTCGATACGGCTACACTATTCTTGCAACCCGAGTCAATACCTTGCTAACTTGCCTCCTTGCCTCCTTGCTATTATATAAAAAGAAGAAGACGATTCACTAATTTCGATTTTAAAACTTGAATCTTTTGTAATTTTAAAGTAAGATTCGAAAAAGTTCAAATTTTGAAATATTTCTCTCTTTCCACGCAAGATCATCCTTTCATCTGTTGTTCTTATTAGTGATATTTGTAACAGACAAAGCGCGTTTGAAAGAAATTCTTTAGTTACTAAAATATTTGTAACAGGCAAAGTGCATTTCAAATTACTTTAGTTACTAAAATATTAAAAGAAATTGTAAATACTTTGAAGTATTCACTATCAAGTGACCACATAATGTGAAATCGAGCGAAATTCCAAAAATTAAAACTGAAGGAGCCGCCTACCCATCCACATTCCCATAAGGATTGCGAAATAGTAAAACCAGATGCATTTAATTTCCTATTTTTAAATTTTCATTTGTCAATTTATGACATACATATAGGGATATGCAGAAGAATCGGGAATTGTTCTGAAATGGACTAGACCGGCCTAGAACTGACGATTTCTATATTTTATATTTTAACTTTTTAGACTTAAACCTTAAAATCCTCTTCGCTTCTCGTCTCACTCATCTTGCATCCTCACCTACCTCTCTTACTCTCGCTCTCACTCTCAGTGTCCTTTGGCCCCATCGATCCCTCATTCACTCTTGCTCTTGATCACCTCTGGCCTCGTTGCTCTCGCTGTTGGTCACCTCTAGCCTTCGACCTCATCACTTACTCTCAAATCTCACACCTCTTATGAAGTGGGGACATTTCGACCGATCGGTTTTAATATTTCAAAACCGGCTCTTAGTGGTTGAATCCCGGTTCTAGGGTGGGAATCTTCCACCCTCGAACCGATCACCACTAATAAAAATGCCTAGGCATATTTGCTAGCTTTTGTTCTCAAGCACTATTATTCTTTTAGATCTAGAAAACGAAATCCTAAAAGATTACTTGACCCTATCTCAAAGTAATCATCTGATTTATACCTACGCGGGTATCACCTTTTAAACTTATGATGTAGGTAACCACCTTCCACTCCCTCCATTTGAACTCATCTTTATCCTTTATGTGAAACTTTGTTATTCTTTTCCCTAAAAGTCATATCATCTCTCTCGTCCATCGTCCATCGTTCTTCTCATCAAGAGCAGAATCTATTTTTTTTTCCTCCCAACGTGAGATTATTATTGCGCTGTCAAGTGACAAAAATAATAGCGATCATTGAAACATAAGGAAATCGTGCAACCCGGCATGAATCTAAATGTCAATTAAAATATTAGTTCGAAACCGCTCGACTATCATTTTCTGTCGTTACTAATTCGCGACACGAATATCGTTTTGTGCCCGCCTAGACGTCAAAGGGAAAAGATATCCCCTCGTAAGCCTCCGATGTGACAATCGACATTCATGCCCGGATATTGTCAATAGAGGTGCTTGAATAAGCGGGACGTCGCATGATTAGGCGAGCAAATCCCGGCACTATCCTCCATGCGCAAGCGTTCCCCCCAATCACAAATCAGCACCCCTTCTTTCATGGAGGGGCAAAAGGGGAAGAAAATTCAAACGTGGAAAAGGGCAGACCGACTTCCTTCCTTATCGAAACCGACTTTACTTTCCGTGGGGGAAAAGAAGGGTGTGGGGGAAGGGGGACCCGACCCGACCCGAGGATCCGACCCGGCTGCATCCCCCACTCTCGGCCCGAGAGGAAAGGGGCCAAAAAAAAACCCAAATATTATAAAAACCAAAGGCGAAGGCGAGGCAGGGGACGGCGACGACTACACCCTTCCCCCTCTCCTCTCCTCTCCTCTCCCCTTCCTCTCCCTTTCTCCCTTCACACTCGACACCAAAACGCAACCTCCAAAGTCTCTCTCCCTTTCTCTTTCTCTCTCTTCGCTCTGGGGTTTCGCTGCTTTCTCTCTCTCTCTCTTCGCTCTCCTGGTTTGCACAGTCGAAGCTTCGGATGTGCGCGCATCCGCTTCCTCCTCCTCTCTCCTCTCTCAGGTTCCGCTTCTCTCTCTATCTTGTTTCTCTCTCTAGGCGTGGTCTGATCTGTGCGGGGTTCGGGCGGCGCCGATTTTTAGGGATTCGGTTGCGGCGGCCGTCCCCGATCGCCGCCGCTATTTGGGGATTCTCGCGGTCGCAGGCGCTGACTCCTTTTTCTTAATTTGTTTTCGGTTCGTTCCGGTTATCTTTTTTCGGTTCGGGTTTGCAGCTAGCTGCGAGTAAGAGGCTCGGGGGCGAGGCGAGATGGCGTCCCTGAGATCGAGCCTGCCGTCGAGGCTCCGCCAGCTCTTGTCCGGCGAGACCGCCATCGGTCCCTCCGTCAGGATGGATTCCGACACTGTGAGTCGCTTTCTTTTTCGAATCGCTCTTTTTTTTTTTATTTTCCTTTTTCCTTTTTCCTCTTTTTTTTTTTTTTTTTGGGTGGGGGGGTTTGCCGATGCGAGCGTGAGTGGAGGCGAGGTTGTTTGGGCTTTTGCTTGCTTGCGTAAGAGCTTCTGTGTCCGCCCTTTCGAATTCGTTCGTGTTGTTCCGTGTTCCCCGCGGCCGCAGGTGGGGGGTTACGGCTGAGTTCCTGACGTTATGTATTGTTGATTAGTTGGAATAGGGTATTCTCTGATTGTCCCCTATCCGCAGCCTGTGGGCTCTGTTAGTCATTTTCTTTTGGCTGGTATTGGTGCTTCATTTTGTTTATTTGAGGTTCTTGTAGGGTTCTAGCTTTGGCTCTGTGGTCATGTCGTCGTTTTTCCTGATGGCACATATAGAAATGAAACATTTCTGGGTGTGGAGAAGGCCCTCGGAAAGTCATTCAATGGAGGAGTTACTTTTCTGTTGGGCACCCTATTCACAAAAATTGCACTTTCGCCGGTCTCACTCGTGCAAATATAAAATGCTTCTTCCAGAAAGCCCATTTTTTGACCATTTTTGCGTTCTAGATCCTACGATATTTTCCAAAACTTCAAAACAAGCAAAATCTGTTTGAATAGAAAATACTGGGTGTTGAGATGAGTTTTTAGAATTTTTTTTTTATCTCCAACTCCAATTAAATGAGAGCTAACATTAGTAGAAAATATAATTATAACAAAAATAAAAGTTTTGAACATGTACCAGAAAGTGAATAAAATTTTTGTTGAAAAGATTTCTTGAGATTTAGGGCATGAAAACTTGTGATTTGTACTTTGCTGTATAGGTCTCCAAAGGGTCTTTTGGCTTCAATATAGTTTTGGTGTTTTGCTGTATTTTATGGTTGAACCACAGCTGTATCTAATGTTATTCATCGAATGTGGTGATTAATTTGGCTGTGTGAAGTAATAGGCAGATCTTATGTATGCAGTAGAATAAAGACCTTTTAATGATTTATTTTTCTTAAAATGGAAGTCATTTCTAGTAATCCTTATTTAAAAATTTTTGAGGTTGATAAATAAGGCCTGTGAGCAATTTTTTGGAGCAGACCGTCATGGAATAATCCTTGCAATCTATCCATATTTTCTTTTCCAATGAGTAGTGTATCATTGGACTCCATCTGGATGACTTTGTATGTGATTCATTTGTTTTTCATTCATGCTAGACCAAAGAGAATTCTTGTGTAACCCAAGAACCAAACTTCGGCCGGATTGCTTAGACTGATTTCTTGATTATTTTTAGTACTGGTGGTAATTAAAGCCGGTTGCACTTAGAATAGGTTTACGTAGGTTGTGTAATTGTTATTATATTTTCCCATTTGAGGCATATGGGCATAAGATTGAGGGTATGTGTCTATTCCGTGAGCGCAGGTACATGTCCCATGCCTGCTCATAAGCTGTCATTTTTTCATCAAGTTATGTGGCCTCTATGGTGTATCACATAGTTGGTGATTATATGCACTAAGGAGATATCTGAAGTGAATAGGAGAAAGTAATGGATAGCTAGACATCTAAAAATTTGCTCATGTCCAGCAAGTTACACTTTTATGCATTCACACTCTGTGAAGCACCGACCAGAACCCATTCCTAAACTGTTAAAAATAAAAGTAAATATGAGGGGTCCAAGACTTAATTTCTGCTTATTGAATGTTAATCTATCATCTCTATTGAAAATCCATTGAAATTTAGCTGTGGGTCTATGGTAATTCAAGGCCATGTAGTATGGTTTCTTTCATATGTTTTAGGTCATATTCTAGTTCATCTTGCACCGCAGTTGATTGACCTACATTGGTTTAGACGTGCTAGATCTCTTATTATATTTGTGATCAATGCATTTATCGCTTCATATTGTCTCCTACTCTGGATACTGCAGGTGCCTTTTTCAATATTTTTCCAGGCCATGTAGTATGGTTTCTTTCATATGTTTTAGGTCATACTCTAGTTCATCTTGCACCATAGTTGATTGACCTACATTGGTTTAGACGTGCTGGATCTCTTGTTATATATGTGATCGATGCATTTATCGCTTCGTTTTATCTCCTACTCTGGACATACTGCGTTAGTGCCTTTTTCAATATTGTTGCTTGTAGATAACTCAGCATCTTTCATGGGCTATGAATTGTGTTTGCGAGAATAAGAAATTTCTTCATTCTCATGTGATTGCTGGTATGGAGTGCTGACTGGTGATGGACCACTGCCTTGCTTACATCACTAATGATTTGAAATTTTATCAAACATCATAAAATTTGGATAATAGTGAGTTAATTGAACTCGTACGAGCATGAGTTTAGATTATCAACATATGCCTTTCTGAGAAGCAAAGCCAAATATGTGGATTCGGTGGCTGTTTGATGTGTGCTTGCTTAGATTTATTTTCTTGTCGATTATTTCTCTACCTTCTTTTGTTACACTGGCTTAGCAAATATGCACTGTTTTCCACACAAGAAGTAATGCAATATTTAGTTTATTTGTCTTGCTAGCCTGTACTCCAGTTAGGGTCACCTTTTCTATGGTTGCTTTCTAGCCAATAAATATTACAGCAGATGCTTGGTTGTCTTTCTAGCTTTCTATTTCTAGTGATGGGTGGCATTACTATTTGTTTTTACCTAGGCAATTTGTTGAATTGCATTAGTAGGGTCCTTGTGGGGTTACTACTATTCAATGGTTCTATCATTAATATCTAGATGCAAATAGACCTTAACAACTCTCTGTTGTTTGTAGGAAATCTATATTGGAGTTGTTGGAGTGAACATTTCATATAAAAGAAAAATTCAAATTGCTGAATCTGTTTTGCAAGCATGGTTGTTAGGATTGCGTTTTTGGAATGTAGGATTGTTGATCATATGACTTAAAAACCTCTGAATGATTCAGATCATAAGAAAATCGTAGTCTGCTGGCATTGGGGTGGGATCATGCTGCAGATCTTAATAATCAAGTAGGATCACGATCCCATCTACAATTCCACCGATCCAGCTTTATCGGGCAATTCTGCCTTTCAGCAGGAGCGCCACTTTCTTCAGTCTTGAGGCAATGATGAGATGGGTCATCGACCACCTCTGTCTCTCCGAACTGTACTGTCCGCTGTAGACGAGAGAGAAGAAGCTTCTGTCCTTATGCAACTAGATGAGAGTGATTACCTCTGGAACATTCTTAAGAAATTGTCACCAGATTTGACTTGGCCAAGTAGTGCAGTTTTTTTGGGTGTGTACTGATTGGAATGTCAGCTAAACTCTAAAGAGCTGAAAACCCTAGAATAGCGAGTGAAAGTGAGGTTCGTTATGCACTATGGGAAAGTAAATCAGAGATTGTGGGTTCAACATTGATGTAAAAGATATTTAATCCTGTGAGATAAAGAAAGAGAAGGTATTTGTCTCACAAGAGAGGAGGAATATGGGAATTGAAATTTGGAAAAACTAGGACAAGGAGATTTTATGCTGTTACATTTTCTTGATTATTATTATTATTTTTTAACCGAGTGCTTTGCTTGTGATTTGAAAATTGGCAAGCAAGAATTTAAACCTAAGCGTCTCTTGCATGAGGGACTCTACCTTTGAGCTTCCCTGTTTTTAAGGTTAATATGCATCTTATTGCACTTATTTAAGTAAGAATTGCATATATTAGGATCAATTCAACAAATTTGTAGTATCTTACGATCTGCGATCCCATCCTATGATTCGATCCTCGTATATCTCCAAGTGATCCTAGATAGGATCCCAAACCTGACGACGTTGTTCGCAAGTTCCTTTGTGATTACTGGCAGGAGAATCTTAATGAATCCTACATTAACTAATGGATGAGTTAGAATTTGGCTTGCATAGAAGAGGCAAGTGGGGAAAGGATGGGATTAGATATGTTGGAACGGATGACTTGAATGTGCTGAAAGTTATCTTTTCAAATTTATGACTCACTGCTTGTGTGGGTGGCTTTATTGTATTAGGCACCTATTATGCTATTTTTTTCTTGCTACCTTGCCCTTTTCCTCTTCAATTTCATGATTTTCCCACTAAACATTTGCCCAATGGAGAGGAAAGTATTGCTTTCATTCTTCTTGCCGTAGTTTATATAATGGTATTACTTTTATGGCTTGCAGCCTCCCAAGGTCAAATCATTCATCGAGAAAGTTATCCAAAGTCCACTACAAGATATAGCAATTCCCCTTTCTGGTTTTAATTGGGAGTATGATAAGGTGATACATGGTTTTTCCTTTTGCAGTAATCAAAACAATTTTTTCCTACTTGTGGAATGATGTTTCCATGCTAACTATTGGGCTTTGCATTGATTTGTTTGTAGGGAAATTTCCATCATTGGAGGCCACTGTTTCTTCATTTTGACACATATTTCAAGACTTATCTGTCATGTAGGAATGACCTCCTTTTGTCAGATAAGATTGGAGAGGATGAAAGTCCTTTTCCGAAACTTGCCGTTTTACAGATTCTGCGAGTGATGCAAATAATACTAGAGAACTGCCACAACAAAAGTTCATTTGAGGGACTAGAGGTAAGCAATCCTCAAATTTGATTACGCAACATGATTCTGTGTTGAGTTGTGATAATGTAACGTGAATGTCTGCTGCTGTTTTTTGGCAACATAACACGAGTCGTATTTGTGCAGCACTTCAAGCTCCTACTCTCATCAACTGATCCTGAAATCCTGATAGCCACATTAGAGACTTTGTCCGCATTGGTAAAAATAAATCCATCTAAGCTCCATGGCAGTGGAAAGTCAGTTGGATGTGGCTCGGTAAATGGCTATCTCCTATCTCTGGCACAAGGATGGGGCAGCAAAGAAGAGGGCTTGGGTTTATATTCATGTGTTGTAGCAAATGAGAGATTGCAAGAGGAAGGGCTTTGTTTATTTCCATCAGAAGCGGATAATGAATATGACAAGTCTCAATATCGGCTGGGCTCCACCCTCTATTTTGAGCTAAATGGTGTCTATTCCCAAAGTGAGGGAACTAGCGGTCACTCACCCAATTCTAGTTCCAGAGTCGTGCATATTCCAGATCTTCATTTGAGAAAGGAGGATGATCTTGTTCTTATGAAACAATGCATTCAGCAGTACGATGTACCTCCCGATCTCCGATTTGCATTGCTTACTAGAATCAGATATGCTCATGCCTTTCGCTCTGCCAGAACATGCAGGCTATATAGTAGAATTTGCCTTCTAGCTTTCATTGTGGTAGTTCAATCTAATGATGCACATGATGAGCTCGCGTCATTCTTTGCTAATGAGCCAGAGTATACAAATGAGCTTATTAGGATTGTGCGTTCTGAAGAATCTATTCCTGGAACTATTAGAACACTTGCAATGCTTGCTTTGGGAGCTCAGTTAGCTGCATACATATCATCTCATGAACGTGCACGGATTTTGAGTGGATCAAGTCTTAGTTTTACAGCAACCCACCGTACAATTCTCCTTAATGTGCTCCAGAAGGCTGTCTCATCTCTAAACGGCTCCAGTGATCCATCATCTCTTGCCTTTGTTGAAGCACTTCTTCAGTTTTATATGCTCAACATAGTTTCATCCTCAACTCAAGGTAATAATATCAGAGGCTGGGGGATGCTTCCAACATTCTTACCCCTTCTAGAAGACTCCTATCCTAGCCATATGCATCTTGTCTGCTTAGCTGTGAAGACTATTCAAAAGCTCATGGACTATAGTAGTTCAGCGGTATCTCATTTCAGGGAACTAGGGGGAGTTGAGCTGTTAGTGCAGAGATTGCAACTGGAAGTTACTAGAGTAATTGGCTTAACGGGTGGAAATGATGAGTCTGTGGTTGTTGGTGAATGCTCAAGAAACAGCGATGATCTGTTGAACACTCAGAAAAGGCTCATCAAGGTTTTATTGAAGGCCCTTGGATCTGCTACATACTCACCTACAAACCCCAGCAGATCCCAAAACACACAGGACACTTCTCTTGCTGCCACACTTTCGCATATATTCGGAAATGTAGAAAAATTTGGTGGTGACATTTATCACTCAGCTGTGACGCTAATGAGTGAGATTATCCACAAAGATCCTACTTGCTTGTCCACTTTATTTGAAATGGGCCTCCCGAATTCATTTATAGATTCAGTTGTTGCTGGAGTTATACCATCTGCTAAGGCTCTCACATGTATTCCCAATGGTCTTGGTGCAATCTGTCTTAATACCAAAGGTGTTGACGCAGTTAAAGACACTAAAGCTCTACGTTTCCTGGTTGACATATTTACCAGTAAGAAATATGTTGTTGCTATGAATGAAGCCATTGTTCCTTTGGCAAATGCAGTGGAAGAGCTTTTGCGCCATGTATCATCATTGAGAAGTGATGGTGTTGACATAATCATTGAAATTGTCGATAAAATTTCCTCTTCGAGGGAGAGCTCTTGCCCAGGAACTTCAGGAAAACTAAGTGGGGCTGCTGCAATGGAAATGGATGCTGAGTACAAGGAAAATGATGGTGCTTGCTGTCTGGTTGGTTCGGTCGATTTGGCTGCTGAAGGTGTCAGTGATGAGCAGTTCATCCAATTATGTGTCTTTCACTTGATGGTCTTGGTTCATAGAACAATGGAAAATTCTGAAACGTGCCGGTTATTTGTTGAGAAGTCTGGCATAGATGCGTTGTTGAAGCTTTTGTTACAGCCTAGCATTGCCCAGTCATCGGAGGGGATGTCCATTGCCTTGCATAGCACCATGGTTTTCAAGGGTTTTACTCAACATCATTCTGCTCCACTTGCTCGAGCCTTCTGTTCTGCTCTGAGGGAACATCTGAAGAAAGCTTTGGCTGGTTTTACTGCCTTTTCTGGATCTTTTTTGCTTGATCCCAGGATGAGCCTGGATGAGGGTGTATTTTCTTCGCTTTCCCTTGTTGAGTTCCTTCTATTCCTTGCTGCCTCTAAAGACAACCGCTGGGTTACTGCATTGCTGACAGAATTTGCCAATGGCAGTAAAGATGTTCTGGAAGACATTGGACGTGTACACCGTGAAGTTATGTGGCAGATTTCTCTGCTTGAAGATGCCAAACTAGAAATGGAGGAAACTGCGGGAACTTCCACTGAGCCGCATCAATCAGAAATCAACTCGAATGAAACTGAAGAGCAGCGGTTTAATTCCTTTAGGCAGTTCCTTGATCCGTTGTTCAGGCGGAGGTCTTCAGGATGGAGCATGGAATCTCAGTTTTTTGACCTCATAAACTTGTATCGTGATCTCGGTCGTGCTACTAGTTTTCATCAAAGAATCAGCACTGACGGTCCTACAAGCTTGCGTACTGGATCTACCAGTCAGACACATCATTCTGATTCTTTGGATGCTGCTGGTAAAAAGGAGCTTGACAAACAAAGGTCCTACTATGCTTCTTGCTGTGACATGGTGAGGTCACTCTCCTTTCACATAACTCATCTGTTTCAAGAGTTGGGGAAGGTGATGTTACTTCCTTCTCGGCGACGGGAGGATACAGTGAATGTAACCCCGTCATCGAAGGTAGTGGCATCAACCTTTGCGTCAATTTCGTCTGATCATATGGCTTTTGGGAGACGTGAGAATCCCCCTGGATCAGAGGTTTCTGTATCAACCAAATGCCGCTACTTTGGTAAGGTCATTGATTTCATCGATGGGATTCTGATGGACAGGCAAGATTCTTGTAATCCAGTCCTACTGAACTGCTTGTATGGACATGAGGTGATTCAATCAGTCTTGACCACATTTGAGGCTACCAGCCAATTGCTCTTTGCTGTTAACAAGGCTCCTGCTTCTCCCATGGAGACTGATGATGGAAATGTAAAACAGGAAAAGGAAGATACAGAGAACTTATGGATCTATGGTCCTCTAGCTAGCTATGGTAAACTTATGGACCACCTAGTGACCTCATCGTCTATATTGTCTCCATTTACCAAACACTTGCTCACTCAACCTTTGACAAGTGGCGAAGTTGCTTTTCCACGGGATGCAGAGACTTTTGTAAAAGTGCTTCATTCTATGGTTCTGAAGGCTGTTCTTCCTGTATGGACTCACCCTCAGTTTACTGATTGCGGTAATGATTTTTTGGCGACTGTTATTTCTATCATTAGACACATTTTTTCAGGGGTTGAGGTGAAAAGTGTAAATAGCAGTGTCAGTTCTCGTATTAGTGGTCCACCACCTAGTGAAAGCACTATCTCAACCATTGTGGAGATGGGATTTTCTCGGTCAAGGGCGGAAGAAGCTTTGAGGCAAGTGGGATCAAATAGTGTAGAGCTGGCAATGGAGTGGTTATTTTCTCATGCAGAGGAAGCACAGGAAGATGATGAACTTGCTCGTGCACTTGCCATGTCCCTGGGAAACTCTGAATCAGACAAGAAGGAAGATGCATCGAGTGATAGTGCACGGCAGCTTGAAGCAGAGACGGTTCATCTACCTGCTGTGGAGGAGTTGCTATCAACTTGTGTGAAGCTCCTTCAGACGAAAGAATCACTTGCTTTTCCAGTTCATGACTTGCTTATGACGATTTCTTCCCAGAATGAGGGGCAATACAGGTCTAGCATTGTCTCTTTTGTGATTGACCAGCTGAAGAATTGTGGTTCGGTCTCTGATAGTGGACAAAATACCCTCCTTTCTGCACTTTTCCACGTTCTTGCTCTGATTCTTCATGAGGATGTTGCAGCCCGGGAAATTGCCTTAACAAATGGGTTGGTAGAACTTGCATCAAATCTACTTCACACCTGGTGTTCTGTTCCTGAAGACAAGGAGAAACGTCAGGTTCCTAAGTGGGTAACAGCAGCTTTTCTTGCTGTTGATAGGCTGTTGCAGGTGGATAATAAGTTAAGTACGGAAATGTTGGATCAGTTAAAGAAGGATGATGTGAGCTTCCAGCAGGCATCTATCTCTATTGATGAGGATAAGAAAAGCAAATTGCCGCCTGCATTGGGATTATCAGCTAAGCCTGTGGATATCCATGAGCAGAAGAGACTGATTGAAATTGCTTGCAGTTACATTAGAAATCAGCTACCATCTGAAACGACGCATGCTGTTCTGCAGCTATGTGCCACTCTTACCAGAACCCATTCAGTTGCAGTGAGCTTTCTGGATGCTGGGGGTTTGAACTTGCTCTTTTCTTTGCCTACACATAGTCTCTTCCCAGGCTTTGACAATGTTGCTGCCACGATCATCTGTCACGTGCTCGAAGATCCTCAAACGCTGCAGCAAGCAATGGAATCTGAGATAAGACACAGCCTTATGGCTGCTGCTAACAGGCATTCCAACGGAAGGGTCACTGCCCGCAACTTCCTACTAAATTTGACTTCTGTCATTTCGCGGGATCCAGTTGTTTTTATGCAGGCAGCTCAAGCTGTGTGCCAAGTTGAGATGGTAGGTGAAAGGCCATACATTGTCTTGCTGAAGGATCGTGAAAAAGACAAGAGCAAAGACAAAGAAAGGGAGAAGGAGAAAGAGAAGCCACAAGCTAATGATGGGAAGCTCTCCTTGGGTAATGTGAATTCAGTGACTCAGGGTAATGGACTGGGCAAACTTCCTGATTCAAACTCTAAGAGTGCAAAGGCTCATCGCAGATATCCTCAGAGCTTCCTAAGCGTGATTGAACTTCTATTGGAGTTGATTTGTACTTTTGAACCTCCATCGCAAGATGAAGGGACCCAGGGTGCCCCATCATCAACTGATATGGATATTGATGTCGCGGCTGTGAAGGGTAAAGGGAAAGCTGTTGTCAATGCGGTGGACGAGTCTGAAGGTTCTAATGTTGAAGCATCAGTGTCAATTGCTAAAGTTGTGTTTGTTTTGAAGCTTATGACTGAGATTCTTTTGATGTATCCTACTTCTGTTCAAGTTCTGCTTCGAAAAGATGCTGATCTAAGCAGCTGCAGGGGTCCTCATCAGAAAGTTGGTGGTGGAGGAATATATAATCATGTTCTCCGCAAGTTCCTTCCATGTGCTAAAACCTCCAAGAAAGATAAGAAGATTGATGGAGATTGGAGGCATAAACTGTCGTCCAGGGCCAGCCAGTTTTTGGTGGCATCTTGCGTTCGCTCTTTGGAGGCAAGAAGGAGGGTCTTTACAGAGATCACTTATATTTTCAATGAATTTGTTGATACATCTAAAGATTGTAGATCAACAGGCAGTGAGATGCAGGTTTTTGTTGATCTTCTTAATGATGTCCTGGCTGCGCGTTCACCTACCGGCTCTTATATTTCAGCGGAAGCCTCTGCTACTTTCGTTGATGTTGGTCTTGTCAAATCACTCACACAATTTCTCAAGGTTTTGGACCTAGATCATGCCGACTCCCCTAAAGTTGTCACAGGGCTTATAAAAGCTCTTGAGCTTGTAAGCAAGGAGCATGTTCATTCTGTCGATCCTACCACAGGGAAGGGTGAAAGTTCACCCAAAGCTTCTGATCCCAATCAATCTGGTCAAACAGATAACAATGGTGTGGCATCTGAGTCCATGGAAGCAGCATTTCAATCAAATCATGAGTCTCTGGCTGTGGAGAATGCTGATCATAGCAATACTCTACCAACTTTTGGGGGTTCTGAGGCTGTGACAGATGATATGGAGCATGATCAGGATCTTGATGAAGGTTCTGCTCCCGGCAGTGAGGATGACTACATGCATGAATCTTCTGAAGAAGCTAGGGGTCTTGAAAATGGCATTGATACCGTTGGCATACGATTTGAAATCCAGCCTCACGTGCAAGAAAATATTGACGAAGATGATGACGACGACGACGATGAGGAGATGTCGGGTGATGATGGGGATGAGGTTGATGAAGATGATGATGAGGACGACGAGGATCATAATGATCTGGAGGAAGATGAAGTACATCATCTTCCACACCCTGACACAGATCAAGATGAACATGATATGGATGATGATGATGATTTTGATGAGGAGGTCCTGGAAGAAGATGATGAAGATGATGAGGATGATGAAGATGGTGTTATACTTAGGCTTGAGGAAGGGATTAATGGAATTAACGTATTTGATCATATTGAGGTTCTTGGAAGAAATCATACTTTTCCCAATGAAACTCTGCACTTAATGCCAGTGGAAGTTTTTGGTTCCAGACGTCATGGGCGTACCACATCTATTTATAATCTTTTGGGTAGGAGTGGTAGCACTGCAGCTCCCTCCAGGCATCCTCTTTTAACTAGACCAACTTCCTCAGTTCACTTATCCTCTCAGAGACATTCAGGTGGGCAACCTTATTATAGCTTCTCAGTTTACTTTAAATTTTCTATTTTTTATTTTGATAAAACAGCTAGAGACTTCATTCCAGCTGTTGTTTATCTTTCATACAGTATCTTATTGGAAGTCTACATTATATGTCTCTGACAATTAACTATTGTTCCTCAGAAAGTGTGGCCGATATAGTTTTCTCTGAAAGGAACATTGAGGGTGCCTCGACGCGGCTGGATTCTGTTTTCCGGTCACTGAGAAGTGGACGTCATGGACATCGTTTGAACCTCTGGGTTGATGAGAACCAGCAAACTAGTGGTTCGGGTGCAGCTATGATTCCACAAGGTCTAGAAGAGCTGCTTGTTTCTCAGTTGAGAAGGCCAACGGCTGAAAATCCCTCCGAACAGAACACGGCTGCAGAGCTTCAACATGAAGGCGAAGTTACTCAGCAGCAGGAATCTGAAGGTGTCAGGCCAGAGATTGCTGTTGAAGGCAATGCTAATGATGAACATGGGGATGCACCCGCAACTGAAATGACTGAAGGATCTCAAAATGCTGATATGGTAAATGCACGTGGTGAATCGATGCAAGAACCTGATGCTTCTGCTACGCAGGCTCAGCCTGTTGAGATGCAGTTCGAACACAGTGATGCCACTGTACGAGATGTTGAAGCAGTAAGCCAGGAAAGTGGGGGAAGTGGTGCAACTCTCGGGGAAAGTCTTCGGAGTTTGGATGTTGAAATTGGAAGTGCAGATGGCCAGGATGATGGTGGTGAGAGGCAAGGTGGTGCCGATAGGATTGCTGTGGGTGATCCACTGGCTGCACGCTCTAGAAGAACCAATTTGTCGATTGGAAATTCTGCTACTGCATCAGCTAGAGAGACATCACTTGATCGTGTAACAGAAGTTCCAGAAAATAGCCAAGAGGCAGAGCATGATGGTCCATCGACAGAGCAACAGGTTAACAGCGATGCTGTTTCTGGTTCTATAGATCCTGCATTTTTGGATGCTCTTCCTGAGGAGCTGCGGGCTGAAGTTCTTTCAGCCCAGCAAGGCCAAGTTGCTCAACCTGCAAGTGCTGAACCACAGAATACAGGAGATATTGACCCAGAGTTTCTGGCAGCCCTTCCCCCAGACATTAGAGCAGAAGTTTTAGCACAACAGCAAGCGCAAAGGCTTCATCAATCTCAAGAACTGGAAGGTCAACCAGTTGAAATGGACACTGTATCAATTATTGCAACATTTCCCTCAGAGTTGCGGGAAGAGGTAAGTACAATCTGTGTTAGGGAACTTGTGCAGTTATATTCTATCTCGATTAATCTAATTGTTCTCTGCAGGTACTTCTTACGTCATCTGATGCTGTTCTTGCCAATCTCACTCCTGCGCTAGTTGCTGAGGCAAACATGTTGCGTGAACGATTTGCTAATCGATACCATAATCGTACCCTCTTTGGTATGTATCCTAGAAGCCGTAGAGGTGAGTCATCTAGACGAACTGAAGGTTCAGGATCCAGCATTGAGAGAATTGGTGGAGGCCTTGGTTCCCGTCGGTCTTTGGGAGCAAAGCTCGTTGAAGCAGATGGAGCTCCTTTGGTTGATACTGAAGCTTTACAATCAATGATTCGCTTGCTTCGTGTTGTCCAGGTATGTTGTTTTCAATATAAGTTCTGCTTGATATTGCCTAATATATGCTAATCTTCTGCATTTTTTTTTGGTAGCCTCTCTATAAGGGACAGCTCCAGCGGCTTCTCTTAAATCTATGTGCTCATAGTGATACCAGAACTGCGCTGGTCAAAATTCTCATGGGCATGCTGATGCTTGATACCAGGAGGCCCATTGATGGTCTGAATGCTGCCGAGCCATCATTTCGTCTTTATGCTTGTCAAAATAATGTGATGTATTCTCGTCCCCAGTCTTTAGATGGTAATAATTCTATGTTGAGTTTCTGTGAGCCGGTCTTAGTCATGTCCTTTCTGGTGCTCTTAATTGATATGTTAATTGATCCATGGTGATAATGATTCGTTTGTTTCTTCTTTTTCCGAACAATGTTCCTGATACTGACGTTTTTTGTTTTACTTTTGTGGTTCATATTGATTATGGAACATATCTTAACAATCTGTATTTTAGGTTGCCCTGAGAAATTTGGCCTTATGCAATTTTGCTTTCATTTATTAATAGTCAGTTTTCTGAGGATATAACCATACATGAATTTATCTTGTGTGCTCTAAGATGTCATTAGTGCCAATTTGCATGATAAGTTTCTTTGCTTTTTTCTTACTCGTATTTAAGTTCTTTCCATCTCTATGCATTTGGACCTTGTTAATAAGCTTGTGGTGGGCCCTCTTTTGATTTTTCTCCTATTCAACAAATTGGAATTTATTTAGTAGCAGATATTTTTCTTCCATTGGAAATCATTTCCATAGTTCTTTTAGTTGATTTGTAAGGTGCAACTGCTGTTGCTTCATTACCAATAGGAGTGATACCTCAATTATATTTTTAATTCATTCTCGTGTGCCTTCATTGTTGTAGGAGTCCCTCCTTTGGTGTCCCGGCGAGTTCTTGAAACCATGACTTACTTGGCCCGCAATCATCCCTTTGTAGCAAAGATTTTGCTTCAGCTTAAATTGTCTCGCCAAGTCCAGCCTGAATGTTCTGATCAGTCACGTGGGAAAGCTGTAATGGTTATGGAAGAGGAGAGCCAGAATCAGGATGAGTGTTTGCCTATTGAGTTGCTATTGAGGCTTTTGAATCAACCTCTGTATCTGAGGAGCATAGCACATCTTGAACAGGTAGTCCATCTTATAGTTTTTTTTTTTTTTTTAAAGAACAGAAAAGAAAAGAAAAAACACTAATTCTTCTTATGTTTTCACGTTGCAACCTAAAGGATCTGACAATGTTCATTCTAATCCTGTACAGCTGTTAAGTTTATTGGAGGTGATTGTTGATAACGTTGAGAGAAAACAAAATTCACCTGAGAAGTCTGCGGTATCTGGCACAGTTTCATCCGTGCCTGAGGTTCCTACTTTGGATACCACACACACTGAACCTGTTGCAATGTCACCTGGAGTTGGTGTCGCATCTGTTAAAATTGACAGTGAGAAGCCTTCGACTTCTGCTGAAAAAGATGAAAATGATGCTCACTCTATACTTGCTAATTTGCCACAAGCAGAACTTCGTCTTCTCTGCTCATTGCTCGCAAAAGAAGGGTATCGTTGAAACTACTTGTTTTTGCATTTAGTTGCTTATTTTCTGTACTAATCTTTACCTAAATACATGACCACGTATGGTGCTCTGGATGTTGTCTTATCACCTCTCTCACTTGTATTCTTTTTCTGAAATCTTTCATATGGGATTTAGAACATTTTTGTTTTTCATTTTTATCTTCTCTATTTTTTGTCTGCCTGCATTCTTTCCCCAGTGGAGGTCTGAAGGAGAGTGTCCATTGGCGTGTTGCACTATTTTCAGCTTTGGAGTCAATATAGGATGTTTAGATTTGTTTCTGAAATGTTATTTTAAACATCAAAGCCACATTCTCTCGTGGTGTCTATGGGTTACTATTATCCTTTCAAGCATATGCTTGATGAGTTAAAATCTTGTTTCAACGATGCTTTTAAACTGCTAAAATATAACTGTTTCTGTTTTCTGAATACAGGTTGTCAGATAATGCTTACGGTCTTGTAGCAGAGGTTGTGAAGAAATTAGTTGTTGCTGCTCCAACTCATTGTCATCTGTTCATAACTGAGTTGGCTAATGCTGTTCAAAGCTTGACCAAATCGGCAATGAACGAGCTACATGCGTTTGGCGAAGCAGTGAAAAAACTCCTCAGCATAACTTCTTCTGAAGGAGCTGCAATCTTAAGGGTCCTGCAGGCCTTAAGCTCCCTTGTGGCCACACTGAAAGACCAAGAGAAGGATCAACAGATTCAGACTGTTCCTGAGGAGTATGCCACTGCTCTTTCTCAAGTCTCAGACATTAATTCTGCTTTGGAGCCTTTGTGGCTAGAGTTAAGTGCTTGTATAAGCAAGATTGAGACTTATTCCGAATCTTCGCTGGATTCGCATGCTTCTGGAAAAATTTCGAAATCTGTTCAATCAGGCATGACGACTCCTCTTCCTGCTGGGACTCAAAATATCTTGCCGTACATAGAATCTTTCTTCGTGGTGGCTGAAAAGCTGCATCCTGGACAGACAGGTCCTGGTCATGACTTGGGGATCGTCGCGGTTTCTGAGGTTGATGATGTTGGCACAAGTAGTGGTCAGCAGAGAGTCCTGTGTACTTCTGGAAGAGCTGATGAAAAGAATGTTGCTTTTGTGAAATTTTCAGAGAGGCATAGGAAGCTATTGAATGCTTTCATCCGACAAAACCCTGGGTTGCTTGAGAAGTCCTTTTCTCTCTTGTTGAAAGTTCCCCGCTTCATTGATTTTGACAACAAACGAGCTCATTTCAGATCGAAGATAAAGCATCAGCACGACCATCATCATAGTCCTCTAAGAATTTCAGTTAGAAGAGCTTACATTCTTGAGGACTCATATAATCAATTGCGCTTGAGATCCACTCAGGATTTGAAGGGGAGATTGACTGTTCACTTCCAAGGAGAGGAAGGTATTGATGCAGGTGGACTTACGAGAGAGTGGTATCAGTTGCTGTCCAGGGTCATTTTTGACAGGGGGGCATTGCTGTTTACAACAGTTGGAAATGAATCGACGTTTCAGCCAAATTCTAATTCTGTTTACCAAACTGAGCATCTCTCATACTTCAAATTTATTGGCCGAGTTGTGAGTATTTAATGCACTCCCTTTGTGTTCGTTTGTGATTTAGCAAGTGTTTAATTTTCTCCGTTTCTTTTGCTTTTAGGTTGGCAAAGCGCTCTTTGATGGGCAACTCTTGGATGTCCATTTTACTCGATCTTTTTATAAGCATATCTTGGGGGCAAAGGTTACCTATCATGACATTGAGGCAATTGATCCTGATTACTTTAAAAACCTAAAGTGGATGCTTGAGGTTGGGCACACTCTTCTTATCTTTGTTTGTGCTTCAATTATCAGGACTATTGTTGTTTTTCTCCCACTTTTTCTTATGCGATCATCCTTGTATTGCAGAATGACAGAACTGATGTGCTGGACCTTACATTTAGCATTGATGCTGATGAGGAGAAGTTGATATTATATGAGAGAACTGAAGTAATGTCTCTTCCAGCCAACAGTTCATTAATTTATGGTTTTGTGTACATCTCATTTCATGTTTTATTAAATGCAGGTGACTGATCATGAATTGATTCCAAATGGACGGAATATTAAAGTCACGGAGGAGAACAAGCACCAGTATGTTGATTTGGTTGCTGAGCATCGGTTAACGACTGCTATTCGTCCTCAAATTAATGCTTTTATGGAAGGCTTCAATGAATTGATTCCTAGGGATCTAATCTCTATATTTAATGACAAGGAATTGGAGTTACTGATAAGTGGGCTCCCTGATATTGACTGTATGTTTCCTCCAGAATTGACTTCTTTTCATCTTTCCTTTCTTCCTGGCGTCAAGTTTAACAAAATGTAGAAGATTATAAATAAAAACTTTCATCAAGCGTTTTAACAGTTTGAATTGGTTGTTACAGTGGACGA
Organism: Eucalyptus decipiens; assembly: GCA_014182575.1. Classification (NCBI taxonomy): domain Eukaryota; kingdom Viridiplantae; phylum Streptophyta; class Magnoliopsida; order Myrtales; family Myrtaceae; genus Eucalyptus; species Eucalyptus decipiens. Next base: position 31,762,545 of record CM024614.1, read on the forward strand.
CTTGAGGGCAAATACTGAGTACTCAGGTTATAGTGCTGCATCTCCTGTGATTCAGTGGTTCTGGGAGGTTGTGCAAGGTTTTAGCAAGGAAGATAAGGCTCGGCTCTTGCAATTTGTTACTGGCACTTCGAAGGTACCTGTAGTCCTCTTATCTAATGAAGTTAGATGTTATTTTTCTTGGTTGGCATTATGGATGTTGTTTTTCTTAAGTCTGAATGATTTATTGTTATATCTCCATAGTGTTGGCTTCAAAATTCGCAGCTTTGGTATACTTATGTAGGATTATCATTCTAGGCTATTTCATCGGTGGCTTTAATTTTTCATGCTGTGAACAAAGTGTTCCTACAGTCAAAAGCTGTTTTTTAGGTGTATCTTGAGTGTATTAAGGGTAATGTGTGATAAGTCTTGAAGCAAATGTGGAATCAGCAGGAATTTACTTATTTGCATTGAAAAGCCTTATGGCTGTTGAGGCAATGAGCGCAAACCCAGCAAACCACTTTTTCTTCTTGTGGAGGCTGGGGTTTACCTGAGGTTGTTCTCTACGTAGATATGTCACGTACTGTACTTTCTTATTCTCTCGGGAGAGTCAACCGATTAGGAGGCAAGAATGCTGGCAGTAGCAAATCTACAGAAGCAAAGTTCCCTTTTTGGAAGTTCAACTGACTATAGGTATTCATTGTCACAATTGCAGGTACCTTTGGAGGGCTTTAGCGCTCTTCAAGGTATTTCTGGCTCTCAAAAGTTTCAGATCCACAAGGCTTATGGAAGCCCTGATCACTTGCCTTCAGCTCATACTTGGTAATTATTTGAGAACTTAGTGCTTTCTCTCTCTCTCTCTCTCTCTCTCTAATGCCTTGCTCTGGATTTGTGTGAGCACTTCGTAGGAACGGGTCCAGGTGACTTTTTCTCGGTAGCTAAAGCTTTTGCTTACATCATCTCTTGATATTTTACAGCTTTAATCAGTTGGATTTACCGGAATATCCATCCAAAGAGCACCTGGAGGAGAGGCTGCTGCTTGCAATTCATGAAGCAAATGAAGGTTTTGGGTTTGGTTAAGACCCGTTCGGGGCTCAATTAGTCATGTAGATAAATGCCGCAGATCAAAAAACGATTGAAGGGAGAGAATTGAGCGGGTTGGAATTTGAGATGTTTGGTCATACATGTTTATATCACTGTACAGTTGTATAATTGCTGCTCAAAAGCATATGGCAATTTTTTTTTGCTTTGCCATCTCTTTCCTTGACATTTGCACTCCACAATTTGATTATATTTTAATTGTCAATTTCCTTTTTTTTAATTTTTTGGCTTGATAATAATTATGCACTTAACAATTCTAGTGCTTTTCCTAAAATTGGGATCAAGGCACCGCTAGATTCTTATTTTGTGAATATATGATGTAGCTTTTGACGTTTGTTTTTACCAATTGGGTCCTTGAAGTGTATTATTTTTTCGTTCACGTTCGTTCGTTAAATCTGTAAATGGACACCGCAGATTTACCACATCAGCATAATGTTTCCGGTGTTTAATGGTCTATCAATGATGACATTGATTTGTTATATAAATTAAAATAACAGCTGGGAAAAATTACCATCATTCATGTCGGAGCGAACTTATGATTGATTTATTATGTCTTGGACATTTGGTAATTTATGTGAAGAGATGCTGGACATAAAAAAATTCTGGTAGTTCATGTCAATCTTTTAACTTTATAAAATAATCTGAGGAGAACTATTTTATCAAAATTATAAGTTGGAAAGGGTGAAGGTTGGTGTTTATTGAAAATGCAAAACTTGCACATTGTTATGAAAATACAAGATTGTTTGCACTAGTCAAAGTAATAATGTTTTATTCCATCAGCTTGCGTTATTTTCAATTCTTTTATATGAACTTCATATCCTCATACTCACTTATATGGCTAAGTTGAATTTTGTAAGAGGTTTTCTGAAATGAGTTTGAACCTTATTGGTAATCTTTACTAATCAACATATCTCAAATCTAAATTATAGTTATATAGAGTTTAAAAGATAAAGAACTCTGCTCAATATAGAACTTAAATCACAGAATTATACACGAAGGCAAAGTCATTATAGATTTAACTTTAGAGAGGGATTTAGATAGATATTTTAAACATCAATTCATTAATGTTCTTTTGAAACTGATTTATGTTCAACAAGTTTATTAAACTACCCAAATCTTAGAAAATTCTTGTAAAAGAGCAACTACAAAAGAGAAAAAACAATAGTCAAGCAAACTGAGGGAAACTGAGGATAATAAAGGTATGCTTTTCCTCTTTCTTTAATCTCATTATCGACCATATGGTACCATTTTAAAACACTTTAAATTTTAGCATGTTTAGAAAGATATTGGAGGGATGGAAATAAAAAACGATTTCAAAAATTAAGAATTTTGAGATACAGTCAGTACCTCTTAAATTACAACAGCTTACAATAGATTTGGGAAGAATATTACATGTGTTACTTTGGTATAACGCTCATTGATGTGCTATAATTTTTTTTTTTTTTCACTTAAACGTGATAATTTATGTATGGAACTCACTTGATTGCAATGACTATTTTTTTTCGATAATTTAATTCTTACATAACTTTAAAATTGCTCGCTTGAATATCATAAATTCTTATAAACGCACCATCAGTGCTATACCACGTCAAGTTTTCAACACTTGAATAACCGCTATTAAAAAGTTGAGGTACTCAGGTAATCAACGGAAAATCATTCCATTTAAATGAACATAAAAAAGAAAAAGGAAAATTGCAACCGTTTGAACATTAAATGGTGGTGTGGTCAAATCCGTCGTCTCTCTCCCTCTCCCTCTCCCTCCTTCCTTCTCTGCCATTGATGGGATTCTTGCATTCGGCGTCGTTTCCGCCGCCGCCTCCCTCTCATCTCCTCCATGGCTCCGACCGCCCTTCTCTCCTCGCGATGTCGCCGCCGCCGTCGTCTCCTCTCCCTCGCCGCCTCTCCCCCTCCGCCGTTCTCCCTCCCAAGCTCCCGCGGCTTCGCACCCGTCGCAACGTCGCTCGCCTCCTCCGACGAGCTCCGGCCCCGAGGTCCCGAGCCCGCGCCTCCGGCGGCGGCGGCGGCGGCGGCGGCGGAGGCCCTCCTCCGGCGTCTCCGGACGGTAGCCTGGCGATCGCCGGCTCCGCGGCGGCCACCGTCGCGCTCGCCGTCGCCAATCGCGTGCTCTACAAGCTCGCTCTCGTCCCCATGAAGCAGTATCCTTTCTTTCTCGCGCAGGTCACAACCTTCGGGTGAGTCTTTTCCGCCCCGGCGCCAGTTCTGAAATGGAAAATCTTTGACCAGTTTGTAGTGCTTTTTTTCATTGCTGCTACCTGCTTCGTTAAATGGCATGGCCACGTTATCCGTCAAATGCGACGTTGCCACTTCCAGTTCATAGAGCTGCCGTGCTGAGCATAACTTCTTGCTCGCGTCGCTCGCGCTTTCCTCGATCAATTCGTAAAACCCACCCTTCAATAATGTGCGTGCCTATTGGTGAATCGCAGGTACGTGGCAATTTATTTTTCGATTCTTTACATCCGCCATCGAGTTGGGATAGTTACCGGCGAGATGTTAGCACTTCCCAAATCGCGGTTTGTGGCCATCGGAATGCTTGAAGCCCTGGGAGTAGTTACTGGGATGTCTGCTGGAGGTACTATTTGGCATCTTGGCGACCGACTGTAATTATTTAGATGAGCTGCGCGGCTTTATTGGTTTTTTAAAGGTTGCAATTTATTGGTAGCCTGCAAAAGTGGTATGGATGTTATCGTGGTCTACCATGCAGAGGAAGAATCATCTCATTCATGCTTGCTAGTAAGGAAAAAAATTGTCTTTGATTAATCCAACTAAGCATTGCCAAGAACTAGGGTGATTCCAACAGCTTTATTCTTCTCTCGGTTCTAATTTTGACTGGCACTGTAATTTCAAAATTTTTCATTTGAACTAGTATTGGTTGAGGTTGCTTGTTATATTTTGATTACGGACCTAACAGGAAGCTGACATGACACATGACTGAGGCTTAATGTGGCACTTCTATTCTGTGTCATGCCATGCCGTGCAAGCTTCTTTTAGGTTTTTGACAAAAAAAGAGACGAGTTAGCACAGTGAAAACCATGTTAGACTTACAGCTAACTGATTAGAAGTTTTGAAATTGTAGTGATCTGATCAAAAGTCATGAGAAACTTGAATGGCCAAGAAAGTAGTTTACCTTGAAGAATCATGACAGTGAACTTTGATGTGCTCCAGAAGATAGATTACTCTTTTTTTCCTTTTGAAAAGAGAAAAAAAGCTGTGCAGCCTACACAAAGTAAAGTAGAAAAAATTCAAAGCGGTTGTTGAGTGGAAAGAGTCTATTTATGAAGCTGTTAATAACTAACAAGTTGGAATTCTGAAACTTCATGCCTTATGCAGCAATGCTCCCTGGACCCGCCATACCCATATTGAGCCAGGTACTTTTGATTTTGTGAAGATATATAAACTGAAATTCCCATCTGAAAACATGCTTATGAAATTTGTTATGTCCATCTGCATTTACAAGAGCCCATCTGTTAAATTGTTAATGACATATATTGGAAGATAGAAATGAATCAGTGTCCTGTCAAGTTTTTTGGACATCTGCCAGGCAATTACCATGAAATAGAAATTGTAAATATGATCCATTGACTTGTTCTGTTTTAATTACTCAAAAAAAGCGAACTATCTCTTAGAAAACCAAAGTGTCAATGGAATAGTTTGCATGTCATCTGGCAATGATGGCTTTCTTTTTATTCTCTCTGTAGAAGACATTTTTGTTGTGGCAACTGATTTTCTCAACTGTTCTTCTGGCTTTCTTTTTTTATCCTCTCCGTTGCAGACATTTTTGGTGTGGCAACTGACTTTCTCAACTGTTCTTCTGGGTAGGAAGTATTCATTAAATCAAATTGCTGGCTGCTTACTTGTAGCTACTGGTGTAGTAACAGCTGTAGCAAGGTATCCTAATCTCTTTTTGTTGTTTATGGCTTATGCAACTTATCCAATCATCATGTTGATATGAAGTATTGGGTTGTCCTTGTTGCAACACTGGCCCTATATATGCATGGAATACTATCCTATTAAATTGGACCTTCATTTTCTTCATTCAAAAAAATTTGCAGTGAATATTTTCTTCCAACAGATAAAATAATCAAAAAATGTTTTCTCTGTCAAGTTTATAACTTTTAATTGATTTTTTGCTTCGTTTTAAGACACTACTGTTTCTGGACTCATTTTCAACACCAACATGAAGAAAGCTATCTCATATGTATCTTGAACCTTTTTCTAATTTTGGCATCTTTCTGCATTGTGCTTTTAGATTTTTAAATGTTAAATATGTAGGAAAGATGATTTGAGAAATTTTACATTCAATCATGTAGATATTGCCTTAAAAGTGTTGAACTGCTTGTAAGTAACTCCTAGGAGCTCCATCAGTCACATATAAATCAATCCACCATAACATGAAGTTACAGCACCTATTGCATTGAGATAACCATTACCCGTATTATATTCTATTGACTTTTTTTTTCTTCTGGGAAAGCTACCAGAATAGTCTATTGTAAGTTGTTAATAATCTCCCTACTCATGAATTTTTCCAGCTGTTTAATATGAACAATATTCACTTTCATCACTTTGCTCCAACTTTCTGCCGGGTAATTTGATCATTAATAGTGAATGGAAGAAAATCATTTGCTCATTGGTGTTCCTCATTTGTCATTTTAGCAATTACATCTGGTTGTTATATAAATGACCCAAATGACTGGTCATGTTTTATCAATGCACAATACGCAATAAATTCATTTAAGGAAGGAAAAGGAACCAGTACATTCTGTGCCGCATTCCAAAGATAGATCCAACTTTGTCTCTAGGTAAGGAAGCATGGGTAGTGGAGTATTGAGGGACCACTGCCAACTTACTCAATAACATAAACAGTTAGGTAAAGACATGGTCAATATCTAAATACTCCAACTCTCCCTCTCATGTGTCGTTCTTAGTCTCATGAAGATGGAACTTAACATATAAATACTAACAGCGAGTGCCATGGGTACGACAGATGCATCCATTGATATGATAGCTAGCCAAGAGCTGATATAGCTTTATCAATTGTATGATTCTACTTGTAATGCCATGGTTGTAAAGGTATAGTTACCTACCTGCACCTGGGAAGTCTTGAGTTTGAGTCGTGAAAGCAGCCTCTTTGGCAAGAAGCAAGAGAAGGCTGTGTTTGTTAGATGACCCTTCCCCAACCCTGCATTGTGGGGAGGGAGCCTTGTTGACCAGGGACACACACTTTTGTGAGGTTTTTACATGCAATAGACTATAAGTTACCAGCATTTTCCTGCTCTTTTTTCAGTGGGTCTAATTCTGGTCAGATTTTATCGGGGATTGAGTTTGCGTGGCCATTGGTGATGATTGCTTCCAGTGCTTTTCAAGCCGGTGCTTCTATTATAAAGGTCAGAAAAGGAAAAACTCTCTAAGTCTTAACAGATTGTATTCTCATGTGAGCAAAATGGTAAATGTTAAATTTTCTTCAATGGGCAGGAATCTATTTTTATTGATGCTGCAAGACGCCTTAAGGTAGATGATCTGCTGAATCCCAGTATCCAGTATAGGTGAAGTTGGCTAACTACTTATTGAATGTCTCCTAACTTGTATCCTTTCAGGAGAAGTCACTCGACATTTTTGTTGTCAATTCTTTTGGATCTGGGTTTCAGGTAATTCTCATTGTCTCCATTGAACTTTCATGCAAGAACTTTGTCATCATAACATGTCGTGATGGTAACTACCAGAAGAAAACTCTCTGTTTGGTGTTGAGTCTCACAGTCTGACATAAATTTATCAGTCAAGTGATGGAAACAGCTTTTTTTAGTTAAAGAAGAGCAACAATGTAATATATCTACGCCTTAGAATTGAAGATGACCATGGTATATGAGCGTAGAAATGTCATGGTGCAATATGGGTGTGTATCATGTCTATCTTTCATTGACAACCAAGTATTGCACTTTCCCATGGGTAAACCTGTGCCAAATCTTATGTCAGCAGTAGTATCCCATTGGAGAAGAAGTAGCAAACGAAGACTTAGTCATTTAGGGTAAACTTTTGTATCACTTCGTATGTTGACTCTTTACAACCTTGATTATTGAAGTGTTTGATTGTTCATTTCTTTAGGCTTTTTCCATGAATTTTTCAGACCTAGAGGGAATGTGTGAGAAAATATATTGTTGAGGGGTAGACCATTACCATTTCTTGTTAATTTTGTCATGGTGCAATAACAATGTGACTGAAGGTAGGTACATGTACTGATTGAAAAGAAAAAGGATGGTCTTTACCTGTGACCATATCAAGAATTCTCATAGTAAATGAAAGTCATTCAAAGATTTTGCAGTGACAGATATAGTTCTTCTAATGATGCATCACTCACTGTTCATTTTGATGTTGTTTTTCAGGCTCTTTTTGTGCTTCTATTTCTGCCTTTTCTGTCAAATTTGAGAGGCATACCATTTGCCCAGCTTCCTCAGTATTTGAAAGAAGGAGCTGGTTGCTTTCTCAATATTGGAGCCAACACCACAGGTAAAATATTACATCTTTACGTAGCCATCTGAAAGATATGTTGTTGAAATATGGAAGAGGGTACTCAACCATGTCTCTTGGTGATTATTTCCATAAACCCTATTACGTTGTCTACAATTACATGTCCGCAACCACTAACAGAACTCCTCATCCATCAGATGAGGGTAACTACTTATCCACTGTGGATAATCCTTATTTTAAATGGTGGTCATGTCCATCCATCTCATCTACCGAATTTTTGATCTTTTTATTTTAAAAGGGCAAGGTTTAGGGACAATCATCATTCTCTTATTTCAGTTAATTTTGTAAATTTTCAACCTCTCTCTAGTAAGAACATCATTTTCTGATTTTTCACATTATCTTGAATTATGTACATTTGCTCTCATCTTTGAGAACTAGAATTTAGTTCCTTTTTTTCTGAGTTTGGAACATGTTGTGCATCTTCACATTATTTGTGCAAAGTATGTGCGCTAATAGGTAGCATCCAGTTATCAGGAGAAAGACTATGAACTCTTAACCCTGTTGAAAAAACTTTGGATCGGTTTTCTACACGGACCATTTCTCTATGTCTGTCTTGAGGCGAAATGGTAAAAATCCTTTGCTAGGATTATTATGCATCCCATTTTAGTAAGTTGCTCATGAATTTGTGTAATTGTCCTATATTAGATAGTCCTTTGACTTTTTACAACCTTTGTACCTCCTTTGATGTGTTCCCTTTCCAATTAACTTCTTTCATCTAGCTTATGTTGAATTCTTCTTTCACCTGTGCAATATGGTCAGGTTGTGATGGGGCACCTTGGCTTCCATTAATTTTTGTAACTACCAACATTATGTTCAATATATCGTTGCTCAATCTGGTGAAGATTTCTTCTGCTGTTGTTGCTTCTCTTACCGTAATGTTGTCAGGTCATCTCTCTCTCTCTCTCTCTCTCTCGTGCACACAGATGCTTTTGTCATCACATGTTGTAAATATCTGACTGACTCTCTCTTTGTCTGGCAGTTCCCATTTCAATTTATGTCCTTTCTCGTCCATTGCCATATCTCCCCGAAGGTGCAAGCTTAAGTCCCTTTTTTGTGATTGGCGGAATCATTCTTGTACTAGGTCTTATTCTTTACAATGTACCCCAAAGGCAGGCTGCAAAAAGTGATTAGAACAGACTCATTGCCCATGAGAAAATGATAGCCTGGGCCCTCAACTAATCCACTGGCATTGTTTTGTTCAATCAATCCGACTCTTTTTCAAGTGTAAATGTGGCAAAGATAGGATTACTCTTTAGGTAAATTCACTCAAATGAAAGCTGCTGAACCTTCATATTGCATATCAAGTTTGTTCTTGTATAACTTCCATTTATTAGTCCATATATGCAGTGTTCATGAAGTGATGTTGTCTAGAGTATAATCAAATGGCTCTACTGTATTGACCTGATGTTGACGTCCTAGTCCCAGCTCTTCAAGTTTATGATTGACAAGATTTTATTTGACAACCATTTCTAACTATGGTTATTATAATCCTGAATTAAATTTTAAATCCTATAATCAGTCCGCTTACATCATTTCTTCATTGATTCATTTTTCCATATCGATAGGACATGTTTGAAACCTAACTGAGCACGGATCGCTCTAGTATGTAAACGAAAACAATATCCCTTGTCAAGAGTATGGTTTGACAGGCGCAGGCTTCTTTTGAGCATGAAGTTAGAACAGGAAGTGATTTATTAGTTACGGTAAGATGATGTAGGTAGTATAAAGTACTTCAAACACACCTAAAGTCACTAAATTTCACCTTCAAAAATACTTTTTAGATATGTTCTCTAATATAAACTATTAACATAAAACATATATCTTTGGTAAATAATATGATTATTTGTATTGAAAAGTTCAGAACGGAAAGTGCGTATTAAAATGTGGATAGCAAAAGAAATAGTACATGCTAGTACCTTGGTTTAAACGAGGGATGAGCGTGGCTTTAGGGTAAAACCAGATTAGTGGGAATTAGTGAGGTTTCAGACAAGGTATGCAGGGTGAGTTTTGGATCTAAAAAATTAGGGAATTGATTTCGACGGACAAATTTCAGGATGAAACCTCATGCAAGTCTTTATATATATATATATATATATATATATTTTTCTTGTTTTTTATGACATCCAATAATGAGTATATAATCTGGAACCACTAATTTAAGTTTTCATTTCCAATAATATCCATAATTAAGATTTCTGTTCTGTTAACATTTCATGTTCTACATGTGTCTAAATACAAGTTATGGCTAGGTGATAATAATAGTAAATGGTAGTCCTTAAGTGTGATAATTCTCTACAATCGTTTTAAATAAAAAATACAAACAACATATGATGAATCCTAGAACCTGTGACAAGATAGATTCAAGGTTCTAGAATAAGTTCCAACTTTCAAAATTCAGAAATTGATTCCAAGGTAGGTTTCAGGTGGAACCTAATTGCTCACCCCGAGTTTAAACTTTGAAATTTCTACCAACCAAGATTTTATCAGTAAGAAAATGTTTATTTACTTTTTTAGATGCGACATAGGTCTTTGAAGGTCCACTTATTTTAAGTTCTAGTCAAATTTATCATAATTTATGACTCAAAAGTTTTGATCTGATTTCACAAATCCGAACTTTCAAATCCTAGACCAAGGAAAGAAAACGTTGCACACAATTTTTGGCAAAGTCATATTCCGAGGGGCTCTAAATATTACAAACTCATTTTTTCCCCTAAAAGTATTCAGGGCAAATCCGTCAGCAGTGGATTGTGCAGTGAACATTGCTTCTGATTTACAACATAGATCAGAAGGTGCTGGAAACATTAATCACAGAATTGCAGCACATGAACAGGATTATGTAGGGCTCCAACTGGGAAAAACGTTAATCACAAGATCTGCAACCTAGCCTTGACGATGTCATGTTCCTGAAGTTCCGACAATGGTTTGATTACCAGCACATGACACGATTATATTAAAAAAATTGAAGTACATCAACCAGAAAAGAAGCAGCTAGAGTATTCACAACTTCACCAATTACTGCAATCGGAGAATGCAGTAACATCAATATTTGCGAGAAAATGCATCGATTGGGTACTTTGGCCGTGCTTTATGAGTAGTTTTTACAGGTGCTTAGACCCAGACTCCAAAAAGCTTACAATGGCTCAAAGGAGAATAACATTTAAAAAATTCAAAAAGGAGACATTGGTTTGATGAAGTCAATCACATACCAAATTTACGTAATATTTGAGATCATAATCAACTAGCCTTCTGTTACATTATGAAACCAACAACTCTTCCAGTAAAGCAAAACTGCACCATCAACAAAATGGTATTCACTCCCCTCTGCCTCATTCTTGCTCAAACGGCAGCCATGCATCACAAGATATTTTCAAAAAATGAAAAGCTCTCCTTCAATGCCTTCTCTGTAAATAGGCCCAAAGAAAATGTCATGAGAGAGAGAGAGAGAGAGAGGATACTAGCAAAAATAGTGTATACTCTCTCATTTCAAACTTTCTTTCAGACGAGAAGGAAAAACCAAGAAACAACGTAAGAGAGAAGGAATCGCATGCTGCGTGAATAACGGTTTGAAAAATAAGAAAACGGAAAAGGAAATGTCCTGCACAATAAAACACGACAAGTGACTAACAGATGTAATAACGGTTTGAAAAATAAGAAAACGGAAAAGGAAATGTCCTGCACAATAAAACACGACAAGTGACTAACAGATGTAATATCAATTTCCTCCCAGTCCTAAAAAGTCTTACGCACAGTTTGGCTCAGTGGCAAAGGAAGTTGGTCATGGTGTGGGCAGACTAAAAATGAAAGCAAATACAAAAGCAAGAGTACATATTCAAGAGTACCTTGTGCTTCTTAAATTTTCTGATCCCGCTGCTATCACCACCAAAGCCAGACATCTTTTCACCACCATCATCCTCTAAAGGCAAGGTTTTGATTTCATCGTAAAAGCTGTCAGTAAGGCCAAGCAACCTGGCAAGGACAGGAGAAGAAAGGTCAAAAGCATTCAAAACATAAATATAATAACAATTTCAAATTGAATTCCACCACAGGATGTAGAAAACCAGGGGATAAGTCACAAAGAAAATATATTAATTTAGCTCATTATAAGCATACCCATTTCTTGACTTCAATAAGTGCTTCTGCTTCTTTTTCTCCAACTTTGTAACAGGAGCTCGAGTGAAAAGCTCCTCTTCTCGCCTTGCACGCTCTTCCCATTTTGCCTTATATGTAGTAAGCTCCCTACTTTCGGTCCCAATAACTTCACGAATCTGCATATATCATCATCAGCCACGTCAGAATCATAGAGTGACTAAATAAACAATCAAAGAATCCGCTACTTTATGGGCTGATATTACACAAGTAAATGATGTAATGATGCTTTTACATGATATAAAAAGATACTCGATGCAAGTGGAATAGCTCAATATAGCTACATAAAATATCACAAAAAGAATGAGGGGAAGATATTGTGCAAAATAAAAAAGGCAGGTTAATGATAAGTACCCCCCCAAACCCAACCTGTGGAGTATGTTGCAAACACTTCATCTTTAATATTTTCAAAGATATACCATTTCAAATAGATGAAAATACCCACCCCACCCAAAAGGCTTAGAAAAAACACTTCAACTATTAGTCTTACACAGATTAAAAAATGACCCAGATAGGCTGAAAATAATAAAATAGTGAAATGCCCTTTGAAATTCATTAGAAAAAGAACTGCGCATTTTTTTTTTACCCAAAATAAGATTGATTTTGAAGATTAACTATTTATCGATTTTGCGATAGTTTCGAATCTCAATTCTTTCTTTGGCTAATTACACAAATCAAGAGATAGTAAATAAAGCTACACAACAAGGTAAATGACATCTTAAATATGTTGGAGCTCACATCAATCGTTATGTAAAAATGCACGTTTCTTCATCTTGGGGAATTCTCTTTCTAAGGGGACTAAAAGAATGTCCAAATAATTGTGTGCCTATTTACAACAATTTGAAAGGTCATGCATGTATTTGCAAAAGATTTGGAATACATATATCCGGCAAAAGAGAATTTCATCCTCCCTTATCCCAATGAGGATATGCTGCTCCACCAACCCAGGAAAAGCACTACTGAGGATGATAATCTATCACATCATTGAAGGATTAAGTCTTACCTCTTCAGGTTTTCCCTGCAAATCATCCATCAATTCTCTCACATAGTCACTCTGCCCAGCTTGCCGTAGAGTCTCTT